>OX451216.1:108000838-108505826 GCA_949628195.1 Phasia obesa | reverse complement strand
AATTATATATATATATATATATATATATATATATATAATATATATATATATATATTATGCCGGATCGAAACGCTTAACCACCCTGCAGGAAATGTCAATAGTGAAACTGTACTGACTTACTATTGACAGTCACTAGTACTAGATACCCCAGACAATGTTATTTACTATAGACATTTACTTGTGCTTATCATTGAAATGACAGTGGTTCTATTGACTAGGTAATATATCTATATATGTTATGTGAATTTTTAGAACAGATTTTATAGTTAATTGTGACCGTTATTACATTTCTTTTCTTATCAAAAGCAAATATTCCATGAAGCCCCAAATAGCTTCCAGATACCTGCAGGATCATGTACATTCACTTGGAGCTGTGGTTAAAAAAAATGGAGAATTAAAATAAATGAACATACATAAATGTACTCACATAACTTTCACGCTGCGTAGAGACTCATTCCCTTCTATTCGCATAAATAACCAAATGATACCACAGCACTCAGAGGTTAAATACCTTGGTATACATCTTGATCGTCGCTTAACCTGTATAAGTCACATCGAAGCTAAATTGACACAGGTGAAGCTAAAAGCAGTACAAATTAATTGATTGATTGGCAGAAATTCAACCTTAAGCTTAGATTGTAAACTTTTATTATACAAATCGATCCTCAAACCTATATGGTGTTATGGGATTCAACTATGGGGCACTGCCTCAGCTTAAAATTTAGAAAAAATTCAAAGGCGCCAAAATAAGATTTTAAAGGATGATAACAGTCGCACCCTGGTATATAAAAAACTCGAACATTCATAAAGATCTAAACATTTTATTAATCACTGAAGAAATGGTAAAACATTCAGCAACTTATCTGAAAAAGCTTGAAACGCACCCAAATCCGCTGACTCGCAACATCCTCAACGACCGTGAATTACACTCGACTAAGGAAAAATCTTGCTTCTCTTGGCCGAACATCAGAAGAATAGCTCACATTAAACAAAAGCAACCGTTATAACATTCAATTTTGTCTGGCACTGGCTGCACTTTACAAGTTTATTTTACCTTAGATTTAAGATATGAGTACTTATTGTTAGTTCAAGTACCTCGAAGATACAATAAATAAATTACGAAAAAAGCAAATATAAAAAATGTAGACTCTTTGTTGATAATGTCGACAAAGAAGTCACCAAAATAGTTGACAAAAGTGGTGACTTAGAGACACTAGTCCCCAGGTTTCCTTCAGGGCAGTAAACTAGGGTTTACACATGCATGTGTGAGTTCGAAAAACACGAATCACTCATAGCGTTTTACCCACACACGTACATTTTTCGAATATGTAGCGCAACTAGCAAGGACAAGTTATTTTTAGACAATTGTAGCAAGTTAATCTCAAAAATATAAACAGATAAAGTGGTTAAAAATGAATTATGGTTTTAGCTTATTTTATGTGTATTAAGAATAATAGTAATCTTTTTCTTCAAATATAAAATAAAAAGTCAGTTGTTGTCATTTTAGAACTTTATTTCATGTAAAAAAAGCAATTAATATTGTACAGCTGTAGTGTTGTTGGTGACTTATTTATGGTTTACAATTTAATAAAGCAAACAGTTAAGCAATTTTTGTAACTTTCGCCCCACTATGGAACATATTTTGAAAAGGGCGATCAAAAAATAAGTTTTTATGGTTTTATAATACCTCGGGAGCCAACAAATTACAACCGCTATTTTAACTGTATGGCAGTAGTGAACAGGGGGATTAAAAATGGACTTTCTCAGTATTTGGCTAAAATTAAAAAATAAAAAATACTTAAGGTGCCTAGAAAGGTTCAGATTGTGTTGGCATGTTCACAAAAAAATTGTTCAATTTTATTGTGGCTACAATTTTAATATATATTATTAGTAAAAAATTTAGGAGTGCCTGTAAGTTGTGGTGAAAAAAAAAAGAAATTTTTTTTTTATGTTTTAAAAAATGCAGGAATGATTGATTTTTTTGGCATAAAATGTTAATAGAATTTATTTAACGCATAGTTTTGTCAAACAAAGTTAAGCGGTGTCATCTATCTAGTATAAATAGCTATAAGATGAAAACTGATGACACCTTTCTTAAGGGCCCACTGATTTTCACAGTATCTCGGGGCCCACAAATAAAAATTGGTCACCAGTGATAGTAAAATCGATCCTATACTGTCAAAATTATTTAAAAATATTAAATTTCTACTCCATATTTTCAGAATATTCCATTTGTTTTTGTTGATGTCGGTGGACAACGCACTCAAAGACAAAAATGGACTCGATGCTTTGACAACTCAGTTACATCAATTATATTTTTAGTGTCTACTTGTGAATTTGATCAAGTTCTAGCTGAAGATAGGTAAGTCGCTCGATATGAAATAACTGTAAATTAAGCTAATTTATGTATTTTTATTGTTCACATTATCCAGGATGACAAATCGGCTAGAAGAATCCAGAAATATCTTTGACACTATTGTTAATAATAATACTTTTAAGGGTATTTCAATTATTTTATTTTTAAACAAAATGGATTTATTGGAGCAAAAAGTCAAAAATCCAGAGACTGATATACGTTGGTTTTATCCACAATTCAACGGCAATCCACATTCACTTCTGGACGTACAAAATTTCATATTACAAATGTTTATGAGTGTTCGCATAAGTCAACAAAGTCGCACATATCATCATTTTACAACTGCATAGATACGCGTAACATAAATGTAGTATTCAATTCCGTCAAAGATACAATTCTGCAAAGAAATCTAAACGCATTAATGTTGCAGTAATAATTTAATTTATCTCTATACCAAAAACGCAAAAAATAACAACAGTTACGTATGTTTCACACTAACTATCCAACGAAAAATCTCGGCGTCATTATGGGTAAATTTACACTTTACTTTAACATTAAATGGCTGTTGAATTTTGATAATGTATCTCGACTTCTATTTCCATAATTCTTTAAAATTTAATTGCAAATGCAGTGCCAAATTTTAAAAATATTTTATTAACAAAAAAAAAATAATTGCATTAATACAAATGATAGATAATGTCAATGCCGATGATTAACAATTATGTATTTGTAATGTAAATATAAACAAACTCGTATTTTTAATATTCAATCAAAATATTTTATCATATTTACACGCATTTAAGTGTATAAGTATTTAATGCATAATAGGCTCATATGTTTTTGATGTAAGACAAATACTAAAATAATATTTTTATTAATTAATATACACCAAAAAAGAACTATTTATAAAAATCATATTTCGCACTGTAAACTTACATTTTATTTGATTATATGATGTTTTACATATTTAAATTAATATTAAAAATTGTGGTAACATTAAATTTTAAAATGTGTATTATATATCTTAAATATATATTTTTATATTTCTTAAAGATGTTCATTTTCTCATAGAGGGAAATTGCACATGTGCTAAAAAAATAAATTTTATTAAAACTCTGTACAGTTTTTGTTTAAGACTTCTTATTTATGTTTTTCTTTTCAAATGATTGAGATTTTTCTTCTGTAGTTAATGTTTACTGTCGTAACAGCTCAGGTGTTGTCGAAAGTGCAACGCTAAAAAGATTTAAAATATATGTATCAATTAATTATAAATTTATCACTTCAGTAAATTTTGAGTTTGATAAATCGCGCAAACACAGTCGGTCTAAGAAATATATCGACCAGACCGCTTCTTTTAATAGGTTCTTTTCGTGTTGTTTTTTATATTTTAAAGTTTTTAATGGTCGGCTATTGCAATTTTCCTGTTAAAGCAACAACCCCCCTTTCCGCGCAAATCGAGCTCGTACTGCAGATTATATATATATATATATATATATATATATATATATATATATATATAAGTGCCACCGATCGAAACTTATATTTTCGGTGACGATGAAAAATCGGAAAAGTTTGAATACAAACTTAATCATTCTAATCAAGCAAATCACAATTTGTATTCCAATAGGTGAGGATTGTTATATAAGTTATATATATATATATATATATATATATTTATATATATATATATAGTAGTTATATAAATATATATTTATATATATATATAGTATATATATATATATATATTATATATATATATATATAATTATATATATATATATATATTATATATATATATATATATATATATATATATATAATATATATTTATATAGTATATATATTTATATTTTTTTATATTATTTATATATATATATATATATATATATTTATATTATATATTGATATTTTTTTATATTATTTATATATAGTATATATATATATATATAAATATATATTTATAATACTTATACTTATATACCAATCCTCACCTATTGGAATACAATTTGTGATTTGCTTGATTAGAATGATTAAGTTTGTATTCAAACTTTTCCGATTTGTCATCGTCAACGGAATATAAGTTTCGATCGTTGGCACTTGATCATACTTCAAAATATCAACATAAACTCCCTTGGTCAATATATCATCTAAAATCCGGGTCTTTCCAATTCTGTTGTCTTCACCTACTGTTGACTTATGTTGCGCCAAACTAGAAGGCCCTTCCAGTTGAAGTCTTTACAGACCACCAAACCACGGTTACTTACCCACCTATTATAGACTACTAAATTTTTTTATGAGGGTGCTGTATCTTAAGTGGTTAGCACGTTGACTACTAAGCAATGGTTACGAGTTCAATACTCAGCCGTGGCAACATAAAGTTTTCTGATATGTATTAATTTTTCTTTATAATAATGCCTATCACAGCGCCCTCCTTCGCCGGTATTACCACATAGCACTAAATCGGCGGCGAAGTAAAATAATTATAAATTGGCTATGCTAGTTTCAAACTAATTCGCCTATTCGCCTAAATAACACCCAGAGGCGATGCAATACTGTTCTAAAAATAATCATAACGTGCAATTGCAGTGTTACCAGATGCGAAGCTTTACTATCACACTAACTATCTGTCTTATCTACTCATATCCCTTTCCAAAGGAAGTAACACATTTAATATAGGCATTAATTGCCTGAGTGTTACTTCTTCTTTTCAAAAAAAAAAAAAAAAAAAAAAAAAAAAAAAACTTATATACTTCATTAAAAATACTGTACCAACAAATAAGTATTTATTATGATAGTGAAATTTATAACCATTCCGATGAAATTTGAAGTCAAGCTTAAGTTCGTGTTATCCTCTCGCAGAAAGAATAAATTAAATTACAATTTATTTGATATTAAAAGAAAAAATTGGGAAAATTTAATTTTTAGACACCAGCAGAGCAGAATGCACATTTTCTAGGCAGCTACGTCCGTCATCAGCACTCTTCGTATCTATCTACTTTGGGTAGTGTTTAGTTGTAAGCATCTATTTGGCCTTCCTCTTTTGGGTGAAAGGTCTAACACTTTCAATTCGGAATTGTCATCCAAAGAAGTTTTATAAAACGTCTTATATGGAACATTTTTTAGAAACCTGAACCATTCACTCGAGGTATCCCTCGCTTAACGCGGTACTTATACAACGCGTTTTCGATATAACACGATTTGAAAAAATTCGGTTTCTGTACAACACGAATTTTCTACTTTTATAACGCGAAGTTGAAAATACAAAAAAATAAATACATACACACTTATAATATTAATTTGTGCAGGTACATATTCATATTTATTATAGATGAGAACGGGGAATTCACAATTTGTTTCCTTTCAAAACATGTGTGAGTATAATTAATGAATAAAAACTATCATTTCCGTGCAACTTTCTTGGATATTAGATGTTTAATTGGGGAAAAATTTTATTCTAAAATTTCTCTTGTTTTTAATAAGGTAAATAAATTTTTTAATGTTAAAGTATCAGCAAAAGTTATATTTGTGATCGAAGATAGAATAAATCGATTTCTGTTATTGGTAAAATATTTTCTTTACTACATATTTTGGAATGTTTATTAAAAAAAAAATACATACAAAATGAAAAAAAAAACCAAGCAAAGATTGATAACTGATTTCTCAATAATAAAACCAGTGGAAGAATCACAAAGTCCCATAACTAGCTTTTTGTGCAGTAGAGAAAACTATGTAGAAGAAATATCTTCTGATGAGGCTATTGCCCGTCCAAAATGCTTTTCACAAAATATAATGTTTGAAGCCAGTGAAACAGATTAGTCCTGATCCTGAACAACAATGAAGTTTGTTAATAAACTTTTAATTTTTTTCAGTTTGTATTAAAATTTTAGTTAGTTTTTTGAATTTTGTAATATTATGTATTATATTTATTTTGTGTTTTTATTTTATAACAAAGTCTGAATTTCAATTCTGAGTTTAAATATATGTTCGTCTGTTATTTAGCATATATTTTATTTAAAAAAAACCTATTGGAGCATAACTCTCAAATTAATATGAAATCTATGACTTATATAACGTGAATTTACATAACGCGAAATTTTTCTGGAACGTAACCACCGCGTTATACGAGGGATACCTGTACTTTTAGCCAAGACACAGCTTTTCCATTGGTGTTTCTCTTTCTATTAGTCGTTGATTCTCCCAGTTGTTTCGTCGAAATGAAATCTTGCTGAACCATTTGTTTACCAAAAATAAGTTTCTCTCTTTACATAATTCTATTAAATTATAATAATGCTCAGGGATGTATACATAATTCGATTTTTTATTTTAGTTTCTATAAAACCAAAATCGCGATCATTTGGCAAAAAAGAGTGGCTGGATATCATACATTTATGATCAACTGTTTCAACATTATTATCAGATGACTGAAAAATTTTCAACCATATTAACGCTATGTTAATGTTACGATTTTGTCCTGAGCAGGCATCACTTTAAGTGGAAGTGTGCTTAAGGATGCAGGACGCAATTTCCTGAAATCCTCTTGAGGCAATTGTTTCATATCATGCATACATTTTAGCATTTTCATTGTGGAAAAAAAATTTACAAACAGAAACTTCTGAATTTCGTAGATTTAAATAAAACTTAAAACTAATTTTTCTCTTATATCCTCCGTAATTTCTGGGTCATACAGAACCAAAATCTGTTTTGCTAATATATTATTCCATATTCAGGTTCCAGACGCCAGGGTTCCTGGAACCTGGATATCGAGGAACAGATCTGTGTTATTACGGCTCCTCTTCCAGGCCTAACCAGTGCCCAAAGAACTGGTACCACGGGAACCGGCGGCCCCACAGAGAGCCGCCCATCTATGTGGCCGGTTGTTGGTAAGGTTCCTTTCGGGAATACACGTGGTGGTTGTGGTTTAATATCGATGTATGCAGGGATGGTGCAATGTTGATCAAAGTGTGCTGTTGCATTCTTAACAGAAGGACTTGGTCGGTCTCAAACACCTAAGCAAGAGTGCCACTACAGATGTTACGTTGTCGTAAAGTGTGCTCTACTAGACAATGGGGGCGCTAGTCTACGCTTTTATTTTACTCGGTGTTAAGATCACCGTCGGATAAGAGCCAACGCGGCTAGGTGCCGACTAGGGTTTAGGAAACGGGAATTCGCGCCCGGGAATTCCCGGAAAAATCTATAAACAATTTCCCGGGAAAATTTTTGATAGTTTTCCGGGAAACGGGAAATTTAAAATCATGAGCACTTTAAAGAAAATTTAGTGGTTCTTATTTTTAAATAAGCATTTCTTTTGCTATCACACAAATATTTGATCGTTATTGTGCTGAATTAAAGCATTTTTAAAATCGTAATATTTTTATGCCCATATTCATTATAAATAAAACCTACTTGAAATGTATTTTAGAACAAGATTTGTAAAAGAAGTTTGTTCTAAAACAAATTTCAAATATATTTTATTTATTATGAATATAGATATTAGAAACTTACAAATATGCTATAGATCGTGCAAGATAAATTGTAAAACAATTAGAAAAAGTCATAAAAAGTCTGTTCAGTACCTTTCCTAGCAGAAACTAGCAACGAGAGAGTAAAACAGAAATTTACATTATTACTCTCCTAAATATGAAAAAGTAAATGAACCCTTTACTAGCAAAAGTTAGCAAGTAGACTACGGTGGCGTCAGGAAGAACTTAAAACTTGTACCGATTAGACCATAAAATAGTACCTTTGAAAACGTAATTGTACTGAAAGGGCAAACATAAATTAATCTTCCGGTGTTAGCCAGAAATGTTGCTTTAAAGAAGTTTAAACTGATAATATTAATCTCAAGGAAACCATAAAAATAAATCAAACAACAAAAATAAAAGCACAATAAAATTATTGTTTTAAAATATTGGGTAGTTTTTGAAAGTGTTTATGATGCATTTAGCTTTAGATGTCAATATTTTTGGTTAGTCAGTGCTAATAAACATTCTTATTTCAAAGAAATCTATATAATATTTACATTAATAAAATTCTAAAACACAAATATGTTTATTTTTCAAAATATATTAAAAACTGTACAATACCAATTTTAAAATCAGAATTCTACCGGAAAAAGTACGATTGCAATAAATGTGTCATCCCTGATTTACTATTTATTATTTTAAAACAAAAAGACCTAAAATTAAAAAGGAAAAACTAAATTTTATCGTTTGACATCCTCGCTAAATTAAAGAAAAACAATATACCAACATAATTTTATTCACTTTTATATTATTTTCACTACTAAATACTGATATTTTCCTCAATATTGCAAATTTTTTTTTTTTCATACAATTTTTCCAAAAAAATATTTTGAACACAAAATCCCGAACAGCTGTTTGACTAATGCTTGCTAGTAAAAATTTTACTAGCAAAAACTTGCAAGTATTTTTTTTTTTTCTCTCACATTTTTATTCTCTGTTTTGCTCTCTCGTTGCTAGTTTTTAGAGGTAATGAACGCTTTTCCAGTAACAAATAGTACTAATTTGCAGTTACTGAACAGAGCTAAAACAATTAAAAAAAGTCCTCTAAAAAACAGCATGTCTCGAGAAATATAAGAAACTAGAATATGGCGTTTAATTCATGATGTAAAAACAAGATAAGTATGGTTGAAATGATTCAATCGTTTCTTAAATCGAAGAACGCAATTAAAATACTCTGATAGAGTTTAATTGCGCAGAGTTGTGGGTTGAGGAATATGTTCAGATTTTAGAAAATGTAGTTGTTGCACTTACTTGTGCATAAAAACTGAACTTACTTAGGAATAAAATACTTCTTATTCAATTAAAGGTTCAAAGGAGAATAACTAAAATTATTTTATTTACACATATATAAAGTTATATAGTTAAATACAAGAATAAAAGTGATGTCAACTTAAAATTATTAAGCTTTTATTTTCAACATCCTCACTAAAAGATTATTTTAAACCCATACTGTTTACAAAATCTTTAATTTTAACTCTACAAAGTGGCTTAGTAAAAATATCTGCTACCATAACAGCTGAGCTAACATATTTCAATGTTAAACCTTTTTCGAGCATGTTGTCTCTAATAAAGTGATGTCGGACATCGATGTGTTTTGTTATTGCATGATAGGACTCATTAAGAGCTAGTTGAATGGTACTTTGATTGTCACAACAAAGTGTTGTTGGACACAATAATTTGTTGAACAGCTCTTCTTCCAGACTTCGTAGCCAAAGTAATTCGTGTACTGCCAAACCCATAGCCATGTATTCAGCTTCACACGTGGATAAAACAGAGGTCTTTTGTTTTTTTCGAACCCCACGATATAGCACGGCTCTTCTTTACAAATACATATCCACTTAGTGATTTCCGCTCATCTGGATCTGCGGCATAGTCTGCATCCAGATGAGCATAGTCTGGAAGTTTTTTCAAAAGTAAGTTTGTAATTAATCGAACCCTTTAAGTAACGTAATATTCGTTTAGCAGCTACCCAATGTTCCATACTAAAGTTGTTGTTAAAACGGCTTAGAAATTTACGGCAAAACTGATGTCCGGTCGGCTTATCTGAGCGGCGAATAGGAGACTTCCAATTAATTCCTGATAAGGATATTTCTTTATAATATAATATCTTCTTGATTATTTTTCAAAAATGTTGTACCAGGATCCATGGGAGTTGAAACTGGATTACATGAAAGCATATCAAACCTTTCTAATAAAGTTTCTATATAAGAAGATTGATCTATGGATATGTCTTTTCCTGGGTTATAAGTAATTCTCATTCCGAGAAATTGTTTAGCTAGACCAAGATCTTTCATTTTAAACTTTTCTTTTAATCTCTTAACCAAAAAGTTTTTCACGTTTTAATTTTTCCATAAAACAATAAGATCATCTACGTATACAGCAATGATAATAACGTCATCTGTATTGTCATTCATTATATGAACACACTGGTCTGTTTTCAACTGTCTCATTCCAAGACTTTTTTTGAACGACGGGGTTTTTTTTTTTTTTTTTTTTTTTTAATAAAAGTCTTTATTTACAAGTTTAAAATATAAAAGGTACAGTGGTATGAGATTTTACTATAAGTACTACAACAATAAGAGTCTTATAATTAAATTTACAAAACTAATAACAATAAATATACAGCCTTAAGGAAAATAGCTCACTAAAACCTTTTTGATCTCTATGGAAGTTATAAAGAAATTTGTTTGGATAATCACTAATACATTCATTCTTAACGAACGAATCTTCGTGATTACCTTGTAAATTCCTTATTGATTCAAAGTTTGACAGTCTGCATTTTTCATTAAATGTCAGTGTCAGTTCTCTAGTGAAATCGTTTATCATCTTGTGTCCAAAGTTACTGTGAAGTAAATTTGTCGGATACCTACGAGGAAGATTATGAATTATTTTCAAATTCTTGTTTTGTATAATCTGAAGCTTTTTGGTATGAGTTTTCGCAGTTTTATGAAACCATACTTGACAGCTGTAACTCATAATTGGTCGAATGCACATTTTATATAAAAATATTTTGTTTTTCATATTCAATTTAGATCTTCTGTTGAGTATGGGAAACAATGCCCGACCACACTTTATAGCTTTTTAACAAATTTGGTTGACATGTTGCTTAAATGTTAGTTTTTTATCCATTATAATGCCCAAATACTTGATTTCTGACTTTATAGGTATAACATTCCCACGGCACAACATAGATTGAGAAGGTATGCGTTTTGGCGACTTATTATATGGAATAATAATGGCCTGTGTTTTATCATCATTGACCTTTATTTTCCATTTATTAAAATATTTTTGGCTTGAATTTAAGCTCTCTTGCATTTTCCTAACTAATGAATTAGATACCTTACCGCTGCAAATGAAAGCACTATCGTCTGCATAAAATGCTGCTTCCTGATCCCTGCGTAGAGTGATATCTGACGTGTATAACGAATAAAGCGTAGGTGACAAAACGGAACCTTGCGGTAGACCTGCGAGTATGTGTTTTTCATCTGATGCGATGCGCTCCACAAAAACTACAAATGAACGTTGGTCTAAAAAGCTTTGTATGATTTTTTGTAAATATAAAGGAAAACCAAAAGAGTTAAGTTTATACAATAGGCCATTATGCCATACTGTATCGAAAGCCTTTTCAATGTCAAGAAATATAATACCTGTACTTCTACGATTTCTTTTATTATTCTCAATAATATTAACCACTCGTTTGATTTGATGTACCGTAGAGTGCTCTCTTCGGAATCCAAACTGCTGCTGATGTATAATGTTATTCTGTTCTGAGAACTCTACGATTCTTTTGTGGATTATTTTTTCAAAGACTTTATCCAACAAGCTCAAAATGCTTATTGGCCTATAGCTGGAAGGCAATTTTGGATCTTTTCCAGTTTTGAAAATAGGTATAACCCTGGCCTTTTTAAATATCATGGGGAAATGACCATTTCTCAAGCAGTAATTAAATAGTTTGCTCAAAGTTTCAAAAAAGTAATCGGGCATATTTTTTAAAATAATGCTGTTAATTCCGTCTAAACCTGGGGCTTTGTTATTTTTTAAAGAAAAAACAAATGTCTTTACCTCTACTGCATCTGTGAATTCAAAATTGTCACTGTCAGCGAGATTTACATTGTTAAGTTCCTGCACATAATTTAGAACCACATTATCTAAAGGTGATGAATTGTTGTTGGTGATATTATTGTTGCATCTAAAAACTTCCGCAATGGCATTTGCTTTTGCTTCACCGGTACTTAAAACTTCCCCATTTATATTTAGATCGGGGATTGCAGAATTTCTATCTTTGAAAGCTTTTGTTAGTTTCCAAAACTTTTTAGAGCCGGAAGGCAGTTTGGAAATGAATTTAGCCCACGCTTCATTTCGATCCCTTTTCAAATGAAAATCAATTAAGTGATTCAACTGTTTTAAAATGCTGATTAGTTGAGTTCTGTAACTAGGATCTCTACATCTTTTAAGTTTACGGTTATACTTGTTCCTCTGAGTAATCAGCATTTTAGACGTATTTGAAATTTCCCTCTGCCAAGGATTTTTCTGGTCAATTGGAATCTTGGAAAAAGCTTCTTTAACTATACTAACTAATTTATTTAATGACGAATCTAGGTTTATATTGTTAAGCTCTATTTGTCCGATATTATGATTCTTAATTTCATTCTCGACCCAGTATTTAATTGCTGGCCAATCAGCCTGATTATACAACGGAACTGTAACAAAGTGATTTTGTGGGTGTGGGTGTGATCAGACTGTAAAATATTTGGATGTGACTGTAACTGCGAAAATGAAATGTTAGAGTTAGTAAGTAAAATATCAACCGTGGATGGTTGGACTGGAATTATATTTTGGCCGAATCTAGTATGTGTATCCGGATGATATACATAATAACTTGAACTTAAGTGATGTCTGTACAGTTCTTTGCCAGCTGAATTGTTTGAAATACAATTCCAACTCACATGTTGTGCATTCAAATCACCAAAAATAAAATATTCACTAAACGAATTGGTAAGAAGTTCTATGTCAGTTTTAAAATTAGAAGTGTAAACTGGATTATAAGCAGAGATAAAACTTACGGGACGTCCATTTATTTTAACTTCCACAGAGATATTTTCTATGGTTATTGTTTTAATCTTTGGTAACAACTTATGATCTATGTAATTTTTAACCGCTATAAGCACACCCCCACCATGTGTTTGACGGTCTTCTCTGTATATTTTGTAGCCTCCAAATTTTAACCTATGATACGGCTTCAGGAACGTTTCGTTAAGAAGTAGAATATCAATATTTTTCTCATGGAGAACTTTTTCGAGCTGTGCAGCTGCTGACTCAGTTGTTATGCCTTGAGCATTCAAGTGCATAACGTATACATTTTGACTACCCATGATTTTATATAGCATGCTTGAGCATCATGCCTTAATTTGTCAAATTTATTTCGACATTTTTCTAGTGCATCCACAGCACTAAAGAAGATTTTTAACAATCTCTCGTTAGATAAGTCATCATCGTTGTTTCTGTCGCGGAGTCTGTTTTTCGAAACCTCAGAGTACAAACTTTTCCTTTGGAAGGTGAGCTCTCGTGAATCAGTTGGTTGACTCTGACTTGACAGGTGTGGGAACTCAGTCTCATCATACACATGATTAATTCTCGACTTGTTGAAATTAGGTCTAGACTTAGAAGTTAATCGTAGGCGCATTTCTAAATAATCTTTACGGCAAGGGCATTTAGGATCGTCGGACCTGTGATTCGAGTTTCTTAAGTTCTTTTGGCTACAGTTGTGGCATTTATAAACAACATTACTCCCTTGAGTGTTTTTGGCCAATACACACTCAGTCTGGTCGTGATTGCCAGCACAAAGAACGACTCTTGGGACTGTGTTTGCTGCTCATTATTATCTTGCCTATACCCTTTATTTGACTGAGATTTATCTTCCTCACTTTCGTTTTCGTAAAAATCATCAGAGTCTTGAGTGTCATCAATTATCCTCACTAAATCTTGATCACGTACGGGTGATGAAGGACTTATGAGATTTTGGTTTGGTTTTTGGAAATACATTTCATTTTCTAAAAATTTTACGTTGCGACTTACGTGTAACCTTTTCCTTACAAGATCATACATTCTGTAGGCTTTCGTATTCTGGCTGTACCCCACCATGATGCACTTCTTCGACTTTGCATCTCATTTTTTCCGGAGCTCTTTTGGTATGAACACCATTCCAACACAACCGAATATACGCAAATGATTCAAAGTTTGAGATTTACCCGTCTAAACTTCTTGAGGTGATTTGTCATTTAATGACTTACAGCTTCAGCCCAATAAAATTTCTTCAAATTTGCATCAAACAGCATTGAACGTGCCTTTTCGACCAAAGTCCGATTCATCCTTTCGGCTTTACCATTTTGTTGTGGACTGAATGGCGCGGAGGTTTGGTGAATGATTCCACTTTGATCACAAATCTGTTTTAACTGTTTGTTACAATATTCTAGTCCATTATCTGAACGAAGTATTTTGATTTTTTGACCGGTTGGATCTCTACCATATTTTTAAAATTCTCAAATAATTTTAGCAATTCGGACTTATTTTTCATTACCTCCACAAAAACTTTACCAGAATAATCATCAAGAAACAACACAGCTCCCTCCATAGACCTCTCTTCCATTGGACCACACACGTCTGTATGCACGATTTCTAAAATTTCCCTTGTTGTTGTTGCTGAAGACTTATAAGACTAACGCCACTGTTTACCTTGTAAACATGAACTGCAATCACTTGAATCCGCGTTTCTGTCATCAAAGCTTAACGCTTTATTGGAAACCAGACACTCAATGTTTTTGTCACCAGGATGACCAAGTCGTTTATGCCAAATCGCTTTACTAGTAGCTAAAAAATTTTGTTGTATTGTTTCGAAATTAGGTATAAACATCCCATTATTCAAAAATGCTTTTAAGAAAAGTACACGGTCTTTTTTTAACACTGCACTGATCACCCTCAAAAATAAATTGAAAACCTTTTTTGGTTAGTTAAATTTGCACAAATATCAGGAACAAATAACACGTCTTCTATATTTATGCATTCCATTTTGTTTTTTAACATCTGTTGTAAACGAATAGTTCCTTTACCAGTGACTTTAAGACTTTTATCGGCAATTGTTATGTACTTCTCTTCTTGACACAGTTTGAAATTCACAAACAAACTCTTGTCATTTACCATTCGGGCGGTTGAACCTGAATCTATTAACCAGTTGTTCTCAAACTTTGCCATAAAACTTGCCGCCAATGTTTTTTCGCTGTTCCCGCCATTTTGTCTTCGTTTCGGTGCTTTACAGTATTGGGCTATATGACCCTCCTTTTTGCAATTGAAGCACACGATCTTCTTGGTTTTTTCACATGATTTTTTGTTTTTGCACTTACCATAAAATGCTGATTCTCCTGATGAAAAATTATTATACGTATCAAAATCCTGTAATAATTTTGTTTTTATGGTGTCAGCAGATACTTTTATGTCGGTACTTTCAATGGCCATTATCATTGGAGCAAAGTGATCAGGCAAACCACTCAATAGCAAACTCCCGACCCACTCATCGTTTACCTTGCCGATTTGGTTTAACTTGCGCGCTGTATCAATTATTGTGTTACCATACTCACTAATATTTTCACAGTTTACCAGCTGCGTTATTCTCAGCTTCCTAAGTAATCCGCAACGACGTGCCAACCCCGAATCATCGTCATGGCTTTTAATTTGTCCCAAATACCTTTGGCCTTAGTTTCATCTTGGATGTGAACGTATAGGTTTGACGAAATATACAGCACCAACCTGGATGTAGCCTTCTCCACTATATCGGCTTTTTCTTCCTCACCAAGTACAGCCTTCCAATAGCCCTGCAACTTTATGGCGTGTTCCACTGTGAATTTCCATTGATGGTAATTCTCTCTCCCAGTAAGCTTTTCAATTTCTATAACCTTTTCCATGGCGCTTACTGGGCCCATAACCTGTTGAACTTACTTATGCAGAGAAAAAACTTCTTTAGGAATAAAATACTTCTTATGCAATTAAAGGTTCAAAGGAGAATAACTAAAATTATTTTATTTACACATATACAAAGTTATAAAGTTAAATACAAGAATAAAAGTGATGTCAACTTAAAATAATTAATTATATGAATTTTATTTGAAGTATTTTTGAATTAATAAATTAATTATTTAGGCTTTAGTTCTTAATTATAAAGAGATAAAGAAAAATTAGATACCAGCAAAGCAGAATACATTTTCTAGACAGCTACGTCCGTCATCAGTACTCTTCGTATCGATCTACCCGGTAGTTTCAATTATTTATTAATTTATTAATTTTCTATTTAAACAAACTTATCAAAGAAATATAATCTGAGAAATTTTAATTTTACATTATATTTCATAGAAGATAGAGCTTTTTTTAAATTGTTTTTACACTTGTAAACTCTATTTCTTTTTAGGGTTCCGTACACAAAGTGTAAAAACGTAACCCTATTGTTTTCGCTACAATGTCTGTCCGTCTGTCAGCGCTTCTCTGGAACCGTAATAGGTAGAGTCTTGAAATTTTCTCAGATGATGTATAGCTGTTGCCGCTATAGCAACAAATATTAAAACTTATAGGGTGTTCCAATAGAGAGGTGTTATTCACGAAAATGTGTTTATTTCTTGAATACACTTGAAATTTACAAACAGTAATTAAAACTTAATTCACTATATAAACAAGTATAAAAAAATAAAACTAAAAATTAAAGAGTGTTCCGATAGTGGTGTGATTTGCATGTTTAAAGCATAATTTTTGAACCATAGTAGGTAGACTCTTGAAATTTTTCACGGAAGGTGTATAGCGGTGGCCGATATAACAACAAAAATTAAAACTTATAGGGTGTTCCGATAGAGAGGTGTTATTCACGAATATGTGTTTATTTCTTGAACTGTAGGAGGCATGCACTAAAAATTTACAAACTGTAATAAAAACGTAGTTCGCTTTATAAACAAGTCTAAAAAATAAACCTAAAAATTAAAGGGTGTTGCGATATTGGTGTTATTTGCATTTATAAGGCCTTAGTTTTGAGCCATAATAGGTAGGCGCTTGAAATTTTCACAGAAGGGGTATAACTGCGACCGCTATACTAGCAAATACTAAAACTTATAGGGTGTTAGGAGAGAGAGGTGTTATTCACGAATATGTGCTTATTTCTTGAACTGTGTGAGGAATTCACTAAAAATATGCAAGCACTAAATTAAAATTAGTTCGCTATATAAGCAAGTCTAAAAAAAATAAAATCTAAAAATTAAATGGTGTTCCGATAGTGGCGTGATTTGCATGTATAAAGCCTAAGTTTTGAACCATAATAGGCCGCTATAGCATAAATATTAAAACTTATAGGGTGTTCCGATAGAGAGGTGTTATTTACGAATATGTGTTTATTTCTTAAACTGTAGGAGGCATACACTAAAAATTTACAAACAGTAATTAAAACTTAATTCGCTTTATAAACAAGTCTAAAAAAATAAACATAAAAATTAAAGGGTGTTCCGATAGTAATGTGCTTTGTATGTTTGGAAGTTTTGAACCATAATAGGTAGACTCTTGAAGATTTTACCAAAAGTGCATAACTGCGGCCACTATAGCAAAAAATACTAAAATGTAGGGTGTTACAAAAGTGACGTGTTATTTACGTTTATGTCTTTTTTTTGCGCTGTAAGAGGCAACCACTTACAAATTGCAGACAGTAATTAAAACTATGTTTCTTTTATAAACAAGTATACAAAATTGAACTTAAATATTAAAGCGTGTTCCAATAGTGACCAGATTTGCATGTATATAGCCTAAGTTTTGAATGAATAGGTGGAATCATGAAATTTTTGCCATGGCCACTATAATAAATAGTAAAAATTAAAGGGTTTTCCGCCAGTGTCGTGATTTGCATGACAAAGCCTTATTTCTTGAACTGTAACAGGTAGACTCTTGAAATTTTGTACAGAAGATGTGTTGCCACGGCCGATATGACAATTACTAAAAATTAAAGGGTGTTCCGACAGTGACATGTTTTTCACTTATAGTGACTTATTTTTTAATCGTAATAAGTAGACTCTTAATATATTTATAGAAAGCAAGTTGCCATGGCCACTATAATGAATAATAAAATTAAAGGGTGTTCCGACAGTGACATGATTTTATAAACCGTAATAGATACCCTCTTGAAATGTTTACAGTAGATGTGTTACTTCGGCCGCTATAACAAATACTTAAAATTGAAGCGTGTTCATTAGTGACGTGTTTTTCACGAATATTACCTTATTTTTTAACTTTTAATAGAAAGTGTATTACCATGGCCGCTGTTTAACTTAGATGCGTTGAGAGTACTGCCAATTAGGTTAGAGAGAATCCCAAACGAAATCCAATGCGGCACGGATGAACCAAGAAAATATTTGTTATGCTACGATCTTTCCAAAATAAAAATTCTGTTTTCAAATTTCACTATCCATTAGCTTTATTTCCATTAGATAAGAAGTAGCTCGACTTTTTTACTTGTAATTTTCTTAATAAATAATGTACAATAGTAAATTTTTCAACAATTATTATTTAAGAAGCAACTGTACAGTTTTACTTTAGTTAGAACAATGCCGCCAAAAACCATAAAACCAAATTATAAAAAATATGTATGTATACTATAAATCTAAGATCAGCAGCGCCCCTTATAAGTGAAGTAGTTCTTAACAATTTGGCACCACCCACAACGTTGAAGCCACAGATGGGAACCCTCCCTATTCAAGCATGAACATCCCGGCCGCCTTGCAATATTGCAAATTGATTCCAAGTCAACGTCTTGCCTAATATTAAAAAAAAGAAAAGAACAAGAAGAAAAAAAGAAAATACTGCGGATTTCCCACAGATAATTTGAATCATAAATAAATTGAATCCCATTTATTTATGCAAAAAAATTAACAAATAAAAACAAATTAAATCAAATACCAGGCTTCGATTACCAAAGACGCTTTACCTGATTATCGCCATTAGTAGCCCAAAGCTTATGAAAGAATAAGAATTATAAATAAAAGTAAAAAGCTCATGGTGTACATGCACCGGATATTATATATCCAAAAATCGAAAATTGTGCCAAAGGTTTACCAAGGTTTCCACCGACAACACCGTTTTTAATTATCCGAGGATAAATGTCTGCCCCGAGTGTAATGTGCACTTCAGCTGCTACATAAAATTGGGAATCAGCTAACTGTAAGCCTGGAAACTCCTCAACAATTCTGTAGTCTACCGTTTTTTTGGGAACCAAAACTGAGTGCTTCTTCCTCAATTCAGCATACGTCTCTACGGTGCTACTCATATCGTAATTGGAACTTATTCTTACCAGACATCGCTGTTTATTGCCAACGTTAATAGTTTTTTTCCTCAGACGGCGAGCCACATCTTCAGAAATAATCGAGTACTCTGCCCCAGGATCGATCAGTACACGTTCCGTTAAATATCGATCTCCAGAAAGGATTTTTACCACTGCAGTCGGCCTTAACAGTATTGTCTCATTTAAATAGTAAATAGGTAACGCAACAGTTCTCTTTTCTCTATGTGCAGAAGCCTTTAAGTTCCTTGCTTTAACTGGAACTATTGCTCTAGACGTACTTGGTCTTTCGCTTTCTAGATCACTGGACGAACGCTGTCCCCTGGAAGAGCTTTTAGACGAAAGAGGTCCGTTACTCTCTGGACGGGAAGACGAACTAGGTCCCCTCTGCAAACGCTTCTGTTTCTTTTGCTGGCTACGGGAAAACAAACGAGATTTTCTACCTGGCTTATGGAGCAGTGTATGATGCATATCACCACAGCGTTTGCAAGTTCCCGTACTTTTACAAGTACGCCAGGTGTGATCGTGGCTCAGACATCCTGCACAATATTTGTAAATTGAGACCAGTCTCATCCGCTCATCATAGTCAACCCACAGAAATTTTGCACAAAAACGAAGAGGATGAGCGTCCAAACAAATTCGGCAAACCATTTTTTTTGAAGTACCCTTTAGATTCGCATACTTCTTGTGAGACACCATGATACTGAAAAAACAAAAAAACTAAAAACAAAGAATTTAATTAGTTGGAAGCACTACCAACTTCACAACTGGTCTGGTTAATAAGCCACGTGCTGTTTTCAATTCTACAACTCTTACATGACCGTCCTTTCTGCATACACTTTTTCTACCCGTCCCAAACGCCATTCGTTCGTCGGTATGTTGTCCTCACGAATTACCACCATATCACCGATTTCTATATTTTTCTGCATAAATTTCCATTTATTTCGTTTTTGCAACTCTTTCAAGTACTCATCATTCCATCTACAACATAGACGTTGGTTTACTGCTTTTACCCTAGTCCAACGGTTTGTGATGGATAAAGGGCTTTCTACAATTACAGCTTCTGGTGGAGCTAAAAGTGGTCCACCAATCAAAAAATTACCTGGAGTCAGAACGTCGAAACTTTCCACATCCCCCGTTAAGGGACACAAAGGCCTTGAATTAAGACAAGACTCAACACGGGCTAACAACGTAGAGAACTCCTCGAAGGTATATTTCAAACCAACAGCATTTCTGCGAAAATGGTATTTAAAGCTTTTAACACCTGCTTCCCAAAGATCACCCATATGAGGAGCACTAGCGGGGTTGAAATGCCAATTTATGCCCTGAGCTGCATAACCAGAGTTGATTTCAGAACCAGTAGAAGCACCTACAAAATTAGTGCCATTATCTGAATAGATATCCTTTGGATAACCACGACGAGCTACAAATCTAGCAAAGGCAGCCAAAAAGGCCGGTGTTGATAAACTACTAACAGCTTCGAGATGAATGGCCTTAGTTGAGAAACACACAAATAAGCAAACGTAACCTTTTGTAATTAAACATGCACGGCCAGTGTAGTTACGAATATCAAAAGGGCCGGAAAAATCTACACCGGAAATATGGAAGGGGCGAGAAATAATCGTTCGAGGTGTAGGCAGTGCGGCCATAATCTGATTCTGAATAGCCTTTTTTTGTATAGTACAGATTTTGCAACGACCTATTACAGATTTGATCAGATTCTTCGCTCTGCAAATAAAATATTCAGTTCTTAGGACTCTTAACATTAATTGGTTACCTCCATGCATTGTAACTTTATGAATAAAGTTTACCAAGAGTACGGAAAACCTACAGTCAGATGGCAATAAAATAGGGAACTTCTCGTTATATGTGAAACCTAACGCATTCGCTAACCGGCCACCTACTCGCATTACTCCCTTATCATCTAAAAAAGGGTTCAAGTTTACCAATCTACTATCAGAAATCGGATCTTTTCGGGATAGTTTATAATATTCGTTGGGAAACGAAACCTTTTGGACAACTACTATCAATTTTTCCTTAACCAAGTTTATCTCGTCGGCTGAGATTTGCAAGGACGTAAACCTTGGCCCTCTAATCTTAAGAATCGCATTCATACCTCGAATTACATATGCCATGACCCTAAGCGATCGCGAATATGAAGAAAACCTGTCCAATAAGTCGTAATAAGACTTAAAGTAGGTAAAGAATACTTTCTGAACTCTTTTTTCCTCGTTTGTCCCAAAATCTTTGTCTACAGCTTCTTCCCAACGATACGAATTTGAACCAAGCCATGAAGGACCATGCCACCAAAGTCTATTTTCAACTAAATCTTGACGACGAACTCCTCTACTTAGTAAGTCCGCTGGATTATCATTCGAACTCACATGCCTCCAGCAATTCTTCCCAATCTTTTCCACTATTTTTGCAACCCTATTTGCTACAAATGTCGTCCAGGAAGTTGGCGGTTTCTAAAGCCAAGCCAGGGCTATCATTGAATCGCTCCACGTAAAAACAAAAGTCTTAGCTTCATCTAAGTTCAAATCCTTTTTTACGCTATGAATCAAATCAGCTAACAAAGAGGCCCCACATAATTCTAATCGTGGCAGCGATACAGTTTTCAATGGTGAAACCTTGGACTTGGCTAACAATAAGTGTGTCTGTATGGAACCGTCTTCAAGTTCGAGGCGAACGTACACACAAGCACCATATGCCTTCTCGGAGGCATCGGAAAATTCATGTATTTGTAACTTAGAAGTAGGTTTGAAACCAATCCAACGAGATATCTTTATATCATCGATCGCCTTGTAGTCTTCTAGAAATTGTAACCATTTCACACTACTGTTTTCTAGCAAAACCTCATCCCAATCCGTTTTGTCGCTCCAAATCTGTTGCATTAAAATTTTTGCAGTGATCACAACTGGACTTAACCATCCAGCTGGATCAAACAGCTGAGCAATTATGGACAATACTTCCCTTTTAGTAAACCTTTTCTTCATCTGTATAGAAGCTGCTACAAAATAAAATTGATCCAACTTAGCATTCCATCGTATTCCCAGCGTTTTCGTAGTGCTCGTATCGTCTATTTTCACAAAATTTTCACGCAATATGTGATGAGGTGGCAACCCTTGCAAAATTCGATCATCATTCGAAGTCCATTTCCTCATGGAAAAACCTGCCGAACTTAGTGCCAATATCAATTGATCGCGCGCTTCTATCGCCAAAGAAACATCATGTGCCCCTACCAAAGCATCGTCTACATACATCATGTGACGCAAAATCTTTGAGGCTAATGGCCATTTACCCTCAACATCGTCAGCCAATTGGAGCAGAGTCCTTATTGCTAAAAAAGGGGCACAATTAACCCCAAAGGTCACAGTCTTCAACTCGAAATCTTTTAAGTCACTACTAGGATCTTTACGAAACACAATTCGCTGAAAAGAGGTTTGTTCAGCATCTACTAAAATTTGGCGATACATTTTCTCTATATCCCCGTTAAATACATATCGGTAAAATCGCCATCTAATAATCAACAACATCAGGTCATTCTGTAAAACAGGTTCCGTATATAATATATCATTTAAACTCAAACCAGAAGAAATCCGGCTCGAAGGACCAGAGCTAACTGTAAGTTGTTTCTTTACTTAAAATATATTTATATAACCTTTAATTTGAAATAAAACATTATACTCAGAATTTAATTACTCGTAGAATAAACATAATTTACCGAATCGTAAGAAACTTTAAGAAATTAAAACCAAAAAAAAGCAAAATTTGTAGTTGCATATCCACTCTTTGAAACTGAAATTTCTAGCACTTATTTTTGTTATAATTATAAATTATTAATATTCGCGATTTGCACTTTGTATATCATATATTTCGTTTTAAATTGGAACTGGTGTGGTCTATTAGGATTGGATTAGAAAACATAAACCTACAATAATTATCTCTAAATTTTTGGGATCCAACTGGTTAAATTCCTTTAAATTAACAAGTTGTTTTTACTCGCATCGATATAGTCATTTGATAATTTGGTTATGGTAACAACGGTTCGAAGGACCAAATGTTTAACTTAGATGCGTTGAGAGTACTGCCAATTAGGTTAGAGAGAATCCCAAACGAAATCCAATGCGGCACGGATGCTACGATCTTTCCAAAATAAAAATTCTGTTTTCAAATTTCACTATCCATTAGCTTTATTTCCATTAGATAAGAAGTAGCTCGATTTTTTTACTTGTAATTTTCTTAATAAATAATGTACAATAGTAAATTTTTCAACAATTATTATTTAAGAAGCAACTGTACAGTTTTACTTTAGTTAGAACAATGCCGCCAAAAACCATAAAACCAAATTATAAAAAATATGTATGTATACTATAAATCTAAGATCAGCAGCGCCCCTTATAAGTGAAGTAGTTCTTAACAATTTGGCACCACCCACAACGTTGAAGCCAGAGATGGGAACCCTCCCTATTCAAGCATGAACAGCCGCTATAAAATCAATTACATACTACAATTTAAAGGGTGTTCCAATTATGATGCAATTTTCGCGAATATTATTTTAATTTTAAAATTTAAGGGTGTCCCATAAGACATATTCTTTATGATATAAACAACTGGAATTTTTAAATTATACTGAACATAGTACGGAACCCTACGTATGTGAGCCTAACTCGCACTTGACTAATTTATTTAATGATACTACCAAGCAAACATTTTTCTTTATTTTAATTCTCTTTATATATTTTCTTTTATTCGAAAATGGTATATATCTGTCTTGCTATTAGCTATCCTTTGGTTAGCAATTAACAACAATTAGATATTTTTTATTTTACAAATTTATATTTTGATTATTAACACAATAGTGTTGAAGTTAACAATGTCAAAGCCGTGCCCGCTCTGTGAAATTATATGAATTTTATTTGAACTATTTTTAAATTAATAAATTAATTATTTAGGCTTAAGTTCTTAATTATAAAGAGATAAAGAAAAATTAGATACCAGCAAAGCAGAATGCATTTTCTAGGGACATCATTGATGTTTATGGAGTCGCATGTTTTTCTATATGTGTGTTATGTGGATATGTGGGTATCTTATGTGAAAGAGCATGAAACTAAACCAAGTGGATTTATGCTGATTAATCAATATGAATTTATCCCCAATAAAACTGAAATCAGATTCACAATATTTTATAATTCAAAAAGATTTCAATGAATTACTATTTACATTCATATATATGTATCTACATGAGAAGTGTATGAATATCATTTAAATTATTAAAAATAGTACAACATCAGCGAATTCAAATACTTTATGTTTATTTATGCCCCTATTACGGTCTACAACTCAACTTAGTTGAGTTGTCTAAAAGACAACTTGAAAGACAACTGCTACTGATGACTTGTAATTAGAAACAACTGTTACTGATGAGTTGTAATTTTTTTTAACCGAACTAACACAGGGTTGTAAACGGTGAAACTACAACAGAGTTGTAACACAATTTAAATTCAAATTAAAAGTTTTGGTAACACCAAATAGTAAAATTTCAACTGAAGTAGAGTTGAGTTGTAAACCGTAATAGGGGACTTATTTTTTTAAAAATAGGTCAATGAACAGTGGTTCAGTAGTAGGACATAGGGGTCTAATGACGATGTTCGATTTTTCACCGTTGGTTAGCCCTAATACTCACTATTAGTGGTACTACTAAAACATGCAAAAAGATTTCCAATCAGTTGTTTTTTTACATTTACTTTTGTGCATCGGAAGATAACAAATCAAAACAACTTACCTTATCTTTTTCAGCAGTGCTAATAAAGTAATTTCTAGTGCGTGTTTTTCAAAGAAAAAACATTTTTGACTTATTGTTTTCAATGGATATTAAAGTTGGATGTGTTTACCGTTATTATTATGTATTTATAATTTTTTTTTAAGCAAAACCAATTTTGCGAAAGCGGTTTCACGACAAATCAATTTTCACGTATATTTTTTACGGCGTTTTTTTTCTGAAGGTATTAAGTATATTTCCGTCTTATGACGCTTTCAAGTTACATATCAAAATGTTACTCTATATCTGTACTTCAAGTATAAAAAAAGAAACCAAAAAATTATAGGGTGTTCCGATAGTGCTGTGATTTGAATGTATAGGGCCTAAGTTTTGAACCATAATAGGTAGACTGTAGCCTCTATAGCAACAAATATTAAAACTTATAGGGTGTTCCGATAGAGAGGTGTTATTCATGAATATGTCTTTATTTCTTGAACTGTAGGAGGCATACACTAAAAATTTACAAACAGTAATTAAAACTTAGTTCGCTTTATAAACAAGTCTATAAAAATAAACCTAAAAATGAAAGGGTGTTCCGATAGTGGTGTGATTTGCATGTATAAAGCCTTATTTTTTGAACCGTAATAGGTAGACTCTTATAATTTGCATAGAAGATACGATCTGTTGCTACGGAAGCTATGACGATTACTATAAATTAAAGGGTGTTCCGACAGTGACACATTACATATTTTTTTAATCGTAAAAGACAGACTCTTGGAATATTCATAGAAGAAAAATGACATGGCTGCTTTAAAAAAAATTAAAGGATGTTGCGACAGAGAGATGACTTGTACGTAAATTGCCTTATTTTTTGAAACGTAATAGATAGATTTATCCATAGGCGAGCTCTCTGAAGAAGCCGCTGAATCTTGTAATAAATAATTTAAGCAATTGAGACGAGACAACACGCGAAAAATGTCTCGTGTTGTCACTAACACTGATCTTTTTCATAGACTTCTTCTAAATTCCGACCCGTTGATTTCTTCTTTGCGTAAATTACCACAAAAGAAGAAGTCTATGCTATCACCTGCGTTTGTTAAGTTTTTGTACAAATGTATTAAATTGCCGTTATAAAAATTATTATTTTTTCTTTAATTAATAAATAACAGTTTTGGTAAATAAATTATTATAATATTATATTTAAAGACATTTTTTATCTTAGTTTACCCTAATTGGCCCATAAATACCGTAAACATAAATATTCATATCAATTTTGAAGACTAAAGCTGAGTAAACTACGTAAGACCGCCTTCCTTAGAAACTTGAACCACTGTGCGTGCAATGGTGTGTATTTGATCGCATGGATTTATGCTGATAATTTCTTTACTTCTCAATAAAACTGAAATTTGTGTGTACATGTATGTGTGAGTATGTTAATGTGTGTGTATGTATGTCTGTGTATATGTGTGAGTATGTGTATGTGATATGAGTGATATTTTAGATTGAAGTTATTATCAAATATGAAACTGTAATAAATTAATGATTTCACAATATAGTGATTAAATAATCAGGGCTGTCACAGAATCCAATGTTGTCGGAGTTGGGTTTTAAACCAACAAAAACAAAATACTTTGGTGCCATGAAATCCAATATTATCGGTTTTAAGTTCGAACTTGAATTTTAGGTGTCACAGAAACCAATATTATCGTTTTTTATTGGAAATAAACCAATCAGAAAACAGCAGAAGAAAATTTTGCAAACATGAAATTAAATTTACTATATGTTATAAAAGTAAATATTAATTAATTAATATTTATATTAAAAATTAGGCAAAACATTAGGCAATTAGGCAAACATAAAAATAGCACCCAAAACACCATGGATTTTATGGAAAAATATCCTTACTTTGCGAGAGGCTTCAACCGAGATAAGCTAATCGTAGATTCCCGTTGGCTGAATCACTGAACAGTGTACGTCAACCGAAAAGTATAAGTGCTCGTCACAACTAGGCTAATTAATATTTGTGTGTCCAAAAAATTATTGAAGGAATATTGTATTTGCTGTAAAAATAGTCCCTTGATCTGCGCTTTTCGTTCGAGCTTATTTTAAGTTGAACTCACTGAGGGCAAATAAACCGCTCCATAAGCACATCATGTAAAATTGTTGAGACCATGCTTCTACTGAGAATATTAGATCTCCGACAGATCTCTAATAGGACCTTTTAACTATAGATCAAAACAAGCTGCAAGTTTTAGCAATCGCGGAATATTAGAACGTGACATGTGTCCTTTGATCTTACCAAGTACCATTCGCAAAGCGTCTTTGTTTTACCGATAATAAGCTATAAATCTGCAAAGTAGCTTTATATATGAACGTTCAGTATAAAATACTATATACTCACGCTGTGCCAGCAGTTCTACTGAATTGGTACAATCTCGAAAAATTCTTCTGTTTAACTTGTCTGAGCGTCCTCACAACTGTAGTAGTCATTTTGTTTTACCGTAATATTATTTTAATAAAAATGCAGTAACTTTAAAAAAAAATCAATACAAATGTGGAAGTGACAAACAACAGCTGAATCGAATATCAGTTTTATTTCCATTCGAAAATAACCAAACCGACTTGGTTTCATAATACCAAATTAAACCAATATTGGTTTGCAAAATCGATAAAAAGCAAAACCGAATTGGATTCTGTGACAGCCCTGAATATTGTAAAATTATTTATACACATACATTTAAATCAATGTATGCAGTACATACATATGTATGGACGTATGTATGCTCCCTCATTCTTACTCTCTTTAATGTTGGAAACATGCAAATCAGTGTTGGGATCTAACAATATTTAAATTGTACCATCCCAGTGATAAAATTGTACCAAATCAGCATCGATTGTACCAACATTTGACATTTAATAAAAACGAAGCATACATACATGCATACAGTAGCTCGACATTAGAAGATGCAAAATTTCCATGAAAAAATATCAAATTGAAGAATCTCCATATTCTACACGAAATTTGGTTTAAAATAGAAAATTTTTATATATTCCTTAAGAATTTATTTTATTAAAAAAATATCAATGGCTCTTTTTAGGCTAAAATACACAAAAAGGCATTAGTTTTGAAGTTTTTAAACTTAGTTGTTAACGCAGAAAAGAAATCATTTTGAAATTTAAGATATTGTGGTAAATATCTTAAATTTTGCTCGCTAACTACGAAAAAAAACTTTAAAAATATATTAATACAAAATAGATTTTTAACGGCCCTTTTCACAATGTATGATTAAAAATTAACATGAACATTAACCGAAGGATAAGTTAAATTGTATTTGACACCATTTAACAGGCACTTTTTAAATATAATCGAAGTAAATTTACCTGTTAGTATTGTAATTGTCAGATTTTGTTGTAGTAATATATTTAATTTAAATTTAATTTTAAGAAAAACAAATTTTGAAATACATACATACACAGACATATGTATTACATAAAATTTTATCAATATATATCAAAATTCTCAGAGCACACGTTTAATCATGCATGGAAAATTGTGACACAGGCAGCATGGCGTAATTATCCTAATCCCATGTGACCTCTATCATTGGGATCGATGTCATCGAACAGAAGATGGTTTGTAGTATCTTACATACACATCGACTAGTGCAATCAAAATGGTATCCAAAACGGACCAATAGACTATTTGGGGTTGGTTGAACATGTTTGGACAGTGAACTTTCAACGATAAACCCAAGCATGCGAACTGTGAGCCTCAAAAATATTGCTAAAGAAACAGGGATCTGTAAGTGTGCAACTATTACTTTCAATATTAACATCAAAGCGGGGAACGGTTGCCAGAGTCTTGAATGATTGGTTATATTACTTCGGAAGTAAATGGTATGGACAAAACCGCTGCTAAAGCAACAATGATGACCAAAAATCGCTGACTGAAAGATATGACTGAAAGTGCACGAAAGCAACCAAATAAAAAAATGAGCAAGCCACCAAAATATATTGACATTTGTTATTAAAAGTTTAATATTAAAAGTTTGCATGATTATCTGCAAAAAATATATAAAATAAAGTTTTCGATATTAAACCAAATGGAGTATATATTTCAATTCAGGGCCGCAAATATCATAATAGGCATCATTCAGTTTATCAAATTCAAAACCATGATTTTTTACAAACGGAGTGCAGATTTGCATTAAGCGACGCAAATAACCTAAGAGACAACATTTAGTTCACGCAGTCCAAAATCATGTATACTTGTGTTATTTAATTTAAAATAAATAATTTTAAAAATTCAATCTTCCATTACATTCTTTTTCGCAAACAAATGAACACAGCATTGCCATACTTTTTGTTATATTTTTTTGTTAAGTAACCGTATGATGGTGAAACCCAAATAGGTAACCGTCGCACAGTGGCTGAAAATCGTTTTTCGTTGGCCAAAATTCTGTAACTTTTGAACCGATAAAAATATTGAAATAATTTTTTTTTTTAATGGATAGATATTTAGCTCAGCTTGATTCAGTTTTAATTACATTAAAATTGATTGAGGACTTTTTAAGGAATTCGAGGTCAAAGTTGAACATTTTAATTTTTTTAACTTTCAGAGTGAAATATGGGTTTATTCTGTGTGTAACATAGTAAAATATCCCTCTAAGATCCAAAAAAGTATATATATTCTTGATCAGTGATGAAATCTAAGACGATATTACTATGTCCGTCTGTCCATACGTCCGTCTGTCCATCCGGCCGTCCGTCCATTCGCCTGTCTCTATGAACACGATTCAGTCTAAACGAAAAGAGCTAGACCCTTGAAATTTGGTACATATATATCTTGAAGGATAGGGCAGGCTAAGTTCGTAAATGAGCCAAATCGGACCAGGGGGAAAAAAATTCCCCTAAGAAGAATTAAACCAACCCCTGAAAAACTACACATTTTTACAAGTTTTTTTGTAAATTTGTTAAGCAAATGAAACATTTTTATGTCAAAGAAGGTTCAAGGTCTTTACCCTGGAGCCAGAAAATCATAAAAATTTATTTATGGACCCCGCCCTCTTTTTGTGGGCGTTTATATAGCATATTATATGAAAATAATTAACAAATTGTATTACCTAAGCCTAGATTGCATAAAAAATTAATTTTTAAGCTTTCATGACGAATGGAAAATGTACTCGGATCTTCTGCGCTACCTTCACCTCACCCCACCCCCCCCCCCCCAAAAAAAAAAATTTTTTTTTTGTTAAGCAACAAGAAAATATAATTTTTATTCATTTGACTTAAATATTAATTGCAAATATTCCATATTTTGTTCTGTGCTATTTCTGTTCTTTAGTAGTTTTTTGGCTTCTTCATCTAAATCCCGATGGTCCACTTTCCATTGATTTCGAATACTGGATATGAACGGATCTGACGTTGCCAATAATATATTAAATAGATCTTCATTTGTTGAATTCCGTGAAATTTTCCTAGTATTGTGCTCTCTATAAAATATGTAATCCTTGTTCCTTTTTTCCTGAGCCTCCTCTGATAGATCTCCAAGTGGCACCAAATGATATTTAATGACATCTTCACCATGATAAAGGATTTTGTGAACTGTTGCAGACATATTTCTCCATGGGTAGTTAGTTGTATATATTTTTGCAGTTTCCTTAGCTTAATCTCCAAATTTTCTACAGTCAATTTCTTCATTGCACGCAAGTACTTCTAGTATTATTTTAAATCTGAAAATAAGGTTGAAATCCACTCCTGTTATTTCAGATGCTGTTTCTGGATCTGAAAAGAATCTTCTTGCGGTATTGCCATTATTTGTATTGCCTGACCCTTGTTTTGGCTGATCTATAATCACACCACGTTTGCGATATTCATCTTGAACATGTTTCTTTTTTGAACTTCTTAACTCTTTGTTGGTCACGTTGTTTCTTATTGATCCTGAAGACCCGAAATCCAAATCAAAACTGATTTTTAGTATGTGTTCCATAAGTCGTATTCTTGCGTGTAGTGGTGATAATCCAAGTTCATATGCATCGGTATTCTCTAATGATTTTGCTGGGACTTGGTTTAATTGGGTTGATGTTGCTTGGCATATAATGCAGCTGGATGCAGCCTTCGTGTTAGTCAAAGCCTGACCCACTTTTCCATCTATCATTGTCAGGACTAACTGGTAGCTTACTTCAATTTGCTGCCCATCTAACTGTAATTGTAATGGCTGTAGTGCTGTAATTTGGGCCTTGATATCACTAATTTCTTTATTAATAACATCATTTGTTTCTTTTTTGAATTGAAATTTGATTGGCCTGCAGTATTTCGTAGAAGATGGTGTCTCATTTTTCCAAATATCCATTGTTTGCGTTGTACTAGTCGAAGGCTCTGAATCTTCCAAAATCTTTTTCAATCGCAATGGTACAAATGATACCATGAACATATCTGAGTCAGAAATATTTTCACATACAGCTTGTTTATATTGTTTTTGTCCCGAAGAAACATCACATCCCCATTTACAAAAAAGAATTAACTTTGTGTTTCCGTATTTCTTCAACTCATTTCCTGTTATTGATTGCAGCAAGCGTGCGGCTGTGTGATCAAGTAGAGATTGTAGTTGTACCTCTGCCGAAATTGGTGTGATTGAAATAGTGTCCTTTGATGGCAAACAGTCCATTTTAGCAGCGGTTATGTGATGATATGCTGGATATATATTTGAGCCTTTTTCAATCGCACGCTGTCTGAGTTTAATATATTGCTGTTTTGTTAATTTCAAATCCAGAAATAATGCTAATGCCTCCTCATTTGTGTACTGTATTGCATCATTCGGAGTTGGTATACTTTTAAGAATCCGTTTTGTTCTCGGTGGACTAGCTTTAACAACTTTTTCAATGATATCCACTTTTGTAAATTGGTTCTGTGATCGTAATTGATGTAGGAAAGATTCTTTTATATTTGTAGAACAAAAGGCATCGTTAATATCTTTAAGCTTCCGCCTCTTAGATCTATCGCTGCAATTGTCCACTAATGATTTGCGTGGTCTTCCAGCCTTATCTTGCTTTGCTGTTTCTGCAGCGACAGTAAGTTGACCTTCTAACCACTTTGCACTTTTTATATAAAATTTTTGTTTACTGTACATAACTTCTTTGTAGCGTTTTTTAGTGCTTTGACGAAATTATATAATTGCTCTTGCATTTCGGTGCTACACGAATTTAAGTTTAATTTTATTTTAACGTAACTAAGAACATCTTCCTGATTTTTGTTTCTAAAATACACTTCGGCCAGTTCTTTATAACTGAAGCTCTCCATTTTCTTTTGACTATTTTTATTTTCGTTTGTTATGTTTTATCCGTACACTTAAAGGATTAAGTTATTACTGAGTAATCCCTTAACGAATCCGTACTTTTATAAATTTTTAGATACATGTTCTTCACACACTGATCTTTAATTTCATAGCAGGTAGCGCTTAAATTGAACAAAACTGCACTCATGCGTCAATATAGGGTTGTTTTTTAACTTTTGTGGTTTAATGTCGCAATTATTGTTATAAAATTGTTTATGACTTTGGTTGACCCTAACATTTGATAACAGGTAAATTTAGAAAGAGATCATATGCTTCATGTAGAGCCCATTGTGATAATTTTATTACTTATTTTTTGCTGATCAAAACAAAGCCATTAAACCCTTTCGAAGGTATTATATTTATTTTTTTTTAGTTATACGTAGCCTAAACTAAAAAAAAATAAACTTTTAGGCAAAAAAGTGAAAATTTAATACACCATTGTATATGAATTTTTTTCGAGTAATTTCATTAAAATGAAAAAAAGTGTTCTACAGGCGGCTCGTGGCGGGTGCAAAAGTATATATAGCCTTAAAGAGGACACTTTCACCTTTCTCGTGGTTGTATACGTTTCTTGTTCCCTTTTGTTCCCTAGAAGTTCTATTCCACTAAAGTTTAAATTTGGGGAAAATATAGTAGTATCATAAATATTTCATAACGCCCCTTATATTAACCGCTAGAGCTGTGTCTACTTACAACAACTAGAGACAATAATCCTACCAACATTATAAAAAAAACCGCAGACCATTATCGATGATAGCTTGCGAGTAGTAACCATTTAATTTTGATAAAAAACCAAAGAAAAACGCCTTTTTCTGAAATTAAAAAAAAAGTTGAGTTTGACAGCATGCCACGCCCACAATTATCAATATTTTAACATAATTTTTTGGCTACCTTAATTTGGATATATTAACTACAAAATGACGTAAAAAATTTAAAAATCGGTGACAAAAAAAAATTTACTTTTGGCCAACGAAAAACGATTTTCAGCCACTGTGCGTCGGTTATAGAGTGCCTGTTAACCAAACCGACAATTAGTTAATTTTCTATTAAAAGCAAAATAATCGTACATTGAGAAAAGGGCCGTAAGACGATGTAAAATTTTGAAAAATCGAACAAAAAAATATGAAATGTCAAGCCCTAAAAAATTTTAAGGTTTGTGGTTCTCAAATTTGATGCCATATAGCGTACCAGTGAATGATCCCCAGCTTTAAAACTTAAGCTCAGATACTCCTCTTTTATATCTATGTCAAATTTTGAATCAATTATACTAGCCCTTTACAGATGGTCCTTTACAGATGGTCCTTTATACTGTGCAATATTAGAAGCTGGATACACTACAATTGCCATCAAGTGCTCGAAAATTCACCAAAGTCACCGGATCTTAAAAGGATTAAGTATGCCTGAGGCTATTTGGAAGTACAATTAAAAAATCATCGAATTACCAAAAAGACCTTACGACTTCTCACTAGAAAGAATGGAAAACAAAATCAGCCCAATAATGCCGGAAACTTATTAAGGCGATGCAAAAACGTAACTAAATTGCCTATCATTTATAAATCACCTATCACTTATACATAACAGCAGAGTAAATAAAAAAATCCTGAACATAAATCAAGAATGTTGAAATTTAGGCAGTTCTAGACAGGGTTGGAAAACTATGAAGTTAGAAATGTAAAAAAAATTATTGATTAAATAAAAAAATTTATTGAATAAATTTTATATGAAATTGTACCAAGAAAAGCATGAAGTGTACCAGTGTACCACTGATGTATCGATTCTACCAAATTTGGTACAATTGTACCACAAATCCCAACACTGATGCATATCCCTGAAGATAACGTGACTAGTCCATACACGCATGTAAATTATATTCCATTATATATTCCAAGGGACTAGGACTAGTCCAAAGGTAACCCAGGTGTATAGAGAAAACATGATCCATTTAACATGACGATGTCCTAGGGCTGGACCATATAACCCAGCTTTGTATTACATGGGAGTAGTTTCAAAACTACTCTATGTCACTACACGATGGAACACACTGCACGAACTGTACAGCTCTTGACAACACTTTATGCAATCGTCGTTGTCGTTTAACAACAAACTCTTGTTGGAAAATAACATGATCCATGACTGCATTACATAGGACCATGTTGTAGCTAGTCCATTTAAGTTACATTGGACCACGTAGCCCAATTTTATCTGCAGGGCATGTACATATATCCATATGTATGTACGTATGTTTTCTCCCTAAATTTTACTCTCTTTAATTTTGGACAAATCATTTTGCCGATTTTTACAATAAAAAGTCACAAAAAGCCAATTTTTGGTAAAAATTACAGATTTTATCAAATCAATTGATTTGGGAATTTATGCTTAATATTTAATATTCAAATCGGAAATTCACAATATAACTGTAAACTGCGTAAATTTTTATATTTAAATGCTCACCCAAATAGTGAAACGGTTTGACTTTGAAATTAATTTTAACACACTACACAGAAACAATTTTAAATACGAAAAATATGAACAGATTTCATAACTTTTAGGAAATACAAAATATGATTTGCTTTATAATTAATATGATTTTTATTTTATTTAAAAATAACATTAAAAATTCCAAGTTGTTTGACAAAAATGTAAAAAAAATACGAAAAATTTACTTCAAATGCGATTTTGTCTTTATGCGAAAAATGTAAGTAAGACATTTTCAAGATAATATTTTAAATAATGTACAAATATTAAAAAATGAAAAAGGGCATTCAAATTTACATGTAAGGAACCCTTGTTGTAATAATTATGAAACAAACGTTAAGTCACACTTAAGGTAAGGTCACATTAGGCAAACATTTGCCTCAAATCGTCAAATATTTGTTTGCCAAAGTCTGACCACAAAATAAAATTGATAGGCAAACAACAAAACAGCTGATTCTTGGCTAGCAAAATTATTTGCCGGCAAACCAAATGTTCCCAATGTGACCACTCATCGACAAATATTTGTTTCTTTTTTGGGCAAATAATTATTTGTTCTTACAAAGTTTTTGTAAGAGTAAATAGGCGCAAACAATAGTTAATTCCAGCAAAATTTTTTGCTTTTAAAATTTTATTATTAGTAAATAAAATAAAATAACACATGATAACATACTGTTTTTAGGAATTCGTATCTAAAGGCTAGAAACGTAACCCCTAATATCGCTACAATGTCTGTCTGTCCGTCTGTTTTAGACCTTTTTTTCTCTTAAACTGCAATAGTGCTCACGCATGAAGTTTTTACAGAAGGTGTATTGTTTGGCCGCTACACAGAGCCAAAAATGCCTCATAGAATCAAAAAATTCTCTATGAAATGTTTCAGAAAAGAAGATATTTTCAAAGGGATTCCTTATTATTTTCATGTAGTAAATCTTTTTAATTTTATCAATAAGGAAATCTCATTAAATTAATAAGAAAACTTGTTATTCACAATTTTTTAATCATTTTTGACACAAAAAAAAACAATCCATTGAAAAAAACTTTTTAATTCTATTAGGTTTTCTTATGATTTGTATAAAAAATGGATTTCTTATTGGATTTGGATTTCATTAGGCTACCTAATTGAATTTTTAAAAAAGGTTTTTCTGATTGATTTCATTAAGGTTCCTATATGATCATGTGTAAAACAAGTTCTTAATTTCTTAATAAGGTTATCTTCTTGATTATATTAGCTTTCTTGTTATTTCGTTTATATAAATCATATGTCTGTTAAAACATAAAATATACATTTGGTATAGTGGTTACGTGCGTGCCTACAAAACAAAGGACACCAGGTTCGATCCCTGGCAGAGGATGGTTTTTCAGGTTTTAGAAACTAAGTGGCTGCAATTCCCTGTAGACAATCCATCAGAATAAGCTCCCCTGACCTTTCACCCCTGGAAAAATAGAAGCAAACAATTTTATAGGAGATGCCAAAAAAGCAATATACCAATTGTTTTCAGTTTCTCATTTTGAGATTTTTTTGTTAATTTTGTATGTTTTTATAAAAAAAACAAGACAGCCTAATAAAATCAAGAAGAAACCCTGTTTGAAAAAAAAAACAATAAAAATACCTAATAAAAGTCCTAAATTTTCTTCTTGATTTTTTCAAAAAGGGTTTCCTTATTAAAATAATAAGACTTTCTTCTTGAAAAAAAAACCATAGAGATATCTTATAAATTTTGTTCTATTTTCTTATATATGGTGATTTTCTTATATATCGTTTTAATTTCTTAACCGTTAGAGCAGACCTATAAAATAACTATATGTGTATACTTTAATTAAAAATTAAAGGGTGTTCCGGGCCTAACATCGAGCATAAGAGCATCATGGACCTAGTTAGTAAGGAGGTTGGGGAAGCCCAAATGCCGGAACGCATGAGTAGAAGAATATTAGTCGAAAGACTGCATCCGACTCTCATTACGAAAGACGTTATACACAATTAATGTATGGAGAACGAACGTTTAGAATTGCTTGGACTACCGCATGCCTTGGATCACCTGCTGGAATGTCGGGTACAGAAAAGAATGGTTAATGCGGTAATATTGAAATGAGTTAAGGAAACAGGCATAGCTAGGAATAAGCAGCAGACCAACTAGGTAAAGGGGAATCTGCTGTGAATTTCTGTGGACCAGAACTCACAGTAACACTGGGTAATGCCATAATGCGATCTAAGGTCCTACAATGGGTGAATTCATTAAACCTGAAAAGGTGGAGGGAAAACATTACGTGTAGGCAGGCTCGATTGGTGCTCAAGGAGCCCGTGGGTAGGCCATTAAGGTACTCAGATACAATAGAAGTACCTTAAGCTAGATAACTGCGTTGGTGTCAGGTTATGGAAACATCAAGTATCATCTAACCAAGATAAAAATCGAAGAATATGATACTTGCAGATTGTGCCTGGAAGAGGCTGAGACGTAAATCAGGGAAATTTCGTTATATTTGGAATTTATTCTATTCTAAAGATTATTTTTGACAAGAAATAAAACAAAATAGTTCGACTAATAAACTTTCAGATTATTTTAACTTTATAAATTAAGTTGTTTTAACACTTACGATTTTGACGATACGATTTAGAAAAATGTTAAATTTTCAAATATGTATGTTGCTAACTATATACGAAACGTATATTTAATCGGGTAAAATTAACTTAAATTATTTTATTATCTTTCTTTTTAAAAACTATTGTGTTTATATTTATAAAACCCTTTTAATTTATTTTTATATTTAAAAATTTATATTTATGTTTAAAAAATCATAAAACTATTAGAATTTGGCATTTCTTTTGTTTTTAATAATAAAAATGACATAAAACCTCGACAAATACTTAATTTTATTTATTTATTTATTAGCTTATTTTCAAAACTGAAGAGCCGAAAATGCCGATTTTTTGTCCCAAAAAGTGCAGATATTTCATCAAAATCTTCTGGCAGCACTGCATCCATATGAATTTATGTGTGTATATGTGAGTGTGTGTATGTGTCATGATTACTGACTGGAATTTATGGTATAAATAGTTTGATCATAAGGGCTAACTTTACCTATGATGTGTTTAATTACAAAATATCTTTAAGACTTCATATAAGAATGCATCACAAAGAGGCACAATCTGATTTGAAATTTTCAAATCCAATAGAATGTTTTAAATGGTTTTAAACACCAACATTTAGTAGCTCACAAAAGTGGAAGAAGTTACCATATGTTGTAATGGTTATAAAGAACATATTCTAAAAATGTTGGCCACATCATTTGCGACCAAGTAAACACAACGGTATTTGTGTATATCAATTTTTAAAAATCGTATCGCCACTTAAAGTACTTTTACACGGCGTGTATTTGTCATATGACTTGTCACTTTTCCATGTGTAAATTCCATACACGTCGTGTAGACCCTTTAAAACATAACATGTGTATTTTCCATGTGTACAATACATATGACATTTTTCATTTAGAACATGTTCTATTTTGTTGTGACAAAGCATCTGACATCCTGTAATGCCAACTTAATATTTGGCTATTTTAGGTTTTTTGTGGTACCAAAAGCACTAAAAGCGTGGCGAAAGCACTACGTTTGCACATTTGCATCAGCTGTGGTTGGCAATACAAAACTGTATGGCGGAAAAATTATATATTATAGGTTATGTCAGATGTAATTACACATGTACGTTTGAAAGCAAAAATTATAAACCGAATATAAAATGTCTATTTTAACAAACACATGAAATTACATATAGGTTATCAAACTGACAAGTCATATGACAAACACACGCCGTGTAAAACCATTTTTACTGGTTAAGAAATACTAATAAAGCTAACTTAATACCAGAGAACTTTTTATGTACAATTAAAGACAAAGTAATCAATATTTTAAAAGATGTGTTACAAAAACACATAAACATAAAATTTAGCATTGAACTATTTTGTGAATACGTATTGGTTAAGGAAGAAGAAGATTCGTTTATCATCGAAGTAAAGTGTCATCAGACTAAAATGGTTATTCTCAGTATATCTTCAACAAGAGATGATATTCTTAAGCTTTACAATGAACAATGTAATGTTATTATTAAAAGAATGAGTGAATTCCAGGAGCGTGATAGCAGTTGGATATTAACTGAAATATTACATTTAGAAATTAACATTAGTAGAGTGTTTATCACTGTTGCCATTTTTTTACGATTTCCCACCAAATTTGTATTGAAAAACGCCAGAAACCGCTAAATTGTTTGTTTAAAGTAAAAAAATAGCTAAAAATATAAACAATTTAATTTCAGTATATTTAAATTTATGTATTTAAATTCTAAAGCGATTTCTGTTCAGTAGGTTATGCCATTTAATTATGGATATTATTCGATTGTATAATGACTATGACTAAGGGAAATTTAAAAAAAATTAAAGGAAATTATTCTAGTCAAACTTTAAAGTAACTTTTATCAGAGTTAGGAAAGATTTATTCGTTTCTGACAATTAAACCCTTCTCAAACAACAACTTGTTGTCGATTGGATTTATTTATATCCAATCGACAAGAGCCTGCTTAGTTCATTTTTAATACAGTTCTATTTTCAACGTTTATTAATAAAGTCCATTCTAAATGGTTATGTCAGCAAAAAGAACTTTGAATGTCGAAAATCCTTACAAAGTTTTTAAGAACCTATTGCGCTCAGGCTTTTTTGTTACAATACAGTTGCAATTAAATTCAAAAGTGTAACTTAATTTTACAAGAGTAGTAACTAATACCTTTTGCTGAAGTGACACAAATGCAACCCGCAAAACACAAGAACACTTACTTACTACCGGACCACATCCAGATAAGGTTGTTGTTTTGTTTACATCTCATCCTGGAGTAATTCGTCCCATATATTTTTGAAATAATAAATTTATTTTTGTGCTTTTGCTTACGGTATTCGACACAATTTGTAAATGTTTTAAAAAATACCATGTCACCTACCTCATAGTCACCGTAACAATTTTTTTTTTCGCAATTTTTTATTTATTGTATCTTCAATATAATTGAACTATCAATAATTACTCATATCTTAAGTCTAAAAATAAAAATATACATGTTAAGTCCAACCAGTGCTGGACAAAAAAATGTATGTTTCACGGTTACTGTAATTTGCGGATTATACCTCTGATGTACGGATCAGAGAAGCAGTGTCCCTCCTTCTTAGTCGAATGTAACCAGGTTCATTTAGTATGTTACGGGCCAGTGGATTAGGATGAGTTTCAAGCTTCTTTAAATAACTTATGGCAAGTTTCGCTATTTCCGCTTTAACTGTTGGCACGTTTAGATCTTTATGGATGTTCGAGTTTTTTATATACCAAGGAGCAGATGTAATTATACGAAGAATCTTGTTTTGGCGCCTTTGAATTTTTTCTACGTTGGTAGCTGAGGCAGTGCCCCATAATTGAATGCCATAACACCATATTGGTTTTAGAATTGAATTGTATAATAAAAGTTTGCAATCTAAAACTAGAGTAGAATTTCTGCCAATAAGCCAGTTTAGTTGGATTGCTTTTAACTTCATTTGTGTTAACTTTGTTTCTATGTGCCGTTTCCATGTAAGGCGCCGGTCAAGATGTTTGCCGAGATATTTAACGTCTGAAAGCTGGGATATCGTTTGGTTATTTATCCGAATAGGGGGGCAAGATTCTCTACGCAGTGTGAAAGTTATGTGAGTACATTTTTGTTCATTCACTTTTATTCTCCATTTCTTCAACCATTTTTCTAAATTGGATATGTGGTCATGTAAATATCGTGATGCTACTTCGGGTCTTTCGTGAATGCTCAAAAAAGATGTGTCGTCAGCAAATGTCGATGTGTGAACTCGGTTACTAGTTGGCATGTCTGAAGTATACAATAAGTATAAAAAGGGCCCCAATATACTACCTTGGGGAACTCCGGCTTCGAATGGCAGGGGTGAGCTCAAAAAATCTCCTTCTTTCACAATAAATTTTCGTTCGGTTAAATAACTATCTAGCAGCTTATATAGGTTTACGGGCAAATTCAGTTTTAGCTGATATATTAGGCCTTCATGCCATACCTTATCGAATGCTTGAGAAACGTCGATAAAAAGCGCAGAGCAGTATTTTTTCTCTTCAAATGTCTTCTTAACAACATTGACTAACCTGTGAGTTTGTTCGATCGTACTATGTTTTTTCCTGAAGCCGAATTGATGGTTTGGAATACATCCTTTGTCGCTTAGAATAGGGTTAAGCTTAGTTATTAACATCCTCTCAAACAGCTTTGACATATTTGATAAAAGGCTTATAGGTCTGTATGATTCAATATTTGTGTGGTCTTTTCCTGGTTTAGGAATCATGGTAACCAAGGATACCTTCCACTCTGTGGGGAAGTACTCAAGACGTAAAATGGCATTAAAAATAAAAAGAACGATTCTGCGAGCAATTCAAATAACATCTTGTTACTGGTTTTATCAACGCCAGGGGCTTTTTTGGTGTTTAAATCCGTTATTGCCTTTTCAATATCACCAAATTCAAATCTTATCGGTATTGCAGCACTATCCTCGAGAATTGGCAACTCAACTATATCAGTCGATATATTCGGGGTAAAAACCCTTTTCAAATGTCCAACAAATAAATTGCCCTTTTCGGAATCACTCCTTGCCCAGCCTCCAGATGTAGTTCGCAGGGGAGGCTTACGTAAGACTGGCCTTTTAAGAGTACTACAAGCACGCCATAATGAATAATCTGATTGAGGAGTTGCGTCTAGGTCTCCCAAATAGTTTTTCAGGGATGCTACTCTTCTAGATTCCAGCATGTCTCTTAGCCGGTTCGTGCATTCCTTAAGTCTGCTTTTGAGTTGAGGAGATCTCTGTAATTGCCATTCTCTACAAATTTTTCTTTTTTCAGCCAAGAGTTGTTCGATATCTGCAGAATAAATTAGATTGTATAATTGTCGGGTTATTGTTGAATGTTGGGCAGCTGATTTGAGGTTTTGATCAAAATCAATAAGACTCCGCTCTACGTCTTTAGGTGTTCTTAGCGGAATGTTTTCCGAACAATGAGTATTAAGATACTTTCTCTATTTCGACCAATTAATGCTTGTGGTAGTCATTGGTGATATGATGTTTTGTTTGGCCCATATATAGACGATAGTGGGTGAATGATCTGAGGATAATTAAAGCGACGCTTCAGCTTTAATCATTTCTCTCGGAATACCCTTAAACACGCCAAAATCAATAACATTAGGTATTTTTTGTCGATCAGTAGGCCAATAGGTGGGTTGTCCACTCGATATAACATTCAGACGCATTTTAGAAATTGTGTCAAACAAAATACGACCTTTCGGAGTTATTATGAGTGAACCCCAAAACGTATGTTTAGCGTTGTAGTCGCCGGATGCTATGAAACAGGGACCTAGTGATTTGTAGAAGTCGCTATACTGACTTTCCGAAATTTGAAATCTAGGAGGTGAATAAATCGAAGAAATAACTAAGCTTTGATGAAATTCTTCAAGACAGATATTTGTTGCTTGAAGGTAATTCTCACAAAAATCACGCAGTAAATAATGTTTGATTCGGGCCTTAATAAGTATTGCCGAGCCTCCACATGCTCTTCCACGGGGGTCCTTAGTGTCATATAAAATATAGCCATTGATTTTAAAAAGGCTATTTGTTGTTAAGTGTGTCTCGGAAATCAGCATGACATCAATTTGTTGGTTCATGAGGAAGTATTCAAGTTCATTTTTATGTTGGCGTAAGCCGTTTGCGTTCCAGAAACATATTTTAAACAGTTCATGGTTTGTTTAGTACCGCCTGCAACATCATAGATTGCATGCGTACCATTTCTTGCATCATGCTGCTCCTAGAGCTCATAAAACTGTTTAACGAATGCACTAATGTCTTGATGCTTGCTTCGAGACGATTACAGTTACCAGATGATGGTTGTTCTTTAGGTTCTGGGTGCAAATTTGGAGTAGAATTATTTTTCGGTGTCGTTTTATGTACTGAAACATGATTAGTTTTTAACATGTCCGCGTATGAAACATGTTGGGTTGTTGGTTGGGCTAAATGCGGATAATGAGCATTTGCTCGATGAGTGCTTAGCAGGAGTATTTGATTTTTGAGTGGTTTTCCTTACCATGGAAAAAACTGGACAGCCTCTGTAGTTAGCAGTGTGGTTTCCACCGCAATTGCTACATTTTTTGACTTTCGAGTCATCCGTTGCTTTGTCGCATTGGGCGGAACAATGTAGCTCTCCACACACAACGCAAACGGAGGCAATTTGCAGTAAGCCCTAGTATGACCATATTCTTGGCAATTTAGACACTGTACGGGTCCTGATCGCTTATGCGGTTTCTCTACGCTTATTTTGCGGTGCAACAGATATCTTAAATTATAGATAGGGTGCGTTTCGTTCTTTTTCAATCGTATATCTCCAGGTTCCAGTTCAACGCGAAATAGAGGTTGAGGGACACGTTCTCGATTTCTGAGGTTGTCTACACTTTTTACCTTAAATCCCGCTTTTTTGAGGCCATCTCTAATTTCGATTGGATCAACATATGAGTCTACACCTTTTATAACTACCTGTATACCTTTACTACTCTTCAGCTGATATGTATAAAAGTTCTTTTATACATATCAGTGAGTTTGAAAGCTACTCGTTTACTACTTTACGATAACTGTTTTCATCAAATAATTGTATTTTTGTTTCATCAATGTTCCCACGCTTGATGGGAATTACATAAAATGTGTTCTCACCAATAATTGAAATTAACTTCTTTATTAAGTCGCTGGAGTTTTTCTCCCTTAAATAAATTGCAGGTGGTTTGAACGACCTGAGTGCCGTTTTTTTCACTTGTTTCGCTATCTAAAATAGCAAGACGATTATGGGAATTTATTCCGTTAGAGTCCTTGTCTTTTTGTACTTTAGCCATTGGTGCAATCTGGGAAGATTTAGGGCTTCGACCTCTTTTCAGTACAGTTATGTATCTGTCCATTCCTACTTGGTTCTTAGGTTTTTCTACACTATCCATATTAGTTTTGGTAATACTGAGTTTAGAAGGGGACTTGTTTGTAGTTATTTTATTGTCATCGCATAACAACAGCGAGGAACAAGATTGTGCACGTAAAACTGGCGTAGCATTTATACACAAATTGTCAATAGTTTTTTTGTTTTTATTTATTTCAACATTGTTGCTTAAATTAAAGAGGCTGATTAGACTTTATTGTTTTTGTTTTATTTTGAAAGTAGCAATTCAATATGCCGTTGTATAAAAAAAAAGACGAAAGAAAAAGAAAAAAAAAAATATTTTACAAACAACTTTGTTGTTGTATTAAAACAGATTTGTTTTTTTTTTTGTTTTTGTTTTAAATTATTCACACAATGTATGTTTTGTTTTTTGTTAATGCGAGCTTAAAAAAAATCGCGACCGCACTTATCAACGCACAAACTAAAAGTCCGTAACAATCGGTTTATTTTGAATAAAATTTTAACCCAGAGCTAGTTATTTATCACTTATATCATATCTTAACTTTAAAAACGGCACTAAAAGTGCTATTGCTGAGGAGTCGTACTTATCGCAGTAAAGATTTGAGAACCACAATGTCATGAAAATAATTTTCTACTGTCAATCTGTGCAAGTTTACTTTGTTCAAATGCATTGGATATTTGACAAAAATTGTATGTGTTAAAATCAATTTAACCCTAGAATACTTACCTACGTAAATTTTACGTGTAGTTTTTTTATTATTGTTGCTACACAAGCTTCCAATGACCTAACGGTACCAAATTCCACAATTGCTTTTTCCAATAGTTTTTGAACAAACGTAAAAACATATACAAATCATATTGAGTCATTTAAATGTTCTAAGAACGTGATGGGGAGGTCCAGTAAGCGTAAGGATCCTAAGAGCGATACCGGCGGTAGCATAGCTACTGGTAGGGCCACCCATGCCGGTAAGGTCGATGGTGAACGCCGAAGCCAAGAACAATCCGCAGCGTGGGAAGTCAACGGTGGAAAAGTAAGTTATATTACAACTACGGCGGATGAACTGATCACAACAATGCGGCGTCTGTCTCATATTGAGCGGCAGCAAACAGCGTCTGAACTCCAGGAGGAGCTGCTGAATGTAGAAAAGGAAAATTCTAAACCCTTCAGAAGGCAACGGGAAACCACTGAAGTATTTTCCCTGGAAACCATACAATTTATGAATACAAACCAAAACTCATGGCCCTTAGTCTCCGGTAACACAAGGGTGCTAAGAATCCCCGGAGGTAAAGCAAAAACAAAACTTGACATTGGTACATGGAATGTACGCAGTCTTTACGAGGCTGGAAAACTAGCTAATACCTTAAACGAAATGAATAGACTACAAATAGATATACTTGGTATATGCGAAACTTGGTGGCCAGATTGTGGTGAATTTGTATCACACAATTCGAAGATGTTTTACTCAGGCAATCTCAATAAAACCCATAGAAATGGCGTTGGAATAATTGTAACAAACCGCATAGCAAGAAATGTTACAGGATTTGTACCAAAATCAGACAGAACCATGATGATAAGAATTGATGCCAAACCACTTAACATCAATGTTATTCAAGTTTATGCTCCAACGACGGACAAAAGTAATGAAGAAGTCGAATCATTTTACGATGAAATCGAAGAATTACTACAACTAACAAAACAGCATGAGATAACCATCATCCAAGGCGACTTTAACGCAAAGGTAGGAAGGGAGGCAGTAGCAGGAGTTACTGGACAATATGGTTTAGGAGAAAGAAATGAGAGAGGCGACAGACTCATCCAATTCTGTCAAGAATATAAAATGAAAATAGCAAACACTCTGTTCTGCTTACCGCCTAGAAGACTTTATACCTGGAAATCCCCCCAGGACAGAACTGGAAATATAATAAGAAACCAAATCGATTTTATTCTTATAAACAAACGTTACTGTGCTTCAATTACGAAAACTTCAACATATCCAGGAGCAGACGTACCATCTGACCACAATCTCCTTATGGCAAACATGTACATCAAAATTAGGGCTCCAGTGAAGAAAAAACCACAACGTAAACTTGACCTTGGGAAACTTGACGACCCAGCCGCTAAATCAAACATTAAAGATCTCATCAACTCAGAATTAAATAACATTCATAGGGAGGATGTGGAAAATATTTGGAATGAAATTAAAAATATTCTTCGCACCATCGGACAGAACACCCTAGGAAATTACGTTAGACCAAAAAGCAAAGACTGGATGACAAATGAAATACAAGACCTTCTTAACGAAAGACGACGATATAAAAACTCGAATTACGAACTGTATTGGGAATTAAACAAGGAGATTCAAACGCAAATTCGAGCTGCAAAAAATAGACATATTAATAGCCAATGCCAAGAAATCGAAAAATTAAAAAGCTTACACGACGATTTTAATTTGCACAAGAAACTGAGAGAAGCAGCTGGTATATACCGCAGAACATTCTCGCCGGTTCTCTACAACAGCAAAAATGAAGCTGTTTTTGAGAATGCAGAGAAACAATTAATTTGGAAGGATTATATCCAACGTCTATTTACAGACGTCAACAGATCATGTTTTAACATCCAGACAACTCAACCGATGACAGGAATAAACATCACTAAACGCGAGGTAGAAAGTGCAATAGCATCTTTAAAAAATAGGAAAGCAACAGGACCAGATGATATACCATCCGAAATGATAAAGCTTATAAATGAAAATAATATTGAACTCCTTACAAGGTTGATGAACCATATCTATAATACAGGTCACTACCCGCAAGACTGGCTAAAATCAACATTTATAGCGATTCCCAAAAAAAGTCACGCCAAACATTGTAGTGATCACCGACTTATCAGTTTAATGAGCCACGCTCTTAAAATATTCCTTAAAATTATACACAACAGGATTTACCAAAAATGTGAACAAGCGATGGGAGCAAATCAATTTGGTTTCAAAGAAGGGATGGGGACGAGAGAAGCATTATTTTGTGTTCAAGTCCTAATACAAAAATGTCGAGAGGCTAACAAGGATATTTTTTATGCTTCATCGACTATGCGAAAGCTTTCGACACAGTGCAACATGATAAATTAATGGAAATACTTATGTCCATCGGAATAGATGACAAAGAAATCAGATGCATTCGAAGTCTGTACTGGCATCAAACGGCACAAATTGATGTAAATAGAAATTTGACAGATGAAATACCAATCTCAAGAGGGGTCAGACAAGGGTGTATTTTATCCCCGTTACTATTTAACATATACTCAGAGAGAATTTTTCAAGAATCCCTCAAAAATATCACAGAAGGAATAAAAATAAACGGCGCTTTTATTAACAACATCCGATATGCAGATGACACTACTGTACTAGCGGACAGTATATCCGGACTTCAAAAACTAATAAATGAACTCACTTTATTGTTAGTAAGAAAAAACTACACAATGATGCAAAACTTAAAATAAAAAACTCATATGACCAGAGAGTACAAAATTTTAAATACCTCGGGGTCCTAATTAATGATCAGTGGGATCCCTCGAAAGAAATAAGATGCCGGATAGAAATGGCAAGAGATGCCTTTTTTAAATATAAAAAAGTTCTGACCAACCATGATATAAACATTGAGACAAAAGTAAGATTCATTAAATGCTATATATGGTCAGTCTTATTATACGCTGTTGAAGTCTGGACTATTAAATCTGCCGATATAAAAAGACTAGAAGCCTTCGAAATGTGGATCTATCGAAGAGTATTAAAAATACCTTGGATTGCGCACGTAACAAATCTCGAAATACTGACAAAAATGAACCAAAAAAGAGAAATTGTATCTGTCATCAAAAAACGGAAAACGGCATACTTAGGACACATCATGCGAAATGGAAAATATAAGCTACTGCAAAAAATCCTGAAAACAACAATTGAAGGACGTCATACCAGAGGCAGAAAGGAGATGACTTGGATAAAAAATATAGAAGAGTGGACAAATTTAGACAATACGGCGAATCTTTTAAATGCGGCAAGAAATAGGAACATTTTTGAAAGGATTGTTAATAATTTATGAATCTAACGAGTGATTTTTTAAGAGCTTGAGAACTTTTTTTTTTAAAAAAACGCATAAAATTTGCAAAATCTCATCGGTTCTTTATTTGAAACGTTAGATTGGTCCATGACATTTACTTTTTGAAGATAATTTCATTTAAATGTTGACCGCGGCTGCGTCTTAGGTGGTCCATTCGGAAAGTCCAATTTCGGGCAACTTTTTCGAGCATTTCGGCCGGAATAGCCCGAATTTCTTCGGAAATGTTGTCTTCCAAAGCTGGAATAGTTGCTGGCTTATTTCTGTAGACTTTAGACTTGACGTAGCCCCACAAAAAATAGTCTAAAGGCGTCAAATCGCATGATCTTGGTGGCCAACTTACCGGTCCATTTCTTGAGATGAATTGTTCTCCGAAGTTTTCCCTCAAAATGGCCATAGAATCGCGAGCTGTGTGGCATGTAGCGCCATCTTGTTGAAACCACATGTCAACCAAGTTCAGTTGTTCCATTTTTGGCAACAAAAAGTTTGTTAGCATCGAACGATAGCGATCGCCATTCACCGTAACGTTGCGTCCAACAGCATCTTTGAAAAAATACGGTCCAATGATTCCACCAGCGTACAAACCACACCAAACAGTGCATTTTTCGGGATGCATGGGCAGTTCTTGAACGGCTTCTGGTTGCTCTTCACTCCAAATGCGGCAATTTTGCTTATTTACGTAGCCATTCAACCAGAAATGAGCCTCATCGCTGAACAAAATTTGTCACATTTGAACATTTCGAACCGAACACTGATTTTGGTAATAAAATTCAATGATTTGCAAGCGTTGCTCGTTAGTAAGTCTATTCATGATGAAATGTCAAAGCATACTGAGCATCTTTCTCTTTGGCACCATGTCTGAAATCTCACGTGATCTGTCAAATACTAATGCATGAAAATCCTAACCTCAAAAAAATCACCCATTATAATATTATAAAATATCAAACGTAATTTTTTTTATATAATATGTAATTGGAATGAAAATTGATATAACTGTATGGTCGCTTACATTCGAATATCGAATTTGCAAATAAAGAAGAAGAAGAAGAACGTGATCATTGAAAGGCTATACGTAAAATTTACGTGGTGTTAGTGGTAAGCGTATATTTTGCGTACGTCAATTATACGTGGCGTTAGTAATAAGAGTATAAATTTGTAGAAGTATTTTATGTAATAACTGATAAAAGCAATTAGGAAACCGAAAAATTCCAAGCGTGGTCTCAACTTCAGCTACGGTAGTGTTAAAGAGGCGGAGAAAGATTTTGAGAGCCATGACAGTTTAGCTGATAAGAATTAATGCCCCCTGCAACAGAATATAGCATTTCCAGCTTGTAATAAAAAATAAAAGAAAGTATGAGCAAAGTTATTCAAATCACGCGGCTTTCGAAGAACTTACTCGAGAAAAAGGAAAGCAAATTTTGTCACCAATCAAAGAAGCGTGGCAGTATTTAGGGAGCATTAAATACCAGTAGGTAGGGACTGCATTAACCAGAACTGATGATAACTATATACATAAGTATTATAAGCATTTATCTTATTTAAGGTCTGCTTTGATTGCAAATATGTAGTTTTATTTTGTCATTAAAATTGTTTTTCTTTACTTTAATATGAATTATTAGTTAATTTTTATTACTTAATAAATAACTACTATTAAAATTAAAGAAATTGCTGAAATAACCACATTAATTGGAAAAATTTTACAGTACTTAAAATTTACGTGTCGTTAGTATTAACGTAGTATTAAATAGCGTTAGTATTCTAGGGTTAAAAACCGCTAGATTTCCCGCTAACCGCTAAGCGACTATTTTCCCCACGATTGGCATTGCAAAAACGCTAGATTTAGCTGCAAAATCTCCAAATTGGCAACAGTGGTGTTTATGTACCCACGGGGGCATGTTTTTCATACAAATCAATGCTCCAAACAGTGCGCGTCAAAAGTATACATACACCAAAAGTAGATTTTTTTTCTCTTGGTAAAGGTTAATCCAGCCCACTGTTTCTTAAAGAGCATCAAACATTTTTGATAATGAGAATTGTTTACAGTTTATATTTTTTATAGTTTTGAGGGTTGATTGTATACATATATACATATGTATGCATATAGATTTTTTTCTTTTGGTATAGATTAGTCCCGACTACTTCTTATGAGAGAGGTAATATTTAGAAAAAGGTTTGTTTAAATTGATTAGTTTGTGTGTTTCTTGATAAAAAATAAGCGAATTTCAAGAACGTTACTGCGGATGGATATTGACAGAAATATCACATCTTGAAATTAATATCAATAAATACAAATGTATTAAAGGATTACAATATGTAAGTATATACCTTTACCGCTTTCTCTATTGAGAAAACATGCTTGCACAAATATTCAAAATAAATATATTGTTTCAAGTGGGCCATTATATCAGCACTATATCTTTCCAATAGCTCGTGGTAAACGTTCAAAAAGATGTTTGTCATATAAAATAAAATATATTAGAAATGAAATTATTGTGTTGGAGAATTACATCATTTTAAATTTTAAAGAAAAAAAAAATTGTCTTAAAGTACACTTCAAGTAGTATTTCTTTTGCATAAGGGCAATAAACTTTCCACTCTCTGTTAATAAAAAAAAAAAATTTAAACTAAACAACTCTAAAATAAATGCAAATGTTTTTGGTCTATAGGGTGAGAATGTAGTAGCTCCATACTACTTCAGAAAGAGCAAATCACATAAATTTTTTGCTATTAGAGGATGGCGATAGATTTCATTATGTTTGGATTAAAATCATAAGGTAACTAATTTTAATTATAAGTATATTAATAAAATAATAAAAATGTTAATTTTTGCTCTTTTGTTACTTTACAGATTAATAAAAAGTCAATTAACGAAGTATAGCCGACATATAAACGTATGCAACACTTGATTAGTCTTTTTCTTCATGCCTTTCTACATGCCTCATCCATTTAGAACCATAAAAAGGAATGCAATAAAATTGAAACTAGAATATCTAACAAATACAAAAATATACTTAGTTTTAAGAATTTGAAAAAGCAACTGGATGCGCCTTTTTTAGTTTAGGCTGATTTTGAATATATTTTAAAATCAATAAATGTTCAAAACTCTACTAATGTAAAATCAGTGCAAAAGCATAATCCATTTGCTTATAGTTATTATATTAAGTATTCTTTTAATTCAAAACAAGATATATTTAGGATATATAGTATATATTGGTGAAGATTCACCAAAACCCTTATTTCAAAATTTAGTTAAAGATATTTTATTTATTTTAATATATAATTAAAATTTTCAAAAAAAAAGATATTTTAGATATTTAGAATATTTAATTAAATGTAGTCAAACCAATGAATTCTTTAACACATATTTAACAGAAAAAGCAAAATTAAGACAAAATGTGTCATATATGTACATATGTAATAAACTTTTTTTCTGTTGAAGATAGCGTTGTTAACCATTGTCATTTAACTAGAGAACCAGCTCATAAAAAATGCAATTTAGAATTCTAAATTGCAAAATTCTATCATAATCCTACGACATAAGGTTTGCTAGAGAACTTTCATCTACAGAAGGAGATATAAATATCAATCTATTAAATAAAGAGTTGTACGTATCCATATCAAAGAAAATACCGGTGAATGAAAAAAATTACAATTGAACTGAGTTTTCTAGTCTCATTTCGGTTTATGCCATCCAGTCTAGAAAAATTAGCAGGGTATTTGTCCGATGATGATTTAATAAAGTATATTTCCGTATGACTACTAAAATTCAGTTAATCCTCTCCACGAAATTCAATTACTACCCGGCTCAGTGGGACAACGCTGGCATTAAATACAAGGAGACATTGTAGAGCTCTGAAATTTTGCACAGGTTATTTTTGGGACAATTTCAGTTTAAAAAAAAATAAGAAAATTTGCCACTTTTACGCCCACCTCCCATACAATCGAAATTTGTAAAATGCCATATTGTCCGTAATACTTTAGGTATAACTTTCAATTTTGGTATACTTGAATGTTATATTGTTACAAACATTATCGGAAAAAAAATTTTAACTTTGGCCCATTTTTACCCCCACCACCCATACAACCTCAACATAAAAAATGCCATATTTTCTAAAATATTGTTACGTTTTTACTTTACGTTGGGTTCTTTTAATTGCGAAATAAATACACATTGTTATTACTTTATTATATTTATTAATACCACTGTTCAAAAAATACAGCAAACTGTTAAACACTCTTAAAATTCGACAACTGAACTCTTTGACTTTTAAATACTGCCATACTACTCGCCAGCACGATTCGCTTATATAGGTGATTTTAAAGCACCAGAATGTTCTATTCCAGACAGATCTGGCAGGTTCGATTGTTATCTCGTTTTCTGTTTGTGTGTTTGTTTATTTCTTTATACCTGTTTGTGTGGCTGTTTATTTATGCTTGTATTTATGTATGTGCCTGTGTATTTAACAGAAGAGTGTTTATTTAATGTGTGTGTGTATATGTGTGTATGAAAATGTTTGTATGAGGCGTTTCTTTCTGTCATCATTGTAAGAAAACAAACCATTAATGTTGTTGTTGTTGTTCGAGAGTATTGTTGTTCAGAGCCTATAATGAATAAATTCTTCTTTTGTAACACTACCCCCTTCTCAAACAGTTATACCTTTTCCAGAGTTGGCTAGCCGCTCCAAGAACACAACTTTCATTTTTGATCTTGGGCTCAGAAATTTCTGTATTCTGTAAACTACGTCGTTTAGCCGCTTTATTACTTTATAAGGTCCATCCCAATGAGTTTGTAGTTTGGGTGAGAATCCTTTCTTCCGTTGTGGGTTAAAAAGTAGAAACAGTTGTTCCTCGTTAAATCCCTCAGAGTTGGCAGCTCGATCATATCTGGCTTTCATTTTATCACTGGTTAATTTTATACGACTCCGCGCGAATTCGTGAATCTCCTGGAGGTCCCTTTGTGCCTGACTAAAGTTTTCGCCGTCTCCTTCTGCCGATATTTGCTTAACACCAAACTCTAAATCTGCAGGCAAATTTAGCTCAGATCCAAAGACTATTTTCGCTGGTGTTCATGAGGTGAAATCGTGAACAGCTGAGCTATATGCCAACAAAAATTTGGGTATATGTTCATCCCAGTCCCTCTGGTGTGCGCTGACCACTTTCCTCAGGTATTCCTCCAGGTTTCGATTGAATCTTTCGACCATGCCATCAGATTGCGGATGTAACGGTGTCGTTCTGGTCTTTCTTATTCCGTATACTTCGCACATCTCTTTGAATATAGCGGATTCAAAATTTCGACCTTGGTCGGAGTGTAGTTCTAAGGGAAAACCATAGCGAAACACCCAGTTGCTTATAAACATGTCTACAATCGTTCTGGCTTCTTGATTGGGAATGGCATATACTTCCGGCCATTTGCTAAAATAGTCCATGACCACTAAAACTCGCAGGAAAGGGACCTGCTACGTCCATCGCTATACGTTCAAAGGGGGCGCCTGAATTGTACTGCTGAAGCTGCCCCCGACTCCTTCGTACTGGACCCTTTGCTGCAATGCACTCCTGGCAATTGGCTATCCACTCGGCTACGGCTTGTTGACAGCCGACCCAATAGAAACATTGTTTTTTCTTTTCAAGCGTCTTCATTACACCAAGATGACCTCCGCTAGGTCCATTGTGGTGTTTCACGACCTCTTTGATCTTGGAGGATGGCACAACGATTAAGTCTATCACAGTTTTGCCGTCTGTGCTTTCCCAGGTGCGACATAAGCAGCCATCCTTCAACCTTAGACTGTTTCACTGCGCCCAATATGCCTTCGCCAGCGGACTTTCTGGTGAGATCTGACTTCGCGTCGGTCTTCTGTCTTCCTCTTTAGCTGCTATAATTTTTGCCAATATGGGATCGTTTCTTTGTACAGTCGGCCAGTCTTCAATAGATTCTATATGTGTAAGCCGAACATCAATAACGAATTGTTTTCTCTCCGCCTTTGTGCAATGCTTACACCCCAGTTCACATGGCCTCCTAGAAAGGGCGTCTGCGTTGTTATGCTTGCCTCCTTTTCTGTGCTCAATACTAAAGTCATAGCTCTGAAGTCGCTCTATCCAGCGTGCAAGCTGTCCTTCAGGGCTCTTGAATTGCAGCAACCACCTGAGTGCGGCATGATCTGTCCTCAGCGTAAAATGTTGGCCATACAAATACTTGTGGTAGTGTTTAATGTACTCCAATGCTGCTAGCAGCTCTCGTCGCGTTACGCAATAGTTTCTTTCAGGCTTCGAAAGTACTCTGCTGTAGTAGCCTATAACCTTTTCTGTCCCATCTACCACTTGAGACAGCACGCCTCCTATTCCATATCCGCTCGCATCAGTGTCTAGCACGAATTTTTTCCCAGCTACTGGATATGCCAGGATAGGTGCCACACACAACAATTCCTTGAGCTTCTGGAATGCATCCTCGGCGGCTTCACTCCACTGGTAAGGTCGCGACTTTTTGGTTAGTTCATGTAGGCTCACAGCAACACTAGCAAAATTTGGTTCAAATCGTCTGTAGTATGTGAAGATTTTGAGGACGAGGCCAGTCCTTTACTGCCCGTATTTTATCTTCATCGGTTGATATGCCATCTGCTGTTACACGATGCCCCAAGTATTTGACTTCCTTCTGAAATAATGCACATTTCTTAACACTGAGCTTCAGTGCAGCCGCTGATATACGCCTGAAGACTTCTTCCATGTTCCTTAAGTGTTCATCGAAGGTCTTTCCCATGACAATTATGTCATCCAAATACACCAGGCATGTCTTCCAATTGAGTCCCTTTAACACTCGTTCCATTAAACGCTCGAAGGTGGCTGGAGCGTTGCAGAGAGCAAATCGCATAACATTAAACTGCCATAAACCATCGAGACCACTAAAAGCAGTTTTTTCTTTATCTTTGTCAGCTATCTCGACTTGCCAGTAACCGCTCTGTAAATCTAGCGTAGAAAACCACTTGGTTTCTGCTAGCGTGTCCAAGGTGTCATCGATTCTTGGTAGCGGATAACTGTCCTTTTTGGTAACATCGTTGAGCTTTCTGTAGTCAACGCAGAATCTAGTGCTGCTATCTCTCTTCTTTACTAAAACTAGCGGCGAGCTCCAAGGACTCGAAGATGGTTCGATAATTCCGTCTCGCTCCATTTCGTTGACTAGCTGCTTTACTGCGCTCCGCTTGGCTAGGGGAATGCTCCTGGGGGCTTGTTTTATGGGCCTCGCTTCGCCAGTATTTATTTCATGCTTCACTATTGCCGTTCTACCTTGGCTTTTATCTTTTAGGGCGAAGACAGAGGCGTACTTTCGTAGCAGCTGCCTGGCTTTGTTTCTGTCAGATGTCTTCATCTCTGCTACCCATTTCCCCACGTGTTCTGCTAGTATTTCGCGCTCTTTAGTTGACAGTTTTTCAGGCTCCGAGTCTCTCTCGCAATTAATTATGGCCTCTGCTGGTGTACATTGGGCTATCTGAGAGTTTTTACCAATTACCTTTTCACTGTTGGATAGATTTAACACTCTCACAGGAATTTTTCCATTCTTACAGGTTTTCACGAGGGCTTTTGCTGTTATTGTCTCACTCTTAATTCCTGATGGTTCTACCACCCACAACCGGTTGTCCTCACAATCTTCCTCCATACGTGCCCATATCACAGTTTCTGCCTGAGGTGGTAATTTCTGGGATGCTACAGCAACCAACTTCCTTACTGCAGATTTACTCATATATCCAATATCAAGGGGTATTTCGACGTTTCTCCAGATCATTATTTGTTGCCCCATGCGCAGATCGACTCCATGCATAATCATAAAATCTGCGCCAATAATAACTTCGTCCACGATATCGGTAACAATCTGACTTTGGCCTTACCATAGACAGTAGCAAATTTTCCGGTAGCGGTGCGCAGACTTACATTATTTAATTGTTCCACTTTTCCCTTTACTAAATCGGGCCTTATTATAGACTGCGACGCTCCTGTGTCTATTGTCGGAATACGCTTTCCTCCGTTGTTATACCCGCTTGCAGTAAGATTGATGTTTTGCTGCATCACAGATATGGAGATTGTGGGGCCCTCGGTTGTAGGAGCTAGCTCATGTCCCGTAGTGCTAGCTCTCTTTAGTTAAACGACTCTTGAGATGTTTTGTGAGTCGCACGTTTATTGTTTATTGGTGGCGAAACAGATCTGGCTCGTTTTCTTGCTGTCTTACAGTTTCTTTGAAAATGGCCGACTTTACCACAATTAAAGCACTTAGAGTTTGTCTTACCTTGTCTTTCATTTAAGACTTTCTTTACCGATTCAAGTATTTGCTTTATGTCGTCCATTGTTGTTTTCTCATCTTCAGCAGCTACTTCACCTTTTCGCACTTTGTATGACTGCGGTCTCGAAATGTCTTTAGCTGTTTCTTGAGCCAGAGCGTAAGTAATGGTTTCAGCAAAGGATGTGTTTTGCTTAGCGCAAACTGCGTGCTTAATATCTGAGTCACGAATACCATTAACAAATGCCTCCACTTTGAACTGTTCTAGAAGTGGATGGTTTTCTCCAGGGTATATTAGCTGCACCAAGCGCTCTATCTCCATGGCGAAATCCTGAAGCGTCTCATTTGCTCTCTGTACCCTGCCACGTATCTCCAATCTATACAGCTCCTTTTTACGATCGCCGCTATATTTGCGCTGTAACGCCAGCATTATGTCCTCATAATTATTTCTGCAGCTAGTTGGTAGGCTTTTGAGGACTTCTGCTGCAGATCCTAAGTGCCAGAATCAGCTCAATCGCTTTTTCTTCATTGCTCCATAGATTTTTACTGGCCACCGTCTCGAACTGAAATTTGAAGACGTTTCTCGCTGTTTGCTCTAGTAGCTTCTTGTACTTCACCTCTCACTTCAGCTAACAGTTTCTCGCTGTTTGCTCTATAAGCTTCTTGTACATTTTCTAGGAGCATTCTAGAGTTTTCTCCCATTTTCTCCATCATAGCGGCGAAAATTGTATTGACGTCCATGCTACTTGCTGCTGTTGTTTCACGGCTACATACCTCTACAACTTTTTTTTCATCGAACTCATATGCGCCAATGTCCATGCCACGACGCTTGAATTCATCTATGAGCCTCTTCTGCAACTCAACTCCTTTTTCAGCTGCTCCACTTTAAGTTCTTCAAACTTAATTTTTATTTATTATTTTTTTTTTAAGTTATTTTGTTTTACAATCCCACTTCTGACACCAATTGTTACGTTTTTACTTTACGTTGGGTTTTTTTAATTGCAAAATAAATACACATTGTTATTACTTTTACTGTAAGTCGCTTTATTTATTAATACCACTGTTCAAAAAATACAGCAAACTGTTAAACACTCTTAAAATTCGACAACTGAACTCTTTGACTTTTAAATTAATACTTCCATACTACTCGCCAGCACGATTCGCTTATATAAGTGATTTTAAAGCACCAGAATGTTCTATTCCAGACATATCTGGCAGGTTCGATTGTTATTGCTCTTGTTTTCTGTTTGTGTGTTTGTTTATTTCTTTATAACGAGTGATTTTTTAAGAGCTTGAGAACTTTTTTTTTAAAAAAAACGCATAAAATTTGCAAAATCTCATCGGTTCTTTATTTGAAACGTTAGTTTGGTCCATGACATTTACTTTTTGAAGATAATTTCATTTAAATGTTGACCGCGGCTGTGTCTTAGGTGGTCCATTCGGAAAGTCCAATTTTGGGCAACTTTTTCGAGCATTTCGGCCGGAATAGCCCGAATTTCTTCGGAAATGTTGTCTTCCAAAGCTGGAATAGTTGCTGGCTTATTTCTGTAGACTTTAGACTTGACGTAGCCCCACAAAAAATAGTCTAAAGGCTTCAAATCGCATGATCTTGGTGGCCAACTTACCGGTCCATTTCTTGAGATGAATTGTTCTCCGAAGTTTTCCCTCAAAATGGCCATAGAATCGCGAGCTGTGTGGCATGTAGCGCCATCTTGTTGAAACCACATGTCAACCAAGTTCAGTTGTTCCATTTTTGGCAACAAAAAGTTTGTTAGCATCGAACGATAGCGATCGCCATTCACCGTAACGTTGCGTCCAACAGCATCTTTGAAAAAATACGGTCCAATGATTCCACCAGCGTACAAACCACACCAAACAGTGCATTTTTCGGGATGCATGGGCAGTTCTTGAACGGCTTCTGGTTGCTCTTCACTCCAAATGCGGCAATTTTGCTTATTTACGTAGCCATTCAACCAGAAATGAGCCTCATCGCTGAACAAAATTTGTCGATAAAACACATTTCGAACCGAACACTGATTTTGGTAATAAAATTCAATGATTTGCAAGCGTTGCTCGTTAGTAAGTCTATTCATGATGAAATGTCAAAGCATACTGAGCATCTTTCTCTTTGGCACCATGTCTGAAATCTCACGTGATCTGTCAAATACTAATGCATGAAAATCCTAACCTCAAAAAAATCACCCATTAGCTGTTTGTGTGGTTGTTTGTTGCTTGTATTTATGTATGTGGCTGTGTATTTAACTGATGAGTGTTTATTTAATGTGTGTGTGTATATGCGAATGATTGTTTAAAGCGTTACTCTTTATTGTTTGTTTCTTTCTTTCATCATTGTAAGAAAACAAACCATTAACGTTGTTGTTGTTTGGGAGTATTGTGGTTCAGAGCTTATAATGAATAAATTCTTCTTTCGTAACAATATATTAGGTACAACCTTCAAATTTGATATTACTGTAATTTATATCATTTAAAATGTTTCATGCAAAAATAATAATAACACGCCCACTATTACGCCCACCTTCCATTGAAATGCAATAAAAAAGACAATTTTTTTTCATTCTATCAATAATTTTTTAACATCATATATTCTAATTTTTTCAATTTATTTCTCATTCTAAATGAATTAATATAGGGATCTGATGATATTTGCAAATAGTACATTACATCTTTATTCGTAGAAATACGTGAATTTTTACGAGAATGGAATAGCCTACAGTTTCTATACTCCTTATTCATTGCTTCTTGCGCTTCTTCGGATAGCATTCCTGTAGCAAAAAAAAGTTAATATTAAATAAAATTTTAAAAAATACTTTCAAAAATAAAAATTACAAAAAAACCTATTGAAAATATAGCCTCAGATACCATTTTGCTGCCGTAAATGAGAACTTTATGGACAGTGATAGGCTGCAATACCAGCCATAAAGCTCTACATACAATTTTGCAGTGTCCATGCAATACGTATGGAATTTACCAACATCTATATTTTTACTAGTATTTATAGTATTTAATATAATTTTAAAGCTGTGAATTAAGTCTACATTTACACCAGTTATGTCAGCGGTTATTTCTGGATTTTCAAAAAATCTTCTAGAGACATTACCATCATTGGTTGTTCCCATGCCTTGTTTCACCACATCGACTTTTAAACCCAGATCCAAATATTAGAATTTCCACTATAAGAAATTGTTGAATTATCCATGACCTTGTAAATTTTTTTAACACTTTATATAAACTTGCAATCTCAAATAGATTGTGAATTAATATATAATTGCAATTACCGTTTGTTAATCAATAATATTTAAAACAACAACAATGTAATATTATTTTACAGTTTTTTTTTTAAAGTTTGTGAGCACAAAATAAAATATCAAATAGAGAAATGATAGTCTCTTATCAAAAGAGATCATTACAAGAACACTCATTATTACTTAACCCAATAAATAATGCAACAACTAAATGCAATATATAACAATTAAACTAACCACATTAGAAAGTGAGCATAACACAACTTAGATAAGAACAACAGTTTGCACAATCAATTTAAATTAAAAATTATGCAACTATCTAACCCAAAGTCAATGACCTTCAAAAAAATTATCAATCAAATAAATAATGTAAATAAAATAATAAACAATAAGTGAATAGTTGTAAGCAATAAAAAAAAAAAATAAAAGTAAAAAGTTGTAAACATGCTAACATACGTATAGCGACAGAATGTGCGCGTTGGGTATTTTTTGTAGTTTTTTGTATGTTTAAAGTACTTTTGCTATATGTCCTTTACTTCAAATGAAAGCTGAGATTTCAATCTTTCATTTGATATAAGTCTGCACCTAGGATGAGGGCCTGCTCTATATTTCCTAGTCCATTGAAAATGCAAAATGTTCAATTTTTACACCACAATTCTGTAGTAAAGAAATTTTTTGTTTTTTTTTTAATTTATTTTTTCATCTACTCATTCTACAACAACTAAATTAATTAAAAAAATACTTTAAAGATATATTAATTATGTATTTTTTATTAATAAGCTTTTGAATATTACATATTGAACTAACATATTTCAAGCGCGTTGGCATACCTCAACTTTGACTTGTTCTAGACCAAAAAGTAATGAAGTTATGATGCTGAAATTTCAGGGAATTGTTACCCATATACTGTGAAAATTTCATCCAAATTGGACGACACGCCAAAAACCATTATGCCGCGGTTACTATAGGGCTGTCTCACTGTGCCCCGTTCTGTCTTTTTTAATAAATTAACAAGTGAATCGTGTAGTGTAGCCGATTATGAACATGCTGAAAAATAAAGGTAGATATACTTTAACCTCGTGATATCTGTCAATATTATACTATCTTGGAATAGTATATTAAAGACAACAGATATAAAGTTGGTATTGCTATCTGATATTTAATGCAGTAAACGTCATTCAATAAATAATAATAAATATATTAGCTATTATGTTTCTACCAAGGAATCTAATTACCTAATATATTTGTATGTAAATAGTTTATATAGTTATGCAATGTCACAATGCCTTCCTATTTAAAAATTTAAAATTTCATTGTAAATAACATAAAGGATAAGTCACCAGTAGGTTATATATTGGAAGTAGATCTAGAATTAACATTAACATTACATGACTATCGTAATGATATACCATTTTGTGCAGAAAACAAAAAAATCGAATATGAATGGGAGAGTAGAGTAGAGGTAAGCGGTTAGGAGTTAGAGCTCTTATTGCTCAATTAACCACAGTATAATTCATTATAATGTGGTTACCATTCAAATGAGTAAAGTGAGAACAGAGTACAACACACCTATTTACATTGGATTTTCTGTTTTAGAATTCTCGATTACCTAAAAGAAAAATACCATCAAAATATTCAAATACTGTTTCCTTTATTGATGATGGTAAAATAAATTTTCTATATTATGACATTTGAAATGATACATTTCGATACATCTGCGTATAAGAAGGAAAATGTTTAGAATTTTCCACTAGAGAATAAAAAAGTATTAGGGATGAAGATACAATGGAAAAGTAATTAAGGAATTTATGGAGTTCAGAGTTAAAATGTATTCGGTTAAAATAGATACAGTTGATAAAGACATTAAAAAATTATAGGTATTAAACAATTTTGAAAATTTTAATTATTATTAGTCAAACTGTTTATGTATTACATACAATGAAATTTTTAATCAAGCTTAAGTTCGTTTTTATTCTCTCTAAGAAAGAATTAACTAAATTACAAATTACGTGATAATATTAAAGAAAAATTGAGAAAATTTAATTTTTTAGACACCAGCACGAGCGGAATACACATTTTCTAGACAGCCACGTCCGTCATCAGCACTCTTGTATTTAATCTACTTAGGGTAGTGTTTTAGTTGTAAGCATCATCAGATTTCTGGAAAACTGGTTACACGATATTTTTTTTTTGCACGAAGGACGATTTTATTATAGATACTACCTACTTTCATAGTCTGTATAGCTTTTTGCTTGAAGTGGTGTAGTTTTCCGAAATACATATAAAGATCCCAAAATTTTTCTGATTCTTTTAGAGGAAAACAGCCAGATTTTTTGAAAATTGATTCCACGGAAAAAATTATATAATATACACATCAGGAATTTTTTCTTTCCAAATATGAAGAATCCCAAATTTTTCTGACCATTTTTGAGGAAAAAAAGACATATTTTTGTAAATTGATTTCTAAACGACGATATTCTTAATTAATTTTTATTAACTATAAATAGTAAAATTTGTATTCACTTTTACATTTTTCAGTGTTTCTTTCCCATTTTGTTTCACACCCTCTTCAAATTTAAATCCCCATTTTTTTTTAATTCCCACGTATAATTCCCATTCTTTAAATTCCCAAAATCGCTAATCTGTTTTTGCGATTTCGACGCTATCTTGGCGCACGTTCCAAAATGATATCAGTTTATATTTCGTTACATCTGCGTATCAGAAGGAAAATGTTTACAATTTCCCACTAGAGAACAAACAAATGTTAGGGATGATGAAAGATGAATGCAGTGGAAAAGTAATTAAGAACTAAAATATATTCGGTTGAGATAGAGTTGATGGGGAAATTAAAAAAAATATAGGTGTTAAACAATGTGTAACAGCTAAACTATTAATTGATGACTCCAGAAAATTTATATTAGAAAAGAAATTGTATTATGATTCAATGTGTGTATGCATTTAGATCTAAGATATATCAAATTTATACACAGCATATTAGTAAGTTAACTTTAAGTTTTTTAGACGATAAGCGAGTTATAAGAGAAAATGGTATTGATACATATGCATGAACACCAAATCTTTACCATTATCAGAAACATCAACAATTTTGAATATGAACAACGATTTTATGAAAGAATATGATGATTTCTTCCTTAAGTCCCCTTTCACAATTGGACAGAAACAGGGCAGACAGACGAGATTTGTAGGCTAGGGGTTAAAGAGGTAGAGTGTGTATTTCATGACTATCGTAATGAAAATTTTTTCGTTTCTCTTTTCGCTTTTTTCTGTGTTGCTTCACATTTTTTTCTCGGCGTCTACTTGCTTAAAATTTCGCATCAAAGTACATACATATACCACAGATTTTCAAACACACACACATATGTAAAGTAAAAAAAAAACTGTGAAAGGTTTAAGACAGAGCAAAAGAGAATTAAAAAATGTCTGCCCTGTATCGGTATATTGTAAAAGAAGTCTAATGTAAATTTAGATTAGATATGAGAGCAAACAAATTTTAAAATAAAATTAAGTAGTTTATAAGAAATAAAACATTGCAAACATTTAGAAAATAAAATAACCACTTTATAAGAAATAAAACATTGTAATTAAAATTAAGAAATTAAGGGAATCATATGAAAAAATGAAATGTTAAAAAAAAGAACCAACAAAATTTTGTTTTAATCAAATACAAAAATATTAAACACAAGTAACGACAGTTAAATATATTAAAGGAATTAAAGGAAAGTGATATTGAAATAGATTTAACCCGCCTCTGTTATGACATCTGCGAGTAATCAATATCATAAAGTTTACAAGCAGCATCTACGGAATTGACTCCTTTATCTCCCCTAATCACTGTATACAATCATTTAAAACTATTTAAAGCTTCACGTTTTAAAATTGGAGACTATGTACGTGTTAGTAAATATAAGAACGTAAAAGGGATATACACCAAATTAGACAACATCAATATTTAAAATAAGATCTATAAGTAAGCAAATAAATAAATATGTAAAATAAAAAGACTGTTCATTGCGTTTTTTATCTTATTTACATTTAATCATTCGCTATGTCAATAACATTATCACTAAGCGGAAGTTCTTCAATTTGAACAGCAAATTTCTTTCCACCAATAGAACTAGCGGTTGGTTATGAATGTTCTCTAATTAATTTTCATTCATATAATTATTAAAAAATAAAACATTTTTAAGATTACTTAAAAGTAAAGAAAAATGTCTGACAAACTTAATGTTATAAAAACTCCTATTTTGGATGAGAATATAATAAAAAATGATTATCATAGTTATGTAACATACATTAAATCATTTAAAAATAATGATGAGATACGAAATCAAGACTTATATGTTCTTCCTAGTGAAAGCTACTTGTATATACAGGGAAATATAAAAAGACTCTAAAACACTAAAGGCGAGAACTCCCCAAATAGCAGACTAAGGAATAATTGCCTACTTATTTGATGAAATACGTTATAAAATTAATGGTGTTGAAATTGATCGCACCCGATACTTGGGGATGTCTAGCACTATTAAAAATTATGTTTCGCTTCATGAATTTGAAAGCAATATGATGAGAAATGCTAGTAGGAGTGTTTTTGAAGACTTAGCTATGAAAATATTTAATTTTTATTTACCTCTAAAATTATTACTGGGATTTGCCGAGGACTGCAATAAAATAATATTAAATAGTAAACATGAAGGCATTCTTTTACGGAGTTTAAATGATGATAATTCCACACGTACAATAATTAAGATCATTAAAGATGGTACTACTTTACCCATAGCCTTTCGGAGTTGAGACTGTGAATATTTGGAATGTTAAGCTGTCAATAAACTGAGAGAGGCCTAGATTTATATTACTCGCTTTAGAAAACAATAAGATATATATATATATATATATATATATATATATATATATTCATTCTGACTTAAAAAAATCAAAATTTGATTCAAATTCAGATTCTTATCCATACGATGATTTAAATTTGAAGATTGCAGAGAATCGCAATTCTATTTTATATGATATGTATGCAAAATTTCAATCAAATTACTATATGAAGTCCGCACAACCACTTCTTTCCTCTGAAAAGTTTAAGGACAATCCAATTGTCGTTATTGATCTAAGCTATCTAAATGAAATATTTCAGAGCGGACCTATTGATGTGAAAATTGAGTTTGAAACTACGATTCCAATTCCTACAAACACAATTGCTTATTTCTTAATTTTTTATGATCGTTTGATGAACTACACATGATTAACAGGAATTGTTCAGACAGTTATTTAATTTAATGATTTGTTATACAATTTTATTATCTACATTATTTTCCTTTTTGTTAAATTCAAAGTAAAATTGAAGACATAATACAGTTTTATTCTAGATTGAAACAATGGAATTTTTTATTTCAAGAATATACGTATCTACATATATACATATACATACGTATTTAAATATTATTAAATAATTGTTTCTTATCCCGCTTGTTCGGCAAAACTGCTATTGACGTTTTTTCTGTAATAAATTCGTCACTCACAATTGCCAGTACCTGCTGTACCAACGTCATATACTATGAATTCGTTGATCGTATATAAGCAAGCGACCACATTTTTTGTTGTTGTCATATTCTATTGTTTATCACTTCAAAACAAAGCGTCGGCATCATTCGGGGGTTAACAAAAAACAAAACAAAAAATAACAATTATTCTGTGTTTTGATCAACAAGTGTGAAGTCGAGAGTTGTTAAATAAAAAAATAGCGTTTGTTTAGTTTTTGTTGTAGAAAAGTGAATTTTTAAATATCACTAGTCTTTTTTTTTTTGGTTTTATAAAATAAAGGTAACGAAAATGATAAGCAAAAGGCATTTAAAAAGGATAATAAAAAATGAAAAAGAAAATTTTGTAAAAAAGATGATAATAGTGGGAATAGAAAATTTAAATAACACAACTCAAAGTGACAATATTGAAATTTGTGAAAGTCATGATTCTGTCCAAAAGGAATCAGAAGAAGTGGAAACAGTTTCTGACAATAATAGTTTAAAAGAAGAGAGTGCCAATTTAAGTATCAGCCAAAAATTAATTAAGTGGAATGCGAAACAAAGACCTTCTCGAAAATGCATTAAGGACTTCATAGAAATTCTAAGAGAAGAAAATATAGTTGTCACTCCATTCTAAAAATTTCATTGTTCCAACAAACCGATAGTAGAGAATGTTGCAGGTGGATCATATATCCACATTGGTATGCCAAGAAACTTAAAGAGGGTAGCCGATATCATCAAGCTGCCTGATACATTATAATTGATGTTAATGTAGACGGGTTGCCCCTCTTTAAAAGTTCAAAGGTACAACTTTGGCCAATTTTAATAAGACCAATGTGGAAGATCGACCAGTATTCCCAGTTGGAGTTGTTGTTGGTAAAAGTAAGCCAGCAACATGTGAAGAATTTATTTCGAAATTTGTTGAAGAAATGTCTTCTTATTTAAAAACAGGCTTACAATTAGAGGGAAATAATTACAGAATGCAAATAAGAGCAGTTCTCTGTGACGCTCCAGCACGTGCATTTATTTCTGGCACACCATCTCATGCATCGCGGCACGGATGCTCAAAGTGCACGCAAATAGCATAAAAATGTGACTCACTTGTAGATATTTTTCCAATTCGGAGTGGAGAAGATCTTGTTCAGTTCGATAATCGTATCAATCCGGACAATAAGAAACAATATGTAAGATTATTTGTTCTTTCATTATTAAGGTAGATATGAGTAATGTTTCCAATTATATTTTTTAGATTAAAGCAATGAGGTGTATATTTGAACCTGCCGGTGTTCAAAAAAATTTAAGACGTATTTTGAGTGACGATGTCATTTTGGCCTACAACGTCGATGGCGTTCAAGGGAAGAAGAGCTTTAAAGAACACAAAAATTTTTTTTCAGTACTTTCAGGTAAAAAAAAAATACTTAATATTTTGACTAAATGTAAATTGACAATAAATTTTTAATCATTTCTGAAGCGGTCGCAATGACCAATATTAACAGTGTTGGGCCAGCGGATGAACACATCCGAAAAGCCATACAAATGCAGAAGAGGCGCATATTCAAAAACATGTCGCTGGAGAGGAAAGCTGTAAAAAAAATTAAATATAAATTTTAGCTTTTAGCTTTTTTAGTTAACTGTTGATGTGAATTAATGTGATTTTTTTTTGTTTTCATATAAATTTAACTTTTCTTTTACTTTCTTTTGTTTTTTATATTTAGCTTTATAATATTCTTTTTTTTGTCGTTTTTATGTGAATTAAAGTTTTTGTTCCATTTTTAATGTTAGTTTTATAAGATTTAAAAGACTGTTAACGCTGTGAATTTAAAAAATAAAATATTATATAAAACCTTAAACTATTAAAGACATTTTTAATATATCATTACTGAGCATTTACGAAGTAGTTTGTTATCCAACGTTAACGAAACCGTTCATTATTTAACTCCGGCTTGAGTGTTCTTTTCATCATAGTATTTCTGTGAATGAAAACTATCATGAATATTCGTCACTGTTTTCGTCAATGGAATGTAAGCGAGAGGGTGGCTATTGTACACTTCCAATGTCATCCCCATGTTAAATTCGTCACTCAAACGCACTGCGTAGGTATTGCCGAGCAAGTATAGGTCATTGTTTTGTGCATAATGGTATAATGACTTATGGAATGTATACGCGGACAAGCGGGATTATATAGATTATCTTATTTATGTGTAGGATTCGTTATTATTTTTTATTGATTTCTTCTTATTATTTTGTTAGCATATTCACCATTACCACTATCTACCTTTTCATTGATCCTTCAAAGTGGCTAAGATGTAATTTTAAATGTGATGTGAAAAGAGTAATAGGTAAATGCGGCTGTAAAAAATCTGTTAAAACACACAAATTTGGGAATGGTAAAAAAGGTAAGAGATTACTTATAAATAGTACTGCAATAAAATAATAAAGACGTTTTAAATTGAACATTTAAAAAGTGTTATCAAAAAACAGTAAAATATACATAAATAGTTATTGAACACTAAAAATTAAAGTGTTTTAATTAAACTCTCTTTTCTATGTAATTTTCTATTTAAAACTACAAAATTAAGTAAATCCAAGAAGAAATTGTTTTGTTTTAATAGTTTATTTGATTAAACTTAACTATTGGTTACACAATTAAGTATTTTCAATAAAAAACAATATTTGAATTTTTGACTAATATAAATTACCCTAAAATTTAATATTTAAGTTTTAAAATTTGTGCTTAAAAATTAGTTTTCTTTTTATTTTTAATAACTTTATCGTATTGACCTGTACGAAGCATCGAACCGTTCATATGATACACACATAAGAACAAGTATTTTTTCAGATACTTGGAGTGTTTGCTCTTTATTTTTACTGTCACACAAGACTTTGTTACGAACAAATACTGTCTTGACAGTATTTAAAAATAATCACATACACGAACTTCTCTATTTACTTCGTGCTACGAACAGTACACGACAGTATTTTATGCTGTTAATGCTGTAATACAAGGAATATGTGTAAAAACCATTTAAACATGAGGGTGTCTTTGATGGTTAAATACATTTCTGCAGGCCTCTTGTACAAAAGCACATATTTACAGTTTTATTTCTTTTCTTTACAGTTGGAATCACTAGATCATTTGTCATAAAACATAATTTGTTTATGATCTTTTGTTTCCCAAACATTGTATATATGTATATTAGAATTATTTTTTTCTTTTATTGGCCACTTACCGAAACAATAACAGATCGAATATTGAAGTATGTAAAGTAATAATTCCATTTCTTACCGAAATTATTTACGATTTAAGAGAATTGAACCTTAAAAGTTAAGCTTTACTATCACACTAACCGTCTCTTATCTACTCCTATCCCTTTCCAAATAAAGTAACACACTTAATATAGGCATTAATTGCCTGAGTGTTACTTCTATTAAAAAAAAAACATGCATACGTACATACACATTAATTTATATGTATGTACATAAATAATCTCACAACATTTATATTAATTTTACTATATTGTGAAATCATAAATTTTAATAAAATTACAATTTCATATTTGATAAGAACTTTAAAATATCACTCATCACATGCACACACTCACACCTTATATTATTACAAAAAATATACACCAAAAAAAAAAAAATAACTTTCAATATAACATAGATTACATTACCAATATAAGTTGTTTACAAATTACAAAAAAATAACATAAACATTAAAAATCAAACACAACTTAATTTTAATATCATAGTTTAAAATTCTTTATTGCAACACTGTAGTTTGCGTTTATGTTGTCTGTGTCTTCTTTTAAGTTCATGGCTTTGTTAACGTTCTGCTGAATTCGTAGACTTTCTATTGTGGACCTTTTCCTTTCTTTGCATCCTACTTATGTCTAAAATCTTCACTTTTTGAAAAGCCGCTTCATGTATGTATTGTGATAATGCTGTTGTTTCTTTCTGTTTCGGAATATCCTTTTGATGTTCACTCATCCTTGTTTCTAATGTTCATTTTATATATTAAATCACAACATTTTGTCTGATTTTATGTTCTTGTTATCAGTCAAACCCGGTATACATATATGTTACACCGTAAACAAATTTCTTTGTTGATTATTGTTATCATTAATGTTGCTATTTTGAGGATGATTGGTTTTTAGTTTAACTTCTGCTTCTTTTATCAAATTATTAATAAGTTTTACTGGAAAGCTGTTGCGTTTATGTATTGTTGTAATTTTATTTATGTTCGTCACTAATGTTTAAAACTCTAAAGATGAAGCTTTTGGCGGTATTAATTATTTGAGCCATAGGTTGTGTGGCATTAAAATTCATTAATCTACCAGATGCTATATCTTTTGCATGCCAATCGAAGATTATTCTGTAATTTTCCCGTTGTAGTGTAGTGTATAAATATGAGAGTTTTGCATTTTTCCTATCTCAACAGTAAATTTTATTATTGGGTGTTAACTGTTGCGGGATTTTAGAACTTCATCTTTATAGTTAAGTTTAATTATAGCTAAAACGTCGTCTACAACTTTACTATGTATTTTAAATTCATGTTTTTATTATCCAGTTCGGCTAATGCTTCGTTTAAAAGAAAAATAGCTTCGTTATCTGACGATGATATTTGATGATTTAAACAGCTCAAGAATATTGATGTACCTGAGCGCCGTAAATCAGCAAGGAACAAAAATAAAAATAATGCTGAGTCTATTGTCTCCAAATCGCAATCCAATATTCTTTCAATCTCAAATAATGTAGTTGTCAATGAAAACAATAATAATATAATTCAACCATCATCTTTATTTTCCAATCCTCCGATTCCTGTTTCAAACTTTACAACTGCTGGGACTACTCCGACTAAACAAACTTCTGATTTAATTTGTGACAATTAGTCGTTGTTCCACCAAAGAACCATATTTTTATTTCACGTTTTGCCTCTTCTACAACTGCTAATGATATTGATTACTACGTCAAATCATAGTAGCATTGAGCATCACAGGAGCCAGAAAATCAACAGCAATTGAAGCACTGTTTAGAATACTTGAGATCGACCCATTAAACTTATTTATAAAAGAATATGACTTAAGAACACAGCTAAGATTGAGACAAAATGAACAACTAAATATTAAAAGGTATGGACACTCTTCGCTAATAAGTAAATATCAATTGGACAACATAGAAACCGATTACTTGACGCCTGAAATCCATTGGGACAAGGAGATTACTACAATCATCCCAATAAAAGATGATTGGAAGCCTCTGGATAATCTAACTGGGGGTATTGGGGTATATACAGATGGATCAAAAAAGGGTAATGGTACAGGAAGTGGAGTATTCTGCGAGATGTTAGGCATAAGACACAGTTCTAGATTGGATAACCTATGTAACATATTTCAAGCCGAAATTTTTGCGGTGTCTGAAGCTGCTAGGTTACTTTCTACGAGGCCGATATTCTCAAGCAATATCACTATTTACATAGACAGTCAGAGAGCTTTAAAAGCACTCGGAAATAGGTGTATTAGATCGAAGGTAGTCAGCCGTTGTCGCAGAGAGCTACAGGTTTTCAACGAACAACACACACTGAAACAGTGCTGGGTACCCGGTCATTACAATATCGCAGGAAATGAAGCTGCAGACGAGTTGGCACGAGCTGAAGCTGATTTGGATATAAATGTCAGATGTGTGGAAGTATACCCTGGTCTCGTTTCAATATATGGGAGGATAAGGGAACAATTTAAACGTGATGCCGACACAATGTGGAATAATTCATTGAGATGCACACAGACGAAATCCTTGCTGGGGGGAAAGGGTAATGGGGAAATGGATAAGCTGTTACGTATGAGTAAGTCTGAACTGGGAATGTATGTAGGTATTATAACGGGACATAATGATCTCAGATATTTCTTGAAAAAGATTCGACTTTGCGATGATGATATCTGCAGATGGTGTGGCGAAGAAGAGGAAAACACATTCCACTATCTTTGCCAATGCCCTGCACTATCTCACAGTCGTAATAAATGTTTTGGCTCTTTTTTCTTTCAGAATATGGAGGACTTGAGAGGTGTAGAAGCTATGCTAATCTTTAAATTTACGAGGCTTACCGGACTACTTAGAGATATTGATTAGAACACAGCTATGGACACCGGGGAATATCAGAGGAGTCTCTATGGATCAATAATGGTCTTGTGAATCTACACATAAATAATTATGTGTGATCCTCTCTAACCTAACCTAACCTAACCTACGTCAAATCAAAACTAAATAACGATGCTGATATTCTAGTGAAGAAATTTTAATTTTCTCATCCGAGGAGCATTTCTTCATTTAAATTATCTGTTCATTGTGATTTCTGTGATCAAATAGTTAATCCTAACTTCTGGCCGAAAAACACTTTTGTTCGTGAATTCAACACTGCTCGTAAATAGTTATGATTTTTCGTCTCATGTTTTAATTTTCACCGAAACTTGGCTCAACGAAAATTTATTCAACTCAGAGATATTATGTTATAAATAGCAAATATATCGATATAACCGAAGTAATCGCAGAGGTTGAGGTGCTCTTATTGCGGTTTCCAGTTTGTTTTCATCTAAAGCTATTTTGACTGATGTTTCTGATATGACTTCTTGAATGAAATGTTTGACTTGAGTCTTTATCAATTGAATCATGTGTATAATGACAGTGAAAATTTGCTTGATCTGATATTCACTAATGATGCCGATGACTGTTCTTTACATCGTACTGAGCCTGTTTGTTTGCCAGAAGATCGGTACCACCCAACTATTGAATTCAGCATCTCAATTTGTCTCGAATCGTTATAATGCTGATAAAATTTATTGCTTTAAGAAAACCAATTACACTAAATTAAATGATCTGGCAAGAACTGCTTGCTGGAATGATTTGTTGTCTATTTCCATGAGCATTAAAAGCGCCTCGCGTATTGACACATTAATTACTAAGTTTTATAGTAAAATATATTCTTATTTTGAAGTATGTGTACCTAAAAAAAAAATTAAACAGCCAGTTGGTCTACCATGGAATTCTAAGGAACTCTCAAGGTTAAAAAAATAAAAGTTATAAAAAATTTAAGAAGTCTGGTCTGATAATAGATTACGGAAAATATGCAGTTTGCCGAGCTAAATACAACTCTCTTAATCGTTGGCTATATAACAATTATATTAATGGCATGAAAAATAAATTTACTCGTGATCCAAAATCTAGCCGCTATCCCTCTGTAATGAAGTTTGTGGATGTGAATATAGTGATGAAAGTATTATTTCCAATATGTTTGCTGACTTTTTTACCAGTACGTACTCCAACGATCAATTTAATGATAAAAATGAATATCCATACATTAGCCATTCTAACAACAACATTTGTCTACCAACATTTAATTTGACTGAAGTTGTACTTATATAACTTGAAGAAACTGAAGATGTCATTTAACCATGGCCCTGATGGTGTACCAAGCTGTATTTTTAACTGCTGGGCGGAGTTATTAGCTACTCCGTTAACATTTTTATTCAATATTTCAATTATAAATGGTTTTTTTCCTAAGTTTTGAAGTGAATCTTTTATTATTCCATTATACAAATCTGGTAACAAGTCTGAAATCACAAACTACAGGGGAATACCTAAACTAAGTGCTATTCCAAAATTGTTTGAAAAAGTTGTTGCTGATTACTTCTGTCATCAATTTTCTTCCATTTATCATCCAATCAACACGGCTTCAGAAAGGGTTGTTCAACTACTACAAATGTTCTTCAACTAACTTCCTTAATTAACTCTGCTTTTATTGAAAAGAAACAAACTGATGCTGTATATACAGATTTTAGCAAAGCATTTTAATGGGTTGCAGTCGTATTTAATATTCTTTCAATAAGTGATCAATACATTTTTCATCTTAGTTCCTTTTAGCTTCAATTTGTTTTATATTATTTCATTAACAGAACTTCGAATGACAGGAATAATTCACAATAAGTAAATAATATTTAGCACTACATTGTTGTTCAACACTATACTATAGACTTTAGAATGAAAATTATTTGATAATTTTAAGTATAAAATTATGTAATTTTATACATTCCGACCTCTGGAATGGGAGTTGTTAACTGGTTGGCTTTGTTTATTGCATAGGACCTGTGCTAAAGATATAGCTTATAGCTTCTGATAAGATACTTTGGTCTGGAACTTGGTTGATAGTTGGTTGTTGTTGAGGTTGATTGTGGGGGTTGGGCTACGACGTTGATGGCTGGAGCTTCCTCGATGGTTTGATGATGGTGCTACTGAGGTCGTGACTAGCTGTTTTCTGTGGCTCGAGTTTCGTTTGCTTAAACGGCTTTTGATATTTGGATGAAGCAGCGTGTGGTGATATTTACCACAGAATCGGCACGTATCCATCGGAGGACACGCTAGTAGGTCGTGACTTTTGGCCAGGCAATTCTCGCAATAGCGATGTTTGTCTATGGTTCGTACATCCATGTTGATAAAACTCCTGCAGAACCTGATCGAATGAAAGTGCTTACAAAGCCTGCACTGATAAATTTCTGGATCTCGTCTTGGCTTACGAAGACCCTTGTGATAACGACTTGAGCTAGAGAGGGGAAAAAAATTTAAATAAATTTTAGAATGAAAGGAAATTTAAGAATTGAATGTCAGATGGGTAAAATTATAAATGGATAAGAATTAATGAATAAATGAGTAATCATGAGCTTAAAGTATCATTTTCATTCAGTAATGGGAAATAGCAAAGCATTACTACAGGTCTTGTAATTGTACCAGTGGCGGTTCTAATGTCTGCTATGCGAACATTATTATCGCTTCCTAGACGCCATTCAGAGGGAGGTAATAAATCATCCATTACTACGACAAGATCACCTGGCTTAAGGTTTGGAGATGAATTTTTCCATTTATATCGTTTTTGTAGAGCCTTCAAATAATCTTCTTTCCAACGAATGGACGAACTGGTGATGAAAGACTGAGTTTTCCCAACGATTGAGGAGTCCGATTTTATCATTGTGTGAGTCTGGAAAACTCATAATAGGAGCTCTTCTTAGAAAATGTCCAGGAGAGAGGGCTGTTAAATTTGTGGGGTCCTCTGAGATAGCTGAAATCTGACGAGAAAATAATATTCCTTCAATTTGAGTGAGGATTGTAGAAAGTTCTTCATAAGTGAATTTATATGACCCAGTGACTCGTTTTAAATAAGCTTTAAAACTTTTTACGGCTGGCTCCCATAAGCCACCCATATGAGGGGCATAAGGAGGGATAAATACCCATTCGAGACCGTGAGTTACATATTTTTCCGATATATCAGTTGATGCGATTTTTATGAAGGAATCGAATTCCCGTTTCAGCTGCTGACTTGCTCCGACAAAATTTTGACCATTATCAGAATATATCCTGCAAGGGAGTCCCCGCCTACCAACGAAACGCGAGAATGCTGCTCGGTAAGCTGCGGTTGACAAATCCGAGCATACCTCCAAATGAACAACTTTCGTGCTAAAGCATACAAAAACGGCATACATAGCCTTTTATTGTTGCCGATTTTCTGAGAGAGGAACTTTTCAGTTCAAAAGGGCCAGCGAAATCTATTCCAGTGTTCAGCATCGTTCAGGAGATAGGGATGCCATAATTTGAAAACATATCCTTTTCTTGTATATGATACATGTTTTACATTGATGTATGATTTTTTTTATGTGAGACTTTAATCTGGAATTCCGTTTGTACCATTCTACACATTTGATTACCCTCTGCATGAGCGAGAAATTCGTGTAAGTGTTGTAAGTATAGATCGCAAATCTTTGACGTTCCTGGTAGTATTATAGGGTAGCGCTCATTATATGGGAATGATGCATTTGAAAGGCGACCGTTTACTCTTAATATGCCATCTGCGTCCAGAAATGGATTAAGTGGTTTCAACGAACTTTTGTTAGATATTGGCAGAGAATTTGAGATATCTTTAAATTCTGCCGGGTAATGATGTTTTTGAGTCAAAGATATCAATCGAATTTTTAAGAACTTAATTTCTTTATGGGTAAGGTGGGTTTGAGAATACCGAAATTGTGATCTATACCTCATAAGGCTGTTATGAACAAATCGAAAAATGTAAGACACAACTCTGAGTGCCTTGTGATACGAGGAGAACTTTTCCAAAACGTTAATATCTTGGACTGAGGTATGTAAACATTTAATCTTAGTTTCGATATCTGTGTTATGCATGGAATTCTGTTTTGGCTATTCTGATTGTTGTTTTAGTAGCCAAGATGGTTCCTGCCACCATAGGAGGTTACCTGCGAGTTCCTCTGGTCTGCAACCACGGGTACCGAGACCTGCCGGGTTATCGTGGGCTCGAACATGATTCCAGTTAGCTTTTGGTAACAAGTTATAAATTTGCGCTCTTCGATTTGAGACATATGTTTCCCAAGTCCACGGAGGTTTTGATAACCACCCGATCACAATCAACGAATCTGTCCACAAAAATACTTCATATTCAGGTAATGTTAGGGAATGTGTAACATGTTTCACCAACTTGTATAATAATAACGCACTACTGAGTTCTAACCTGGGAAGGGAAATCGGTTGTAGTGGGGCTACCTTGCTTTTGGCTACTATCAAATTACTAAATACTACCTGAGAGAGACTTTGACACCGTAAGTATACTGTTGCACAATACGCTCCTTTAGACGCATCCAAAAATCCGTGAAATTGAATACTGTGTTTGGGACTGTACTGCAGCCATCTTGGTATGGTTATTTTATCAATATTTGAGAGTTCTGTAAGGATTTTATTCCATTTATTTATTATTTCAGAGCTGACAATATCATTCCACTGTAGACCTTCCAACCACAATTGTTGCATGAGTAATTTAGCTCTTATGACAATAGGGGTTATCCAACATGCAGGATCGAAAATTGATGCTATACTCGACAATATGTTTCGTTTAGTGATTTTGTCAGCTTGATAATACATATTAAGAATGAGTAGTGAAATCGTCAGTGAGCGCATTCCACTTAATTCCTAAAGTTTTTGTGGAGCTAGTTTCCTGAAATTGCAGCAGATCTGAGTCGTAAAGATCTTCGCTTGGGATATCAGTGAGTAACTTTCTATCATTTGAGGTGATCTTTTTTAACAAAAATCCCGTGGTTTTAAGGGTTTTTAGAATTTGAGATTGGTATCTTTTGCCTCTTCTATTGTGTGACTGCCCGACAAAATATCGTCGACAGATGTTTCGTGACGTAATATATGGGCAGCCTTGGGAAACTTGTCCTTAGAGTCTTCTGCCAGCTGGTGAAGAGTACGAATTGCAAGGTATGGAGCGCAGTTTACTCCAAAAGTAACAGTTTTAAGTTGATAATCCTTTATTTTGCTAGTGAGTCCCTTCTGATATATTATGCGTTAAAAAGGCCGATCCTCGGGGTGAATCCAAGCTTGGCGGTACATTTTTTGAATGTCGCCATTAAAAACATATTAATACCTTCGCCAATTTAGAATAACTGTAGTTAAGTCAGATTGCAGTGTGGGACCAGTGTACAAAACGTCGTTCAGTGAATCACCACCTTTGGTTTTGCGAGAAGCATTAAAAACTACTCTCACTTTCATAGTTTTGTGTTCTGGGCGAACTACCGCGTGATGAGGCAATTATAAAGAGAAATATTTGTTATTTGATACAATTTTACAAAAAGAATCTGGTTCCATATTATCTAATGATATGTATCCTCCAAGAACATTATTGTATTCTTTTTCGAGTTCAGGATTCTTCGCAAGTGACCGATTTATACGAGCGTTTTGAACGAGAGCTAAAATTCAAGGTGTTCCGAGAAATATTGATTCAGGAAATTCTTTTTTGAATGGAAGTCTCACATTATATCTTCCACTTTCTTCCCTAGTAGTTGTTTGTTTGTAAAAGTTTTCGCAGTATTGATCCTCCTCTGAAATTACGGGTTGAAATGGAACTTCTTCTTGCTCCCAAAATTTTCTTAGAATATCATTTAGAGCTGAGTTTTTTAAAAGAATTACTGTTGTAGTGAATGTATGCACAGTATTACCTTAAATCGGCCGCTTACCCAAATATAGTATTGTATGCCGAAGCTTGACCACAAATATTTTTCTTTATTCCTTCAATATTAATTAAATGTTCTGAATCATTACCTAGAATTAGGTCAATCGGAGAAGAGTTTTTGAAGTTTGGGTCTGCTAAATCGAGGTTTTGAAGTTGTAAGGAATTAGGGAGATTGAAAGAGATTGAGGGAATTTGTTTCGTGACTTTCGGAAGAACAATAGCATTCACATTAAATCTTAAGTTGCATCGATTAGCAAATAGTGTAATGCAGCATTCTTTGTTTGCTGATTGTGTTTGACCGCCTATACCAACAATTTCTACATGCGACATGAGTAATTTGAGAAGATTTCTTACCCTTTCCGATAAAAAATGTCCTTTGGGAGCCTGGGTCTATAAGAGCTCTGACTGTAAATAACTCTCCTCTGAATTCGATTTGTACCAAGGCTATACGAAGCAATATGTAATCATTATTACATGAAAAATTTGGTTGTACTCTAGAGTGTTTGGAGGTTGTGGGTAACTCTTCCTCGGTTTCTGTTTTCCGATCAATGTGATAATAATTTTTTCTGTAATTTAAAAATTCTTTGGATTCCGGGAAGGTCTTTGGTGATTCGCGAGGCAAGTTTTTTTGCTGGTACACTTGGTCTTTACATGAGCAGAGGAAAGACAATTATTGCATATTTCATTTTCAAATACATAATCGATTCTTTGTTGGACAGTAAGTTTTCGAAATTTGCCACAACTTCGAAAGTGATAATCCCCATTTCTATTCGATTGGGAATGTTAGGAGGAGTATCGAGACTATTGCTAGGCCTATTATTTGTAAGTTCACAAGCTTTGGATAGCTTTAGAATGTCCATAATATGATAGTAATAGTTATCAGAGCAGGCATTAAAGTTTATTTTGGCATTTTCTTTATAATCCTTGGAATTGGGCTTCATAGGAATCTTGTAATTTTGACCATTTTTTATCCAGATTTTCTAGCTTTATTTCTGCCTTTTCGAAATTAGTACAGAACGTAATTAGGTGATCACAATCAAAGAGAAACTTTTCGTGTTTAGCTGACTGGTTATTGTCGCCAGAAAAGTTTTAAGATGGATTCATTTGAAATTTTCCAAATATATGAGATATATGAATTTTTGGCAGTATTTACTGATATTTGTAAATGCTTTGTAAACTTTTAAGTAGTTTGGAAATTGTAAATTAATTTGGAATTTCAAAATTTTTTAAAATAAACAGTTTGAAGTGTAATTTTGTTGAAACGACACTATTGAAAATGTTGGCAATAGGAATTGTATGTAGGTGTAGATTCCAGAGAATCTACTATTGCGCAGAGCTTAAAATCCAGGCAGTTATAGTATTATAAAAGAATAACTTTGGTTTATGATACGTTTAGGAAATTATAGATTGTTATAGAATTTTAAAATTTAAAAAATATACAATTTGAATGTACGATTAAATTTTCTATAATTTGTTGAAAGTGTGCAGAGAATGACGAATCACACTGACGAAAATTTGGGCAATAGGAATATTTTGTAAGTGTAGATTATGGAGAATCTACTATTGCGCAGAGTTAGACAATCCATGCAATTGTAATTTTATATAAGGGTAAGTGTAGATTATGATACATCTACTTTGCCAATTGTTCGACAATATTAAAAGTAAGAATGTTTAACGCGACATTCGTAGACGAGTTACAATATTAAGGTAAAGCATAAATGCGCTCAAGGCAATTAAATACATAAAAAACAATTTTTTTTTTTTTTGAGAATTATTTTATTTATAATAATTTTAATATTTTACATTAGTAATAAATTAACGTCAACCATGACTCTTTTTTTTTAAAGAATTTGTTGTTAATTAAACTTTCGAACAACAAACGTTAAATAATGCAGAATATAATATAAATCAATATAATTAGAAGATAATAAAAAGAAAATGTTTGTGTTATTACCTTTTATAAAGTGTTTAAATAATTTGCTAGTTTGTTTCTTTTTATTTTAATTTATTAAATTTAATTTTAATTGTTTCGTTTGGATATTACTATACGTAACGTTTGCGGTTTGTGTTTTGTTTGTTTACTTTTTAAGCTTATTTGGCGTTTTTTTATTTAAACTATATCTTTATTTAAACTATATTTGAATAATAACCTAAAATAATTTACTTTATAATACTGATACTTTTCTCAATTCTATTTTGTTTTTATTTTCTTGATAAATAGTTAAACTTTTTAATTAAAAATATTTAATTGTTTGTTCACAAAATTGTTATTGAAATTTATTTAGTTAAATTTGTTTCGGTTTCAACAATTTCCTTTTTTAAATTTATTTCTTGATGTTTCTATTTTATTTATTGCTTTCATGCTTCGGATCATGAATCTGTTGAAATATCCAGCGCTCTACTAAGCATAATTTCTTCACTCTAGGGGCAACATTGTGTTGTAGAATTCTGAGGTAATCTTCTTTTTTCATTGTTGAAAAAAGATAAACACAAGATCGCCCACCACCGATACCCGTACTTCTTTATCTGTATGACGTTTTGGCCCTCTTTCACTTGGCAAATTCTACACTATTTTATATTTGGCGTATTTGTCTATAATTTTTTATAGTACAATGGTTAATTCCAATAATACTGTTGAGTTGATCAATACAAATGTTGAATCGATGATTAAGCACCAAAGGATTCCTTTGGAACTTAGGTTTGTTTATTTTATTTTTAAAAGTTAAGCCCAGGCAAAATCACCTTGGACTATTTGGAATAAAATTTAAGCCTGGGTAGAGACACCGAGACTACTTAATTAACGGCAAGTTAAATTTGTTTTGCCATAATGTCTTTATTTTTCTCAGTCTTTTATAGAATTTAATTTCTTATGCTTAAAACTAAAATTAATAATAAAGCATTAAAATAAACTCTTTCAGCAATTATGAAAAATATATTGTCTTGGGTTTATTGTAATATAAAACCCTTCTAAGGTAATTGACTTAATTCAATTTTAAATATTTCTAAAGGTGATTGACTGAATTTCGTGCGAACAATTTCAAGGTTAAATAACTGCATTTTCTTTTTGTTGTCATATAAGCAATTGTATTTATTTTTCTAACATTAAACCAAGCTTACATAATGAATTATTATGTTGTGTTGTTTTTCTTCAATTTAAAGTTATTTTTTGTTTCAAAATATAAAATTTGTTTTATGTTTCAACATTCTCCGCCGCGTTGAGCGGATAGCTGAAAAAAATACAAATATAGAAAATAAATTCAAATAATAATAAATGTTTAAAAAATTAAATATTTTTTTTTTAAATTAATAATTATTTTTAAACTTCAGAGCTGCTCTGGTGTGGCGAAGGTTTTGGTTGTGTTGTGGCCAGGTTGATTGAGGTTCTTTTGTAGCGTTTGAGTCGCCAGCCTATTAGGATGAGGAATACCAGCAATGACAGAAGCAGCGCCGCAGTGCCAATGTATGGATGATGAAGACCCGGATAACTTATTTCCTTTGGAAGCTCCTTAATGTCTGCTAGTTGCCGTTGGATGTTAGAGAGCTCATCTAATTTTGTGTCTAAGTTGATGTCTGGAGCTAAGAGCCTCTTAACCTCAGATGGTTTACCAATAGCCGTTATATTGCCAAACATGGCATACGAATTATGTAGAGTAGTGACACTAGTTTCATCCCCATAGATGATTAAGTTATTCCCTTTGATGACACACGTTGGTTTTATGGACAGGAGACCAGAATGAATGAGCTGTAGGTGCGTGATTTCAGCGTCGCAAACTGCAGTGAGTTCTACTGGATGTGTTGTTGCATAAAGCCAACGGTTGATGGTGTTTAGTGCGACAAAGAAAGCCTTGGTCTGTATGTGATTGAAAATACATTGCGGAGATGTTCTGTTGTTGAACAAAGCAATTCCACAGGAATAACTGCTTGAGTCCTGAGTGATGCTGACATGTAACATAGTGCATAGGTATCTGTTGTTTCTAATTACAGTACATTTATTAAATTGAATTTCATTCAATGTCATGTATTCATCATGATGATCGTTTACAGCCAGATCTCCGATATTGGTTGCTATAGCAATAGCTGTGTTGTTTATCTTGATGGATATAGGCATAACCTTGAAGAGTTCAAAATGTTACTGATTTACCAAAGGCAGCTCAATCACGAAAATAACATTATCCTGTGCTATTGTGCCCTTGATGACCATAATCTTATATAATTCTAGTAAGTCAGTATCTTCAACTGGTAGTGCGCGGCCCATGGGAAGGTGTCCTTTAATTTTAGCTCCCTCTGCCCTTAATTGCTTTGATGTGAGGATAAGTGGGCTTATGTTACCGTGGTTCGTGTGTGTGAGGGCAGAGACCAGCTCTGTCTCAATTCTTTGTAAATTTGTTGCAAGTGTATTTAATTGAATTGCCAGAGACATTAGAGTTTGAACTTGCCGTAAATATGAATTCTCAGTTTTGACTACATTTAAATCCTGATAGATGCTTCTCTTAAGCTCTGAGAAGCGGATCTTTATATTGTTTTCACTTTGCTTAAGAATAATAATTGTTGAATCTATGACTGAAGTTTGGTTTTTCAGTAACAGATGCATATATTTCTCGTTTTCCTTTACGTTGTCTATAGTTTTAGCCATTTGTTCTGCATAATCTGAATCCAGGACTCCAAATAGAGCATGGGCCGTATTCCCCACAATATCGAGAGCAGCTCTCCGTGTTCTTCTTGGAATTAAAAGGTCTGATTCTTGAATGAGGTTTTCCCAAGTCTGCCGAAGTTGTAGGATAACAGTCTCACACGATTCAAAAGCTATCGATTGCTTGCAGAGCTTTGAAAATGATTTTAAGCCAGTTTCCAGAACCTTATGCCTTTCCCAAATTGGTGTAAGATCGTAATATATTATAAATTTCCAGGTAGCTGTCACTGATTTTGTCGAGGTATGCCTTCGAAATACAATCCTGGATTGGAAGGAAATTCTGTAACGTTGATGGGTGAGGCTGTTATTATCGGCAGCAAACAGGGTGAAATAAGAATTGTAGTGAAAACTCCTAATGACATATATGATACTACTTTTCGCTTTGGCTGTATAGTATCATCTTTGTGATGAATGTTGTCTCTTTTGCGAGGTTGAGTTGTCGTATTCGGGAGGTTTTAGATGGGAATAATTGAACAACGGTGCCAATCTATGAATTGGTCTATTGAAGATTCCCCTGGCTGTTTTGACTTCGCAAACCCTGATAAGACCATCATCTCCCTTGTAAATTCTGCTAATTCTAGCCAATGGCTATTGTAGCACTGGAGTATTGTCTTCTTTTATAATGACAAGCATACCTTCAATGACGTTCGGCGAAACTGACTTCCATTTCCCTCTTTGCTGCAGCTCATGTAAATATTTTTGTGTCCAGTCCTTCCAGAATATGTGTTTGATGTCTGACGTTATTCTCCACCATGTGTCTAAAGACAACCTTGAAGGTTGGGCATTGATATCTACAGTTGATGTTAAGGGCTCACCGATTAGAAAGTGACCTGGTGTAAGGGCTTGAAAATCATCGCAATTTGATGAAAAGGAAATCAATGGTCGTGAATTTAGAATGGCTTCTATTTCAACCACTATTGTTTCCAGTTCTTCTTATGTAAGTGATACAGTAGACATGCTTCTCAGTAAGAGATGTTTAGCAGATTTAACTGCCGCTTCCTACAGTACACCAAAGTAAGGAGCTCTTGGTGGAATAAATTTAAAGTTTATTGATTGACTGCTGCATATTCGTGTAATTTTTTCTTGTGCTGATTGGGAGTATATTGATTCTTCTAATTCGGCAAGTTTGTTGTTTGCTCCCACGAAGTTAGTAGCGTTGTCGCAGTACAATGTCTGACAATGGCCTCGTCTGCTGATGACGCGTCGTAGTGCTCCTATGAGGGCGTCTGTGGACAGATTAGACACTACTTCCATGTGAATTGCCTTGGTTGCAAAACAGTAAAACACTGCGATATAAGTTTTGTTTGGTCTGTAGCATGACTCAAGTTCATCATTACCAACAAGAACATTTTTGGCTGATTTTAAATAAAAGAATATCATGTTACCATTCAATAATAAACGGTCAACACACTTAATGACTATTGCTGCTTCAGCGTATTAAACTGAAAACACTCAGTCAAACTGCTACTGTATCAATCGTTCTACAGTCAACCCTTTTGGTGTTGTACAACTGATCGTTGTGTTATATATTACAAATCTAGCCAAGCTGTCCATCGCTACACTACCCACTGTATATATAATTGCTAAGTAAGCAATTATTTAGTATAATTTTCAACGATTGTTTTTTCAATAAACACGATTCTTTTGCTTAACCTCATGGAGTGCTACTAGATAGCACCCTAACTGCAAGAGGAATTAAAAACCAAAAATTTATTATTTTATTAACTGGGTACAGGTCTTTTACCTCTGATTTTGTGATGAATCCAAATCGGCCCAAAGTAATCCACTCCTGTAGTTATAAATGGGCGAGCAGGTGTCACTCTATCAGCTGGAAGGTTTCCAATTAATTGCTTTAAAAGAATTGGCCTAGCTCTTGTGCATCGTATACATTTATGGACGGTGCAGCGTGCCAGTGATTTTCCTTTCGTAATCCAAAACTGTGCCCTGGATGCTGCCAATAATGCCTGTGGGCCACAATGACGATTTTCTTCGTGTAGCATTTGCATCAACAGTTTGGTAATGACGTGATTGTGTGAAAGAATAGCTGGATGCTTGGACTTAAATGGTAATGTGGATTGCTCTAGCCGACCACCTACACGCATTATCCGATGTTCATCCAAGAATGGATTTAATGAGGATAATTGACTTGATTTATGTACGGAAGTTTGGTGTGATAGTCTTTCTAATTATTCCCCAAACTCCGCCGCTTGAATGATCTTGATGATAGCGTTCATAGCTTCTTCCATTTCATATGCATCAAGAGCCTTTTTATTTGGGCGACAATTTTTTGTATTCTTGGAATTTCTGATAAATCTCAACACATAACCGATCGTGTATTGAAGAGTTTTGATTGAGTTTCAATGGTTTATACGATTTATGATGTCATATTTTTGCTGTGAGGTTGATATTGTTAAAACCTGCTTTGTTAATATACGTTCTTCATTGCAAGTTGTATTAATAACTTGTGGAGGTGAGTTTTTCCATTCACTCCCTTGTCCGGACAGAAATAGAGGTCCATAAAACCAGATTGAGTGTTGTAATAGGTTTTCTGGCGCCATTCCTCGGGATATTGCGTCGGCTGGATTTTTTTTAGAGCTGACATGTCGCCATTGATCTAAATCGCTTAAACTTTGAATTTTAGCTATCCTGTTCGCTACAAAAGTGTAGTAGGATGCTGCTGAGGAGTTTATCCCAGAAAGAACAATCTTTGAATCTGACCAAAAATAGTTTCTATTATTTTGTAGGCGAAGATATTGTTTTACTCGGTTTGTTAGCTCTACACCGAGTACCGCCGCGCATAACTCCAGCCGAGGCAAAGTTTGTTTTTTGATGGGTGCTACGCGGGACTTAGAACATATCAATCTTGTTGTTACAGTTTTGTGTTTATATGTTGCTCGAATATAGATTGTCGTTCCATAACCTGTGTGTGTAGTTCCATTGTTAGTGGTTTTTCTGTTTTTAATACGAATCGATCGATCTTCAATTTGTTTAACGTTTCTTTGCTGGTACGAAATTTGTTCCACTCGGTTTGAAGATTCATGGGCAGTTCATCATCCCACGAAATCGGCAATTGCCACAATTCTTGCAAAAATATCTTGGCTCGTACGACTACTGGCCCAAAAATTCCCAATGGATCAAAGATTCTGGCAAGTTCTGAGCTGACTATTATTTTTGTCACACATGTTGCGGTTGGTTTTTGTGCTCGTGCGCATAACTGATCAGATTTTGGCAGCCATATTAGTCCAAGTGTTTTAACCGAGCAGTTTGACGTTTTGTTTAAGTCTAAATCAATCTCTTGGTCTTCAGGTTCAATTCCACTTAACAACTTAGGATGATTCACACACCATTTTCGAAGCTTAAACCCAGCTTCTTGTAGAAGTGCATTTAGTTGACGTTGTGACTCCAACGCTGATGGAGTCAGCTCCACTGAGGCAATCGTCCACATAGAAATCATCACGTAATATTGAGGCACCCTGGGGGTACCTTGTTGCGTTTTGTATAGCTAAGTGCTGAAGGCATTTGGTTGCCAAGTATGGTGCTGATGAGGTGCCATAAGTCACAGTTTTAAGGCGATAATATTTGATGTCTTGATGCTTGTTGTATCTCCAAATGATGAGCTGGAACATCTGGTCTGCGTCATCGACTTGGATTTGCCGGTACATTTTCTCGATGTCCGCAGTAAAAAAAAAATCTGTGCGTTAAATCGTAGTAATACTGAAAACAATTCACTTTGTACCATTGGTGTGTACCGCTGGAAGTTTTGGCTGATGCGTCAAATACTACTCGCAGTTTGGTAGTACAACTTTCAGGTTTCAGTACGCTGTGATGAGGCATGACGTAATGTATGTCGGGAATGTCTTCTTCTTGAACTTCTTCCATGTGGCCCAAAGATTCGTATTCTTGCATAAATTTATTATATTCTGTTAAGGATTACGATTCAGTCGTTTTTCCAATGCCAAAAAACGATTTAATGCCAGCGTTTTCGAGCTTCCCATAATTGATCGATTTTCTGAGAATGGTAGCCGCAAAACGAACCTCCCGTCCTTGTTTCTTCTTACGTTTTGAGCAAAATGATCTTCACATCGTTTCTCAGCTAACGATAGTGTTCTATCTATACAATTTGTGTCCTCGAGCTTCCAGAAAATTTCAATAAGTTGATTTATTGTTTGTTCTTCTTGGGTGAATGCTGCACAAGTAGCCACGTTGTTATTGCCTTCCTGTAGTCTGCCTGTGACGACCCAACCCAGAGCTGTATTTTGTAGAATTGGTAATGTCTGGTTGATTCTAATCTGCTGAGGACGCATCAATTGATGATAAAATTCGGCTCCGATCAAAATATCAATTTTATCTATCTGATTAAATAATGGCTCAGCTAGATAAATGTTGTTAGGAAGATTTCAATCTGATGTGTCGAATGATTAAGAAGGCTGCGGCGATACAATAGTAGGAAGGACAAATGCCTCAAATTTTGTAGAATAATTGCCTGTACAGGCATGTAAATCTATGTTTATTCGTCGTTTCACATTGTGAATCTTACGACCTATACCTTCAATACGCAGTGAAGAATCTAATGGTTTATTTCTATTTGATGTGGAAGCTGTTTTTTGACAATTTTTAGCTGGAGTTGTTTTCTGATAACTCTCCGCTAGGGTTGTTGATGTTTTCTCCAAATGACGGACGTGGCTGTCTAGAAAATGTGCATTCCGCTCGTGCTGGTGTCTAAAAATTAATATTTCCCAATTTTTCTTTAATATTATCACCTAATTTGTAATTTAATTAATTCTTTCTTAGAGAGAATAAAAACGAACTTAAGCTTGATTTTAAATTTCATTGTATGTAATTTATTTAGACTAATGAGATTCTTGTTGTCTTGTAGTGATTGCTCAAATAGCGATTGAGTCGAGTGATCAAGCTTCTTCAGAAAATGTGAACCAATATGGCGTCCCATTTGTCCACCGGAAGTCCTTGTGCGTTCAAGCCATGGGTGCATTCTTTAGTAAGATCATGTAAACTTTTCAGGGCTTGTGGAGTTTCAGTTTTCATTTGTGGATGGAAAGTAAATTGTTAAGCAAGTTTGTAACAATGAGTCTTTTGTTGTCGTTTCTGTCAACCAGAATATTCCAAGCTACTTCATAATTTGTTGTTGAAATTGGCAAATGTTTTATTAAATTCTTTGGCTCATCTGCTAGGTGCGTGGTTAAATAGAACATTTTTTCCACCTCGCTCATTGTTGCGGTGTGAATAAGCTGGGTATACAGGTCTTTAAATGCCCCCCATTGTAAGTAGCTGCCGTTGAATTTCGGAATCTGAATCTTTGGCAAATGGGGTTGACAATGTTCAATTCCTCTGGATACCGGTGAAGTAATTTCGATTGTACTATTGATATTCTGTTGTAGTTAACATTGTATATTGTGTACCTCAGCTTGCATTTCGTAGAAGTCATCCAAAGACTAACCGTCAACTTGATTTTTGGCCGTTATTTTCCATATAGTTTCGTTATTTTTTTCTAATTCTTGCTTGTATTTATCCAAGAGCGCTAACTTGCTCTGATAATACGATTTTTCACGATTTTCTTCTGCATTGACGTCATCAATTGTTCGTCTTAGAGCTCTCATCAACGCCCGCTGATTACGAAGCACTTTACTTATGCTTTGGTCAAGTTGTGGCTCTTTCTGTTGGTCATTGGTTGCACTTTCGTTGCCTTTGGATTGGTTGACTGTTGATTGTCTGAATGTTGGTTTTGGCACAGCACCTTGATCTTGTCTCCTTTCCAATTTCAGACTCAAAAAATTGCTTGTATTTGGATGTTTCGCCCGAAATATGGTAGTATTGATTTGTAAAATAATTGTGTTGCACATTATTTTGTTGTCGGTGCTTTCAAATTCTAACCATGCATCCTCAAGTCGTCGTAGACGCTCTACGTAATACTCCTTAGTTTTTCTTGTTGCCGAGTCCTTTTTCACATTGCGGATTATTATTTCTATTTTATCCGCCGTCTCTTGTTGGACTGCTTTACAGTTTACTAGGGCCTTGTGTTGCTGAGATGAATCGGTATCACCAAATGTGTGAAAAGATGTTTGAAAGTTGATTGATTGATGATTGGCCGTTGCCTTGATGTGCCTTCCAGATCTGAAGGATGTGTGTTTTTGTTTTTAAGATAGAAAAGTTCCTTACCACTAGTGGGGGAACTTAAATATCTCAAGACGTCTGAATTGATCCTGTGCCAAGTTACAGGACCGTCGGGGTCACCAAAATGTTGAATTGATCAACCTAAATGTTGAATCGATGATTAATCACCAAAGGATTCCTTTGGAACTTAGGTTTGGTTATTTTATTTGTAAAAGTTAAGCCCAGGTAGAATCACCTTGGACTATTTGGAATAAAATTTGAGCCTGGGTAGAGACACCGAGACTACTTAATTAATGACAAGTTAAATTTGTTTTGCCATAATTTCTTTATTTTTCTCAGTCTTTTATACAAATTAATTTCTTATGCTTAAAACTAAAATTAATAATAAAGCATTAAAATATACACTTTCAGCAATTATGAAAAATACATTGTCTTGGGTTTATTGTAATATAAAACCCTTTTAAGATAATTGAATTAATTCAATTTTAAATATTTCTAAAGGTGAATGACTGAATTTCGTGTGAACAATTTCAAGGTTAAATAACTGCATTTTATTTTTGTTGTCATATAAGCAATTGTATTTCTTTTTGTAACATTAAACCAAACATACTATAATGAATTATTATGTTGTGTTGTTTTTCTTCAATTTAAAGTTATTTTTTATTTCAAAATATAAAATTTATTTTATGTTTTAACAAATACTACCTATTTCACTCAGTGATTTTACCTTTTTATGCAAATTTATTATGATTTTACGAGCGTCAATTGATGTTAGCTTTCCCATTGTATATTTTTGACTATTTTATTTATTTATTTATTTATTAAATATAAATTTTATATATAATTATATAAAATACAACTAAAGATAGGCGCAGGGTAACTAAGACCATATTGCGCGTTTTAATTTACAGAAGTTTGTATTTAGGATAACAAATTAACTTTAAACATAAAGACAATAGTTCATTGTGTAGCAAGAAGAAATAAATTAAAGATAGGTAATCAGTTAAATACAAAAGCATTAGAAAGTGAATTATAAGCAATATGTATGTACATATTTACAAGAATAAAAAAAGGTGAGATTCATTTTATATTTTTAATTACACATATAAATGTTTTTAGATATCAGATACATTTTGCTTGGCAGAAGATTTTAAAATAATTGTTGTTTGGCGAGGTTTGGAACAATCCAAAATTTGTTCAAGTGGATAAGGTAACCTGGATACTGGACAATCAACAATAAAGTGAGATACGTTGGTTATAATTTGACAGTAACTGCAAAGTGGAGCATCCGTATTATCAAAGTAGTGACGTGAGTTGAATAAACATTTTCCTGTTCTAATACGGACAAGCTGGATACACTGCATTCTTGAATAGCTATTATGGTATCTAGGTCTGGATAAACAGGGATTATGTTGCCTCAAAAAGCAGGTGCTTTTATCCCATTCTTCTTTCAGATTTTCTAGTTGAATGTTTTTAAAGATGTTAGATATAACTAAGTTAAACCATGGCATTTCCATTACTAAAGGCAACTTGGCTGCTTTCTTCGCTGCGTCATCCGCAAATTCATTGCCAGTAATACCCAAATGCGATGGTATCCACATAATAAGTATAGGTTGATTTATATTAGAATTCTTGATGATAGTATCATATGCATCGTTTTTGTTGTTTTTCAAGGCCTTAGTTGCACCAAGACTGTCCGTGCATATTGTTGTCTTCTGATTACTTTTGACAGCATGATCGATCGCTGCAACAATTGCAGCAAGTTCAGCTGAAAAAATACCAGAATATGGGAGTAACTGGCTCTGTTTAATCACCACCCAGTTAGATCTGGGTTGATGTTGAACCACTGAGTAAGACGTTATACCATTCTGAAATCAGCCGTCTGTGTATAGTTCAATATCAGGTGAGAATTCGGATAATTTTAGCATTCTCTTAAAAAATAATGGATTCGTACTGAATTTGTTATATTTTGATAAACTTAAGTCAAACTGTATTAAATTGTTATTTCCAATTATTACTTCTGGTTTGTGTGGTAAAGATATATGAAGTTTTTTAAGTAAAAAAAAATATATTGTGTAGAGCACATAGTCCTTTATTTCCAGATAAAACGATTTGCCAAAATGTATTATGTAAGCCATCTTTAGGATCAGTAACAGATTTTGCCACCATATTAACAGATCTCTTATGCAATAGTGAAGTAAAATCAGGTGACTTCGATTCAATTCTCAAAGCTGGCAAAGGTGTTACTTTTAAAAGGCCTGTTGCTGTTCGAACACAATTATTCAATGCGGCATTTATTTTGTTAATGTTAGTTTTCGAAGTCCATCCATATAATGATATACCATGCTGAATTAAACCATGGGCCAATAGTTTACATATATCTATTGCTGTATCAATATGAGGACATTTTCTCTTGGAACAATTCAAGTTCATTAAATTATTAATCTTACTTAATTTGTTGATGAAATATTTGATATGACAACTCCATAACAAATTTTTTGTAAAGATGATTCCAAGAATTTTTAATTGATTTTTGCAAATCAACTCTGTGCTCCAATTTTTACACTAGTGGAGTTACAATTTCTTCGTCGACAAATATGCAACAATTCCGATTTACTTTCTGGTATTGTAGCGCCACGTGGTAAAGCCCAGCTCTGGATCGTTTTATTTAGCTCTTCCAAATTATTAGATACGATTTCATGATTTCCCGATGCAACTGCAAATATATTATCAGCATATATTCCGAAAAAATCTATTCCTGGTGCATTTTTAATAGACTTGGCTAAAGAATTTATATAAACAGCAAAAAGCACGACAGATAATGGTGAACCTTGAGGAATCCCATTATCCAAATAGTATGGTTGTGACAGATAGCCATCAATTTTTACTTTAATTTGACGATTCGATAGAAAAGAGTAAATTAATTTGATAACATTATGTGATATGCCCCACTCTCGTAATTCGTCAAGATCAAAAATTGAAACTACACGATCGAAGGCCTTTTCAATGTCCTCAGACAATATTAAACTGTGTTTCTTTTTTAATAGGTTTTGGCGAAGTTGTTCTTCGAGTTGATGTGTTAAAGTGTGGTCACCATATTTGGGTATAAAAGCATGTTGTAGTTGGGATATTTTATCTCTAGTCTGTTTCGAAAATCTGGAAGCAATTATCTTTTCGAGTAATTTGGATAAGGCAGGAATCAAAGATATTGGTCTATAAGCATCTGTACTATTTGGATTTTTTCCTGGCTTTGGAATTGGTGATAATAAGGCAACCTTCCAATCATGCGGATAGGTACCGATTTTTAATATTGCGTTATACAATTTAACAATTCGAAGCTGCAAATAGTGTCGTGAATTTTTAATCATAGAATATGTTATTCGGTCAAATTAAGGTGTTGTACCCTTTACTTGACTTAGTGCTTGTACAAACTCATCCCATGTTATTGATTCAAACAGAAGTATGTTCCGATGATTTACACCTGCTTCAATAATTTCGATATAATTATATTTTCTTAATTATCATCCAAATTGTTATCGGAACTCACTGAGCACCAAACTTGGGCAAATTTATCAGATATATCAACAGGGTCAGAAATAATAACATTATTGTCAATAATTGTAGGAAACTTACATTGTCTTTCAGTTCGGATACCTCTGATCCTAGACCAAAGAGTTCTAATTTCCAACATTGGGTTGAGTGAATTCAAGAAGTTTTCCCATGTCTGTCGTTTAGCACTTTTCGACTCCCGTTTAACTAATGCACACACTCTTCTAAAATTGATAGAATTATCCCTCGACCTGTGCCTTTTAAATTGATTGAATGCGGTGTTTTTTTCTTTTCTTAGTGTTGTCCAGGATAAACATGAAGCTAGGTCGGAACTTGCCATTGAAACATCAACAGATGTAAACGTGTGTCTTGTGTTAAGTAATGTGGGGCAGCCATCATTAAGAATGACTAGTCCTGAGACATCTGCGAATTCTTCCCATAGGGCTCCACTAGGTGACATGTTTTGAGAACCCCAAAGTGGGTTTTGAGAGTTTAAGTCACCAACAATCAAATGATGTTGATTGTTATAGGTTCCAATAGCGTCAATCATATGATTAGTCAATGTAATATCACACTCCTTATAAATATTAGTAATGTGTAGGTTAGTATTACCTTTAATTGTAATCGTCTGGAATAGTAAATCACCAGACGATTTAATATGTTGGGTGACGTACGTAATATTAAGCACTAAAAGCGCAATCCCTGCTTTGGCATATTCATATGCCTTATTATGGTAAAAAATTCTATAACCGGGTAAATGTAAGTATTTTAAAATTCTGGGAACCATGTGGGTCTCTTGGAGCGCAATAATTGTTGGTTTATGTTTAAATACTAAATTCTCAAGAGCATACTTATGGTTTATAAATCCCTGTATGTTCCACTGTAGTACAGTGATATCAATTCCAGTATCCATTTTGCCATCATTTAAAAACAATTAATCGCTTTTCTTATTACCTTTATCTTTTTTCTTTTTATTTTTATCTCCTTTTTTAGGTAGTGTTTTTTTTTAAGTTTCAGGTGTTATTAATACATTTAAGTTTGGAAATTTTTCAAAAATGTTACTACTCTGTGATAAAGAACTATCACATGTAGACTCATTTGGTGGAGTGATTAATTTATTTTCAATAGTGCTATCCTCTTCCATAGAGGATTGTTGTTGTTGTTGTTGTTAAGAAAGAGTAAGAATCATCAAAGGCGATGTTCTCTATGTTATTGGAAGTCAATGCGTCTGCGATTACGGTATTTTTGTTGTTGAGGCTGGAATTTAAATTATTTTTCTCTGTGTTAATATTACTGGAAGCTGAGGAATTTGCATTGGATGTTGTTGTTGCAGAAATACTGTTAAATGGTGTGATGTCGTCGTTTTTGTTATAGTTACGGGCACACAATCAATATATTTCGCTTTAAGAAATTTTTGGGCACCTTTCATATCTGTTGTCTTAATCATCAGATCGCCGCTTCGCATCTCAGTGATATCTAAGTAATCCCGCGAAATGAAATTCAAACCTTTTTCAATTTGGAAGACATTATAGGATGCCAAAGTCTTAGTTTCAATGTTTTCTGCCTGAGGTAAAGCTGAAGCAACTAAATATCTTGGAATATGGTCATCGTTAGGAACAACGCTAGGTAATGGAATGAAATCACCAGGTCTTAATCTCTTCATTTTTGTAGGTTTTGGTTTTGCGTAAGACGGATCTAGATCCCTAAATCGATTGTGGTTGGGGGGTCAACCCCTTTCATTTTTATTTAAAGATTCTTCACTATTTAATTTAAAAGTCAATCAACGGAAAGAAAACAAAAACTTAATAAAGTTAAAAAATCAATTAAAATATTCCAATAGCCTTCCAATAAACTTTCTAAAACGATCACTTGCATGATGATACACACCGATAAGAATTAAAACGTTGTTGACGCGGCAAGTTCCTGGCAAAGACTGTTGACTATCTTATATAAAAATTATTTTGTTATTTTATTTGCACTTTAAAATTGACGAATATTTGCAACGGTATTTACCGTTATACTTTAAAACAAAAAAATAATAAAAACGTTTCCGCCATTTTTGCATTTTCAGCCCATCTTTTTTAAGCGGATGAGACTGTTTACTTTCATTTGACGCGTTATATTAGTGTAATATAAATTAAAAGTAAAATTTTTTCTTACATATGTATATGCCTTTGTTTTAGTTTCTTGTTTTAATGCATTTAATTTACATGCTATTACTAAAGAATTATCCTATATTGGTTTTTATATATCATTGTTTATTTATATATAATAAATATTTTTTTCAAATAACATGCGGTGTTTACATTCATTTGACAGTCACAGTACTTCATTTTGTTTTTTAATTTTTTAACACTTTAAATTAATTTTTTCTCACTTTATATTATTCTTTATGTACATAATATGCTAATTTTATCATTAATCTGATCACTTATAAATTATACATATTTGTTTTACCGCCGCGTGTTCTTATCTATTCTTCGTATTTTTTAATAAACTAAAGGAATTCTTGTATTTTACAATAGAGCATTTAATTTACCTCATTTTTTATGGTGAAAAAAGTGATAACAACTGGAACTTTTTTTTCAGCTTCAATGGCACATGAATAAATCTAGCGCTTTTCCTAGGTTAAGTTGGGTTTGGGTGTATAAGTGGACTATATAGTAGTACTAGGAATAGACACTAATTTATTACAAAGCTATAATTTCTCATATTAATGACGGGGATGGTTGCACAGTGTAAGGTTAGTAATAAGAGAAAATAGGGTTAATTTTGGGTAAATTTAGTGCAAATATCTGCAAGTGAGCTCACCTTGTGTATACCGATTATCTGCAGCAATAATTAATATAGGCGTTGCTTTCAATTTCACGGTAACAAATTTATTAAGCAACTGTTTGTAATTTAAGGTTTTAAGTAGTAAATTTGATAAGATTAATTTTAGGTTAAAATTCACTTTAAGTTTTAGGTTAGCTAGATTCTAGTTTTAGGTTAAGTAGCTTTAATATACATTTAATACATTTTCCATCTTAGTTCCTTTTAGCTTCAATTTGTTTTACATTATTTCATTAACAGAACTTCGAATGACAGGAATAATTCACAATAAGTAAATAATCTTTAGCACTACATTGTTGTTCAACACTATACTACAGACTTTAGAATGAAAATTCCGTTAAGTTTTCAAAAAAAGTTTTAAATTATAAATATAAGTATATAAAAAAGAATTAAAATTATTTGATAATTTTAAGTATAAAATTATGTAATTTTACACAATGGTTTTGCATTCGGAGTTTGTTTGCCTAATAAATTTATTTTCTTTTGATGTATTAACTCATTCGTTTACAAATGGATCAAAAATTAAGCGTATTTTATTCACATACCTTTAACGAGCGCTATCAGTGTTGTTGATAGGCTTAACTCTTAAACCTACCATCACCTGTGTCCGAATGACAAAAAAATATTTAAGACCCCACATTAATATACACCTAACTTACTATCAACCTATGAAAACACTTTGTATATTTTTACTTAAACATTTTGTTTTATAGTTCAATATTTATTCATATAATAAGGTATCAAAGATTTTTAAAGAAATAATTTAGGAAAAGCTAAAATAGAATTTATGCTTATCTTTCATTAACTTTATAATATTAATATTAGCTTAAATAAAGTTATGGAAAAAAGAAATAAACTGATTATAGTTTTACATTCACGAACGCGTCTTATATTAAAAGCAAGAATAATATTTTAAAGCATATATTAAACAGAGAACAAACACAAGGGGAAAAATTGTAACCAAATTAAATAATGTAAAAATGTATGTAACAACAAAAATTATAATCAATTAATAAGGTTTTCTGGAAATTAGCTATTGCTTTGAAACAAAATTCATCGGTATGATCAGCAATCAAACTTGATTGACGTAAAGAAAAAAAGAAGAAAATAAAATCCACAAATTTGTTGATGATCATTACTGCTAACTTACATAGTAAAATATTTTATTAAGTGTGAACTGATTCATCGGAAGACGATCAGTGCCGCCCTAGGGCAGGGCGACCGCCACAGTGAAGGGGGCGCACACTTGTGTAAGGGAGAAAGATATATCGCCGTCGGCGTTATGGATAGGAGCACGAATATTGAATATTTGACGAGAAATTCGAATGTAATCAATGACTATTAAAACAAACAACACTGAGTTGTAAAAGAGCACCTATGTATGCTCCACTCGTGGCTCAATGGTTGCCGGGTATAAACACCGTTTTCCAAATGTACGATGAACCGTGCAATGACCCCGGCGAGTGTGCGAATTAAAAACGGCTAGCTAGTGAAAAGTTAGTATTGGTTCTTTCATTGCCCACAAAAAAGTAATGAGGATGTAAAACACGAAAACAATAATATTATATTTGAAATTACCAATTGCCATACCATAAACATTCAGTAGGATTATTACGAACTGAATAATTTGCCATCATTTTTTAAAACCTGTCTGGAGCACAAAGACACAATTAGTAAGAGAAGAAGGCAACGACTGAAGCGCTTCTTAAGAAGGCTGTCAGTGAACGTGAGAACACTTAATGAAGTTGAACTACTAGTAATACCAGATTCAGACTCTAATGATGAAGATATTAATGAGAATGCTGACAAAACAATATTAATTTCATCTCCTAAAACTTCTTGGCCAGAATTCTAAAGATAAAAACGACAAGAATGAGTTAGTTTTTAAAGAGCCATTGGCATTAAAGGCTGATAATTATTATCCAAAAATTACCAAAAACAGATATTTTTGTAATCAACATCAGCTTCGTTGGTAAACGTTAATGTTTACCATTCCAGATTTCATTGAAACTTTTTCATTTACAATCTTTGACTCGCTGAATCGAAATATAATTTAAAAAAATATCTATCTCTTATATTTTTTATTTTTACTACATAATATGAAACCCTTTTGTAAATATAAGTATAAAATAATAAAAATAAATTATATGAGAAATATGAATTTATTTAGACCAATTTATTGTGTAGGGGGACAGATCACAGATCGCCCCGGGCGCCTACTGACCTTGGGGCGGCCCTGAAGACGATAATAGCCTTTTTCGTTTCCATTTCTTGGGAGCATAACTTTTACTTCTTCGCCTTATAATGTCTACAATTAACTGTAAATAGATCATACCTGAACCGCTACCTGAAGACATGACAAAATTACTAATAATTATGACTTATACCACTTTCAAAATCAGAGGCTCAATTAAAGCATTAATACATTATTCAAACAAAGGCTTATGTGTTCTAGTATATTTATGATTCTATTAGTTAATTGTCGAAAATTCAAATTATTAACAAGAAGGAACAACGTATTTAAATATTGAGCCTCTTCATTCATTTTTTTCTCTTTATTTTCCTTTCTTTTTTCATATATGTATAATAAAACTTGACTTTAGTAGACGAATTGTTGCTTAAATCAAGGATACGATATTGAAACTGAAAATTACAATTTGTAGTGCACTTGAGCAACCTACGTACATATATGTTCCAATCTGATTTTCTGCATGCATATGTTTATTTATACATATATCCGAGAAATTCTGAATTCTTGGTTTAATGAACAATTGACCAATTCAGAATTCTTTCGGATGACCTTTGGTCGTACTACCATGGGAAAACCGACTCGTACCGATACTACCTAACGCTGGATATATATAAACATCAACGTATTCATATGTATAAATGCACTTAGGTTTTTATGGGTAGAGAAAAGAACCCTTATGTGTACCTGGCGCTATTGCGCAGGCCCTGACGAAATAATTTCCACACGAAAGGTATAAAGTACAACATAATATTAAAAATGTATAACAAACATGTATTCTGATACTACTTAAATAACTTATCTTGCGTGGAATAGATTGCTTCTAGCTGCCTTCTCTAGACAGAGGTATTGCTTCAGAGAGCTGGTGATGGTTGCTAGTCTTCTTTAAAGGAGCTCATGGTGGTTGCTGGGTTAGTTAAAGTTGCTGACTGTTGTTCAACGAGGCTGGGGTGTAGTGTACGGCGTTCAGGACCGAACTTTCTTAATATAAAAACAATAGATTAAACGCGATCTTTGTATTAATAATTAATGTCTTTATCCTATGTATGTTTGTTTATTACTGTCTTCTTATTTATAATTATTTTGGTTTATATACTTATAGTTGTAATTAAAGTAATTCTTAAAACTAAGCGAATTTTAGGGTGAAAATACCATAATGTTCATACGACAATAATATGTAAAATGATCCAACGACAGTATTAAATGTCCATACTTAAAATTTATCGTTCATTGGCATTAAGTGTTTGAACTGAAGGTAGGTCAGTCGTTGACTTTAAAATATTAGGTGTGTTCCTGTACTTATTGGGAAAAGTTCGGTAAAATGAGAGAAAACAAAAATAAACTCTCTTAGAGACAAAAATGCCCGAAAGTACGGGAACACAAAAAACCAACTTTATATCCCAAAACGTGATGTGAAAGTATTTTGCGTGCATTTACGCATAACAAAAATTAAAAACACAAATATTTTGTATACATGACATTTTTTTCTAATCTTTCATAAAAAAACTTTTAAATAATAGTTTTTGTGAGCATAAAAACATACATATATTTTGTAATTTTTGATTTGATTGTTTTTCCTTTTCACAATCAACCCGAAGAAAAAGTTTGTGCTGTTGGTGCAAGAAGAACAATGTTTTCTCTCAAAATTACTCTCTTTTACGCAATCTTGCAGTACGCAAACAGTTTTCGGTATAATTGGGATCCCAAGAGCTCCCAATGTTGAGTACGGGATCGCACCTATTATTAGTCATTTATTATTAATCAATTATTTGGTATTATCACTACACCTCCCCTATTAAAGAGAAAGGTCTTATAGAAATCCGTGATGAAGTGTTTTCGATGAGAGCTTTCTTAAATATTATAGGTTTTTTTATATTTAATAATGTACTTTTTATAATATTTACTGATTTTATAATAATGTAAATTTTTGTTTTTTTTTGATATTTTTCTTTTTGTTGTAGTGTTTTTTTATTTTTATATAATATTTTCCTTATAATTAAAAAAAATCATGATTACAATATATTAAAAGAAATAAATCAATATTTGATATAAAAAAACTTAATACAAATTATCATACAAGATGCTATGGCCACATATGTATATGAGATTACAAAAGTTATTTATTAAAAATTTTAATATTTCCTTTATAAATCCTTTGAATTTTCTCTTTTATTTCTACAAATACATTATTTTTATCATCAATGTCAATCACCTTAAATGGTCCTTTGTAAAATGGTTCCAGTAATAAATACATCCTGGCCTGGTGAAATGTGACGTTCTTGTCATAGAAGTTCTTCTGATATATTTTCGTTTTGTCATTCAAGTGTTTCGCCCATGGTTTGAATTGCTTGCTTAAATATAGCAACAGCAGTAAAATCTTTGCTTTGCTTACATCTTTTTCAGCAAATAAAAAACTGAATTCCTCAGCATTTATATAACATTTTGTTATAAGCGAAGCAAAAAGCAAAAAAAAGAAGAGCAACTCATTTGCTTACGCTTACTATGTGTCTCTTTGTGCAGCAAAGCAATCAACAAAGCAATTTTTTTGAAATGTTTGCTGTTGCTTAAACAATAAGTTAATGATTGTTTCTTCTTTTGCTGTTCAAAATTTAGTTTTTTTTTATTTACATGTGGCGCCATAATTTTAATCTCTCGATGTGAAAGAATTTTCTAAAAATTAAGACTTAAGCAGCTAGTAACAGCAAATAACAGCAAAAACAGCAATCGCAGTCAGCCACTGCTTTACAGTAAAGAGTTAAGCATAAGCAAAAATAAAAATGAAGAACAACTTATTGCTTAACGAACAGCAATTGTTTTTAAAGTAATTGCTTTGCTGCAAGCTTAAGCAAATGATTTGCTCTTCTTTTATTTGCTTTTGCTGCACACTTTCTAAGCAACAGTTAAGCAATTACATATGCATTGAAGATAGTCAAGCATTTTTAATCAATGGTTTCGCCCTATTCAACGCAGTTTGTAAACGCAATTTTACTTCCTTCGTATTATCGTCAAAATTATATATATTATATCTATTTTATCGTAGGGTATTAGTAGGTTATGATTTGGTGCGTTTGAAAAATTAATTCAAATGGGCAGTATCTATGTACTGTTGAAGGTGTTGTGTTGAAAGTAAACGTAAAATATTTTATCCATTTAACCCATTCTTTTCTGGATGCGCAAATGTATGAACGTATGTACTCATTAAATGTGCGAGGTGTCTTTCAACTGTTCCTACTGTTTGATGGTGATAAGGGGCTGATGTTGAATTTTCTATTTTTAAAAGTGTTAGAAGTTCCAAAAGAATTTGATTGTTATACTTAGCACCCATATTACTGAGTATTTTAATCATGGGCCCATAAATTAATATAAAATGTTCCACTAATGCTTTTGCAAATATCTTGGCGTTTTTATTAAGTACTGGTATTGCTACTAGATATTTGACAATATACTGATTACCGTTTTCTGATACAGGTAGGGGTCCTATGGTATCAATTATTACAGTTTGAAAGGGTTTTTGCGGTTTTGAGGTGATAATCATATCTGGTTTTATGTGTTTTGTAGTCTTATTGATCTGACATTGAATACATTTCTTTAAATATTGTCTCACATCTTTAGTGATATTTTTCCAATAATTAAATTGTCTATGTTTCTTAAGTAATCTAGTTGTTCCAGGGTGTCCTCCGAAAAGATGGTTGTCATGATTTTTTTCAGTAAATGTTTTCAATCATTTTTGGTTGTTATTATCTGTATTTTGGGTGTTAGCGCTATTTGCAATTTGTTTTTTGTTTAAAATTTTGAATTGATACGAGGCTAAATAAATTATCATTCAAATTAATTTGTACTTTATTCAAATTTCTATTTGTTGCTTCTTTTTCAAGAATTGGAAAAAATTTATCTAAATCTACATTTCCATTAGCAAACGTGTTTTGTATATTAATTCTTGGTACTAGCACTTTTTACCTCGTTTGAAATGAAGTGTGCGGGTGTTACTGTCAATATGCACTTTAAGCTTAATCCATTTTTTTACGTAATCGAAGCCAACAATGTCGAAAACTTTAGGCTTTTCATTAATTATTTTCGTTAATTTTACCATTAGTCCTATTTTGTGATTGTGTTCGCGTATTTACCATGAATACATTATTGACCGAAGGTATCGATTTAATATCATTAAAGGCAATTCGAGACAGCGCGTCCGCTCCTGAATTGTTTTTACCTCTGTTCTGATGTGTTCTATAACAAAATCATACTCCTCCAGTTCCAGACGAATTCTCATCAATCTGCTAGAAGCGATTTTTAAAGAATATAGATACGGTAAAGGTTTATGATCGCTTATGATTAATTGCCCATTAGATTGCTGTTAGTTCTTGTTCTATTGGGGCTTTATTTGATTCCCCGTTTGTGAATGCACGTGACGCATATGCTATAGGCAATTGTATCCCATCACGATCTTGTGATAATATTGCACCGCAGGCTATTTACTAGCATCTGTTGTTATGTGGAATATATTGTCAAAATCTGGATATTGAAGAATTTGTGCAGATAAATTGTGAAATAAAAACAATGCAGTGGTTTACAAATTTTTTTGGGCAACAACAAATTAACATAAAGATTTAACTGTTATCATTTGCACCAAAATAATTTAAAATCAATTGCATTAGGGTGGAACAAAAATTTAAAAGTAAAATATTATTGAGTATTAAATCAAAAATAATAATATAAAATAAACAAATTATATATTAAATTTTAATTCATTTTATATGCAATCTGAACCAAAATACTCTGCCCGTTGTAAGGCCTTCCTTTCAAGATTGAATAAGGGAAGATAAAGGAGCAACTTTATGAATAGGTCGACGAAATAAATTATTTTTTGATTTGAGCTCCACTACTCGAACTTTTCCATCTGAGCCAGTTATAGCTTTTGTTACACGAGCTAGTTGCTACTTTTGAGGTGGAGTATTGTCTACATGAACAATAACTAGTTGACCTTCTATTGCGTTAGGCGCCATTTTGTGTGTTGCTGAAGTGATAAGATATAATCTCTTGGCCTAAAGTTTATAATGGCTTCGACATCGATTACAAGCGTCTACAATTCTTCAAATGTAAGATGAGGGTGGCTTAAATTTTTTGAAAGCAAAGTTTTAGCTGACTTCACAGCAGCTTCCCACAAACCGCCAAAATGTGGAGCTCGTGGGGGTATAAAGCAGAATGCCATGCCCTTTTGTGCAGAGTAAGTTTTTACGTCGTGTAAGACGTTTTCTGTGAACAATTAATTTTTTAATTCAGCCAATTTGTTGCATGCGTCAACGAAATTTGTTGCGTTATCGCAATATATTTTTTGTGGTATTCCTCTTCGGGGTTAATTTCTGCAAAGAGGGTTATAAAATCTTCCCTTTAGAAATTAAATCAATTTCCTCTCTGAAGTGAAGTTCTTGTATGTGAGCAATTATGCGCCAAAAAGTTTGATCCAATTCATTTGAGTCAATATGTAAAACATCCTCTCGATGGACATCTGTTGAGAATACGATAAATATAAGATATTATGCTAAGTATTTTGTAGTAGGTAGAATGTTTTTCGATTATTTCATCTAATATGAATAAGGTTGCTTTAGTACATGTAAATGTTGTTGCTTTTCGTTGTTGTAACACTTCAGAATGAATTTCTTCATCAAGCCATGTAGAGTGATGACTGTGAAGAAAAGCAGGACCATTGAGCCATTTAGTTGATGGTAGCTCTCGAGCGCTGCACCCATGTGATACGATGTCTGCTAGATTGTTTTTTGATGAAACATGTCTCCAGTGAATATCTCTGGTATTATCCTGGATTTCGGATACTTGATTGGCTACGAAACAATTTAAAGTTGATGAAAGAAGTTTGAGCCACTAAAGAACAATTTTTGAATCAGTCCAAAACCAAATGGACGATACATAACTTTCGATTTTAAGTTTTAGTTTGTTCCAGGTTTTTCTTAGCAAGACTGCTGCACACAGTTCTAGTCGCGGTAATGATTGTGCCTTTATTGATGCAATTTTCGATTTAGCAATCAACAAATTTGTTTGCTATTTACCTTGATTAAGAACTCGAAAATAAATACAACAGCCGTATGCTCGTTGGGACGCATCAGCAAAACCATGAATTTCTCCACGTACTTCTAACGTTGTGAACACATATCGAGGAATTTAAATTTTTTCTATGCATGAAAAGTCTTGTTGTATTTCGAGCCACAAAGATTTCAAATTGTATTCAATAACGTCATCCCAGTCTAAATTTTGCAACCATATTTTTTGAAGAATAATTTTGCAGCGTATCACAATTGGGCTCAAAATTCCAAGGAGGTCATATATTTTGAAACAAGCGATCTTTTTGTTGGCTCTTTGATGCCTGGTAGCTCAAAGTGATAGCAAAATATATCTTGATTTGTTTTCCAAGACATACTTAAAGTCTTTGTTATATCATCTTTTGAACTTTTAATACTAACCTCGTTTTCAGGGTTTGTTATGATCTTCAAACAATTGCTGTTCTATTTTGCCAATTCAAGTCCATGAAATTTCAGAATATAAATTAACTCTGACCTTTTTTCTAACAGAGTCTAAACATCATTTGCTCCTGTGAGAATATCGTCTACATAAATATCCTCTCGTTAAGTTTTTGACCCTAGGGGAAACATTGAGCAATATTTATCTGCAATGAAAAACAAACTACGAATTGCCAAAAATGGAGCCGATGACAAACCATATGTAACCGTGTTGAGCCGAAACACATTTAAAGTTTCTTCTTTTTCGCTTCTCCATAAAATCAGCTGATATTTGCGATCACGATCATCAATTTCAAACTGCCGATACATTTTTGTAATATCTGCAGTGAGAGCGAATTTATTTAGGCAAAATGAAAAAAGAGCCGAAGCACACAATGATGTGGGATGACAAAGTGTGAACTACCTAATGGTATGTAAAGCGACATATGACCGAGCGATAAATATTCATCCATAAATTGAATATACATTTTTTTAGCTGTAAATCACGATCTAAGCGCCTTTCGACTGATAGAAAACGCTTTCGAACCATTTCAAATGAATTTGCAAGTAATTCAGGCGATTTTTCAATTTTACCATTGGGCTTAACGACGAAATTTTCAGTGAAATGTTTTTCACATGCTTCTTCGGTGAAATAGGTAGGCGAGCTGACAAATTCTTCAACTTCCCAAAATAATCTTAGCGTGTTGTCAAGTGAGTCTTCGGTAGTGCCAATGACTAAATTGCATGTAAGTTGTGCTGAAGTAGATTGCGATGTAAAACTTCCACCCACTATCCAATTTGTCCTTCGATTAACAAATTCAAAAAAATTTTTGAGCTAATGAGCAAATCAATGCGCTGAAGCTTATAAAACAGTGGGTCGGCAAGCTGCAGGGTTTTTATTAGATCCCATTGAGAAGTTTCAATGTACTCACCAGGCTGACGAGATGAGATTGATGTTGTGACCGCGAACTGGGACGACCAAATAAGAGTATTTAAACGCGATTTTACAATCACATCAACGAAAGATTTAATTTTTGTTTGAACTTCATCAATGCCGGACACTTCCTGAGTATCCGAGTGCAATTTAAAATTGAGCCTTTTAGCGGTTTCTTCAGAAATGAAATTAATTTCTGAACACGAGTCAAGTAGAGCTCTTACGGGTTGAAACACGCCAAAAGAGTCTTTTATTAAAACGAATGCGGTTGGAATTAAAGCTCTTTTAAATGCTCTGGTTACAAATGCAGCTGGATTGCTACTTGCTAAATCAACTTGGTTGCTTATTGAAGAACCACTAGGCAAGTTTGTATCAAATGTGTTTTTTAATGAGACATCATTTTCCGAACGAGTATAAATATGTAGCAGAGAATGATGTGATGACTTAGACCGTATTTACACATTACAACAAACACCGAGTTTTTGTTCCTATTCGTTTTGAAGGTTGCTTCGATACCCTGTTTACTTTTACATTTGAATTTTTTTAAAATATTTATTTTTGAAAGTTTGTTTTTTTATGCTTTTCTGTGTTATTAATAAATAAACAAAAAACTATATTGTCAACTAAATGTATTTTATTATGATTAAGCGATTAAACATTCTTATAGATACAAATTGAAAATAAATGTACAGTAGGAAGCAAAACTGTCGGGATGTATTGCATCAAGGAACTAAGGTAATAAAAATAATACAAATATAGGAATATTATCAAATATATGTATGTTTTTTATTTAATTGAACATTATTCTAAATTATAAAGCACAAAAACTCATATGAATTGCTTCAGAAAAATAAAAAAATTAACAAATTCGGACACTTTTGCACAGCTTGCACTTTTGTATACGGGGTTTGTTGAAACCAACTAACGTTTCCAATTTAATATTTTGTCCAAAGGCCTTTATTTTTTATTACACTTTGAATACGTTTTGGCATACTCTCCACCAACTTTTGGATGATATCACGGTCAAGAGTTCGCCATTCATGTTGTATTCTCTCCCAAAGCTCGTCAACATTTTTTGGTGGGTTTTCATATGCTCCCAGCCTTCTTTTCACAATAGCCCATAAATTTTCTATAGGATTCAGGTCTGGGCTTTGTGCAGGCCATTCCATAGTCCTAAAAGTTTGGTTTTGTAGCCAGCTTTTAACTATTTTGGCAGTGTGCTTCGGATCCCCGTCTTGCTGAAAAACAACTTCTTCGGTTGGATAAGCACTCTCGTCAACAAATTCTGGTAAATTTGTGTGTAGAATATTCAGGTAATCCTCCTTTTTCATTATACCTGGGATTCTCACCAAAGGTCCAATATTCCACCAAGTAAAACATCCCCATACCATTATACTGCCGCCACCATGTTTCATTGTTTCCTTCACATGGTGCTTTTGGATGCGCTCATGCTGCCTATGCCAATAATATTCTTTTCCATCAGACTGGTATCGGTTGACTTTCGTTTCGTCGCTCCAAATAACCCGTTTCCAGTCATCCACTGTCCAATGTTTGTGGGTTTTACAGAAATGAAGGCGTCTTTTCACATTTCTATCGGAAAGTGCTGGCTTTTTCTTTTTCACACTGGCTACTAAACCAATTCTATTTAATGCGCGTCTAACCGTCCAGGAACTGACATCCTTACCAATACTTTTTGCAGCATTTTTCGGGGTCTTGATGTCCTTATTATGTAGCAAACGTTCAATCTGCCGGGCATCACCATCAGAAAGCAGTCTTGGTCGACCCCCTGGGTTATTAATGCAAGCTACATTACGTCGTTTTTTTATATCATTTACCGTGGATTTACTTAAATTTAATTTTTCAGCAATTTTACGGCATGAATAATTATTTTGCAACAAATTTATCACATTGCTTTCAATATCAGTTGGCGTTTTTTTCATTTTTAAAGATCTTTTAATTTTTTATTTAATAATCAAGCTAATCACTTCACAGGTCAAACAATAATGCACAAATAGATCAATAAAAGCTTCATATCGAAATGACAACAAACAAAAAGCTAACTATCGTTACATTTTAACAGAGTAATATCGTGATAATGTTTATTTATAGTACTGTGCAAAAGTGTCCGAATAGTGAATTTTTTGTTTTTTATTAAAATTTGTATTTTTTTGAAACAAATTATATGAGTTTTTATGCTTTACAATTTAGAATAATGTTCAATTAAATAAAAAATACATATATTTGATAATATACCTATATTTGTATTATTTCCATTACCTTACTTCCTAAATGCAAAACATCCGGACAGTTTTGCTTTCCACTGTATATGCAAATATTCTTAATATAATATGTTTATGCATATATACATATATATATATATATATATATATATATATATATATATATATATATATATATATATATATATATATATATATATTTCTGGCAAAAAGAATTAAATTAAAAAAATATCTTTTTTGTTCACCTAAAATGTTTCCCAAAGGTAAAAAGTAACCCTATTGTTTTCGCTACAATGTCTGTCAGCGCCTTCTATCTCTATAGCAACAACTACTAAAACTTTTAAGATTAAGAAATATTAAGGAGAAATAAAATTAAAATTTATATAAATAAATAGTGAGGAGATTTTAATGTATCGGTCTAAATTTTGAACCATAATAGGTAGTCTTGAAATTTTTACCGCAATAGGTAGGCTCCTATTATTTTAATATAAAGCTATAACAATAATTACTAAAATATAAAGAGTATTTCGATAGTGATTCTATGTTCGCGAATATGACTGTTATTTTTTAAACGCGAGTATATACAGAGTGTGTAAATTTATGGCAAAAATTAAAAAAATAAAACTAAAAGGTTTTGCGATAGTGGTGGCAAATATTTTCGAATTGTTAAAGCCTAATTTTTGAACCGGAACGGGTAGACACTTTGCGTGGTGTACTACGCAAACTATGTACAAATTTGTCCCCTAGAACAAATAACAAAACCAAAAATTAAAGGGTGTTTCGATTACGTCTCGATTTTACATATATAACCTTATATTGACACTTAAAATTTACACATATTCGGGTATGTTCTGTAATCCGAAACCGAGTAAAATTGAAATCAAATAAATTTTTAAAGAAAAATATAACTTAGTTGCGCCTATTATTTTAAAACATTAGCAATCAAGGAAGTAATGTGAATGGTCTTTAATCAAATGTATAAAAAATAACATCAAAATGTTGTAAGATTTAAAAGTTATGACAATTTAAAATTTCATTCGGATTCAATTTCACTCGGTTTCGGATTACAGAACATACCCGATTACATTGAACAATATCTACTGTAACAACAAAAAACGAAAATAAATTTAATAATAATGGGGTGTTCCCTTAATATCATAAAGTTGCGTAATTTGACTTTATCTTCTTAACCTTGTAGGCAGACACTTGATATTTACACAGGATATTTAGTACTATGCTCTAGTAGAAAAAATAATTAAAAATTAGAGGGTGCCTCATAAGACGTGAAAAAATTATAGTCTTGAATTTTTAAAGTTGAACTGAACATAGTTCGAAACCATACGTGTGTGAGTCTGACTCGAACTTGGCTGATTTATTTTTATTAATTTCATTTTAATTGAATAATGCTTTTAATTACCTTTCCAATGGCACTCATATTACCTCATTCCGCCCTAAAATAGTCGAGATATACCATACTTTACATACAAATTTAAAGGGGTCCGTAACTCCGAAACTAAGAGTACCGCCCAATTTGTTCTCGTGATATTTTTGTTTAAAATTAAATTTTTATATATAAATTTGGAAATATAATTTGGAAATAAATAAATCTTTGATAAGTTTTTTTTAATAAAAAATTAACAACAATTGACACTACCTTGTAGATAGACACAAAGAGTGCTGATGAAGGACAAAGCTGTCTAGAAAATGCATTCCACTCTGCTGGTGTCTAATTTTTCTTTATCTCTTTATAATTAAGAACTTAAGCCTAAATAATTAAATAATTCAAATAAAATTAAAATTCATATAAACAAACTATATACTTATGTATTTTAATACAAATTACTTTTTACAAACTACTTATTTGTTTAAGTTCTAAAGGTAGACTGAAAATTATTTTATTGTTAATTATTAGTTTTAAGCTATTAAGGCCTAACTTGTTTTATGTTAATAAAAAAATTTCAGACTTTTTATTACATATTTTCCCGACGTTTCGTGAATTGAATGTTCACTTTATCAAGGGATTCGTTTATTTACATAAAATATAAAAAACATCATTACATGTTACAAATGACCAACAAAATTATTTATCAATAATGACTTACATACATACATTTAAAACAATATTTTGGTTATCACATTTATAATTTTGAAAAATTAGTTAAACATGATTACACACATGTATAAACACAAACATAAAAGACAAATTTTATTTGAAAAAACTATTTTCTATTACAACCCTACAACTGGCGCTTAGATTGTCAACGTCCTCTTTTTTGTTCATTGTTTTGTTTATTTTTTTCTGAATTCTTAAGCTTTCTGTTGTAAATCTCTTTCTCTCATTGTTTACTTTGTCCAGAATTTGTATGTTCTCAAAGTCAGGTTTGTGATTTGTTTGTGTTATATGTTGTGAGAATGCAGTACTCTCTTTTATTTTCTTAATATCAGCTTTGTGTTCGCTCATTCTAGTTTCCAAGCTTCTTTTTGTTGTCCCAATATAAACTAAGCTGCAGTTGTTGTCATTGTTACCTTTACAAGGAATCTTATAAACAACGTTGTTTTGTTGTAGTTTAGGTATTGGTGTTTTTATGTTCGTAAATATTGTACTCAGTGTTTTGTTTGGTTTATAAGCATAAGAAATGTTACTTTTGTTTATTGCTGATCTTATGCTTTTTGTGTCAGTGAGACCAGGTATGTATTTTACACCGAAAAAATTTTTCGCATTGTTATCTGTGTTGCCATTGTTAGTATTGCTCGTCGTGTCGTAAGATATTATTAAAGATTTTATAAAATTCTGCGGAAAATTATTAGATGTTAATATTTTCGTAATTTTTTCAATGATTTGTTTGTGAAATTGTTTTTCGCTGATGTCCAGTACCCTCTTGATGAAATTTTTGGCTGTGTTAACTATTTGGCTCTTCGGTTGAGTAGCATTAAAACTAATTATTCTACCAGACGATGTGTTTTTAGCGTACCAGTCAAATGTTAGTTTGTCATCATCTCTGTATAATTTGGGGTCCAGGTATGCTATTTCTCTTTTCTCTTCAACTTTCACTGTGAATTTGATTTTTGGGTGGTATCCATTAAAAGTCCTCAAAATCTCATCTTCGTCGTCAATGTGGATTACAGCTAAAATGTCGTCTACGTACTTTGCTACGTATTTTATATGTATGTTTTTATTGTTGACTTCTGTCAACGCTACGTCAAGTAAGTTATCGAGTATAATGTCGGCAATTGTGGCGGCAATAAAAAAAAACTCACACCGACGCTTGTTCTCTTCTATTTCAGTCGTTAATTGAGTGTTAACGAGTGAACATAAGCGGATGCTTACTGCTTTTTTTCAGCTTTGATTAAATTTCAAAATAAACCAGCAAACAAAATTATATAATGGAATACAAAAATTTTTGTTTTGTCATTAAAAATGCTTTTGGTAACATGCAATGCATTTCATGTTACCAAACATTGAAAACAAAGAAAACCTTTTCAATTCAAAGGCATTTTGACGTTTTTCACAAAGAAATAAATAAATTAGAAGAGGAAAAAAGGAAAATGTTTTTTCTTGAGCAAAAAAACCTTTATATGCAAAAAATTAAAGAATGGGTTCTGGAAGAAGAGCAAAATGAGGAAATTTGCAAAATAAAAAATTAAAAATGGAGATTTCAAGCCAAATAAGCTTGGAAATCGCTCAGCAAGGCAGACCATTTATTGATGGAATGCTAGCAAAAAATATTTTACAAAAAACTTTTCAAACGTTAAATTATAGAACAGATTTCATAAAGTCAATTCCCTTGTCACTCCAAACTGTGTCTAGGCGTATTGCCCAAATAGGAAATTCGGTGGAGTATTCTATTAAAGAAAAATTAAGTCTAACTGGCCTACGAAAAATTCCTTTTGGAAGCTGAAAAAGAAGCTATTGATACCGATGATTACCTATTGCAACTACATAACCAAACTGTCCGAAATGTGCGATGCACTTTGATTACGGCCAGCCCGAATTTCAGGTAAAGCCGACAATTCGGAACGGGATCTCGCTTCACTTGCCACCAATTGAGATCGAAACTTTCGATGGTGATTATGCTGCATGGCCTACATTCCGGGATATGTTCACTGCTATAATCTCTTAGTCTATATCCAGTAATAGTGATTAACTGTTTTATTTGACCCAGAAAACGAAGGGTGAGGCAAAGGAAATAATTCAAAAAAGTCCACTAACCAATGAGGGTGTCGATCAGGCGTGGGCGGATTTATGTCAGCATTTTGAATATCAAGAAATTCTCGTAAACGGCCAATTAAAGATCCTTTTTAATCTCCAGAATATTAGCTCTGAAACAGGGCTACAGAAAAACAACTCATGCATCTTAGGCTATATATCAGTGTATGCAGTGTATATGCACAAATAGACTTGCGGAAAATACATTAACCTTGTGGAAGCAGCAATTAACAGACAAAACCACTATCCCAAGTTGGTCACAACTAGATTTTTTTCTCACCAACCGTTACAGAACTCTGGAGTCTGTTTCAGAAATTCGTACTTCAAACACATATATTTCTAAGAACAAGGATATCAAACCAAAATTTCAGTCCAAGTTGAGTTCCAATAAGAATGTTTATAGCTCTGAGCTCATATTTCTAGTCCTAAATGTCATATATGTTCGAATGAAAACCACGTTATTCCACAGTGTCAAAAAAGACATAATATCCTGCTTCATAAGGAAGCTGACAACTCAAATAGTTCATCTAATTTGCAAAGTAATATCAATAATAGCAGGCGTCGCTTAATTTTCAATCCCATATATTTTTTTCGTAATTTATTTATTGTATCTTCAGGGTACTTGAACTAACAATAAGTACTCATATCTTAAATCTGAGGTGAAATAAACATGTAAAGTGCAGCCAGTGCCAGACAAAATTGAATGTTATACGGTTGCTTTTGTTTAATGTGAGCTATTCTTCTGATGTTCGGCCAAGAGAAGCAAGATTTTTCCTTCTTAGTCGAGTGTATCCACCCACGGTCGTTGAGGATGTTGTGAGCCAGCGGATTTGGGTGAGTTTCAAGCATTTTCAGATAAGTTGCTGAATGTTTTACTATATAAAATGTTTAGATCTTTTTAAAATTTTTTGTGCGAAATTTTCACGAGTTGGTGCGTGGTGCGCTTTTTTTTTAAATTTTGGTGCTTTTTTTAATTTTTGGTGGCACCAACAGTGCAAAATGTTCATAGTCATTTTTACAGACCATAATAAGAACAACTAGTAATGATGTTTAAGACATACCAAATCATATGCACAAAGTAAAACGGTATTGTTGTTGTATTAATTTGTGTAATGTTAAAAAAAAGAAACATTTCACGGTATGAAATTAGCTATCGCTACAAAACACATTGGTTTTCCCATTCAGCTGTTAGGCAAAAGACCTACGAACAAATATATCAATTAATAAATACTGGTAATGAGTATCCTGATAATACTGATAAAGAGTTCCATTGATTGCAGACACTCGTTGGCTTTTAATAGAAAAGTCAAAGAAATTTTAAAAATATGGCTTGAATTAAAAACGCTATTTAATACATTTCCAAAATCTCAACAATATTTTTTATCTAACCAACTAAAAAATATGTACAATAATGATATTAATTATGTTTACTTAGTATATTTATCCGATATTTTAAAAGAGGTGCAACGTGTTAATCTCGAATTTGAATCAAAAAATTCCGACCAGACTAAATTATTTGATGATTTGCACAATCTCTTAAAAATTTTGATATCCAAACTCACTGAGCCTGACATTGAATTCGAATTTTTTAACAGGTGATATCAATACATCGTTTGATATTTGTTAATTGGGTTTTAAATTTGAAGAAGCTTGCGCATTAAAGAAAATAATCAATGAAGCAAAGAAAGATTATATCAAAAACTTGTTGTAAATTCACCAAAAAATTAGTTGACAAGATTCTGGCGAGACTGTTTTCTAATGTTGAAATTTTACAAAAAATTAACGTTTTAAACGTAAAAAATGTTTTATCTCATTGCAAAAATGATATCATGCCATTAGCAGTACAATTTGCATCCGATATCGAAATATTGTCTAGTATTGAAAACGGATGGCGAATGGTTTACCTTATGCAATGGAAAAATATTGATTCAACATTAGAATTTTGGACTGAAGTTAAATGTTATTGTTAAGTTTTTTTGTTAAACTATGTATATTGTGAATGATCGCTGATTTCTATTTAAAAAGTTGTGTATGCAATATATGAAATAAAAAAAATTTATTATCTAGTACAACTGAATACAAACATATTTGTTTAGTTTTTTTATTTTTGTTAAGTTTTATGATTTAATTTTGTTTCGACTGTTTTATTGTTATATTTTTGAAACAAAAATATTACACTTTTTTTGGAAAATTAATTCATTTAAGATTTTAAATAAAAAAGAAATTCTAAAACTTGGTGCGTTTTCTCTTAAATGGTGCATTTTTTTTCTCCATTTTGGTGCGTTTTGAAATTTCAAAGTTGACAACGCTGTTTTATTATACAAGTCAATTCTAAAACCAATATGGTGTTATGGCATTCAATTATGGGGCACTGCCTCAGCTAGCAACGTAGAAAAAATTCAAAGGCGCCAAAATAAGATTCTTCGTATAATTACATCTGCTCCTTGGTATATAAAAAACTCGAACATCCATAAAGATCTAAACGTGCCACCAGTTAAATCAGAAATAGCGAAACTTGCCATACGGTATTTAAAGTAGATTGAAACTCATCCGAATCCACTGGCCCGTAACTAAATGAACCTGGTTACATTCGACTAAGAAGGAGGGACACTGCTTCTCTCATCCGTACATCAAAGGGATAACCCGCAAATTACAGTAACCTTGAAACATACATTTTTTTTCCAGCACTGGTTGGACTTAAAAAGTATATTTATTTTTTTAGACTTAAGATATGAGTAATTATTGATAGTTCAATTATATTGAAGATACAATAAATAAAAAATTGCGAGAAAAATATAATTATGCTACTTTTCGTACCGTTGTGCGATTTTTTCCACCTTTTTTAAAAAACAAAAAAAAATGCGACAGACAACGCTTCCCCTATGGTCAGAAGAAATGTTGGAGTGTCCAGTTTATTAAAAAAGAAAGTCCTCACTTGTTTCATCTTGGCTGTGTTTGCCACTCTGTGAATCTAATAAACATTTAAGGCTTTTGTACATCAGATGGCTTTCGTTCGAATCGGTAGCAAATAGAATTTTAGAACAGTGGACAGTACTACAGCATTATTTCATTCGATCGCAATTTGAAAAAAAGAGTGCAAAAACATTGAATAAAATACGTGCAATTCAGGATAAGTTGTCGTCTACCAATCGCATTTATTTAAAATTTTTAGTGTACATTTTAGGTATTATGAATAAATTTAACAATTGCTTTCAGAGTGAGCCATCTCAAATAATATACCTGATATCATATACAAGAAGATTTTACTCCAAATATTCTGAAAGAAGAATATATGTATATTGGACACAAAGCTAGAAAATATAAGTTATAGAGACAAACTAAACATCAAAGATGTTATAAATATGTATATAGGCCTTGAAGTTGAAACTGCAATACATGCTGAAAATATTCTTAATATTGAATGCATTGCGATTAAACAAAATATTTTAAAGTTTTACCAAAAACTTTGTGACGAAATATTATTGAGGATAAACATTAATGATAAGAAACTGATTATTTTAATCTTTTTATAACCAAAATTTGTTACCTATAACGAAGATATAAACTACATTGATCTCATATCAGAATTTAATTATGTCTTAAGTGAATCTGAGACCATTATTAGCGAATACAAATTATTGGAAAGTAAAGCTAAGGATAAATCATAAGAGCACATTTTTGAAATTAGTGATGCTGAGAGTTTTTGGCATACAGAAGGTAGCTTAAAAAATTCTTTAAACGCACCTTTGTATCTAATTTTATACAAATTGGCCGCGCAAGTTTTATCTTTACCTCACAGCAGCGCATGTGCGGAAAGAATTTTTTCTAAACTGGGTTTAATGAAAAATAAAGTAACTAACAGGTTAAAAGTAGCAAATTGTGGTTCCATGCTATCAGCTCTATACTTTTTAGATACCGAAATAGAACACTGGACTCCAAGTAATGAACTTGTACAAGACTACAGAAACTAATTTTCAAAAAAATAATATGTTAAGTTGATACATACTTATATACATGTGTATATAAACACATTTTTAAAAAATAAAATGTCAATTAATATAAACTGCATAAACTGACGTTGGTCTTTATAAAAAATAAATAAATAACAATATCATTGTAACTATAAACTAGTCTCTAGTGAACTAAAAACAAATAGTTAAGAAAAATTCAAATTCTGATTTATTAGATACATTTTAAGTTTAATTTAACTTATCTCTAAATAATCAAAATAAAGTTGGTCTGTTACCGCAGTATATGTACCAACGATATAAAAGTGTATATCTTTACAGACAACATTATAGAAAAAGCTGATTTAATCAACCTTTTTTAATGAATTGATGTTTAGTTTTTTGTTGTGTTTGAATTGTTAATTACTTTTTGTTTTGTTATTTTTGTATTGTTCAAATAAAAAAAATTACACTGGGTGTGGGTGATACTAGTTCGGGTTACTGGTTCCATAGGCAGATTCGGGATACAAGTAGTTCGCAGGTTCGGATGATACTAGTTCGGGTTACTGGTACGTTACGCAGTTCGTGATACAACTAGCCCTCAGGTTCGAATGATGCTAGTTCGGGGTACTGGTTCGATACGCAGATTCGCGATACAACTAGTTAGCAGGTTCGCGTGGTACTAGTTCGGGTTACTGGTTCAATATGCAGATTCGGGATGCAACTAAATCGCAGGTTCGGATGATACTAGTTCGGGCCATAGGCTGAGGTAGCTAAGTCTTGCTACAGGGTCTGTTTACGGGTCCACAAACCTTAAGTAATAACTACAAGAGATTCTTGTTCCCTTCCTGGGATTAATTAAATCCATATTCTTTATTTTATATAACAATTTGTTACAATACGAACATAAAATTACGATAACCGACAACACGTTCGCAGGTTCGGACGACGCCAGTTCGGGGTACTGGTTCTATACCCAGATTCGAGATACAACTAGCTTACAGGTTCGGATACTAATTCGGGTTACTAGTTCGATACACAGATTCAGGATACAATTAGCTTACATGTTCGGATGGTACTAGTTCGGGTTACTGGTTCGATACGCAGATTCGGGATACAACTAGCTCGCAGGTTCGATGTTACTAGTTCGGGGTACAGGATAGATATACAGATTCAGGATACAACTAGCTTGCAGGTTCGGATGACACTAATTCGGGGTACTTAATCTAGGTTCGTAAATACGTACAAAGGTTCTTATTTTTGTGGAACAAGATTAACGTGAGTACCTGCCATACTCGGCCTAACCTCACGGTGGTCTTACCACCGAGTGAAAATTAGGCATAGACTAGCGCCCCCATTGTGTAGTATAACAACACTTTACGATTGCCACCAATCGCTTTTTGTGTGTGATACAATCACAATGAGTAGCAATTTATATAATATGGCAAGCCTTTCCAAGGCAAGCCTAGATCCATATTATAACCTCTTGCTTAGGGGTTTGGAGACTATCCAAACTCCGTCTGTTGAGAGTGAAACAGTACATTTGATCGACCGTGCACCATACCTACTTAATCGATCTTAAACCACAACCACCACGTGTACCCCCGAAGGGGACCTCACCAATAACCGGTCACAGAGAGGATAGGCTTTCTGTGGGGCCACCGATTCCCGTGGTACCAGTCCTTTGGGCACTGGTCGGGCCTCGAAGAGGACCCGTGTTATAAAACAACAGACCTTTTCTTCCTAGCGTCTGGTGCCCCTATTTTCCCCGAGTGAACCGCGTCAAAGCATTTGCCATTACTGCAGTGATAATTGGAACCCCCGGGGGTACAAAGGTTCTTATAGTTAGATTTCTACAATACTACATAGTTTGCTTACACTAGGGAGCAGTTAGTCCGAAGACCGCTGTGAAACAGTCAGCCGAAGCCGCTGTGGGAGCAGTCAACCGAAGTCGCTGTGGTAACAGTCAGTCCGAAAACTACTGTGGGAGCAGTCAGCAGAATCCGCTGTGTTAATTTCTCATACCTGACCGAATTCAGGTATATATTAAAAAAACAACTAGTTTATCAAATAAACCGGACGGCTCTTCTGTTATACGAGTGCAATGTATAATGTCCGAGTCTTGTGTGATGTCACGAATACCTGTCTTGGGGAGATCGCAACATCACACAAGACTCGGACATCATACATTGCACTCGAACAAATTCAATCTTGTTTCAGTACCAACTAAAGAGGTATATTATTGGGTAAAGCCTGCGTGAATATTTGCCATTTGGGCATGAAGTACCAAGCACGTGCTTTGATTGATTCATCTGAAGGCACATTAATTTCTGAACGTCTTCGTTCAGAAGTGTGAAGTCACTTTAGAATATGAAGACTTGGGTTATATGTTTCAAGTAAAATCGCCGAGCCTTTCAGACAGTTCAAAGTTTTATTACGTGCCTCATCATGCAAGTTTAAAACTCGATAGCACCACTATTAACGTTAGGGTCGTGTTTAATGCGTCGGCTTTCTCCTCCAATGGACAAAGTCTAAATTCTATGCTCTACACTGGAGCAATTTTCCAGAATGACCTTACTTTACTAATTCTTAAATGGCGTTTTTTTTTATTTGTTTTTAATGCGGATATTCAAAAAATTTATAGGCAGATATTACTGATCATACTCCATACCAAATATTACGAAGTTCCATTCCGTATACGTTGGCGATGTCTTAGCAGGATCTCATTCAAAAGTTGATGACATAAGGGCAAAAAATGAGCTAGTCCAAGCTCTAGATTCTGCTGGAATTTTCTTAAAAAGTGGACATCCAACTCAAAGGATATTCTAGCAAATACTCCAACAGATCTTCACGAGAATTCCTTAAAACTTGAAGACTATAGTTCAGCTAAAACTTTAGGCATTTGATGGAATGCGTGTTCAGTCGAGTTCTATTTTGTTGGTAGTCGATTTCAAGCGTCTTCAAATTATACTAAACGAGAAGTTCTTTCCCAAATAGCCAAACTGTTTGATCCTGCTGGTTGGCTAGCAGAAGATATGGATAGATGGTGCTGATTGGGATGAAACCATTGCTTCAGATTCGCTTATCACAGGAAATCCTTCACATCGAACTATTCCGTTATCAACAACATTCGGATTCCTCGGTGGCTTGATTATATTCCAAAGTCCGAGGTCCAGCTTCCGAGGTGATGCTTCTGCATTCGAATTGCAAATTTTAATTCCATTCACACACAGCAAATATCATCCAAAACGAAAGTGCTCCTATTACGACACTTTCCATTCCAATACTTTTTGGAGCCGTTCTGTTGACAGAAATGATAGGGACTCTTCTGCCAGAACTGGATGTCGAAAAGTATTGCGTTTACCGCTGGACGGTTTCAACTATAGTTCTTTCTTGACTAGCAAAACCCCTTTATGGTATCGAAAATTGTTCAGGTAGCAAACTTTTCGCAATGGCATCACATAACTTCTGAATGGAATCCAGCAGATATAGCAACCGCGGTATGTATCCACAGGAGCTGCAGAATAACGACTTGTGGTGGTTTAGACCACTTTGGCTGAAACGACAAAAATCCGAATGGCCAACGTTGGAATTGGCTACTATTCTGACTACTGAAATCGAATTTAAACCAGTGAGAGTGCATTTTTCCTATTTTTCAAATTTCGTGGATTTATCAGACCAATTTTCTTCCTTCCGCAGAGCCATGCGAGTCATGGCCTATGTCTTTATAGGCCATGACTCGCATGGCTCATCTCATTTCCGTCTGTCAGAAGGCGTGGTATCCAAACGAGTACAAGATTCTCTCGACAAAACAAAAGGTTACTAAATCCAGTAGCATCCTAAACTTAAATCCCTTTTTAGATTCAGAGAGAGTCATTCGGTGTTGTGGTATTATCCCATACAACTCACAAGTTTGTCCATGACATAAGTTTGCACGGAGGCAGCCAATTAGTTCTACGTATTTTGCGGACCCAATATTGGATACCATGGGCAAAAAACTTGATAAAAACTATTATAAATAAACGTAAGATATAAACAAAGATGTAAAAAACAATTAATGACTGCATTGCCCTCCCAACGAGTGGAAATTAGTCTCCCTTTACACACATGGGCTTGGATTTTGCAGACCCATTTGATGTCAAAAGCTATTCTAGCCGAACCTGTCGCATTTCCAAGGGACATTTCCAAGTGACTTCTGAATGAATCGCTTTAGCTTCAGACCTATCTATACAGACATTTCTAGCAGCCTTTAGTCATTTTATTTCATTGCGAGGTTACCCGTTAATTTACATTATTTTTGTCTAACACTGGCTGGACTTAAAAAGTATATTTTATTTTAGACTTAAGATATGAGAAATTATTGTTAGTTCAATATTGAAGATACAATAAATAAATTATGAAGAAAAAAAATCTTCATTCATGCCCAAACTCTCTTCTGTATCTTCTAAAGCAAATTCAAAATGCTCTTTAAAGGATTTTATTACGCAATACAAATTTTCCCTTACCTTTAAGAAATGAACATATCGGATCGTATTCATGCCATTCCTGAGAACAAATATTGTATTAATTGTCTGGCACACGATCATTCCCACGGTACTTGCTTTTCCAAGCGTGGTTGTAAACATTGCCAAAAGTTTTACCACACGTTATTAAATGTCAACCCTAGATTGAAGAAAGATCTCTTCTCATCATCCCGTTCATGTTCACGATCATCCAGTTCGGGACCCTCTACATCTTCCAGAACACAATGCATCTGCGTCGAAGCCTAAGAGTGTATCTTCTCCTCGGTTAACTTCGAATTGTGTTTCGTTAGCGAAGATCATACGCCAAAATACTACCGTTTTAGTAAAGATTGTTTCACTACATCGCATGCTCGCTCTTTACTTGACTCTGGATCTTAACTTAGTGGTGTTTCTAAGGCAATGATCAAATGGAGTTATCTGCGTTCACCCTTCATGAGGAAACCATATGCCAAATGGTTCTAAAGTTGAGGTGCGACTCTTCTTCTAAAATAGAAGGCACTTTTAGGGTAGACAACAGCATGACTCTCCGTACTCCTGCGCATCACTTCCAGAAAACTACAAAAGGAATTTCAAGGATATGTTCTTAGCAGATTCAAAATTTTACGAAACTGTTTCAATCGACATCATAATTGGAGTCGATTTATATTCGAAAGTGATACAGCAAGGCTTTTCTACCCGCGCAAAGCACAATATTTGGGTGGTCCATGTAATTTCTAAATATATCTAATGCACTTTTAGGATTAATATTGTAAACGACAAAGCATATTTCTAAACCATTATAACTTTTTACTTTATTGTATTTTTAACTTTTTTTAAAGTTTTTTGTTATAACATTTATCTTTATTGAATTTCCTAATGTTTTAAATATTATATATTTTTTTGTAATCACTTCTTTTTTTTTCGTTTTTTTTTTAATTTTTATAGTAACTGAAATTGAAGTTCAATATTTATAACGAAATATACACATGGTCTTAGTTAAGTCTCAAAAATTCAATTGAATTTCTAGAAACAACACTTTGGAAATGGTCAATATGATTCGTTAAATTTTATTGCATATACTTAAGGCGAGCGGCAATGTTAATTCTAAAAGTACGTATCTGTACTTTTTGTATTAATATCAAAGATGGGTATAACTTCTCCTTTGTTTTAGTTATATATAAAACTGAAGTCTCTTTTTCTTACATAATGCCATCACTTTTACTCAAAATACCCATTCTTGCGTATTAACTACAGCAGTGTTGCAAATGGGAACAAAACACATTGTAAAAATTATCAGGGTTGCATTTACGAACACGCTGAAATGTATTACTACAAAACAACATGCATTTAGGAAGTCAGCCAATCTTGCAAAAATAAATAAAGACAAAGAGTTAAAAGGATTTTTCGATTTTTTAATATCCTGCTTGTGTTGCACACCACAACCTTGTCGGTAACCTTGTTTGGAACTTTTTCCTCTTGGTTTTATGGATAAAGGAGTGGTTGGTTGGTTGTCTCTTGGTGTACACCGAAAAGGCGAGCGACTTACCAACAAAGGACCACAGTCGCAACAAATTCTATTATTTTTTCCTTGTTTTGCGGGGGAGTTAGAGGGTTACCCTTTTTCGGGCTGTTGTTTTACGATTTATTAGAATAGGTTTAATATGATCTACAAAAATATTTGCCATAACATACACCTTAAATGTAAAAAAACATAGTTTTATTCAACGATAAAACTTTTACCGCCTCTAAAATAAAACTGCGATCTAATCTTTAAAATTTTTTTTGTCTCCTGTACCAGAATCAATCGTCAGAATACCGTAATTTTGGAAAAAGTTTGACATCGTTTTTTTGACAGCGTGAAAGGTATAATTATGTTGCTATTGGTTGTGTCCTGATGTATACAAATATTTTAAGAAGTATACATGACATGTTGTCGCAAACAAGCAAGTTAATGGTATTTACAAAACAAAATAAATTTGTTGTTGCTAATCGTCATTAAAAAGAATACTTACTTTATTTTTTAGTTTCGAGAACATTTATTTGACAAACTCATACATTTTAAAGAATGTATGAGTGCAAGAGTGATGAATTAATGTGATTTATGAATCGAAAGTACTCATACAAATCTGTAGTAGAGACACCCCAAAAATTGCAAAAGGTTCGAAAAAATTACCATGTAATGACAATAGATACATCCGATTTTTCTTAAAGAGCATTATAAAACGCTAAAACGATATGACAGCTGAAAACTCTGAGGGATGTAACGTAGGACCCTCAACGGAAAGGAAGATTATTTTCCAAAATACACACACATTGGACTTTACAAAGTAATCAAGAGGCTACCGATGTGGTTTACAAGACATAAGAGTACCACAGCCCAATATCAAAAATGAACGTCGTGCACTGAGCTTCTAACCAAATATGGAAAGGGTGCATCTGTGCCTATTTGGGACGTACAGGCTTGAGCAGGGGAAAGTAGAAAAAAATCTTTCAAATTTTAAAATCCAATTTTCTGAATTTTTAGGAAATGCCACGTGAATCTGAATTAACAGATGAAGAACATGGATTAAGCAAGGGAATAAGTCAATCCAGCATGAAAGTTTACCAAATTGCTGTTTCTTTAAACAGAAACCTTAACACAAAACCAAATTTCTAGAAAAATCCAGATGACTACGGTATTAATAAACGTAGCAGTTATGTTGATCAAATAATAAGACAATATTTAGACCTTATATAAAAGTACCAAGAGTCTAAACCGTGTCTTAAACAACGACAGAAAAATGCACAAATCTGTGATATACAGTGACAAAAAAAGTTTAATTTAGACGGAGCAGATGGACGTAAGATACGCACGGGAAGCATGCCACAAACAAGTTCTTGGTGCAGGGTAACTCAATGTATGGGCGATATTATTTACCAAGACGGAATCCCAAAATAGGATTTGTGCTAAAAAAAATTTAATGCAGAAATCAACATAGATTTATTACAAGGCGTATAATGGATTTTCCAGCAGTATAATGCACCGATCCACGTGGTGAAGAAGATAAAGGCGTTTTTTAATTTTCGACAATTTGATTTGCTCGAGTGGTCTTATTTAAGCCTAGACCTTTATCCCATCGAGAATCTATGGTGAATACCTTCTGCCGAAATACATGCATATTCAAGCTATATGACAGACAGCTGAAAACAGCTAATAAAGCCATATTGGTTGAATGGTTCAATAATAATTATTCAATTTTATTTCTTTTAACTATAAATTCGAAAGAAATATCTTTTTCCTATTTCCATTGTTTCTTTTAATTCAAATTAAAGTTGAAGTATTGCACTTATTATATTATTTGTCTAAGATAGTAAAATAAAAGAGTTCTGGCCTCTGTCGTAAGAATACTTACTTCCCTTTCAAGTTTAATAATATCAGAATTTTAATTCACCAGTTAATAAACTTAGATAAAAGGAATTTCTCTCAAATACTTGTAGAGAGAAAAAAATACTTACACATTTTAAAAATTTTTTTGAATTTCAGTTATCTGAAATATTCAAATTTATGGCTCCACCACTCAAAAATTAAGAGAACAAAGTTATTAAAACGTAGTAGTATTATTTTCTATATTACATCTTTTGAGATGGTTTGTTTAAAAAATTAACATATTATTAAAAAATAATTGCAACTACATCACAAAGTTACGATTTAACTTAATTTAAAAGTAAATATACTATAGATATTTAACAAAAAAAAATAATAATAATAAATAAATAAAAAACTTAGCATCGTTTAGTTACTATGTGGTATTGCGTTATCCCCATTTTCCATTGATTGTTGAGATGTGTTGAGTTTTAATATTTTTATTAATTCGTATTATTTAAGATAGCGCTATTGTCATTAGAGGTAAAACTACTACAACAGCTGTTTTGGGTCGCCTTAGCACCAAGAGAAGACAAGCCTATAGAATCTACACAATTTTTATTATTAATTGTAGAACCGTCTTTACTTCGAGCTTGATCAATTAATTCTGCAGCAATTTCATAAAATAATCTTTCTACGTTCTCTGCTTCTTTTGCTGATGTTTCTAAAAAGTACATATCATGTTGTTTGGCAAATTCTTCACCGATTTGAGTAGGAATTTCTCTATCGTCTCTATCAGTTTTATTTCCAACTAAAATCTTCAATACTTTAGAATTTGCATACTCTTGTATTTCCCGTAGCCAATCTGGTAGGCAGTCGAATGTTGGTTGGCAACTTATATCGTATACGAGAATCAAAGCATGTGCAGATCTGTAATAACTTTGAGTAATAGATCGAAATCGTTCCTGTCCAGCAGTATCCCAAATTTGTAACTTGAATTTAAAAAAAGATTATATTGAAATTCAACAAAGCCTTTTATTACGTTTTGAAGTATTACCTTTATTTTATCGCCATCTACTTCCACAGTCTTAATCATAAAGTCAACTCCGATAGTTGCTCCTTGGCCTGGAGGGAAAAGACCTTGAGTGAAACGTCTAACTAGACATGTTTTACCTACTCCTGCATTGCCAACAAGCACAATTTTGAAAAGAAATTTGTAGTCTTCCATGTAGCTGTAAATATATATATATATATATTTTTTTTTCCAATTAAAATTTTCTTAATAAGTACTTTACATTTCAATTCAAATTCCTCTTATTATTTTTAATATTGCGGATTTGGATTTATCAACATTATTTACAGAAATATTATGGTATATTTTCATCAAAAACACTATTTATCATAAAAAAAAATTGGAAAATTAATAGTATTGACGAATACCTACATATATGAATCTCGTATAGAATGCGCATCTCGTTGAACCAAACTGTTCTACGAAAGACCTTATATCATCATCACAATTAACCCTTTAACTGTTTATGTGGAGTATACTTGTAAGGCGAAACGAAATTTTTTTGCATAATGTGGAGTATACTCGTCAAGAAGTTAAAAAAATTGCATTCGCATTATAAATCAATGAACCAACTATATTTTTTTCTTAAAGCAAAAAAAATGTATATATATTTATATATATATATATATATATATATATATATATATATATATATATATATATATATATATATAAACTTAAATTTAAATTCTTGAAATTCATTTCGTTTTATATACTTTTTGTTTTCATTTCTATAATGCAAATATTCCATTTTCCTAATGTATATTTTTTATCAATGAAATAAATTGTGTTTGGCTACAACGTATACAATTAATATTTTTTATAAAAACCAACAGACAACGCTTGATTTTTTGACATAATTTGTAAAATTAGCAAAAAAGTTTTACTCTGTTTTCGTCAAGTATACTCGTCATCGCTGAAAAATAAGTAAGCAGGCATAAAACATTTTTCGAAACAAAATTAAACAGTTAAAGAGTTAATGAAAACTGCAATGAATGCCCACAAAATAAATTACGGTGGCAGTGACCTTTGAACTGTTTCTTTATTGTATTTTCTGCAGTGACCGGAGTTACCAAAAATTTTTGTTTTTTAGTAATGTGAATATGTTAATATTATTTATTATTTTAGTAAAAAAAAATGTGTTTTGAACAACATTTGAAGCTTAGAATTACAAAACTAGTTCAATAGAGTAAATCAGGTTTACATACATATATAAATCCGCACATGCATACATATATACATAAGGATAAACCAGACTTAATGCATCAATGATGAAAAGAAGCAGATCGGCAAAAAAAAGCAACCAAAAAAAGCAACTGGTGAAACGATGAAATTACGAATATGCGGAAAAATTGTATATGTGCAAGAAGGCTATACAGAAGGCCAAGAGGTAGACCTAAAAATAGCATACATCAGCAGCTGTTTAAGACGAAAAGGAGGGCCTTAAAGCTCGCAATTCGTAAAAGTAAGCGGAGATGTTTTCTGGAGGCATGTGACGATTATAAAAATAATCCGTGGGGTCTAGCCTATAAACTGGTAACCAAGAGACTTAAGTGTTTAAACCCAGCATCACCTATAGAGGATTCGATCCACTTTTCCCAACAGAAATCGTCTTCATGGGAAGATTTTTGTATTTTATAAATAATATATATTATTGATATGAAAGTTACATACATTCGATATTTTTCGACATAAAAACACATCCTTGGTTATCTTCATATAACTGAATAATTTTGATTTGAAATATTTAAAACGTTTAAACCGCCTTTTAGGCATATAGCAGCACTTAGAGCTATGTACTCTGCTTGTTTTGTACTTGACCATGAAATTCTGTTTCCAAAAACGTGAATTATATTTTTATATTATATTGTAAAAAAACACTTTGGTGAAATTTATTACAATAAATGTTCTTTTATTCAAATGAATCTTAAGACTAAAAATTATTTTAAACTCAAAGCTAACTTAAGCTAAGCAACACAAGAATAATTGCTTGCGTTGATGTCTGGTAAAGTGTGGGAATGAAAATATACATGTAACTTAAAACTTCTTTGTTTCCCTACACTTAACCAGCAGTTAATATTAGTTTTAAACCTTCTTTGGGGTTTACCTACTGATTTTCTATCAGTATTCTATGTTTTGTTCCATCAACGTGTCTTAGTACTGTCCTGAGCATTTTCCAACTAGCTTCTTTAGAGGATTGCTAAAAACGTCCCATATATCCAATATGAAAGCATATATCTGGACGAACACAAAGCATACATTAAGCTTCCCAATAAATCACGAAAAGGTTTATTTGTAATCTCTGATTTACGTATCTACGACAATTTCTCCATTGGTGTTTTAGCAGGTTTGTATTGTTGTATATAAGCTTTGTTTGAGCCTGTAAGCTTTTTTACAAGCTATTCTATGCGAAAGAAAATTTTATATTCTTAAACTTCAACTATTTTATTTGATTGTTTTAACGAGAATGACAAAATTCAGAAATATTTTAGGTATGTATAAAGGTTGAAGAAGTACAAAACCACTTCATTATTAAACTTAATTATCTAGTTGAACCGTTACAATTATTAAAAATCATATGTTGTTCAGTTTTCATTGTTGTAAGTTATTATTTTACTTATTTTAAAGCAAGTACGCAAGTAAAAGTACATGTAGATTAACATTGCTACAAACATATTAATGCAGTCGAAAACAAATAGATTTCTGCCGCTGCTGCTTGCACAGTGGTTACAACGAACATCCTCCCCCCGTTGGAAGGCTGTGATTTTCAACAGAATCAGTTTCTATTGGTAAGACTGCTAATTTAGCAATAGCTCGCCGGATTATATTGTTGCTTGTTTTAACTATAGCCACTCGAACCACTCCATCATTTCCATGAATTACATCGACTACGCGGTCTAAATGCCATTTTAAAGGTGGAGTATTTTCGTCTTTGAGAAGAACCATCGTACTCTTTGTTATGTCGGTTGTTGTTGATCGCCACTTTGATCGCTCTTGCAATAATGTTAGGTATGACTCAGACCACTTCTTCCAAAAAACTTGTTGCATATAAGTAACCCTTTGCCATCTGCTTAAATGGCCTAATTTTAATTCAATTAAATCGGGTTCTGAAATTGCTGCTAACGACGAGCCTACCAAAAAATTAGCTGGAGTTAATACTTCAAGTTATTGACATGACGGCCTAGAGTTAAGAATCGCAATAGGCCTCCAATAGGCCAGTATTGTTGTCGAATATTTGCTAATAAACACTGCGGCCCGGCATGCAATAGTTGCCGATGAAAATACAAAATCAGTGCTGTTGTAACTGGATGAATCTTCGGAAGAATTATTGGATGTCGCGCTTCGAAACTTAAGAATGAATTTTGTAAACGGCCGCCAACTCTTATTAGTCGTTCTGTATCCATAAAGGGTGCAAGTGAATATAATTTACTCGATGAGATTATTTTTTTATTTATTTTTAATGTTTTATATTCAGCAGCGAAATATACAAATTGAATATTACGAATCAAAATATGAGTACCCTTTTTTATATCATCTGGTGATAATTCTCTATTGTAATTAGTTTCTCTTCTACATTTTAAAAATCTACTAACATAAGCAAAGATTCGTTGCATTTTGGGAAAGGAAGTAAAATAATTGCAGTTTATCGAAAAATCATAGCCAAACGATGCACTTAAAACAACTCGGCGACGCTCAGGAAGCTCTTTAATAAAATTTACAGTTTTTGGCTAATTTACCTCTTCCTTATATAAAAAATCTAGTCCTTCTTTCCAAAGTTTCGAATTTAAAAGCTCTACGGAAGTAGCTCCTCTCGATAAAACATCCGCAGGATCCGATGCGGTTGGGACGTGATGCCACGACATATTTTTAGTTAAATTTTGTATTCGACTTACTCTGTTAGCAACAAACACGTTAGTTTGCTGAATCCTGACGCAACCACGACAAAACGACTATAGAGTCAGACCAGCAATGACATTCATATTTGTTTTCAAAGGTTTCTGCTATTTCGGTTAAAAGCTCTGCCAGAAGCAGTGAAGCCAACAACTCAAGTTTAGGTACAGTGAGAGGCTTTAGAGGTGCTACCCTTGATTTGGAACACAACAAGTTGACTTTTATATCTCCATCGAATTCCGATCTTACATATATGCAGGTACCATATGCAGCTAGACTTGCATCACAAAATGCATGTATTTGAATAGTAGAATCTGGAATGGAAACAAATCGGGGAAACATAAATTTGTGAAATAGAGAAAATGTCGATAAAAATTGTATCCAAGCTGAATGCAAAATTTGAGGCAGGCTTTCATCCCAGTCCAATTTGGCTTTCCATAAATTTTGCATAAAAAGTTTTGCTTTTGTAATTACAGGTCCAATTAATCCCAACGGGTCATAAAAACGAGCGATTGACGATAAAACGGAACGTTTTGAAATAGTTTTAATATTTTCTATATGAGAAAACGTAAATATGAAGGCATCAGCATTTGGGTCCCATAAAAGGCCTAAGGTTTTTGTAATATCTGTACCGTCCTAAAATTTTAAAAACTCTTCTCGCTCAGAAAGCGGTATTTCGTTCAAAACAGATACGTCGTTGGAACACCATTTTCTGATATGAAAATTTCCATTTTTATGCAAATTTGTTACCTTGCGTCTAATTTCAGCAACTTCTTTTACTGAGTTTCCACCAGTAATTAGATCATCAACATAAAAATCGTTTCTCACAATATTAGCGCCGATTGGAAATGAATTTTCTTCATCCTTAGCAAGTTGATGCATTGCTCGAATTGTGAGAAAGGCAGCGGGCTTTGTGCCATAAGTAACTGTTTCTAATTTGTAAATTTGAATATCTTCATCAGTACTATTTCTCCACAATATACACTGAAGAAAGTTATCAGGGTGCGATATGCGGACACAACGATACATTTTGCATATGTCTCCACTCAATGCAATTTTGAAAAAACGAAATCTTAATAAAATTTTAAATAATTTAGGTTGAATAGTTAGCCCAGTGTAAAGAGTATCATTTAGTGATACACCCGTGGAAGTTTTGGCGGGTCCGTCAAAAACAACCCTTAATTTTGTTGTTGTGCTGTCTTCCTTTTGGACGCAATGGTGGAAAATTAATTTTGATGTGCTTTGGTATATTTGTGATTAGCGACATGTGTTTTAAATTGATGTACTCATTCATGAAAGTTGTGTACTGCTTTTTAATATCCAGGTTTTTACAAAACTTTTTCTCAAGATTTAAAAAACGTCTATGGGCAAGCCTATATGAATCTCCAAGATCGTTTATGTTTGGTCCTTTTGGTAGAATAACAGAGTATTCCCCTGTTTCGAGGCGGATTGTATTTTGTTTAAAATGCTGCTCACACAGTTCGTCTTGCACCGACATAATAGAATTAATTTCGAAATTATTTTCAATTTCCCAAAAACTTTTTACAACATCAGTCAACGATTCATTTTCGGTGGTAAGAACATCTTTACGCACTGTAGGTAACGAAAAAGAATTAGTCAAGGATACTCCTCCTCCAGAAACCACCCATCCTAATCGAGTTTTTTGCAATATTGGCAGATTGTTTCCTAGTCGCAACTGACCTACATCCATCAGCCCAAAAAATAAGCTAGCGCCAATTAAAACGTCTATGCGACTAATTTTATTAAAATCTGGATCAGCCAATTTTACATTACTAGGAATTCTAAACTGACTTATATCAAGTTTGTTATTTGGTTGATAGCCTGTTATAGTAGGTATAACAACAGCTTCCAACGAAACAGAAAAATCATTGTGTCGCGATTTGATCTCCACATTTGCTGACTTATCACATAAAACGCTACCATCGCCAATACCAGAAATGTCTGCTAAAATGAAGTTTTCTCAAAATGAGTCAACAAAAACTGTTTATGTAAATAATTATTTAAGCAGAGAGACTATGAGCTTATTTAATCATGCAAAATCATTGCAAAAAGTTGGTTATCACTCTGTTTACGTGTCGAATGGAAAAGTTTTTGTGAAAATGAGTGAAATGTCCAAGCCAAAAATGATTATTGATACAGATGAGGTTGATAAGTTACTATTGCAAGCAACAACTTTTCAACAAAAGCGAAGATCTCAGCAAATAGACCCTTCTGAAGAAGAAGTTCATGAAGTTTATGTATCGCCTTAGTAAAATAAATTAAAAATTGTTTTAAAACTTTTTGTATTTTTTATTAATTTTAATGATAAATAATCAATATTTCCCTAATTTAAAAACTTTTAAAAACTATTCAAAAAACTTTGGTAATTTATTTTTAAATGTATTTTCAATAAATATTAGAAGTATTTCTTCAATTGAAAAGTTTAATAAATTTAGAACACTCATTTCCTCACTACCCATGTTACCCAATATTATTGCCATTCAAGAAACCTGGTTTCAAAAAAATCTTACACAATTGTACAATATACCTGGTTACAATGCCGTACACTCTTGCAGAGCTGATGGTTATGGAGGAACATCGGTTTACGTATGTAAAAATCTTGTATACAAAGTGGAAACATGTGAAAGCAGAGACTTCATTGAAATAATAGCGTTAACTCTGAATAACAGCAAATTTGAAGGTAAACCCGTTAAGTTTATTAGTTTTTACAGATCGCCAAAATGTGATGTTAATAGATATCTGTCTGTTATGGAAACTTTACTCATAACCTATGGCCGCAGTCCTTGTGTTTTAGTCGGTGACTCTAATATTGATTTTTTAAATTATACATTATCGAATGATCTGTTAAATTTGTTGATGAATTACAACTTTTTAAACTGCCATACATTAATCACTCGACCAAGTAGTAAAACTGCAATAGATCACATATTCACCAATATTTCAAGTAGCTTTTTTATAGACTCTGTGGAATGCACTTTATCGGATCATAACTTCCTGTCATGTAGAATTGCTATCAAGACACAACAACAAGTTTTTAACCTAGATGTTAAAAAACGTATTAATTACAATTCCTTTAGAAATGAAATAGAAGGTGTTCTTCGAAATTTAAACATGTCAGGTGACATGTTGGACACTTCTAATCTAGTTTCATGTATTTCAAACACCGTTGAAAAGTGCACTATTACAAAGCAGTCTAAAAGGCTGTTACGACATGAAATTACGCCGTGGATAAATGCAAATTTACGTAAATTAATAGAATTAAAGAAAACTATTTTGAAGTTAAGGAGAAGAAAACATTCAAATGAGGCTTAAATGCATTAGTAATGTAATTAAAAAGGCGAGCAAAATATCGATGAATAACTATTACAAAGATAATTTAAGAGAAATTCAGTATGATCCGAAGAAATGCTGGACATTTTTAAATAAAACTCTAGGCAGACATCAAAATAAGCCTATTTCTGTCACTGATTCTAATGGAAGTCTATTATTGGATGATTCTGAGAAAGCAGAAGCTTTTAATACATATTTTTTAGAATCAGTTAAAGATTTAAGGTTGAAAATAAACGGCACAGATTCATTTAATTATTTGCGAACTATGAATCAACATTTTAATACATTTCGGCTTGAATACACTACATTTCAAGAGATTATCATAGCAAGTTCCAGTTTGGCAAGCACTAGTAGTTGTGGTCATGATAAAATATCTTCTAAAATTATTTTAAATTGCAACGATATTATAGCTCCATACTTAGTAATTATTTTTAATAATATGGTTAATAGTGGTACTTATCCAGATATTTTAAAAATACATAGAGTGGTGCCTATTCAAAAAGAAAAGAATTCCACAAAGGTAGAAATGTTTAGACCTATTGCCCGCCCTTTTGCCTACTATTGACAAAGTTTTTGAAAAACTGTTACATAGCAGAATATCTTCTTATATGCAAAATAACAGATTACTTAATGACTATCAGTATGGATTTAGAAAAGGAAGTGGCACAGAAGAAGCTGTACTCAATGTTGTAAACTTTATTTGCAAAGGTTTAGATGATGGACACAGTGCTGTAGCTGGTGTTTTTTATGATCTAACTAAAGCCTTCGATCTTGTAGATCACAATATTCTCTTAAAGAAGCTTAAACTTTATGGATTTGATGGAAGAGAACTCAGTGTTATTAAAAGCTATCTTAGTAACCGTCAGCAATTTGTCGAAGTTAACGAAACTAAGAGCTCTACAAAGGAAGTTAAGTATGGTGTGCCACAAGGTAGTGTGTTGGGCCCGTTACTGTTCTGTATTTATATTAACGATATACAAAATCTTGGATTGCATGGCAAACTGTATGTATATGCTGATGATATTTGCATTATTTATCCCTATAAGCATGAAACTGTGATAAAAGCTTATATAGAGCATGATGCTGCTATTATTTCTGAATTTACCAGAATCAATAAATTGATCCTGAATGCTAATAAAACTCAGTTAATTCTATTTAAACCATATTGTACCAATACCAGCAGCTTCAGTATATTTGTTGATGGAAAAGAAATTGTTAATACCAATGCAGTAAGTATCTTGGCGTTTTTTTGCAAAGTAATCTGACATGGAATCTTCAGATTCAGAGTATTAAAACGAAAATTGCACAAGGCGCTGGATTTTTGTACAAATTTAAAAATAAATTTGATTTTGCTACTAAACTGTTGATATATAACGCTTTAATACAAAGTCACCTGAATTATTTGGCTATATTGTATGGATGGAAAAAAAGCACCGAACTTGTATCACTTCAACGAGCTCAAAACAAAGCATTAAAAACCATATATAGTCTTCCTTTAACGTATCCTACAATTGATCTATACAAGCTTATAGCTAAATCAGTTCTGCCAGTTCGCGGAATTTATAAAATGCAAGTTCTTTTGTATGTATTTAAAAATATAAATAATATTGGTCATCACACAATAACTTTTTCGAGGAATCAAAACCTGCATTACACAAGAAATAACATGAATTTGGCGGTAGTAAGATGTAGATTGGAAACAACCAAGCAAAGAATTGAATACATGGGTAGTAGAGAGTTTAATAATTTGCCACTATATTTAAAAAACTTAAATCGTATTTCAATATTTAAAAAGCGTTTGAAAGAATTTTTATTTCTTAATTTGGAAACACTTCTGATATAGTTTAATATAATTTATATATATTTTTCCTATTTTCTAAATTTCATCATCATACTTTTTATTATCATTCTTTTTATTGTTAAATAATTTGCATGAATAAAAAAATTATTTAATAAAAAAAAAAAAAAAACGATTTTTTAACATGTAGTTGCTGCTGTTTTGTGAAACGACTAGAAATAAAATTCAGTTGCGAAGCTGAATCGAAAATTGCACGACATGGCACGAAAACTCCAGATTTGCTTTTTACATAGATTATTGCTGTAGCTAAAAATATATTATTATCGCTTGTTTCATGAACATTGGGTGCAGCATTTGATAATAGCGAAGACACGAGAGTAGATTGTATTATGGATGATGCCATCTGTTTGTTTGATGCGTCTTTTGGCTCATGAAAGTTTGGACTGCTTGTGCTTGATGAGGGTAGGGGTTCAGAGAAAGAATTATTATTGTAATCCATGTGTAAAAGCGAGTGATGTTTCATCGAACAATGGCGACATGATCCTGATTTGCATTGCATTAGCCTATGCCTATTAGCCATTAGCCTATTCTTAAACAATTTAGACATAAATTTAACTTTTTTGCTTCCTTATATCGTATTGAGGGTGAAAGATTGGCAAATCGTGTACAATTGGTTATAAAATGATCCTTCTTGTCACAAAAATTACAAATTTGAGGTGTTGCACATGAAGCTACTAGAGCATTTTTAACGTGACTACTAGATTTTTTGCTCACCTGTTGGCTTGACGTTTTTGTTACCCCAGAGTTTTCAAGATTCTCAAGCATACGACATCTTCGTTCCAGGAAGGCTGTCATGGACGTCAAAGTTGGCAACTGGTCAACTTGCAAACCTTCTTCCCATTTTATTTGTGATTGCGGATCAAGTTTAGACGTAATTAAATATATTAGAAGACCATCAGCAATTTGTTCTGTAGAGCACATTGTTTCTAAAGCTCTCATATGAGCGTTGAGTTTGTCACTTAATTGCCTTAAACCTGTAGCAGAACCCTTTTCGACACCCTTCAGTCCAAAAATCCCTTTAACGTGAGCCTGAAAATTAAGTAATTTATTATCAAAACGATTTTTTAATAATACTCAAGCCTTGTCATAGTTTTCTTCAGAAGGATCCAACGATGAAATTGTGTCTAATGCTGCCCGAATTAGACATGCACGTAGATCAGCATAAATTTTTCTATTTTGCTTAAGTCGTTGTCGTTTGCTATAACTGTTGTAAACATTGCGAAAAAATCCGGCCATTCCGTATACGAACCAATAAACTGTGGAATTTTCAACTCAGGCAGTCTGGTTTTACGAACATTCATGCCTTCCTCCAAAGAAAATTGACGAACAGTTGATGAATGAGGCGTGGGCCGAGAATTGCAGTCGGTATTAAGCTTCCGTTTGATTTTAGCCTTAACTTCGAAATACAGCATCATAAAATTCGAAAGAATGCTATCGTCAATGTCACTGGAACATTTTTCCTCGAAAAATAAAACAGCCTGTTGAAAATGTGTGTACATGCTTTCGACGTAATCAAGGCGAACCGAAAGATCGATGACATCCAAATTATTTAATTCCTCAGTAGTAAGACGGCTATTAATGTCATCTAGTTGCTTACTTATCGACTCTAATCTGACCAACAACAGCGACATTTCAGATTCATCCTTGCACTGCTTGCTTGCAGACGATGTACCTTTACTTGGCATGATCTTCGAAAAAGTCAACAACAAATATTAAAAAGAAAGTGTCTTTTTTAATTCAGAATTTGTATTAATATCCAAATTGATATTAATCGAACAAAATTATTTGACTTTGAAGATCACGTCGGGGTCACCAATGTTTGAGCCTGTAAGCTTTTTTACAAGCTATTCTATGCGAAAGAAACCGAAAAAATTTTATATTCTTAAACTTCAACTATTTTATTTGATTGTTTTAACGAGAATGACAAAATTCAGAAATATTTTAGGTATGTATAAAGGTTGAAAACAAGAAGTACAAAACAACTTCATTATTAAACTTAATTATCTAGTTGAACCGTTACAATTATTAAAAATCATATATTGTTCAGTTTTTATTGTTGTAAGTTATTATTTTACTTATTTTAAAGCAAGTACGCAAGTAAAAGTACATGTAGATTAACATTGCTACAAACATATTAATGCAGTCGAAAACAAATAGATTTCTGCCGCTGCTGCTTCCAAAGTGGTTACAACGAACAAGCTTTTTTATAATATTTTCGATATTTGATTCTTAAGACAGCTCCATTATGCTATTGTCACGTTCAAGTTTTAAAGTATTTATATAATCTATATATTGTCTTGACATAAAATGTTTATTTCGTATGTATAAACAACAATCCTGGTTTGATCTTGTGAAACCAATTTTATGTAAATAATTATTAATTATCTCATTCCAAATTGTTTTACTTTGTTTTACCCCATATATCAATTTATTTAATTAAACAACATTACCATATTTTACCCCTGCTTCCTTTGGAGCTTGCATGTAATTATTTTCCTTAATATCACAGTGAAGAAAGGCCGTTTTAACATCCATTTAATGGAAATAAAACATCAATTAAACACCGACAGCTAATACGATTCGAATGTGTTAGTTTGACAACAGTTGCAAAAGTTTCCTCACAATCTATCCAAAATTTCTGTAAAAAAACTTTCGCTACTAACCTTGCTTTATACCTTGACAGATCAACATTTTCAATTCCTTTTTATTCGAAATATTCATTGACGTTAAAGGCTTTACATTTTTAGGCTTTTGATTTATTTATTTATTCAATTCCTATACAACAAGATTTAATCTTATATTTTAAGTACAGGAAAGCATGGATCATTAGTTAGACATATGTAAAGATAATTAATTACACATTTGTAAAGTTAAACCAAATGAAAAATTATTTATATTGTGCGAATAACGATTTACTGTCGTGCAAAATTGCTATTAAGTTGCTGACTATTAAGTTGCTGACTATCAGGAAGACAATTCCAAAGGCGAGTCGAATGAATGAAGAAGTGCCTTTCTGATGCAAGAAAGCGGTGTAGGGAAATTATGATCTTTTTACCTCTAAGTGATCTGGCAAACCTAATGTTATCGCTAAGATATCGTGGAATCACATGTTCATATCTTCCCAGGCCATATTTATATCTTACATATTATTATATATAACATTCAGCTTTCTTTCTTTTTTGACTAAGGCCCATACATTATTATTTTTCTTTGATTTAAGTTCTTCATTTATAGCTTATCCATTTATTTCAATCTGAACGAAATGCAATTTCATCAAAAGTTTTTGGAACCTCGTCGATAGACCGTTCATGTATTTCAGCAGATCCTAAGCACTCTCTCTTAATGTTGACGTAATGTTAACACCATTTCGAAACACTATCCTTTCAGCCTCAGCCCGTCTTCCCTCACTAGCCCCCTAATAACAAGAGTCATATTAGAGCAGAATTCCCCCACGTAGTCCGTTTTCGAAGACGACTGAGTTTGACCCTCTCTCCCTCATGTACCGATTAAAGGCCTTCCTTGTGGCCTTTTTCATGAATTCAAGTTCTCCGTTTCCACGAGGATGATGGATCTTTCTGATTAATTTTTACGAAAAATTCGGTAAAGGACATTGCACTTTTCTGACCGTCTCTCTATGTATCATAATAATCTAAACATTTTTCCAATTGTTCGAAAATAAAATAAAAAGTTGTGTATGTTTTGTTTTTCGTGTTGTTATATTTTGTTTATGACACAAAGGATTTTTTTACACAAACAAAATGCCTGTGGTTGAAGTTGTTATACTAACGAGTCAATGTAGCAGCTTCTGTGTAAAAAAATGAAAAGGAAGGAAACTTTCGGGTTACCAGACTGTTGGCCGCGCTGGTACGCTGGAACGCTGGTGTAAGCACCGGCTAGGGCTCGCCGTCTTGGGGTGGTTCTCGCCATCGCGTCTAGTTATTTCAGCAGCTACAAAAAACTCATACTAGCTAAATAAAAGGTATAAAAAAAAAATTTGTAGCCCGAAGTAAGTCTAGTTAGCTCACTGTCAGCAAACACACACATAAACCTTCATGGCGATGTTGTGCCATGTTTTTGTCCTCCCTCAAGAAGTCGTTAGACCTCACCATGACATCGTAATATTAGAATATAAAAAAGTTTAAATGTCCCGAACATCTTCTTTACCCCTCTACTCCTCTACTTCTACCACTACTTGTCTTTTAAACTTCTAGGCCATCGTTATTGAAAACAATTTACTAAAAATTTAAAATTTATATATATATATATATATATATATATATATATATATATATATATATATATATGTATATATATATATATATATATATATATAGATATAAATTTATATCTATATATATATATATATATATATATATATATATATATATATATATATATATATATATATATATATATATATATATATATATAGATATAAATTTTGCCTATTGTAACCTTTTTTATAGGTTAAGGAAAAGATTTTTGTGACCAAATATATCACGCTCGCGACACGTACCCTAGGTTTGAGCTCAACCCTAACCGCGCACTCTGATCCTAAGTCGACCAAGAAGAATGATCTAAGTGTTTTCCCTAATTATACTAAAAGGCTTAAGCAAAATAAAGTTGACTCAGAAAGTGAGTGCTCAACCTTAAAATTTGTTTGAATCAAAATAAAACATGAAAAGACTTTTGTGACCAATTAGTATAGTTTTAGTGTAACAAAATCGGCGTGATTAAGGATATTCCGAGAGAAATGATTTAAGTTGAAGCGTCACTTGCATTATCCTCAGATCATTCACCCGCTATTGTCTCTATATGGAACCAGAAAAATATCGTGTCACCAAGAGCTAGCACCAGCATAAATTGGTTGAAATATAAAAAATATCTCAGTACTCATTGTTTAAAAAACATCCCGCTAAGAACACCTGAAGACGTAGTGCGGAGTCTTATTAATTTTGAAAATGTTTTTACTCCAAATGTTTCGACTGATATAGTTGAGTTGCCAACTGTCAAAGCTAGTGCTGCAGTACCCATAAGATTTCAATTTAGTGATATTAAAAGGGCAATAATTGATTAAACACCAAAAAAACCATTGGGTTGATAAAATCAATAACAAGATATTATTTTAGTTGCCTCGTATAGCTTGCCAGATTATTATTTTTAACGCCATTTTACGCCCTGAGTACTTTCCTCCAAATTGGAAGGTTTTGGTAATAACTATGATTCCTAATATGCAAACAATACCTCAGCTTTCAGGCGTAAAATATCTCGGCATACATCATGACCGGCACTTTACTTGGAAACGCCATATAGAATCAAATTTAACACAAATGAAGTTCAAAACAGTCCAACTACCAATAATGCAGTATTGGCAGAAATTATACTCTCGAGATTATAGATTGCAAACTTTTATCTTTTTGCATGGAAATCTTTCTATCTACAATATTAGAAAAATTAAGCTCATGACTAACAAAATTGTCCGCTTTGTGTCTGGTATAAGACTATATAATCGCAACCAACGAAACTATAATCATATTTCATTATATGTTGAACGATTTTTAAATTGCTCTTTTAATAGTTTCGTAACTTTAAGATATTTACTGAGATTTTATAAAATTATAAAAAAATGCAACACCAAATGGTACACCTTTTCAATTTTACACATTCGACAAGGAATGTGCAAATTTTTATTCCCAGACACAGAACAAAACAGTGTCTAAATACCTAATAAAATAGAACAATTTATAAGATATATTTATAAGATATCTCTATGGTTTTTTTCAAGAAGAAAGTCTTATTATTTTAATAGGGTTTTTATTAGATATTCTTCTTGTTTTTTCAAAAAGGTATTCTTTTTGACTTTATTAGGCTTTCTTGTTTTTTTAAAAAAACAAAAAAAAAATTAACAAAAAATTTTCAAAATAAAAACCTGAAAACTAAAGACAATTGCTATATTGCTTTTTTGCCATCTCCTTTGAAATTTTTTGCTAATCAATCCTTGATTTCTTTCTACCTTTTTTTTGTGGTGGTGGATGCCTGACATCTTATTTTCCCTTCATATTATCCTTTATTTTTCCAGGGGGTAGGTAAGAGCTTCTTCTGATGGATTGTCTAGAGGGGGTTAAAGCCACTTAATTTCTAAAACCCGAAAACCCTTAATTTTTTTCGTCCTCTGCCAGGGATCGAACCTGGTGTGCTTCGTTTTGTAGGCACGCACTTAACCACCACTGTATATTTTATATTTTATGTTTTATGTTTTAACAAACAGTTTCTATGTTGATTTATATAAAAGAAATAACAAGAAAGCTAATATAATCAAGAAGATGTACTTATTAAAAAAATTAAAAAGTTGATTTACACATGATCATGTAGAAACCTAATGAAATCAATCAGAAAAACCTTTTTGAAAAAATGAAATGAAATTAATAAGGAATACCTTTTTGAAAAAATCAATTAGGTAGGATAATGAAATCAATAAGAAATCCATTTTTTATACAATTCCTAAGAAAACCTAATAGAATAAAAAAAACCTAATAGAATCAAAAAATTTTTATCTATGGATTGTTTTTTTGTGTCAAAACTGAGTAAAAATTGTGAATAATAAGTTTTCTTATTGATTTAATGGGATTTCCTTATTGATAAAATTAAAAAGATTTACCAAATGAAAATAATAAGGATTCCCTTTGGAAATATCTTATTTTCTTTCTGCTGGCATACCCCTTAGCCTAAAAACATTTCATAAAGAAAATCTTTTTGATTCTATTAGGCATTTTTGGCTCTGTGCACAATAAGTACTGCAATTTTTGAAAAATCGTTTCTAACTACAGTACGTGGAATCGATTACCTATTGATTTACGAACCTTTTCTTATTTCTTGCGCGGTGTACCGTAAAAAACTAATAGCATATTATTGTGAAACCCATGATTGAAGTAAGAAATATTTTACAATGTTCCATTATTTATTTAGATCTTTTTTGATCATTGCCGGTTGAATATTTATGTGTTACAAATTTGATGCTGTTTAGTTTAGTTTTTTTATATAAAATGTTAGTGTTTTAAGAATATACCCAAATGTATTTATAAGAGTAGAATTTAAAAATGTTTTTGTTAATTATTTTTATTTTTTAAATTAACTGAACCTTATTTTGGGTTACTATAAAATTTTGCATAATTTTAATGAATTGTAATATTTTTTTTTGGCCACTGGAGGCTTTTTTATTACATAATTTCATAAATAAATAAAAAATAAATAAAAACTTTTATCGTACAATTTTAAAACCAATTTGGTGTTATGGCATTCAATTATGGGGCACTGCCTCAGCTAGCAATATAGACAAAATCCAAAGACGCCAAAATAAGATTCTACGTATGATAACATCTGCTCCTTGGTATATAAAAAACCCGAACATCCACAAAGATCTAAACGTGCCATCAGTTAAAGCAGAAATAGCGAAATATGCAGTTACGTATTTAAAGAAGCTTGAAACACATCCAAATCCGCTGGCCCGCAACATACTAAATGAACGTGGGTACATTCGTCTAAGAAGGAGGGACAATGCTTCTCTCGCCCGAACGTCAAAGGGATGACCCGCAAATGATAGCAGCAACCGTGAAACATACAATTCTTTTGTCGAGCACTGGCTGGACTTAACAAGTATATTTATTTTTACTAGAGTTTGCCCTGTGGTCGAAATTCGAAAAAATTTATTTTTGGAAACTTTTTATATTTTTTTCAAAAGTACATACAAAGATGGAAATAAGAATGGAATAAACAAATAAAATAAGTTTTTCCTTCTGAGTGTTTACGGAGTTGCCAAGCCAAATTTTTTAGCAAATTAAGAGAGAAAGAGGCTTTATGATTGGCTAATATTCTTAACTGTTTTGAACTATCTAAGACACAAAAATGTAGTATTGACAATCTATCAAAACAAAAAAAAAAAAAAAAATCAAGCGAATACGTTGACTTTAAGTCAGTTAAAATGGTTCTTAACTTTTTTGACTTGCCTATTTATATATAGATTTTAGATTTAAGATAGAAATAAAAATAGTACTGACTTCTACCTTCAATAAGTTATTGTTCACCACCGATAAATTCAGGTTTACAAAAAAGATAACGGGAAAAATCTTTTCAAACATAGAAGATAAACTCCAAATTATATTTTAGAAACAGTTGTTTTAAGAATTGGTACATTTTGAATAATTTATCAATATGGATCCAGAACTTAAAGAAACAACAGAATATGAATAAAAAATTATCATAAATTTAAGGAAAGGTAACCATTCCCTTGGTAAAATTGGAGAAATGGTTACAAGACTTTACTCAACCATAAAAAAATTGTCGTCAAATACAATAAAACTAAAAAAACTGACCAATGAGTCAAAATGCGGACAACTTAAAGCACTTTTTCATCGTGAAATAAAGACAATTTCAAAAATTTCGACAACAGAATTGACAATAAATAGGAATAAAAACTTTATCAAAAGCGTATGTCCAAATACAGTTCGAAATGTGGTTCGTGAAGCTGGTTGTAATAGGCGTGTTGTATGCAAACCATACACAAATGAAGTTAACAAGGTCAAGCGCCTTGCATACGCCAAGGAACAATTAAATTAGCAAATGGGCTTTTCAAATAGAGTAATTTTTACGGATGAGACCAAATTTAACATCTATGACAAAGCTAGAAGATGTAGAGTGGGGAGAAACCTAAGTGAAGAGTTTGAAGAAAAAAGTTTTTGCTAGTGTGGGGATGTATAAGCGCTGTTGGGGTGGGAAATTTACATGTACAGTTAATGGAATAATGGACCATAAAAATTATATGTTTTTAAAACCCACCTCTAGTACAGCGCCCAAAATATGATATTTGCTGGTAACTTTTTTCGTTGCCTTATTTACATAGAAAATCTATGTGATAATTTATTGATTAGGGTAAAGCCAATAAGAAATAGTGATGAGTTAATGTATTCTCTACACGAGTAATGCTCTAAACATCCGCACGAAGTTACCCAAAATTTGGTTAATTATACTCCAAGAAGACTAGAAGCCATAATTAGGAACAAGAGATCACATACCTAGTGATTTTTTAAGAATAAACTTCTAGTGAGCACACACTTTTGAAGCATTATATGAAGTTATTTGTTTATTTTTGTTTTACTTAGTAGAATTTGGAAATTTTTTTATTTATATTTATTCAGTTTTAAAGTTAACATATGAAATATAGCTGGTTTAAATCATGGACTTGATTAATTCAACTAAAGTCGAGCACTCAGTTTTTGAGTCAACCGTATATATGAATTTTGTATTTGCAGTTCGATGATCGTTCGTCAAGTTCAAAGGTATAATGGCCGTTACCGGCGTCCACGAAACCTTCTGTCGTCCATCCAAACCAATATGTCGTCCATCTACCGTTTCCTATAGTTTTTATAACTTTTCGTGCATGCTGCTGCATGCTCTTATATGTTTGTCCGCTTCCATGTCTTCTTTACTTATATCTATTAACAACCACTCCTTTTACCGTGTTACCCTTGACCGCAATGCCTTATCTATACACAAGGTGCACACGACATCTACCTGTATTATTTTACTATGCGTTTATGTACATATGTACCCACCCAACATACCATATATCAATCAACCTATAATACAACTGGAGAATAAGCTACACAAAATTGTGTGTTTGAAGCTTTTCTTAATTTCACTTAATCTAAGTTTAGACACGGAAACATTTGGAAGGGAAACATTAAGTTTGGTAGCATATTACGGGTGGGGAAGAGTGTATTGTTTCTGTGTTCGGTACTCGGCGACACGCTTTGTCATTTGCTTTTTGTAATTTCAATAATATTCAATAACAGTATTGGGATTTGTGGTACAATTGTATCAAATTTGGTACTATCGACACATCAGTAGTTTTTTGCCGCAATTTCATTATTTTTTTTTTTTACTTAATCAATCAGCCTTATTGATCGACGACATCCGTAATAAGGCTGATTGATTAAATAAAAAAAATTGTTCGTCGATGTGTGATAACGACATCCGTAATAAGGCTGAATATTTTTTTCTTACAATAACAAGCATTTCCAATTCCCAAGTTCTTTAACCCTGTCTAAAACTAACTAAATTTGCCACATTCTTGATTTACGTTCATGATTTTTATTATTTAGTTTGATAACCCTTTCATGTATAAGTAATACATAGGTAATTTAGCAAGACAAAAATAGTAATTTGAGGAATCAAGGGCAATTATCATTAGTTTAAAATACCTTAGTATAATACCTAGGGTATTATATAACGATCTATTATATTTTAATGTGTTAAATTGTACTGTCTGTCTTGTGTCAAGAAAGGAATAAACCTTAAAAAAAGAATAAACACAAATTGGATAGATCTGCCTACATAACTATAATAAGATAAACATAAAAAAGTGAAAGAAAGAACCTTGATAGGTATTAAGTAATAGAAGAAGGAAATACTAAATTGGATGGAATAACCTGGTGGAGAACCAAATTAAAACACTTTTTTGACGTGGTGCAGTACTAGCAAAAAAAACTAAGATTGACACTGGTGGAGACCAATAATACTCTAGGAGTCCACTCTGGTGACCTACTTCCTGTGCAAAGTTACATGTCGGCTGGATTTTCCCGAGGAATTCTCCTACATATTGATAGACCCTGGCAATATAACACACTAGTGTTGGCCATTTTAAACTAAAGTCCAAAAAAAAAGAGAATATATTCGGTCGGTTGAACGCAAATGAAAAAACAAAAGAGAATTCAAAATGTTTTTCTTCCAAATTTTAGACCGTCTAAACTGGAATTTATAATAATATTTATGAAATGTAAATTCACAAGCATTTTTTAACAATGCTTAATAACTATTACACACAACTGTTTTCAAACAATTCGTTGTTTCGTGACAAATTCTGTTGACAGTATTATTTTTCTAAACAAATTTGTAAATTTGATTGTTTGTTTATTTATTTATTAAAAAATAAAGTTGCAAAATATAGAAATGAATATTTTAGAATACTAGGCCATTACAACATTAGTTAAAAAAACACATTGGCGGATCTTAGGATACTTTTTATTTGTTTTGATGCGTTCTTTTTGTTGCAGTTAAGGATGTCTTCAAGCGTCTCATTTGTAGCACCTCAGAGGCAATCTTTAAAATGTGGTTAATAGTGAGTATATCTGAGGAAGCTATGCAATTCCTAGGCAGTGTTCCTTTGCTAAATTTTGATGTACCAACTCTTTTCCTTGCTAATAAGATACAGGTTATTCTCAAAATATGTTTATAGTAAGGAGGTCGCGATTTACTGGTATTATTAGATAATAGAAAGCTGGTTGATGTGCTCCATTGCTCTTCATTATGCTTTAGTTGAACATTTTAGTGGAAATTATACTATGTTACCACGACAAACGAAGCACTTGCTTCGCTCTCTGAATTATGATTTCGAATCATACCGTTTATACGACGCACACGTGCTTCGTTTTGTTTAGATTTGAAAATTTTCTGCACGATTTTGTTATTTTACCACTTGATATACTTTTATTTATGTTTTATTTATCAATTTTATGTTGAATTTTAATTATTTGATTATTTATTTATATATAAACAACACTTTTAAATTTATTTTGTTCTTTGTTTACATTTATATATAAGCAAAGAGAGCTGGTTCAGATAAACTTGCGATAAAAATGAGAGAAGAGACATATTATTCATGCTTCGCAAGTTGATTTAAACTGAATCATCTCAAAATTTTGTATGGCATCGCTCGCAAAATTTTGTATGGCGAAGCACGTTGATTCAAACATGATTGGAGTGTGAAGCCATAGCTGCCAGATTTTTTAGAGGTAGTATCGTCATATTAAAGGCAAAACATAAAAAAATTCTTAAATCAACAAATCTTAGTAATTAAACAGAATTCTTATAAATACAGAGAACTTTTGCACTATAGTCTTATTTATATTTACCTAAATACTCTTTCCAGATTTGCTGAAGAATGTCGTAAACAAGGATTTTTTAATAAATTTTGTCAAAATGGGAAACTAAAAATTAAAACCTCTCGTTTGCAACTCTTATATTTTTTCCAATAATCCAATTAATTTATCATTTATCAGGATACATTTTTTTAGGTCTAATAATTTTAATTGCCTTGGTTCAGTTTCTAGCTCTTGTCTATAGGAACAAAGGCTGTAGCTTAAGTGATTAGCACGTTGACTTAATAAAGCAATGTTCACGAGTTCAATACTTAGCCTTGGCGAAGTAAAATAATTATAAATTAGCTATGCTAGCTTCAAAATAATACGCTTAAATAACACCAGAGGCGCAGCAAGACTTATAAAAAATAAACATAACGTGCAATTGCAGTTTTGCCGTAAGTGAAGCTATACTATCACCAACCTTCTGTCTTATCTACTCCTATCCCTTTCCAAAGGAAGTAACCCGATAAATATTGGCATTAATTGCCTGAGGTTACTTCTCTTTTTAAAAAAGGGGTGCTGACAAGCTTGCAGTATCTTTATGTCGGTAAATTTCGTTCTTCCAATTTTCTCTATATTTTAACCGAGATCCTAAGGTGGAATGCAGTAAGGTGCAGTGGTTTTTACGTGATGCGTGCACAGATAGACAGAATTTTTGTCTGTCCGTATGTCTGGGACAGACAAAAATTCTAAAAATTGCTGTATTGTATTTCATTCCTATTACTAACTGCACCTGCAACAAAATTTTGAAAAAATATTTCATGTACAGAAATGTACCTGTTACAGTTTTATTATATGTATAGATATTATATTTTTCTTTTTCATCTATATGTGCTTTTGTCAATATGTCTGTGGCATAGAAGTATTTCCTAAATAAATGTCTTCAAAATCTAAAAAATTGTATTTGTTTTTATAATCAATTAAAAGTTTTCAGTTTTAGGCAAACTAGTTTTTAAAAAGTTGCACATTCGAATTTTCAACAATTTTTGTATTTCATTATATAAATTGAGAATTTCTGTACTCTTTCTTTGAAACATTTTATTTATGTGTTTAATAATTAATAAAATATATGTATTTATGAAAACCTTGGTACATTTTATTTATGGAATTTATATAACTCAAAATCAACTTAGAGGTGAAAATATTATCAATATTTGATGGAAATGAAAAAAATTTTTACTAAATTTAATGGTTCGTACATCCCTTAAATTCTGACAACAATAGCTTTTAGTGCTCTTCGCTACACCCATCCACAAAAAGTATGACCAACCTTTAACGCGAAAACACACGCTATTCTTAAGTCAAAAATGTTCCCATCCAACCTGTTTTTTGCTAGACTATACGTATTAACACGATCACAATTTTTTACTTTCAGTGGGATGTGCCACTCCCAGTATTCTTATCCAGTCTGCATTTTGCTAGACTATGCACATTAGTATGACGGTTACTTGTACCCACTTTGAAGATCATACCTATTATAGTTCTCTATATACACAATAATAATTTTTCACTTTGTATTGGAGGTACCACGCTCACTGCCCCAATGCATTCTGTATTTTGGCAGATTATGCGCCTTACCACAAAGGATACTCTTCCAAAGTTTCAAGACGCTATCTATTGCAGTACGCCAGGAGCACGATAATAATTTTTCACTTTGTATGGGCGGTACCACGCCAACTATTCCAGCTATAACTCAGGAACCAATACACATACAGAGACCTTTTATACTTAAAAACCTTGGTATTGACGTCTCCTTTCATATAAACTATGCAGAAACAAAATCTTCAGGGTACATAGAAGAATTACGCATTCCAGAGAACATCAATTACTAACACAATGTAACTTATTTTTATATATAATAATATTCTTTATGTTGTTTTTGTTTTTTAATAATATTCTTTATGTTTTTAAATAATGATAAGAGTTTGAAGTTATCGGTTAGAACGGATAATTTTTTTTCTCTTCGTATAGGAGCAAGTTCAAACATTGTTTTTTATACTCGTCGGAGCTTGAATGATATGATGAATTCAGGTTGTCAAACTTTGGATAAAAAGCTAAACTTTTTAGAAGATGAAATGAAGAAACGCACAAACTGCTCACAGTCTTGTATGTGTGATTTGAATGAACGAGATAATGCTTTCTTTTATGACTTTAAATTGAGATGGAATAAGGTGCATAGAGTAGATACACGATTTAAGGCTGCGAATAGGAAGTGGTTGGAGTCCTCTATTAGTTTTCTCGTGCTCAGACTGGAAATTGTGGTAGAAAAGAAATTTCTTTTACCGAGTCAAGTGAATCGATTAAACATAAAAGAACAATGCTTTTAAGGGACACCACAGCATCGCCAGTGTTAACTCATGCTACACAGATTAAATTAAGAACATCAGGGTACATAGAAGAATCGAAAATGCTGCGTGGATTCACAAATGTGTTACTATCAAAAAATACACCTTCAGCAGCGAGTTCGAAGCAACCACTAGCGCCTGAGAAAATGTCTAATGTAAAAGCATTGTCTGTTTTTTTAGAACCTTATCTATCTCGACACCAATACAATATTATTAGACAGTCTGCACCTGAGAATTTTTCCTCATACACAAATATTCAAAATGGAAAACAAAATTTTTATCCATTGCCACGGCAATGGATGATACCTCCAATTTCAAACAAAACCAATTTGTGTGATCAAAATGATGATTATGATAATGAGGAAAATGATGATGATGATGACGATCAAGTAGATGGTGATCATGATCACGAAAATAATTATTTTAAGGTTCTCATATGTGTTCTATATTTTAACTTAAATTCCCTTATTTGTAATAAAACTGCAGTGAAATATACTTAAAATGCTTTGTTTTATCAAACTGTATTGGTATTAGGTAAAAGGTAATGGAAAAATATCCTAACAGAGCTGATACTTAAAAACTATGTATTTCAACCCAGTGTGGAACGGTTAGAAAAATCAAACATATTTGATACAGATAAATATAGGATGGCATACAAAACATATAATACATTAAATAGATAATTTAGCTAGCCAAAAGATAAAAGAAAAAAGTTTGATATGTCTAATTTAGTTTACAAAATACCTTGTAAAGGTAATGACAAATTGAAATGTAATAAAGTTTATGTAGGTACTGCAAAGAATAAACTGAAAGTCAGAATAGCTGGACATAAATCAGACCAGAGATAGAATTATAAACGTCGTTATATGTTATAAATGCTACAAATAATTAAAGTTGCAATAGAAAAAAGAATAATGTTTAAAGCAGATACAGAAAATGTTGCACAATATTATAGGCATTTAGTGCATAAAAAATAACATGAATTTGTATAAAATATTTATAATAGAAACATTAATTTATTGTGTTTTCTCTCAAAATGTTTGTATGTTTTTGAATATCAGAAATTTTCTGTATATGTACATATATATATTTATAAATTTTTCTATTTAAATTTTTTTTTGTTTTTGAAATTTTATTTTTTGAATGTATTGAAATCTTAGAATTTTTTTAAATTGATTGACAAACAATTTTTTCATTCATTCAAATTTTATAATTTTCATTATTTTTATTTCCTGAAAATGCTGTTGGTTTTGACAATATCCAACCGAAATTTCTTAAACTTATTCTACCAGTTATGATTCCTTATATTACTTACATTTTTAATAATATTATCACAAAAAGCAGCTTTCCTGAGAACTGGAAGTATGCTAAAGTAATACCTATACCTAAAGCTAATGACGATTTTCGCCCAATTTCAATTCTACCATACCTTTCTAAAGTATTTGAAAGACTTTTGCATAAGCAGATCTACATATATATTAATGATTATAGCTTAATAACTGATCGTCAATCTGGTTTTCGACCTAAACATAGCTGTATTAGTGCACTTATTGATGTTTCTGAGGAATTACGAAATAATATTGATAGCGGTCATGTTTCATTGCTTGTTCTTCTGGATCATTCGAAAGCCTTCGACATGGTTGATCATGAGATTCTCTGCAAAAAGCTTGATTGTTTTTTTAACTTCTCAGCTTCTTCAGTACGTCTAATACGCTCATATCTTACGAATCGTAAACAGTCTGTATTTGCAAACAACATCACATCTAGATCGATCCAAGTTACAAAAGGTGTTCCGCAAGGTTCCATACTAGGACCATTACTTTTCACTATTTATATAAATGATTTAGCCAAACAGCTATTGCATTGCAATATACACATCTATGCTGATGATATTCAAATTTATATAAGTGCTCCTAATAAATATATTGACGATTGTGTGAGTAAACTGAACCTTGATCTTAAACGTATACATGAATGGGCAACAGCAAATGGCCTCTGTATTAATCCAAGCAAGTCAAAATGCTTAGTTATTAACAGAAAATCATCTAAACTAAGTTTTTCTCCGGAAGTAATATTGAAAAACCAAAGAATTGATATCGTAAAAAAAGCGAAGAATCTTGGCTTAATATTTAACAACACCCTAACCTGGAATGACCAAATTAATGCAGCTTCTGGTAGAGTATATGCTATTTTGCGAACATTGTGGAAAACACAGAATTTCACACCCTTGAGAATACGTATACTGCTTGCAAAGACGTATATAATGCCAACCCTGCTATACGGTTGTGAGATATTTGGAAGTAGTGATTCCACGAGCATCAGAAAGATCGAAACTACCTTTAATGCTATAATTAGATATGTGCATGGCTTAAAGAGATTTGACCATGTTACACCATTTCAAAGAAATTTATACGGAGTTACATTTACTAACTTATTGAAAATACGATCACTGATGATGTTGCACAAAATTATTTACACACGTGTACCTATGTATCTCTATAGGCGTCTTTCGTTCACTAGATCTCAAAGGTCTAATAATATACTTCATGTTAGATACCGCACATTAACATCATCATGGCAATTTTATACCAATTCTATCCGTCTTTGGAACTCGTTACCCCCAGAAATACAATTTATAAGTAACGCAATGCATTTTAAAAGGGCTATACATTGTTTTTTTCAATAACTTCATCATTTTTTATTTTTAAATGTTTAATGTTATATTTATTGTTCCTAAACTTTAATTTAACCTTTTTTCTACATATTTTTTTTTTTTTGATTATATAATATTTTTTTATATTTTGCTTTTACAAAATTCTAATTACTTTAACTAATCCTATACTGTAATTTATAAGATTTAATGTCTTGTTGTATGGGATAACAAATAAATAAATAAATAAAATAAAATAAAAAATAAAATAAAATGCTACGCAATAGTGTAGCAAAATATTGAGAATAAAAATTAATAAAAGATTTTTATAAAAAAGACCTTGTGCTTATTAAAAAAATAGAATTCAAATATAATTTTTATTTATGTTATAGAATTCAACTATTTCAGTAAAAATTTCTTGTAAACACGCCTGTTGCTCATCTTCAAGAAGTTGTGTAGCTTCAATATCTAATTCAATTGGGGTCGATCTTCATTTTTGACGAATAGAAGACATTCATATATGGATGTGAAGAGCATAGCAAAATATTGAAAAGATCTTCATTAGTGCTACACCTTAATATTTTCCTTGTGTTGTGTTCACGAAAGTACCTATAATCTTTGTTTCTCTTCTCTTGAGCTTCTTCAGAAAGATCTCCAATTGGCAACATATTCATCCCTATCGCAAATATTTATTCCCATGAAAAAACTCCCTAAATTTCTATCGTGAATGATTTTTACCGCAAAATATCGGGTGGTTAAATTTTAAGGGCCGAAGTTGAATGTGAACCACGTCATTTGACATTTCTCAATTTCAATCGTGCAATGCGTTAAAATTATTCAGGCTTATTATGAAAACGAGCGTTCAAATAAAAATGCATATAAATGAAAATTATCTTCGGTGATGAATCTTCCTAGGAATGATTCTTAAAAGTTTTTCACTTTTGCGGCTACCTAAGCGCTACCTAAACGGTGTTAAGAATCATTCCTAGGAAGTTCATATGTTCTAGAAAGTTGTTTATTAAGATCTTAGGTTAGGTTGCTACCTATGGACCTGAACAGGGGAAAAAAGGTAAAAAAATTGAATTTTTTAAAGTTTTTTGCGATTTTGACCTTGAAGATGAAGTTTGTTTTGGATTTTTATGTTAACAATTTTTGTTCTTTATGACAAGAGCTACAACTTTGCCTCAGAGAATATATCAAAATTCCAAACGGTTTGCAAAATATGAGCTTGAGTAAATGATCATTTTTTTGCAAAAATGACATCGAGGCCCCACATCTTTGAGAGCCCATAAAAAAAAACCGTAGTGGTGTCCGTATATGGTTACTTTTTTCCGTGTTGCACTGTGTAATTTAAGAGTAATTGTCGAAAAATCAATGCACCCACAAAGAGTGACTGATTGGCTGGCGGCATCATCGGGCCGTATTTCTTCCAAAATGAGGCCGGTCAGGCAGTTACTGTGAAAGGTGTTCGCTATCGAGAGATGATAACGAAATTTTTATGGCCCGAATTAGAAGATATGGATGTGAACGATATATGGTTTCAAAAGGACGGTGCCACTCGCCACACAGCTAACGAAACAATGGCTCTTTTGCGCAACAAATTCAATGGCCGTGTTATCTCACGTGGTGGCGATGACGATATATAACCTCAATTCTATATATAACCTCAATTTTTCTATTTCATGATATAACTTGTAATATAACTTTAAATTGTTTTATTAGTTCACTTCTGTTATGGATGCAGCCGTTTCAGGATCAGAAAAAAATCTTCTGGCAGTGTTTCCATCATTTGTGTTTCCTTCTCCCTGCTTCGACTGATCAATTATTAAGCCTATTTCTAAATACTTTTGTTGCACTTTGTTCTTTTTTTCTACTCCCTTTTTTCATCTCTCTTGGCCTTATTTTCTTCATTTCTTCTTACTGTTTCTCCAAGAGGACGAAAATCTAAATCATAACTCAATTTCAATATAATAAGCGGAGACAACCCAAATTTATAAGATTCTTTAAAAATGGATTCTTCTGAGGGAGGTTTACTTAGTTGGCCTGAGGTTTTTTTTTGCATATAATGCAGCTCGATGAAGACTTCGTTTTGGTCGAAGCTTGAGCAACTTTTCCATGATGATGGTAAACAACATTTGATAATTAATTTCAATTTCTTGATCGTTGAAACATATGGATTTTGGTTGAATACTATCTATTTGTTTTTTTATTTTAGATACTTCTTCTAATATCACATCCTTCCTTAATCTTTCAAAAGCAAATTTAATTGGTCTGCAATATTTCATTGATGAAGGTTTTCGTTCTTCCATATGTCACTATTTGTTGCTATGCTAGTTGAAGGTACACAATCGGTACAATACTGTCTTAATCTTAGTGGAACGAAAGAAATCATAAACAAGTTAGCATCTGACGAATTCTCAGAATAGCATTGTTTATATTGCTTTTTTGCAGGAGATCCATCACATCCCCATTTAGAAATCAATGTTAGGCTGCAATTACCAAGTTTATTCATGTTGTGTTCATCCAATATATCTTGCAATCTTACCTCCACTGAGCTTGGTATAACAGTGATACCATCTCCCAAAGGTAAGCAGTCTCTTTTAACAGAAATCATTCCTCTATATTCTTAATAAATGTCGCATTTCTTCTCAATCGACCGTTTTCGCAGTTCCACTGATATTTTGTAAGTTTTATATCCATAAATAACGCAAAAGCTTCTTCTGGGCTAAACTTATTATCATCAGTTGGTGTTGGAATGCTCTTAAATATTCTCTTTAATATTCTCTTAATATTCTCTTGTTGGAATGCTCTTAAATATTCTCTCTACACTCTTAGTGCTCGCTTTTATTATATTTGCTATTACATCAGTTTTTTTTTTTTCTTTTAGTTTGGGATGGTGCAAAATGATTCCCTTATAGTTTCTGGAGAAATTTAATTTATATTATGTAGCTTTCGTCTTAAAGACCTTTCACTACATTGGTCGAATGGTTTCGCAGGTCGGCCTACCTGGCCACTTAACTCGGATTTTTTTGATTGCTCTTCAAAAACTAGTACATTTCTTAGCCATTTCTAGCCGCGTTTAAAATAGTACTATTTTAAACGCGGCTTGATAATGATGTCTTTACATCGAAAGACATCAAACGTACAAAAAAAACAGCCAGTGACGACGGTCTTCACCGGAAGGTATGACAACAGTACAAAATTTTTTCTTTAATCATACTTTAAAAATTTCAAACTGGCGTAAAGAAGCTTTTGAAAAATGCATAAAAATCAAAGTTACGTTTTGAACAATTAACGCAATTTATTAAACCTTAAATCAGAAAAATAGGGTTTTCTCCAAAAGGCGCAAATATGCGCAAGCTTTTAGGATGTCAAATGAAATGGAAGATTTGTGCTATAAGACGGTATAAATAATTTTACCGAGAATTACCGAGAAAAAAAATAGCATTCCACTAAATATGGAATTTTGGGTATATTTACGACCCTTTTTTAAGCCAATATATCTAAAATTTTAAAAGTTACGGAGATAAGAAATTTATAGCTCTTAAAGCCAAGAAGCTGGCTTATTGAACGCAGTTTATTTGATACAAAATTTTTTTTTTCGCAAAATGTTGCGTTTTAACTGAATAATCAGAAAGCGCATTTTGAACCACCCTGTGTGTAGGGAAATAACTGAAATAGGAATCCAAATTTTTGGCTTCTGAGGTTCCCATGTGTCTACTTTAATACAAAGTATTCCTTTTTTTAAATCGATGACATAAAAAAACGGAATTTTAGCCGCCTTCTCTCAAAATGTGCCAGTGTGCAACGTAGACAGAAAGAAAACGATCTGTACCAATTCTGAATTGTGCTTTTAATATCTACCGTTTGGTATAGGTCGCTATATGGTACCACGAATACTTTAGCAGTAATAAGCAACAAACTGTTTACCTAATTTTAGCTATTTTTTCACTTTGTGAAAGTTTGTTGGTTAATAACTTTTGAATGCTAGCATTTCAGAAAACGATCTATACCAATTCTGAATTGTGCTCTTAATATCTATCGTTTGGTATAGGTCGCTATATGGTACCACGACTAATTTAGTAGTTTTTTGATTAATGTACAACACCCTTAAATCTTAATTGATTTAAGTGACAATCGCAAAATTAGGTTCTACAAGAGTAAGGCTTTTAGGTGTAGTTTATATTTTTTTTTATTGAACAAAAAATTATTAGTTACTAGCATTTTGAAAACTGCCTTATTTTAGCAAAAGTTTATTTACATTTTTTTTAAATGTAAACATGAAATAGTACTTTTTAGGCGACTCTGAAAAAGTTTGCTAGAAGAAAAAAAAAATTTTTAAAAAGTTTGTTTTCTTCTCGCCGATCATTTTTCTTCCGATTCTTAGAATTAAGAAATAATCATGAATTGTAACATATGTATGTGTATGTTGTGAAAATTTCGTATTTTCCAAATTGATAATATGCAAATAAACTATTTATGCATGCGTACCTGTATATCAAATTGTCAAAATAAAACAAATAAATGTAACGTTTATTGCTTTGCCTTAAAATTGTTAAATGAAAGCGTGATTTCTATTAATACAATACAAAAACTAATAAAAAATATTTTTTTATATTTAAAAAAATTTAAATAATAAATATTATTTCAAACTAAAAAAATTTTTGGTTATGGTTAAATATTATCAGTGTACTTATTTTATTACACAATCCGACATAAACCTACTTTGTTGAAAGTTGGCATGATACTGATTGAAAATTTTATATGTTTTGTTCTTTTTGTGAGAGTCTTGTTGAGATTGTGTTGCCAAATTAGGGGATTTTCCCCTAGATTGGAAAATTTTGAAAAAATATTTCATGTACAGAAATGTACCTGTTACAGTTTTATTATATATATAGATATTATATTTTTCTTTTTCATCTATATGTGCTTTTGTCAATATGTCTGTGGCATAGAAGTATTTCCTAAATAAATGTCTTCAAAATCTAAAAAATTGTATTTGTTTTTATAATCAATTAAAAGTTTTCAGTTTTAGGCAAACTAGTTTTTAAAAAGTTGCTCATTCGAATTTTCACCAAATTTTGTATTTCATTATATAAATTGAGAATTTCTGTACTCTTGCTTTGAAACATTTTATTTATGTGTTTAATAATTAATAAAATATATGTATTTATGAAAACTTTGTTACATTTTATTTATGGAATTTATATAACTCAAAATCAACTTAGAGGTGAAAATATTATCAATATTTGATGGAAATGAAAAAAATTTTTACTAAATTTAATGGTTCGTACATCCCTTAAATTCTGACAACAATAGCTTTTAGAAATTCCCAAAGCGTCTGACATTTTTTTTTTTTTTTTGTTTTTAGTTTTTTTCTAATAGACTTAAAATATTATCAAATTGGAAATGCAAATTTTGGATTATATAAAATCGTCAAAAAAATAAATCGTCTCATCATCACCATGTAATTTTTAGGGTCCAAAATCGTCAAAATGACAATATATCGTCAAATCTGGCAGCTATGTGTGAACCACGAATGAGAGAGTGAAGTATGAATTTTAGGCTCCGTGGAAACGTGTTATTAGACCACGGTTGCCAGATTAGGGGTTTTTCCCCTAGTTTTAGGGGATTTTTTGTTTCATTTTGGGGAGAATTTGGGGCTTAACATTTGTTAGGGGAATAATAGGGTGTTTTTGGGGGATTTTTTATGTTTTACCAGATTCTTAATTGATCTCCTTTTTGCAACCAATAAATTAAAAATATGTAACAACAACTATTATTATAGTATTAGAAAGATGATTTTTGGGTTATGCGTAGGGTTTGGGATTTCCCGGACTTTTTCATTTCCCGCGAAACGGGAAAAAATACGTGTTCCGGGATTCCCGGGAAAAACAGCTCTTAAAGAAAATAACTTTATTTACCGAAACAGTATTTAAAAATTCATGGTTTTATTAGTATTAACAGTTTATAAAACTTAAAAACCGTGCTGATGACGGACGTAGCTGTCTAGAAAATGCATTCCACTCTGCTGTGTCTAATTTTTCTTTATTTCTTTATAATTAAGAACTTAAGCCAAAATAATTAATTTATTCATATAAAAATAGTTTAAATAAGATTAAAATTACATACAATGAAATTTATAGTAAAGCTTAAGTTCTTTTTATTCTCTCTAAGAAAGAATTTAAATTTTCCCAATGTTTCTTTAATATTATCACCTGATTTGTAATTTAATTAATTCTTTCTTATAGAATAAAAACGAACTTAAGCTTGACTATAAATTTCATTGTAATACATAATAGTACGACTAATAATAACTACAAATTTTCAAAATTAAAATTAAAATTCGTATAAGATATAACAAATATTTATAAATACTGAAAAAGTATTTCAATAATATTTTTTTTTAGAAAATATGAATTTAGAACTGTTAGTGCGTTTAAAAAATCACTGGACATTTTTTTCCTTATTTTTGTTGCGAAAGTCTCTTTAAAAGTTGGTTCCAACAAGTTAACAACATAACTACTAGTTGACGGTTCCACAGATTCGAGTGGCTTGAATAATCTGTTGGACAATTGTGCTGAATAAAATTTTATGACATTTTTTTGCATATTAGCAATTTCAACACTTTCTAAATACTTAAATATCGCAAACGTTTCACCATCCCTTCGTTCATATATTATTCTTTTCAACCATCGTTTTTGAAAGAGTCGAATTAATATCCAAAAGCTGCTCGTAGAGGGTCTGAATATTAACATCTGCTAATAACAAATTTTTGCCCCTGCGGCTCAAGTCCTCTACTGCAACTTTATTGGGATTTAAGACGGCCACTAAATTTTCCAAAATCTAAAGAAATTCTGAAACCCATAACCCTGCGCAATAGAAATCTAGCAGACTTTTCTAATTGTGTTCTTGGATTTAAGAAACGATTATTCAATGTTTTTACAACATTAATTAAACGCGACTCTTTGCCATATTGTTTCTTCTTTCTTATATCTCTCAAGACAGGCTGTTTTTAGAGGACTTTTCAAATATTTTTACAATTTTTCTTGCACGATCTATAACATATTTTTAAGTTTCTAAAAATATTACAATTTTAAAAATGCTTGTTTTATATAGCACAATAACGATCAAATATTTGTGTGATAGCAAAAGAAATGCTTATTTAAAAATAAGAACCACTGAATTTTCTTTAAAGTACTCATGATTTTAAATTTCCCGTTTCCCGAGAAATTAGCAAAAATATTCCCGGGAAATTGTTTATAGTTTTTCCCTAGAATTCCCGGGCGGGAATTCGTGTTTCCCAAACCCTAGTTATGCGTGTAATATGTCATGAAAAAAAAAACAAAATTCGTACATAAGTAAGGACCCAGTGGTAAAATTAAAAAGGCCTTCTCACTTCAGGCCTTCTATAAAGCATGCTTCCAAAGAAGGCCTTTTAGAAGGACATGGCTCTTTCTTCTAAAAGATCCAGTGCACATTCCTACTTCGCTTCTCTTAGTAGAGAAGTAGGAATGTGTACTTATTTTTTATGACAAATACATAATTTTCTATTTTTAGATTTCTCATGTATAAAACACAAAAGTTCATTGAATTGCCTTTATCTATATCATTGCTGCTTGAAATTGAGATGCTGCAATAGAATGATTGGCAGTGCGAAGGTCTATAAGCCTGCAGGTTGACGATTCGAATCCCAAAAAATTTTAATACTTCAATTACAAAATAAATTAAAAGTGCTTAAAATTATAAAAACAGAAGGCCTTGTGCCTCCAAAAGAAGAAGTAAAGAGGCCTTCCAGGCCCTCATACTCCTTCTTTTTACCACTGGGTATATTTATATACACACACACATATATATATATATATATATATATATATATATATATATATATATATATATATATATATATATATATATATATATATATATATATACATATATTTATAATACATACTTTAATATAATGAAAATTTAAACATCTAAAATTTTTGTTTTGGGGGATTTGTGTTAAAATTGGGATTAATTTAGGGGATTTTTTTTATTAAATTCATTTGTATTTTATTTATTTAAAATTACAGAAAAAAAATGTATTTATGTAATCAAGAAAACTTATTTTAGGTGATTTTTTTACAAGCTGATTTTAGGGGTTTTTATTTGCTTTTAGGGGAGAGAAAAAAAATCTAGCAAACGTGTATTCGACAGTTCTTGTTTGCATATTTGCATTAGCTCTGTTCAGTAACTGCAAATTAGTACTAATTGTCAGGGTTGTCAGATTTATTTTCAGCTATTTCGCCAAAATCGATGTGAAAAGTCGCCAAAATCGCCAAAACAGTTTTTTGTTAAAATTTGCCTCTAAATATACAATATTTTTTAATATAAAAATTTTTTTTAAATAATCACAAAAAATAAATTTAATCAAATTAGCTAAAATTCGCCAAAAATAGAAAAAAAATCGCCAAAATATATAAATATTTTATTTTTTATATAAAATGATAAGCGCACACGAGAAAGGTAACATTTTTACCTGAACATATCCATCTATAAGGTACGTATATGTCACCGAGTTCATATTTAGAATATGTTTTACAGAAATTAAATTTATTTAACATTACTAAACAGGTGAATGTCATGCCCTATTTCAATTCACAAAATTTATAGCATGTGTTTCGAAATCGATCTTATCCAGCATATAAATTTAAAAAAATCCAATTTTTCTTCAAAATTAAATTAAAAAAAAAAAATCCTTTAACTTACAGAGACTAAGACGAACTTACTCCTTACTTCAAAACTTACTATGTATTTAAAAAATAATTGTATAAAATTAATTGGCATTACCAGCACATAAAGTACAAAACTAATGCAGCTGTACATAGTTAGATAGAATATCATATTTTTTATAATCTTTCTAAAAAAAGTTAATATTTTCTATTATGGTTAAAAGGTATCCAAAAGTATGTAAGGGTTTAAAAAAAAATTTTAAAAACAAAAATTTTGCTTGTGATAAGGAAATGCAACATTTTTAAATAGAAAGATGTTTGCAAACTTTAAATAAACTTTCTAGTTTCCAGAATGAAATCATCTTTAGAAAAACATTTTTAAATATTTTTTTTTTTCATAATAATTTATTTATTGTATCTTCAATATTTTTGAACTAACAATAATTACTCGTATCTTAAGTCTAAAATAAAATATTCTTTTTAAGTCCAGCCAGTGCTAGACAAAAATAATGTTTGTTTCACGGATTTTAAAATCATTTGCGGGTCATCCCTCTAATGTACGGCCAAGAAAAGCAGTATCTCTTCTTTTTAGTCGAATATAACCAGGTTCATTCAGCATGTTACGCGCCAAAGGGTTTGGATGAGATTCAAGCCTCTTTAGATATGTGACTGCATGTTTCGCTATTTCTGCTTTAACTGATGGCATGTTTAGGTCTTTGTGGATGTTCGAATTTTTTATATACCAGGGAGAAGATGTAATAATACGTAAAATCTTATTTTGGCGCCTTTGAATTTTTTCTACATTGGTAGCTGAGGCAGTGCCCCATAACTGAATCCCATAACACCAAATTGGTTTGAGGACCGACTTGTACAGTAGAAGTTTACAATCTAAGCTCAGGGTGGAGTTTCTGCCAATAAGCCAATTTAGTTGTACTGCTTTTAGTTTCATTTGTGTTAACTTGAAGTCAATGTGGCTTTTCCAAGTAAGGCGACGGTCAAGATGTATACCCAGGTATTTAACGTCTGAAAGCTGTGGTATCATTTGGTTATTTATGCGAATAGGGGGGCATGAGTCCCTACGCAGTGTGAAAGTTATGTGAGTACATTTTTGTTCATTCACTTTTATTCTCCATTCTCCAGGTACTACGGCACTAGTCTCTATTGATGGCAACTCAGCTATATCAGTAATTACATTTGGGGTGAAAACCTTCTTCAAATGTCCAACAAACAAATTGCCTTTTTCGGTATCATTCCTTGCCCAGTCTCCACAAGAAGTTCGCAAGGGAGGCTTACGTACGACCGGTCTTTTAAGGTTCCTACATGCACGCCTTAATGAATAATCTGATTGTGCAGTTGCGTCGAGGTCTTCCAAGTAATTTTTCAGATATGCTACTCTTCGATATTCTAGCAGCTGTCTTAGCCGTTTCGTGCAATCTCTAAGTCTAGATTTGAGTTGAGGAGATCTGTGTGCTTGCCACTCTCTTCTAATTTTTCTTTTTTCAGCCAAGAGCCGCTCGACATCTACAAAATAAATTTGATTGTATCTAGCTGGTTGTCTGGTTTCTGTCGCATGTTGGGCAGCTGATCTAAGATTTTGATCAAAATAAATTAGACTCTGGTCCACATCTTCTGGTGTTCTTAGCGGTATGTTTTCCGAACAATGAGTACTGAGATACTTCCTATATTTCACCCAATTAATGCTTGTGCAAGTTGTTGGCGACACGATATTTTGCTGATTCCATATATAGACAATAGTGGGTGAATGATCTGAGGATAATTCGAGTGACGCTTCAACCTTAATCACTTCTCTCGAAATACCTTTAGTCACGCCAAAATCAATAACATCAGGTATTTTTTGTCGATCAGTAGGCCAATAGGTGGGTTGTCCACTTGATATCACATTCAGACGCATTTTTGATATTGTATCAAACAAAACACGACTTTTTGGAGTTATTAGGCGTGATCCCCAAAACGTATGTTTAGTGTTGTAGTGATTTGTAAAAGTCGATATATTGACTCTGATATTTGAAATCTAGGAGGTGAATAAATCGAAGAAATAACAAAGTTTTGATGATATTCTTCAATACAGATGTTTGTTGCTTGAAGGTAGTCCTCACAAAAATCACACAGTAAATAATGTTTAATTCGAGCCCTTATTAGTATTGCTGAACCACCACACGCTCTGCCACAGGGGTCTTTAGTGTCATATAATATATAGCCATTGATTTTGAAAAAGCTATTTGTTGTTAAACGAGTCTCTGAAACCATCATGATATCAATTTGTTGGTTCTTCAAGAAGTACTCGAGTTCATTTTTGTGTTGGCGTAAGCCGTTTGCGTTCCAGAAACATATTTTTAAACAGTTCATGGTTTGTTAAGTACCGCCTGCAACATCATAGATTGCATGCGAACCATTTTTTGCATCATGCTGCTCATAGAGCTCTTAAAACTGTTTAACGAATGCACTAATGTCTCGATACTTTCTACGAGACGATTGTAGTTACCAGATGGTGTTTGTTCTTTAGCTTCTGGATGCATATTTGGGGTAGAATTGGTTGGCTTTGTGTGCTAAAACATGATTGGATTTTAACATATCCGCGTATGAAACATGTTTGGTTGTGGGTTGAGCTAACTGAGGGTAATGAGCATTTGCTTGGTATTGTGGCTGCCTAGCAGGAGTATTTAATTTCTGAGTTGACTTCCTTACCATAGAAAAAACTGGACAGCCTCTGTAGTTAGCAGTGTGATTTCCACCGCAATTGCTACATTTTTTAACCTTCGAGTCATCCTTTGGTTTGTCGCATTGGGCGGAACAATGAAGCTCTCCACACACAACGCAAACCGGAGGCAACTTGCAGTAAGCCCTTGTATGGCCGTATTCTTGGCAATTTAAACACTGAACGGGTCCTGACCGTTCATGTGGTTCCTCTACACTTATTCTGCGGTGTAACAGATATTTTAGATTATAAATGGGATGCGTTTCGTTCTTCTTCAATCTAATATCCCCAGGTTCCAGTTCAACGCGAAATAGAGGTTGAGGGACACGTTCTCGATTTCTGAGATTATCAACGCTTTTAACCTTAAATCCTGCTTTTTGGAGGCCAGCTTTTATTTCCACTGGATTAATATATGAGTCTACACCTTTGATGACTACCTGTAAGCCTTTGCTACTCTTCAGCTGATAGGTATAAAAGTTCTTATTGCAGCTTTCAAACTCCTTTACTGCTTTACGATAACTACTTTCGTCTATAAAATGAATTTTAGTTTCATCAATGGAATTGGAATTACATAGAATGAATTTTCCCCGATAACTGAAATTAACTTATTTATTAATTCATTCGAATATTTTTCCCTTAAAAAAATTGGTGCTGGTTTAAACGACTTGGGTGCAATTTTTTGGTCACTTGTTTCGCTATCTAAAATAGCAAAACAATTTTGGGAACTTATTCCGTTAGCCTCCTTATCTTTAAGTACTTTGGACATTGGTGCAATCTGCAAAGATTTAGGGCTTCGACCTCTTTTCAATACAGTTATATATCTGTCCATTCCCACTTGCGTCTTAGGTTTTTCTGCACTATCCATATTACTGTTGGTAACACTGTGTTCAGAAGGCGACTTGTTTGTAGTTATATTATTGTCATCGCTTAGCAAAAGCGACGAACAAGATTGGGCACGTATAACTGGCGTAGAATTTACACACAAATTATTTTCAGTTTTTTTGTTTTTATTTAATACAATATTGTCCACATTTTTTTTTTTTTTTTTTTTTTGCTTAAATTAAGGAGGCTCATTAGCCCTTATTGTTTTTGTTTTATTTTGAAAGTAGCAATTCAATATGCCGTTGTAAAAAATGAAGAGAAAGAAAGAAAAAAATATTACAGACAACTTTGTTGTTGTATTAAAACAGGTTTGTTATTTTGTTTTTGTTTGAAATTATTCACACAATGTATGTTTTGTTTTTTGTTAATGCGAGCTAAAAAAAATCGCGTCCGCACTTAACAACGCCAAAAACAGAATATCTTTAGATATTAAAAACATTTTTAAATATGAAAATGGAAAGATGTTCATGAACTTTAAATAAATTTATATCTACATTTAAATATGAAAAAAAATTTACTTTTAAAACTTCAATTTCTTTGTTATCCATTTTGATATTCCTTAATTCACTTTCAAATGTAGGGCAAAAGTCAGTGAAAAATCGCCAACAATATCGCCAATTTTTTTAAAAATCGCCAAAAAGTCGACATGTCGCCAAATCCAAAATTTGATCGCCAAATAAGATTGAAAATCGCCACGCTTGGCGAGAAATCGCAATATATGACAATCCTGCTAATTGTTACTAATTGTTACTGGAAAAGCGTTCATTAACTCTAAAAACTAGCAACAAGAGAACAAACCAAGAGAATAAAAATGTGAGAGAAAAAAAATTACTTGCAAGTTTTTGCCAGTAAAATTTTTACTAGAATTAGTCAAACAGCTGTTCTGGATTTTGTGTTCAAAATATTTTTTTGGAAAAATTGTATGAAAAAAGAAATTTTTGCAATATTGAGGAAAATATCAGTATTTAGTAGTGTAAATAATAAAAAAGAGAATATAATTTTGTTGGTATATTGTTTTTCTTTAATTTAGCGAGGATATTAAACATTAAAATTTAGTTTTTTCTTTTTAAATTTAGGTTTTCATTTTAGGTCTTTTTGTTTTTAAATAATAAACAATAAACAATAAACAAATCAGAAATGATACATTTATTGCAATCGTACTTTTTCGGTACAATTATGATTTTAAAATTGGTATTGTACAGGTTTTAATATATTTCGAACAATAAACAGATTTGTGTTTTGGAATATTATTAATGTTAATATTTTAGAAATTTCTTTGAAATAAGAATGTTTATTAGCACTGACTAACCAAAAATATTGACATTTAAAACTTAAATGCATCATAAACTCTTTCAAAAGCTATCCAATTTTTTTTTAAAGAATTATTTTATTTTAATTACTGTGCTTTTATTTTTGTTGTTTGGTTTGGTTCTATGATTTCCTTGCGATTACTATTATCAGTTTGAGCTTCTTGAAAGCGACATTTCTGGCTAACAACGGTATATTACTTTATTTTTGCCCTTTAAGTTAAATTATGTTTACAATGGTACTATTTGATGGTCAAATCGGTACAAGTTCTAAGTTCTTCCTGACGCCACCGTAGTCTACTTGCTAATTTTTGCTAGTAAAGCGTTCATTTACTTTTTCTTATTTAGGAGAGTAATTATGTAAATTTCTGTTTTACTCTCTCGTTGCTAGTTTTTGCTAGGTTTTGCCAAGTTATTTATACAATTATGTGAAAAAGCTTATACAAAAATTGATATGAATAACCATTTTTATACAAAAGTTAATACAATATTGTTGCAGTAAGCTTATTTTACAATTGCATGAATAAGCTTATAGTAATTATGCATATATAATATTTTCAGAAGGGTTCGTTTTGATTTTTCTACAATTGTTACGATAGCATTTTTCAATATATTCTACAAACTATTTTAAGTTTGAACCAATTAATAACGTTGGTGTTAATCATATTTCTTTTTTTTACATCAGCACTATTGGCTTAATCATATTAAAACAGTTTTTTGTTCTTAAACAGGTTCGTCTATGTGTGCTGGATGCTTTGATGTACACATGCTAGATGATGATTTTTAATTTGCTTTTGTGCTGTCAACATCGTGCTGCAAGTATCGCAATTTCCTTTCCATCCTGGGCCCTATTCCAAAAAACAACTTTTTACTGCACTTACCAAATTTTTCGTAAATTTGCAAAATTTTATGTTCATCAGATATGTATGTTGAAATTGATAAGTGTAATTTGCAACGACTTTGCAAATAATTATGTTGTTTCGTTCCACAAAAACTTTTATTTCTTTTTTTGCAAAGCAAATTTTGACAAGTTTTTCAAAAATTTGCAAGGTAAACGACGATCGCTTTGTAAATTTATATTCAGCCTTATTACGGTTGTAGTACATCGACAACAATTAATAAATAAAAATTCTGACTGTTTTCTTTAATCTTACAATATTATTCTTGTCGAAGTACGACGACAACCGTAATGAAGCTGATTGTTATATATAGTGAAGCTCTCAAAATGTTAAGACGTGATTTTTTTCGACGATAATAAAGACGCGATTAAAACAATAAATTAAAGAGACTGAATTATTTTTCCGGGACTGCAAAACTTTATTTTTAAAGAGTGATATCTTTTAAATCAAGTGCAAGTTATTTAAATTTTAAATAAAGTTATAGAAATATTTGAGCACAATATACACCTTAGTGAGCCTTTGTCGGCTGAAAATCAACTGCTTCTGTGCTTGCATTGGCTCGGAAATGGTTGCCAGTACCATTAAGTTGCAGCTATACATGGTATTGCAAAATCAATAAGTTGCATAACTATACATAGAGATGACACTTTGTGGTGGCCCAATGACGTCAGTGGTACTGCTAAAAGGTTCTTTATGATAGATAGATTCCTTTGAGTCTGTGGTTGCGTGATTGGCACAATTATTAAAAATGACGCGCCAGCATTTTACGAGAAGTACATATGGACCGGCATGGAAATCACCCATTGTACCGATGCCAGTTGCAGGGATTGGGATTCCTCCTAGGCAGCCTCTTAATCTAATTTTCAAAATAAAATGTAAACTTTTAAATTTTTAGAATAATACAGATAAAATTTTGAATTCAGGCTTACTTGAAGGAGTATTTTTAGTTAGACATCGTTCTCACCAATTGACGATAGATAATTGAACACAGGTTTTCTTGTATTTTTTTATCTGCATTTGGTTGGTTAAATAGATGATGTTTTCAACTAAAACACTACTTAAAGTGGATCGATGCGAAGAATGCTGAAGACGTATGTAGGGATCCAGAAAATGCAGAAAATTTTCCCAATTTTTCTTTAAAATTAATCATTTTATTTGTAATAAATATATTCGTTCAACTTAGAGAGAATAAAACGAACTTAAGTCTGACTTAAAAATTTCATCTGTATCAAGGCACATTCATCAAGTAACCTCACTACGAAGGGGAAATATTAAGTCGAAAATTCTTCAATTTTTTTAATATGAAGTTTGATAGTTCAACTTCCATTTAAGGGGAAAAATTGTAAGTTTAACTGTCAAAACTCATATAAAAAAAATAAAATTTTTCGCCTTAATATTTCCCCTTCGTAGTGAGCCTACCTGATTAATATGCCTTGATCTGTATGTTAATAAATAGTTCGACTAATAAAATTAAATAACTTTTCCAAAAAAATAATATATATTTCTTCAAAACCTTTGGCATGTAAATGAATTTGTAATTTTGTGACATCATTTTTTGTTGAAAAAAAAAATGTCGCATACAAAAATTGAAACTACCCTAATATGACTACAGTGGTCGTGTAGCTTTGATGACTTCAAAATAATCGTTTTACTATAAATATTTTCTAATATTGTCTATGTGTTTACTGTATTTAGTTAAATTTTAAATGTATAAAAATGCTCTTAACTTTAAAGGATACTATCAAGACTATTAATAAAATGTTGGGGAGTTATCAATACTCTCAACAGATGTGGAACAAGATTAACGTAAGTGTAGACCCAGGAACCCTAGCGTCCTATTTTCCCCGAGTGAACCGCGACAAAGCATTTGCAGGAACCCCCGGGGGTACACATCAAAATGTGACATCCAGCATCGTTTGTGTACCCCCTACTAATATATTTTACTAGATTTTCTCCTATATTGTATAACCAACACCGGCTTCGCTTACTGAATATTTTCTGCATAGACGGCCTTCAGCGGGCACAATGATTTTCTTCTCTATGGAATAACCAACACCGGCTTCGCTTACTGAAGATTTTCTGTACAGAAAATTGGAAAATTGGAATTTAATTTCGAGCGCCTATCTCCGAAATTATATTTTACACACAATAGGCTACTTTTTTAATTTTTATGTGCCCGTAAACTAGATTTAAGCCGAAATATATGTATAAGCTTTAAAAATCTAAATTCAATAAAGAATATATTGTACAAGTTTGTTTTTCTGAATGATAGGTGTACTTCAGCTTTTTTCGTTCACTGTATGTATTTTTAGCGAAACTTTGCAGTTGTTACAATTCAGTTTATATTCGCTCATGCATGTCAATATTATATTAAATGAGCTGCTCCTTAAAAAGGGATTACGCCATCAATTTCTTTATTACAGAGAGGGATTTATTATGTTACAACTCAGAAATATTTACATACCTTTAAAGCAGGTAATTTAATTGCTATATGGTATGTTGGGTATATCTACATATATACAAACATACATACATATAAAAAAAAAAGTTATTACTCACAGATGTTTTCTGGGTAGTACCAATATATCCTTTCTATATAATTATAAAAAATTTTTAAACTCTGCTTGTTTGTGTATATTTTTAAGCACTTAATGCAAGAAATTTTAGAACTTCAAAATACAGCACCACATAATATATATATATATGTATATTTAGTAAACAAAAACTTTTAATGGTTAGTAATTAGAGATGACAATAGTATTAGGTCACTAACGATAACTTTTGAAACACACTGAAAGGAAAGGTTTATTCCAAGTCGAATTCATAACAGGTAAACTCGAGAGCCCAGGTGATTATTTTTGCTTTGTTTGTTTACCCTTCTTTGGATGTCAAAATTTGTTTACATTTTTTTGTTGGTTACATTCATTAAATTTGGCGCGGCATTTCTTACAAAAAATTTAGTGCATTTAAAAGGAAAATTTAAAGACAAATTTAAAAGTGTGCAGAAAAAGGAAAGTATTTGTTAAACTATTTCACTTAACTATTGCAATTTTATTAGTAACTATTTTCTTTTCTTCCAGTGACAACTCTAGGCAGCTTCCTATATAACCAACCTAGTCATGAAAAAGGAAAGTATATAGTTTTTAAAAATTTTCACTTAACTATTGAGCTCTTATTAATTATTATATTCTTTTCTTTTTTTTTCAGTGAGCTCTCCTCATGAATGAAACCTTCCACTTACATACATGTGCATATTATAGGAGCTGGTGCCGGTGCTCTTTTTATTACTTATAAGATAAGCAAATATGTACATAGTTTTACACAACATTCATAAATAAAACACTATTTATTTAATATGAAAACTTTTATTTATTTTAATATAAGAAAATGCAAATTACACTTTGCAAACAAAAAACAACATGTATGCGTTGGTATATGAATAAAATTAATTGCATTTAAAACATATGTATATAAATATGAACTACATGAACACAATGAAACTAACAACACAATAAAACTAACAACACATTATAACACCAAAAGTTTAAATATTCTTTTTTATAAACTTTCTTTTACTGAAAGCAAAACTTTTACAATGTAACAATTTTCAACTTTATTCTTCTTCTTTCTATTTTTGGTCAGATGCTTTTGACATTCAAAGAATATTTTACACAAACAAAATGTATGCAGTGTTGTATTGAATTTCGCCGCGAGTCTACCTTGTTTATTATGCCATGGTTTATTCCATGGTAGAATAAACAAGGTAGGGTTGATTTTACAAAACCAAAAATCGCATATATATTGTTGATAAATTTTTAAATTGTAAATGTCAAAAACAAAGCAAATTGTGCGGTTTTTTTCTTTTAGTGCTTTTATTGTATTCAAGAAAGCACTGAAAAATATAAATTTAACTACTGATTTTAAATAATTTTTTATGTTTGATATTTTTTAATTAAAAAAAATATGTTTAAAACTAATTGTAATTTGGCAAATATATATTTTAAAATACTAAATTTCGTAAAAATTAAAGTATGATTATTAAAATAAATATACAGGCATGTTACAAGTTCCGCTCGGAATTGAAATGTCTCCAAAGTTACTATTCCGATCTCAATGGTTTTCGCTTCTATAGATTCCATCGGTTAAACCGAAAAAATACAAAACCACTTTTTATGTATTAAATATGATTACATAACTAAAATCTAGCAAAACAAATAATGTTTACTTTGAAGACTATAAATTTAAGAAATATTGGTGTTGTAGTTCAGTATTTGTTTTAGGCGGAAAAAATATAAGAAAACAAATAACAATTTGATGACAATACAAATAGCAAGATATTCTAAATAGTTCAAACGGCTAGAAAAAAAAATTAATTCCACATAGCAAATTGAAGGTGCTTTCATTGTGAACAGCTTTTTCTTCTTACGTTTCTTATAGAAGCAAAATAAGAAATCAATTCCATTTCCGAAATGAATTTAGCTCTTTGATGCTGGAAATAAATAATTAATCAAAATATTACGTCAAAAAAAAACACTATTAAAACGAGAGTACATGGTAAAAACCAAAGCTAAATAAGATGAGCATAACAATTGTTTAAATTGTAAAAAAGCAAGCCAACTAAAATATAAATTAGCTAATTGGCTAACTTCCTTCAACACACCCAATAATGTTGTTGATTGTCGTACATTAAAGAAAAATTCAGCACCAAAAAAAAAAAAGATTTCTTAATATTTAATGTTAATATTTTAACATAACAATAATTATTTTCAAATCTGTACTTTAATTTTAATGATTTTTTTTATTTTTCAAAAGAAACTTGAATTGGATTATTCTACTTGGAAAGTACTGTTACTGAATCAGACTGTATTTCCAGCAAGTTTTAATTCAATAGAACTGCAATGCAATTGTATCAACACTGTAATGTTCAACTTGAATACTAGTTCTCTTAACTAGGGTTTGCTATTGTTGTAATAGAAGTATAATAAATGTATGTGAACGCAGCTTGATTTACATTTGCTTTTAGTTTAAAGGAAAATGATCCACACAAATTGTATCATTTGACAACTACAATTGAAAACAAACGAAGAAAAAAAATGTCAGCTGTTCAACTAAATTTACCTTGTTTATTCTACCATGGTTTATACCATAAAAATGTAAACAAGAATCAAAAAAAAAAAATTAAAAGTGTTTTTTAAGGCCAGGATTCACTTTCCTCCACAATCGTACACTATCATACAAAAAAAGATTTTGCAACTCTGATCGCATGGAAAAATACTATTTTATGATTTTTTTTTTAAGTTTATCAATTCGTACAGACTGTCAAAAAGTCTGTCACACACATACACTTTTAATCCACACTATCATATTCTTTAAGCACACATGCGATTTTTGACAAATCGTACGAATGAGTATGATAGTGAATCATGACCTTTATATATAAAAATAAGCAAATAATTAAGCAAATAATTAAAATACAATTTAAAATTGATAAATAAAAAGAAAATCGTACAATAAATTTTAAAATCCAAACAAAACGAATTACGTATGTATGCGTCCTGTTTCGTAACAAAACGTCTTGAATATATTAAATTGACAAGAGAAAAAAATTATAGAAAGAAAAATAATAACACAATTTTCTAAACAACTATTCCTTTTACTGTAAAGTGTTTTTTATAAACAGTATTGATAAAAATTATAATAGCCCATTCAGGCTGACACGAAATTAAGTAATTTCGAGCTGAAATTACGAACGAAATCTAAAGTGTTCACACTGGGCTTTTTGACATTTGAGTTAATTTCGCAAACAGCTGATCACGTTTAGTTACATTTGTATAATTTAATTATTTTGCAATAAACTTTCTCACAACACTTTCGTATTGATTTAAAATATACATGAATATTAAAAACAACACTACAACAAAATTAATGTACAATTATGTATATATTTCCATTATTTCATTTGGCTTTTAAATTTTTTTCAAAGAAAACGGACTTTCAAGGTTGTAAATCTGGTCATGGTTGCAAAAAAAGTAGCTTTTTCTACAAAACCAGCGTTGTCTATCGTAATTTCAAGTTAATTTCGACGAAATTAAGTAGAATGAGTTAATTTGGGCAATGGTAAAATGTATGCGAAATTACGTAATTTCAAGTTGATTTCAGCCGAAATCACGAAGTGACTTAATTTCGTGGCAGCCTGAACAGGCTATAGCACTTTTTGTCATCAAATGGTCCTTTTTCTTTAAAAACACATATATGTCAGTTTATCCACAGGGTTCCTAATTTTGGCTATAAAACTTAAACTTTTTGAGATCTTAAATGCTTTATTTCTAAAAGATCCACTAGTGCACGGAATTGGGAATTAATAGTTTTAAAGATTTTTTCCTCGTTTATAAATAACGTTGTAATAATGGTATTATGCCATTGGTTTTACTGAAAATATTTCTTAATGATGATGTTGCGGTTTCGCTCAATTTTCAAACAATTTCCTTGTTACCTTTACAAAAAACTTGATCCACTGGTAAATTATTGTCATTTCATCCAAAGCATCCCTTTTTATAAACATTTCATTCTGTATATCAAAATGTGGGTCCTCGCCTTCTCAGTTTACATTTTAATATTACTGTCGTTATTTATTTTTAAAATGGACATTAAGCTGGAACGTTGGTATATGGCCAAAAATATTCTTTGTAATAAAAATTTTCTTTTTATGTGAGATGTTATTGTTCAAATTTTTATTGTGTTAGAACCACATCTTGAGGTGCCGCAAAAGCCTTGACACATTTTTTTGTCTTTACATTTTACATAGTTATATTTTTCATTTTATTTGTGATTTTTAATATGTATTATTTTTTAATTTCATTAAAACCAATCCTAAAATAATGCAAAACATAAAAATTTTTGATCAATGGCCATTTTATAAAATCTTTTCACGTTTCAATATCTAAATGGGGTATAAAAACATGAGGTCTGTTCAGTAAATTTCTCAACAGAAACTAGCAACGATGGAATAAAACAGAAATTTACATAATTACTCTCCTAAAGATGAAAAGTAAATGAACTCTTTACTAGCAAAAATTATCAAGTAGACTACTGTGGCGTCAGGAAGACGATTAGACCACCAGATAGTACCTTTGTAAACGTAATTGCACTTAAAGCGCAAATATAAAGTAATCTACCGTTGTTAGCCAGAAATGTGGTTTTAAAGAAGTTCAAAGTGATAATAGTAATCTCAAGGAAACCATAGAAATAAATCAAACAAAATAAATAAAAGCACAATCATTTAAATAAAATTATTGTTTTAAAATATTGGGAAGTTTTTGAAAGAGTTTATGATGCGTTTAAGCTTTTAATGATGCAATTGTGGATTTTCCCAAATTGTACTAAAAAATACTACGTTGTACAAGAAAAAATTACATTTTATTTCAAAAACAAAAATTAAAAAGCTACAAAAATTAAAAAGCTACAAAATTGTGATAGAATAATAAGAAAAGAGACAATTATAAATATAAATTAAGTGCTAACTAAAACAAAAGGTCAATCAATGAAATCTTGATATCAAAATCTTACTTGTGTCAAAAAAATGCAGTTAAACGATGTAGATTTTGAATAAGATTTCAGTTCAAATCCATTAGATTTCGCTGTAGTGTAAATGTACTATTAATAATATTCCAAAACGCAAATATGTGTATTGTTTAAAATATATTAAAAACTGTACAATACCAAATTTAAAATCAGAATTGTACCGAAAAAAGTACGATTGCATTAAATGTATCATCCCTTTGTTTGTTTACTATTTAAAACAAAAGGACCTAAAATGAAAACCTAAATTTAAAATAGAAAAACTAAATTTTATCGCGATAATTAAGGAAAAACAATACACCAACAAAATTTTATTCACTTTTATATTATTTTAACTACTAAATACTGATATTTTCCTTAATATTGCAAAAATTTATTTTTTCATACAATTTTTCCAAAAAAAAAAAAATATTTTGAACACAAAATCCCGAACAGCTGATTGACAAATTCTATCTAGTAAAAATTTTACTAACAAAAACTTGCAAGTAATTTTTATCTGTCACATTTTTTTTTTTCTTGTTTTACTCTCTCGTTGCTAGTTAATAAACACTTTTCCAGTAACAATTAGTACTAACTTTCAGTTACTGAATAGAGTTATGAAAAAAATATTTTTTATTTATTTCTTGCATTGTTGTAGTAAGATGGTGGTAATATGATATTGTAATTATTTTTCTTTGACTAAAACTTATTAAATTTACTTAGAATAATCCTTTTATTTCTATAATATGGTTTTTGAAGATCCAAATGTATTGAAATGTGCTAAATTTCAATATATTTGGATCTGCGGCATTTGGCTTTGCGGCACCTCTTACCCTACTCCAATCGGGTTCAAATTTTACAATTGACTTAACAATAGCAAATGGCAACATTTTATTACTATTACATATTGGAATTGAAACAAAACTAAGAAATTCATTTATGTTTCAGGTTTTAAGATTTTAGTTCCAATGAATTAGTAGGAAAGATATAGAGCGTTGAGCAAATAGAGAAATAGAAACAGTTTCCTCCTCTTCCTCATCTTGACAACTTCTGCAAAAGTCGTTATAGTGGAGACCCATTCTACTTGCATGAGTTCCAAATAGGCAGTGCCCAGTGACCGTTAATATCAAGTCACGTAGCTGCATTTTCGGCAGCCGAAATAGCGAAGCCCTTTTCTGATCCGTTTGACAAGTCGACTCGTTGGTCTTTATATTATTTATTACTACTTATATAGTAATACATAAAAGTAATCAAAATAAAGAAAGTTAGAGATATGTATTAAAAATTATTTAAAATGATTTTTTTAATTTTTAATTTAGTATTTATTTTAAATCTATTTTTAATTTATTATTCTAAAAGAGCCTTAATTTTGCCACTTATAACACTATGCTTTTTCTGGCTAAATGAAGGAGTCAAATGTGAGATCATGGAATCTGATGTTACCATCATTCGGTGAATAATATCTTCGTTCGTGGCAATTCGACTGCATTTTCTAGAGTGTCTAATTTTTATAGTCTTTGTTACGACTTTCCGACTTTTCATTATATCTTTTCCATGAATCAGAATTTTTTGAAGTGTATATATAGGTGGCATATTATACCACTCGTACAGTGCAACAAACTCTTTTGCCATCTCCAGACAAAAATCACCAAATTTTTTTGGATCTACTACCTTGGTGATTGTTATCGCTTCGAAAATTATTGAAAACCTCTTGATTATGTTTTCATCTCTGCCCGTGATCTCGACAATCAAAGCAGGATCTTCGTGACGTATTTCCTGATTTTGTCGTACCAGAGCCTTGCTTAACAGTATCAACCTGTATTCCAATTTCCGCTTTAAGTTCACGCTTTATCAAACATTTTCGGGCTTCTTTTATCGGATGAGTATTTGAGTCGACTCTACCACGTTTAAATTCAATATTATAAGCTACATGCAAAAGACACTCCATCAGCTTAATACGCGCATGAAGTGGTAACATACCAAATTGCAGTGCTTGTTCATTTACGGGCATAGCCTGAACTTCTTCGACTTTATTCATCTTGGATGTTGTGGCTCCACAAATAAAACAAGTCATTGTAGAATATAATTCATGTTTCACTTTAAAGTTACGATTATTTACTGTTAACTCAAATTCTTTTAGTTTAAATATCTCCTCATCGACTCTTCTCTTTTCTTCTCGTATAACTTGAGGTGTCTCTTTAACGTATGCAAACTGTAGTGTTCTACAATACTGTGTGGAAGAAGGTTTATTGTTGTTCCATACTAATTTATTTATGCCATCACTTAATGATAATTTAAGTGGTACAACTGATGTCATATATAAATGAGAGTTAAAAATTTGATCATCTGAAAACCTCTGTTGGTATTCGCTTTGACTAGATGCCCCATCACATCCCCATTTATAGTACATTGTTAGATTTCCGCTTTCAATTTTATTTATTTCCTTTTCTGACTTGGTCTCTAAGACTCTTCTAGCAGTATGATCCAACAGATTTTACAGAGGTACACTGCCTTAACTTTCAGTAATAGAAATTCCTTGAGGATAACTGTTTCTTTTTTTCTTTCGTGAGTTCTTTGTATGGTACGAGTATTTTGTACCCTTCTTTTTCTAACCAATGAATTAGATACTCGTATTTTTCTTTTGTAAGTTCAAGCTTTATAAACATCCCCAAAGTTGTTAATGTACAAATTTTGTAGTTGGTTTTTGAAATACTAGAAGTAAAATCAATTACTTCTTGAGGAAACATATCACATACTTCATCCCTTTTGTATCGTTTGGCGCGATGACTAATGAAGACGGCCTCTAAGAATTTTAAAATAGACATTGAACATTGCGCGCATACGTATCGAGCAGGGCGCAATAAACAAGGTAGACTCGAGGCGAAAAAACTACAACTCTGTAATAAAAATACGTACATTTTGGTTTTCTATAAATCATTTTAGGTTGTCAAAACAAAAATGTTAGTACATTTTGACACTTTAAGATGGAGACAAAAAATAGTCAGAGCTCTTGAGTTTACTTGTTATGGTTTCGTCTTGCGTATCGAAATATTGTTTCAAAATATAATCAAAAGATCTTTTAGTAAGCATTGCAATCTTTTTGAAAGTGGACAGCTTTACTCAATGTAAGACAATAATAAATGTGTATGTGTATTTTTTGTGTATATTGTTGTTTTTCACTTTTGTTAATCCTGATGAAGAACACCAAAAGTGTTTGAAATAATAAATAATATTTAAGAAAACAAGAGTTTTATTTAAATAAAAAGGATTGACTAATACCAAAAGGTCGAATACAACGTTCAATAAAAAAGTAGTAGTTTAAAAATATTTTTAAATTTCCTTGTGAAATGTAATAGCCCGTTCAGGCTATCACGAAATTAAGAGATTTCGGCCGAAATCAATTTAAAATTACGTAACTTCACATACATTTTACCATTGTCCAAATTAACTCTGCTCTCTGTTTAATTTCGTCGAAATTAACTTGAAATAACGATAGACAACGCTGGTTTTGTAGTAAAAGCTACTTTATTTCCAATCATGAACACATTTACAACATTTTAAGTGTGCTTTTGTCAAAAAAATTTTAAAGCTAAATGAAAAATAGAAATAAATACATAATTATACATTAATTTTGCTGTAGAATCTTTTTAATATTTTTGTATATTTTAAATAATCACGAAAGGGTTGTGGAAAAACTTTGTGCAAGAAAAAATTATACAGATGTAACACGATATAATAATACAGGTATATGCAAGGCGAATTAAAAAAAACTAAGCAACCGGTTTTGCCCGACTGCGTCAAAATAATTTACTAAAATATAAAAAATAAATCAGTCAAGTGCGAGTTAGTCTCACACACGTAGGGTTCCATACTCTGTTTAGTATGATTTTAAAAATTCAAATTGATAACTTTTTATGTCTTATGGGGCACCTTTTAATTTTAAAATTAAAGTCATATTCGCGAAAACTGCTTCATTATTGGAACATCCCTTAAATTTTAGTAATTGTTTTTATAGCGGCCATGGTACATCTTCTATAAAAATATCAGGAGCCTACTCATCGCGGTTTAAAAAATAAGGTAATATTCGTGAAAAAAATATCACTAGTAATTGTAATAGCTGTCGAAGTAACATATCTACTGTAAAAATTTCAAGAGTCTACCTATTACGGTTTATAAAATAAGGCTATTAACGTAAAAATCATAGCACTCTTGGAACACCCTTTAATTTTATTATTTGTTATAGCAACCATGGCAGTTCCATTTCTATAAATATATCAAGAGTCTACATAATACGATTAAAATAATAAGTCACTATACATGAAAAACATTTCACTGTCAGAACACCTTTTTTTGTAAGTGTCACATCGGCCGTGGCAACACATCTTCTGCAAAAGATTTTAAGATTCTACCTATTACGATTCAAAAAATAAAGCGTTATACATGCAAATCACTTCACTGCTAGAAAACCCTTTAATTTTATTTTTTTTATAGGGGTATTACTAATACCCCATATATGAAAATTTCAAGAGTCTACCTATTACATTTTTTTTAGTTCATTTATTATTTATTGTATCTTCAACATTTTTTAGCTAACAATAATTAGTCATATCTTAAATCTAAAATAAAAATATAGTTTTTAAGCCCAGCCAGTGCTAGACAAAAATAATGTTTAATTTATGATAGGTATTCCATGGATTTTTATTTAATGGCCGTAAATTTCGTTAAAAGCTCAATTTAAATCGTGTGGTACTATATAAAAATAATGTTTGCTTATGGTTAGCTAGTATGTTATAAAAAAAAAAAAAAACATAAGTCTCTGCAGAGTTTAGTTTTTCAATTATAGTATACTGAAATGTCCTACTTTAAATAAAAAATAAAAACGTTAGCTTACATAATAAACTCATATTTGTTTTGAAATTCTTAGGTTTAAATTAAGTTGGTTCGTTAAAACATACAAGTACCGAGTTCGAGACGGCTATAAAAACACATAAACCACTATATACGTTTAATAGAGGATAAAAAATACGATTCAATCACGGGTTTTTCTGAAAAGACTACGAAAAAAGTTATTTACCCGATAATCTTTTTTTATTTACAAAAACTGTAAAAATTTATAAGTTTTTCACTAATATCTCGAAAACGATTCCGCGTGCACATATACTACTATATACGTTTGGTGGAGGATAAAAATATGAATCGATCGTGGTATAGGGTTTTTCTTAAAAGACTGTACGAAATAATTTATTAACCCGGCAACCTTAAAAAAAAAATGTGAAAATTTATAAGTTTTTCACTAATATCTCGAAAACCATTCGTGAAATACTTTTTCGCAAATTTTGTAAAAACAAAAGTTTGCTGGGTTATAACTTTTTTCGTACAGTCTTCCCAGAAAAAAACTATACAACGATTGATTCGTATTTTTATCCTCTATCGAACGTATATAGTAGTATATGTGCACGCGGAATGGTTTTCGAGATATTAGTGAAAAACTTTTTCACAAATTTTGTAAAAAAAAAGTTTGCTGGGCTATAACTTTTTTCGTACAGTCTTTCCAGAAAAGAACTATATCATGATCGACGTATTTTTGTCCTCTATCGAACGTTTATAGTGGTATATGGGTACGCGGAATGGTTTTCGAGATATTGGTGAAAAACTAAATACTTAAATTTTTACAATTTTTGTAAATTAAAAAAGTTTGCTATGCAATAGCTTTTTTCGTACAGTCTTTCCAGAAAAAAACTATACAACGATTGATTCGTATTTTTGTCCTCTATCGAATGTGTATAGTGGTATATAGGCACGCGGAATGGTTTTCGATATATTACGGAAAAACTAAATTTAAAAGTAAAAAAAACACTGTAATATTTTTAATGCATATCACCTTTATTTCTTAAATAAAAAATGACAACCGAAAAATCTGATTCTACGGTCCACTGGCTTTTCATTCCATTTTTTCGAATTAATATATAGTTAAATATAACTGTTTTTCATTGAGTTAAAAATCAATTGTTTTCATTTTTTCGCAGTTTGTTTACATTTTCTCAGTTTGCTTACATTTGGAAAAAAAAGTTTGTTATCTTCTCCTACGTGCATTATTTCATGTGGAATTTTTCAAACAACAGCTGATCGCTTGGCTTTTGTTAACATATCTAAAATAATGTGGTATACTTAAAAACAATAATATCGTAAAATTCTTTCAAATTGCGAGATAGACACCACATTTTAAATGTCAAACTTTCCTTGTGAAATAATAAATGTTGCTCAACATTTTTCACAAATTCGAACAGAGTACTAGGCATAGATCAACGTGCTTCGCCATACAAAATTTTGAGAGCGAAGCACTTTGTTTTGAGATGATTCAGTTTGAATCTACGTGCGATGCATGAATAATTTCTATCTTCTCTAATTTTTATCGCAAGTTTATCTGAACAAGCTCTCTTTTTGACATAAAAATGTAAACAAAGAAAAAAATATAATTAAAAGTGATATTCAAATATAAATAAATAAGCAAATAATTCAAATACAACTTAAATTTAATAAATAAAATAAAAGTATATCAAGTGGTAAAAACAAAATCGTGCAATAAATTTAAAAATCCAAACAAAACGAAGCACGTATGTGTCGTGGAAACGCTATGATTCGCAATCATGATTCAGACAGCGAAGCAAGTGCTTCGTTTTGTCGTGGTAACATGGTATAACATTTGAAAATATCACTGCATATTGCATGAACAGTATGTTGACAATTTGACTTTTTACCGCGAAATCGCCAGTGTGTGGCGGCTGTGTTTCAGCCGATCAAAGCCGGAAGTATTTCAGCAGCGACGGCTTTGAAGAAAAATCTTGAGCGGATCGGCACAGGTCTCTGCTTGAGAATCTACGATCTTTGTTTTTTTTTATCTTTAAGTAAAACTACTTATTGTGTGGTGTAGTTGAATCCTTTAAATCGAAAATAAAAAGAAATTATATCCCAAAATATATGAGGATGCTTCGATTGCTTCGAAATGCTTCAGTTTCTAAAAATATGATTCGTAAACGTACAGAAATTTATGGTAAGAAAGTTTTAATATACTTATGTATATTCATAAATATGCATCAGTGTTGGCATTTCTAGTACAAATGCACCAAATTTGGTACAAACTATACTACAGAGGTACATTTTATGCTCTTATGGTAAAATATCATTTTAAATTTATTCAATAAATTTTTAATTTAATAATTTTTTCCTAAAATAATAAACATTTCTAATTTCATAGTTCTCCAACCCTGATTTATGTTCAGGATTTTTATTATTTAAAGTCTGGATTCACTATCCTGCACAATCGTACGATTCAATACTTACTTTTTTAGCACACATGCTATTTTTGACAGATCGTGCGGCTGAGTATGATATTGAATCATGGCATTTAACTTGATGATTTTTGCTGAACTGCAGCATTTGAACGATTTTTCATTGAAATTGTCGTTTTGGTAATTAGATGATTTTAATTGTTCTTTCAAATAACTCCCCGCATATTATTATCGGATTAAGATCCGATGAATTTGGTGGAGTTTAAAGCAATTGATGGAAAGTGTAGTTCAACCTGATCCTAACAAAGTAAACCTTTTGCTTATGAATTTTTTTTACTTAACGGAAAATTTTGCTACAATTGATGCTGATTAGTATAATATTTTCATTGGAGCGGTACTATTTAAACATTGTCAGACCCCAACACTGATGTGTATGTATGAACTAGAGCTGCAAAATTATCGATAGTCGGCCCATTCGATAGTTTCGATAGTTTACTTGAAAACAATCTATACTATCGTAGTTTTTAGGGTTCCGTACACAAAGTGTAAAAACGAAACCCTATTGTTTTCGCTACAATGTCTGTCCGTCTGTCAGCGCCTTATCTCTGGAACCGTAATAGGTAGACTCTTGAAATTTTCACAAATTATGTATAGCTGTTGCCGCTATAGCAACAAATACTGAAACTTATAGGGTGTTCCAATAGAGAGGTGTTATTTACGAAAATGTGTTTATTTCTTGAACTGTAGGAGGGATACACTTTAAATTTACAAACAGTAATTAAAACTTAGTTCACTATATAAACAACTATAAAAAATAAAACTAAAAATTAAAGGGTGTTCCGATAGTGCTGTGAATTGCATGTTAAAGGCCTAAGTTTTGAACTATAACAGGTAGATGCTTGAAATTTTCACAGAAGTGGTATAACAGGCCGCTATAGAAACAAATATTAAAACTTATAGGGTGTTCCGATAGAGAGGTGTTATTCACGAATGTGTGTTTATTTCTTGAACTGTAGGAGGCATACACTAAAAATTTACAAACAGTAAATAAAACTTAGTCCGCTTTGTAAACAACTATAAAAAAAATAAACCTAAAAATTAAAGAGTGTTCCGATAGTGGTGTGATTTGCATGTATAAGACCTAAGTTTTGAACCATAATAGGTAGACTCTTGAAATTTTCACAGAAGGTGTATAACTATGTCCACTATAGCAATAAATACTAAAACTTATAGGGTGTTCCTTTATTTCTTGAGCTATAGGAGCCAACCACTTAAAATTTGCAGACAGTAATTAACTCTATTTTCGCTTTCTATTAAATTAAACCTTAAAATTAAAGGGTGTTCCGAGAGTGACGTGCTTTGCGTGTATATGGCCTAAGTTTTGAACCATAATAGGTAGGCTCTTGAAATTTTTACAGATGATGTATAGCTGTTGCCGCTATAGCAACAAATACTAAAACTTATAGGGTGTTCCGATAGAGAGGTGTTATTCACGAATATGTGTTTATTTCTTGAACCCTAGGAGGCATAGACTCAATATTTAAAAACCGTAATTAAAACTTTGTTCGCTTTATAAACAAGTATACAAAAATAAACTTTAAAATTAAAGGGTGTTCCGATTGTCGTATGATTTGCGTGTATAAGGCCAAGTTTTTGAACCATAACAGGTAGACACTTGAAATTTTCATAGAAGGTGTACAACTGTTGCCGCTATAGCAACAAATACTGAAACTTATAGGGTGTTCCAATAGAGAGGTGTTATTTACGAAAATGTGTTTATTTCTTGAACTGTAGGAGGCATAGACTCAAGATTTAAAAACATTAATTAAAACTTAGTTCGCTATATAAACAAGTATAAAAAAAAAACTAAAAATTAAAGGGTGTTCCGATAGTGGTGTGAAATGCATGTATAAGGCCTAAATTTTGAACCATAATAGGTAGACGCTTGAAATTTTCACATTAGGTGTATAACTGTGGCCGCTATAGTAGCAAATACTAAAACTTATAGGGTGTTTCGATAGAGAGGTGTTATTCACGAATATGTGTTTATTTCTTGAACTGTAGGAGAAATACACTAAAAATATGCAAGCAGTAATTAAAACGTAGCTCGGTATATAAACAAGTATAAAGAAATAAACCTTAAAATGAAAGGGTGTCCTGATAGTAGCGTGGTTTGGTGTATATGGCCTAAGTTTTGAACCATAATAAGTAGACTCTTGAAATTTTCACAGGAGGTGTATAACTATGGCCGCTATAGCATCGAATAATAAAACTTATAGGGTGTTGCGAAAGTGACGTGTTATTTGTGTTTACGTCTTTATTTCTTGAGCAGTAGGAGGCAGACATTTAAAAATTACACACAGTAATTAAAATTGTTGGCTATATAAACAGGTATAAAAAATAAACCTAAAAAGTAAAGGGTGTTCCGATAGTGACGCGATTTGTATGTGTATGGCAGACTTTTGAATTTTCCCCAGATGGTGTATTACTATGGCCGCTATAGCAATGAATACTAAAACTTATAGGGTGTTCCATAAGTGACTTGTTATTTACGTTTACGTCTTTATTTCTTGGGCTGTAGGAGGCAGAGATTTAAAATTTACACACAGTAATTAAAAGATTGTTGGCTATATAAACAAGTATATAAAAATAATCCTAAAAATTAAAGGGTGTTCCGATAGTGGCGTGATTTGCATGTATAAGGCCTAAGTTTTGAACTATAATAGGTAGACTCTTGAAATTTTGGCAGAAGTGGTATAACTGTGGCTGCTATAGCAATAAATATTAAAACTTATAGGGCGTCCCGATAGGGAGGTGTTATTCACGAATGTGTGTTTATTTCTTGAACTTTAGGATGTAAGTTTTGAAACATAATAGGTAGACTCTTGAAATTTTAACAGAAGGTATATCACTGTGGCCACTACAGCAATAAATACTAAAACTTATCGGGTGTTCCGAAAGTGAGGTGTTATTTGTCGTTATGTATTTATGTCTTGAGCTATAGGAGGCAACCACTTAAAACCACAGACAGTAATTAACTCTATGTTCGCTTTCTATTAAATTAAACTTTAAAATTAAAGGGTATTCCGAGAGTGACGTGCTTTGCGTGTATATGGCCTAAGTTTCGAACAATAATAAGTAGACTCTTGAAGTTTTTACAAGAGGTTTATTACTATGGAAACTATAAAAAATAATAAAAATTAAAGGGTGATCCATGAGTGACATGTTTTTGACGTATATTACCTTATTTTTTGAACCGCAATAGGTAGGCCTGATATTTTTATAGAAAGTTTATTACCATGGCCGTTATAACAACAATTCTCAAAATTTAAAGGGTGTTCCAATACCGATGCAATTTTCGCGAATATTACTTTGATTTTAAAAAGAAAAGGGTGCCCCATAAGACATGAAAAAATTAAAAAATGGAGTTTTTAAAGGCGTACTAGACATAGTACGGAACCCTACGTGTGTGAGACTAACTCGCACTTGACTGATTTATTTATACCATGTTACCACGACAAAACGAAGCACTTGCTTCGCTCTCTGAATTATGATTGCGAATCATACCGTTTCCGCGACGCATACGTGTTTCGTTTTGTTTGGATTTTAAAATTTATTGCTCGATTTTGTTTTTTACCACTTGAAATAATTTTGTTTTTGTTTTATTTATCAATTATAAGTTATATTTTAATTATTTGCTTATTTATTTATGTTTAAACATCACTTTTAATTTTTTTTCTTTGCTTACATTTTTGTGTAAAAAAGAGAGCTAGTTCAGATAAACTTGGGATAAAAATTAGAGAAATAGAAATTATTCATGCTTCATATTGTGTTAATGTATAATTAAATCATTTTTCTACACATGAGAAAAAAACAAACTCTGGGTTACCAACAAACTTTTTTACAGGGTTGCAAAAACTGGAGTATTTGTCGCAATTTCTTCGAATTACTAAAAAAATGTAAACAAAAATTTGAAAAATATAGCAGTTTTTAAAAAGCTCATAAATCATAATTTTTTGTTGAATAAAAAAAATAAACTGAACTTAAAAGCCTTACTCCTCTAGAACCTAATTTTACGACTGTCACTTAAATCAAGATTTAAAGGTGTTGTACGGAAGACAATTTTTCACAAAACAAAAAAGTGTTTTGCCAATAACTCATAAACTATTCGTGGTACCACATACGCGCCTATACCAAACGATAGATAGTAAAAGCACAATTCAGAATTGGAAATACTAGCATTTAAAAGTTATTAGGCAACAAACTTTTAAAAAGTGAAAAAATCGCTAAAATTAGGTAAAAAGTTTGTTGCTTATTACTGCTAAACTATTCGTGGTACCATATAACGACTTATACCAAACGATAGATATTAAAAGCACAATTCAGAATTGGTATAGATTGTTTTCTGAAATACTAGCATTCAAAATCTCTTAAGAAACAAACTTACACAAAGTGAAAAAAAATAGCTAAAATTAGGTAAACAGTTTGTTGCTTATTACTGCTAAACTATTCGTGGTACCATATAGCGACCTACACCAAACGATAGATAATAAAAGCACAATTCTGAATTTGGAATATGGAAAATAATGTCGGTTATAGTGTTCCGATCGCTTAAAACAATAATTTTTTAAATGCTAGTGTTTCAGAAAACTCTATACCAATTCTGAATTGTGCTTTTAATATCTATCGTCTTGTATAGTTCGCTATATGGTACCACATACAGTTTAGTAGTTATAAGCAACAAACTTTTTTAGTAGTGAAAAAATCGTCTACGTAGAATTCCTGTTTGCGTGTAAGAAAAGTAAAGAATAAATAAAAAACCAAGTTTTTAAATTTTATATTAATTGTTTCATTTATTTAAAATATTACCTTTTTTCAACAATAAAATGTTTTGCTCGTTCAAATTGCTCAAAACGAATAACAAAAATTTGAAGATGGCGATACAAGTTTAATTAAACTGTTAGCGGTTTTACTCGTTAGAATCTAAAGAAAAACTCCGAAAATACAAAGCAGATAAAAATAGGAGTATCATTTAGATCCTAACAGAATAATAAAATTACACACTAAGAAAATTTAAAGTTTTAATAAAAAAGGCTTTTCTAATTAAACATTACCGGCCACCTTGCAATAACTCAGTTATAAGCAACAGAAAACACAAGCATTATTTTTGAAAGGTTTTATTATTTTAAAATTATTAATTGTTTTTACAACAGACCCATAAACTGAATAACGTAATAATGGTTTTTACCACAGACCCATAAACTGAACCCTTGCGGGATGGTTTTAACAGATCCATAAACTGATGATTATAAAATGGTTTTTACCACAGATCCATTAACTGAACCCTTGCGGGATGGTTTTGACAGATCCACAAACTGACCATTATAAAATGTTAATTTTAAAAAGGCGATTGGCCGGATATAACCTAGCCCAAGATGGTATGTTGCGCCAGTAGACAACCCGGACTAGTAAAACTTCTTCCTGTCAACACTTGGGAGCAAACCTCAGGACCAAGAACTAATACCACTTGACCCGAGTTGTAAAATGTCGGGTCCGCGTACTAAAACCCTGGAAACTGGTCCCGAACAGTTTCAGTCACGTCCTCAATAGGGGTTTTAATTCCGTGCATTTTCCTTACTTTTGCCGTTATGGAAATCTGTTTGGAAGAGTCATAAATAGAGGTAATTAAAATGCGACAGTACGAATTGGAGACAGGGATCCCCAACTTCCTGACCAACTCTTCATTAACCTTTAACTATGGAGGTGGTGGTAAATTTTACCCTTTCTTTTAATTTTATTAAAAAACTCTCTTCTATGTGGCTCTAGCATTGTAATTCTTTAAGTATCTTCTTGTATCATGATCATTGCTATTCAGGTGTATTTTGGCTGTTGTAGCGATAGCGTGAGCGGAGCAAATCATATGCTGGGGTAAAAATTACCACTTGTCCATACTTATGTAATTTTTTCTTTGAACATATTTTACCACCACGTCATTGATAACGTAAGTATTCAGTGTAAAAAAATAACCACACCTCCAACTTAAAGTAAGATTTATGCAAAATTATTTTTACCACTTGTCCATTTTATCGTTGGCAACAAATTTATTTAGTAGTAATTTTTAGTTTGATCAATATTTTCTACTTAAATACAAATATTTTTGCAGAGAAATGTCAAATTTAAAAAAGCTTAGCGATTTAGATATAGCTCAGTTTTTTGAAGATGATGGCGAATTTAGTGAAGTCGATGACGAAATTATCGGTTCAGACTCCGTCCCCACCCCCGATGGAATCAGTTCCTGCTACTGGCATATTATGCTACATATGTCCCAGCAAACTAAAGTGAAAAAAAATACACTACCGTCTCTATTGTAGTAAACCAATGTGCATGGTAAGCAAACGTATATGCATACACTGCACAGAATCAAAATTAGAAAAATAAAAAACCACCGAAAGGGGAACCTCCATTTTCTAGGTATGATTATTTTTTTCTATGAACTGTTTTTTTTTTCTATTATAGTATATAGGCTGTGAAAAAATGCGATTTAACATTTGTTATGTTTTAAATTTTACATTTTTGTATGAGTTTTCGATGTTAAGTTTTTGTTATAATAAAAAAGGCTTGTGGAATAAAATGCCAGTTTCCTTAAACTAAAAAAATTTTTTGCAATTTTTTATTTTTGTATATTGTAAACATTACCACTTCTTTTTAAAAACACATATAATAAGAGAAAAGTTTTTTTTTTATTAAAAAATTTTAAAAATATTTAAAGGGGTAAAATTTACCACCACGTCAGAAGGTATGTCCCAAAATTTCACCTCCAGAGTTAAAGGTTAATATAGCTAATGTTACAACATAGATCTATTATCGCACGAATCTGATATTTCTTACTATCTATGACCAGCTAAGCCTGAAGTTTTGGCGAAAATGTCGTAACATGCCGTAGTGGCAATGGAGTCGCAAGTGGTGGCCAAAGACGCGTCGAAACAGGTTTTTTGGAATTCACCTTCGCTTTTTCCGTTGCTTTTGATTTGGCAGCCTTTGACACTTGCGTATTGGGGAGTGCAAAAGGGTGTTGTGATTTCCCTGACATTTTACGCATTTTCCCTTACTCTGACAATCCTTTAACAGATGGTTGTTTGACAAACAACGCAAAAGATTAAAACGTGGCGCAATAACCAAAGATTAAAACGTGGCGGAACTTTTTTTCGTGAGCTAAGCTACGAAACCGGAAACAACCTCTCAATGGGTGATTCTTTTTGCAGAGAATGCAATACGGTGCGCTGGGTTTTGCTCCAGAAGTGGGTTTCAAAGTTGCTTTACCGCCAGCGGCGTCTACTGGGATCAATGTCCCAACCTTCTCAGTACTACTCGAACTACCACCAACCGGCGCGTCCACCTGCTTTCACTGAAACTGGCTCGGGAGCCGCATCCAAAGACGGAGTCGACGTTGCCATTGTATTTGAGTCGGATACCTCCATCGCTTCCTCGTACTCCTCGAGTAAAGCATCCTCAAAAAAGTAGGAAAGGCGTCCATAGTACTAGGAAATAATGAAGGTTAATATATATTAGGTTATAAATTTTAGTTGGTCAAAACGACCAGTTTGGTGCTCGGTCGTTTTACAATCCCATTCCCTGTCCGTATGTCCGCTACGCGAACGTGATCGTCACTTCCTGGATAAGTCTTAACAACACGACCTAATTTCCAAGAAGTTGGAGAAAGCTGTTCATGGCGAACGGCAACTAAATCGTTCACAGATATGTTCCTTTCAGGTAACTTCCACTTGTATCTTTTATGTAGACTGGACAAATACTCTTCCTTCCACCGAAGGCAGAAGTGGTGAGTAAATGGTTTAACCTTTCTGTAACGATTAACCAGACTTAAGGGCGTTTCGTAAATTGACGGTTCTGGAGGAGCTAAAATTGGTGAACCTATCAGGAAATGACCTGGCGAAAGAGCCTCAGGCTCACTAGGATTATCACTCGTTGGACAAAGCGGTCGAGAATTAAGACAAGCTTCTATTCTAGCTAGTACTGTTGAAAGTTCCTCAAAGGTATATTTGACACCTTGAGCCTCTTTACGAAAGTGGAGTTTAAAACTTTTGACTCCTGCTTCCCACAAACCTCCCATATGGGGAGCGCCTGCGGGTATAAACCGCCATGATAGACCACTAACATTGATCGTAGAACACACTCTTGCCCGACTCTCTAATAAAAACGTTTTAAAATCCCTTTCTAACTCTCGTGAAGCGCCGACAATATTTGTACCATTATCAGAGAATATGGTATTTGGACAACCTCTTCTCGATATAAAGCGATTAAAAGCAGCCAAGAACCTATCCGTGGTCAAATCTGATTCTGCCTCCAAATGTATTGCCTTTGTTGAAAAGCATAGCATATATAAAATACAGACATACCCCTTCAAAACTTGGCTTGATCTAACGCTCGAACTTTTCATATCAAATGGACCTGCGAAGTCCACACCAGTAGTCGTAAATGGTCGATCTAAAACAGTCCTTTCCGGTGGTAAGACTGCCATTATCTGACTACAAGAGCGCTTACGATCAAGAATGCAACGCTTGCAACGGTTGACAACCGTGCGAACCAATGTTTTCAATCTTGGAATCCAATACTCGATTCGTAAAATCCTAAGCATTAACTGATTCCCTCCATGAATTAAAATCATATGAACAAACTGAGTCAGAAGAAATGTAAAACGACAAGAATAAGGCAACAAAATAGGATGTCGTTCCGTATATACTAAAGATGGAGATTTAGCTAATCGTCCATTAAGTCGCATAACCTTCTCCTCATCCAGAAATGGATTTAGAGTTAAAAGAGAACTCTTTGAAGAAAGAGCTTTCTTCGCCAAAAGACATTCATATTCATCAACAAAATGAACTTTTTGGGCAACAATTGCTAGACGAATTTTTACCTGTTTTATCTCTACGTCAGAGATGCTAACTGATTCATATGAATAGCGACCTCTGTGAGCTAAATATGTATTATTAAAAAACCTAAATACGTATGCAATTACTCGAAGGGCACGATCAAAGGAAGAAAATCTCTCCAAAATATCATTATAATCATTAAAAAATGAAACATGAGATTTTACAGCACGTGCCTCCAGATCAGTGTCCATTATAGTCAAACTTCTGAGATTCCAATCAGATTTATTTTTCTAAAGCCAATGTGGCCCATACCACCAAAGATCACAATGTGCGAATTCTGAGGGTGATATGCCTCGACTTCCTAAATCAGCAGGATTATCCTCTGATTTCACATGGTGCCAATTATGACTGCCAACAATTTCTTGGATCTTGCTCTGTTCACAACAAAAGTGGTCCAAGAACAGACGTCTTTTCTTACCCAGGATAGGACGATCGTAGAATCAGTCCAACCATAAATCTGACGCAGTGGAACATCAATCTCGCCTAACACAGTTTTCAAAAGATCAGATGCTAAAACTGCACCACAAAGTTCTAAACGAGGTAAAGAAACTGACTTAGTGGGAGCAACTTTGGTCTTACAAGTTAACAAGTTAATAAATATTTCACCATTGGGATTTTCAGTACGTATATATATCACCCCAGCATATGCCTTTTCCGAGGCATCAGAAAAAACATGAAGTTCAACGGATGACCCAGGTTCATAACGAACCCATCTAGGAATACGTATATTGTTAACTTCATGATATGAGGTAACAAATTTTTCCGAATCTGCCTTCGTCGAAGGTTTAAGTGAGTCGTCCCACTCCACATTATCTTTCCAAACCTTTTGCATTATCATTTTTGCAACCACTATCACCGGCCCTAACCAACCCACAGGATAAAATAGCTTAGTAATAATGGACAAAACTTCCCTTTTTGTGTAGATCGCAACGTAATTGGATCCACTTTAAAATAAAATGCGTCCAAATGAGCATTCCACTGAAGACCAAGAGTTTTTGAACTACTTGCCTCAACAAAAATCAATAGCTTGGCATCAACTAGATGATCAGAAGGAAGTTCCGCCAAGATGGCTTTTTCATTAGATTTCCATTTTCTAAGTTCAAAACCCGCTGATAATAAAGCTGCTTGAGTTGATCACGAGCGGACAATGAAGTGGCGACGTCATGAGCCCCATATAGTACATCGTCAACGTACATACATTTTCGCAGAATATGTGCTGCTAAAGGGTACTTATTTTCTACGTCGTCGGACAATTGTAGCAATGCACGAATGGCAAGATAGGGTGCACAATTGACCCCAAAGGTTACCGTCTGCAATTCATACTCCTTAATTTCCTCCGAAGGAGAACCTCTATATAAAATACTTTGAAATGGAGAATGTGCCTTATCCAATTTAATTTGCCGATACATTTGCGTTATGTCACAGTTAAAAACAAATCTAAAAAGTCGCCAACGTAATATAAGTAGGACCAGATCTGCCTGTAATGTGGGTCCCACATACAAACAATCATTAAGGCTATTTCCGCTACAAGTCTTATTAGATGCATTAAATACTACCCTTAGTTTGGTAGTTTTACGATCTAATTTTATTACTGGATGATGAGGTAAGTAACAAGACAAATTAGTGTAATTTTCTGTTACATGCGTCATATGATCCAAAGTTAAGTATTCTCTAACAACGTCATCAACCATTTCCTTAAAGGTTTTCGTAACAGAGAAGACTCATTTCTTAAAAACTGTGACATGACATTCCTTTTTGATGAACCTAGAGAAATTTTTTCGGGAAAATCTGTCACTATATAACGACCATCCGAATTCCTACGAGTTGTATTTTTTAAATTTTTCTCACAAATCACATCTTCAGGCGACATTATCTTCCTTTTTGGCATTTCCTCCAATTCCCAAAATCTAAGTAAATTTCGGTTCAAATTGTCTTCTTCAGAAAATTCAACTCTGGTTGAATATACTTGCACGGAAGATTGCCGTAGAGGGCCTGTAATAAGCCATCCAAATACTGTATCCTGAGCTAACAACGAACCTAAAACGTTTCGCTGAATTTCACCCGTGATAATTAGTGGATACAAATCAGCGCCTAGTAATATATCGACAGGCCTAGAATCATAAAATTTAGGATCTGCCAGACGTAAATTTGGCAAGTCCCTGCGAAGTTTATCTTTTAGTATAAAAGATGGTAGATTACCTGAAATTTTCGGCAAAACCTGTGCCATAGTCGTCAAGCTAATCGAAGAATCCAAAAGAGAACCTATTTCAATAGAACAACGTTTTTTAATAGTGGCAGAGACCGTTTGGTTTACACCTGAAATTTTAGCATTCGTAGAATGCGCAGAAATATTTAAACGGTTCTGCAACCGTTCAGAAATAAATGATGTTTCTGAAGCGTGATCAATAAGGGCTCGAGCTGGGTACGTAATACCCTGGTGACGTATATTCACCATTGCAGTCCCTAATAATGCAGTTCGATTTTGATAAATATGATACGTTTGACGATTTACAAAAGCCGAAGATATTATACCGCGAGAGGTAGATGGCTGTGTAAAATTAACGCCTGAACTAGCAGCCGTATTGAAATTAGAAGAATTCCTAACAAGATCTAAAGGAGGCGCATTTCTGTGCAACAGGGTATGATGCCTCCTATTGCAGCTTGAACAATTATGAACGCTCTTGCAGTCCTTCACCTCATGTGCGCGCGACAAACAATTAACGCAACAATGAAATTTTTTAACTGTTGAAAATCTTTCCGCAATTGAAAGATTTTTAAATCTTTTGCAATCCCGCAAAAAATGGCTTTGATTTTTGCAAAGAACACAATTATTTGTTGTTGACGAACTCGCATAATGTGCTTTTGTCTTTTGTTCAACTTTCTTCTTTTCATGAGAGGGGTCCCTAATATCACGTAGACATTGTAACGTTTGAATCTTTTCTGTGAGAAAGGCATCTAAATCCTTCCAGACAATACGAATTTGTCCTTTATAATCTGTTCCCATAAAGTAACAGTAATATCTGGAAGTCTCTGAATACAAATAAAAATAATCATTGGATCTCAATTTTCTGTTGACACATCATAAATAGACAAGGCAGATGCGCAAGTCTCCTTATCTACCACTGGAAGATTAAAAAGAAGTTTAAATTGGTTGTTAACCAACATACGGGGATTTTCATATGCATCCCTGAGATTTTTCCGCGCTATTTTAAAACCCTCGTTTAAAAGTGGGCATTTAGAGACGATCTCTTTTGCCTCGCCGCTGGTTTTTCGCCTGAAATGGCATAGCCGCTCAATGTTACTAAGACACGAACTATTCACATATAATGCAGTAAATAAATCTCTAAAGGTGGGCCAAGAAAGATAATCCCCTGCAAACGTGTCAACGTCGCAATTTGGTAACGGTAAAGTGTGACCTGAAACATCAGAACTGCACGGATTTGCCACTTGGGAACTACCACATTCAATCCTCGAATCAAATTCTCGCTTCTTTCCATTTACTTTTCCTAAACAAGTAAAATATGCTGTATATGTAGCGCGATACTTTCCCGTTATAACATCATCCTGATCCAATTTACTATCTTTAAAAGTTTTCAAAAAATCTAAACACTCCTCCTGAGTTGTCTTAATTTTACCCCACAAAAGTTTGAATTCTTCGCCATGAAGCTCTAATGTGTCAACTGTATGTTCTTCTTTTTTTTATCATTAAAGAAAGCCTCAAATTCTATAAGAGCATCCGAAGCTCTAATAAATCTATCAAGTGCTGTAACAGACATTATTTATTAATTTGTTTCAAATTAAATAAAATTAAGCGAAAAAATTTAACTTGCACTTAATGAAAAAAATCAATGAAATTATCTTCAAAATTTAATCAAATTATATTTAAAAAAAATAATTTTAATTTAAATATAACTTAAAATAAAACAAAAAATGATATCAGTAATTTAAACAAAATAAATGATAGTCAAACTGACCGACAGTAGGGCTTAATTTGTAAATTGAAGAAGAAGCACTAAATACAAATATTGGTTAATGTATACGTATGTATGTATATATGCAATCTATATTTTTATTTACAAAAACACACCACTATTTAATGCACTTGATATAACTTTCTTGAATATATAAACTTAGATAGTATAATAAAATATTTTTATTATGCTGAAGGCTTTAAATTTTTGTCACTTTAATATATTTATAATATTTAGACAAAAAAATCACACAGTCGATTTATTGCGTAGCAATAGAAAATAAATTAAAACAAACGTCGAAAATGGAACTGCAAAACGATCAAACACCATATATATGTACATACATATGTATGTATGTATATATGTAGATAATATTAAACAAATAAACCAATTCGTGTGTATATGTTTTATTTACACTTTTTTAAATTATTAATTTCAACTTCACTTTAATTCAAGCACTTATTAAAATTATTTTACGCACCTTATTTTATATGAATTTATCCAAAAAAAAAATTGGGGATGAAATTTGGTGTTGAATGTATGTAGATCTTTAAGTAGAAAAACAATGTTGATTATTGAAATGAAAACTTTCAATATCCGGTTCGAAGGACCAAATGTTTGCGTGTAAGAAAAGTAAAGAATAAATAAAAAACCAAGTTTTAAAATTTTATATTAATTGTTTCATTTATTTAAAATATTACCTTTTTCAACAATAAAATGTTTTGCTCATACAAATTGCTCAAAACGAATAACAAAAATTTGAAGATGGCTATACAAGTTTAATTAAACTGTTAGCGGTTTTACTCGTTAGAATCTAAAGAAAAACTCCGAAAATAAAAAGCAGATAAAAATAGGAGTATCATTTAGATCCTAACAGAATAATAAAATTACACACTAAGAAAATTTAAAGTTTTAATAAAAAAGGCTTTTCTAATTAAACAATTCCTTTAAACGAAAACTAATTTTTGTGACATTCACAAAATCAGATACTATAAGTTCAAAGCTTTGTAATTCAATAATTTTTTTTTTTTCAAATATACTGAAAAATTATGAATTTTGAACGCGTTAAAAAGTGCTATATTTTTTCAATTGTTTGTTTACATTTTTTATTTTACTAATCATAATAATGTTGCCATTGCTTTTACCTTTCTTGTTTTAAGCGATCGGAACACTATTACCGACATTATTTTCTATATTCCAAATGTTTCTTTTTCACTTTTGTGAAAGTTTCTTGCTTAATAACTTTTGATTGCTAGTATTTCAGAAAACGATCAATACCAATTCTGTATTGTGCTTTTATTATCTATCGTTTGGTATAGGTCGCTATATGGTACCACGAATAGTTTAGCAGTAATAAGCAACAGACTTTTTACCTAATTTTAGCTATTTTTTCACTTTGTGAAAGTTTCTTGCTTAATAACTTTTGATTGCTAGTATTTCAGAAAACGATCTGTACCAATTCTGAATTGTGCTTTTAATATCTACCGTTTGGTATAGGTCGCTATATGGTACCACGAATAGTTTAGCAGTAATAAGCAACAAACTTTTTACCTAATTTGAGCGATTTTTGCACTTTGTGAAAGTTTGTTGCTTAATAACTTTTGAATGCTAGTATTTCCGAAAACGATCTATACCAATTCTGAATTGTGCTTTTAATATCTATCGTTTGGTATAGGTCGCTATATGGTACCACGAATAGTTTAGCAGTAATAAGCAACAAACTTTTTACCTAATTTTAGCGATTTTTGCACTTTGTGAAAGTTTGTTGCTTAATAACTTTTGAATGCTAGCATTTCAGAAAACGATCTATACCAATTCTGAATTGTGCTCTTAATATCTATCGTTTGGTATAGGTCGCTATATGGTACCACGACTAATTTAGTAGTTTTTTGATTAATGAAGAATTATTTTCCGTACAACACCCTTAAATCTTAATTGATTTAAGTGACAATCGCAAAATTAGATTCTACAAGAGTAAGGCTTTTAGGTGTAGTTTATATTTTTTTTATTGAACAAAAAATTATTAGTTACTAGCATTTTGAAAACTGCCTTATTTTTGCAAAAGTTTATTTACATTTTTTTTAAATGTAAACATGAAATAGTACTTTTTAGGCGACTCTGAAAAAGTTTGCTAGAAGAAAAAAAAATTTGTTAAAAAGTTTGTTTTCTTCTCGCCGATCATTTTTCTTCCGATTCTTAGAATTAAGAAATAATCATGAATTGTAACATATGTATGTGTATGTTGTGAAAATTTTGTACAAGCGATTCTTATGAAAAAATTTAACATATTCACGTAGCCCATTACAGTCATAAGAGCCTTTTGTGTGAAGTATTTTTTTCAACCATAAAACATAATTACGTTAATTTATGTTTCATTCTGAACAATGAAAACTAATTTCGTATTTTCCAAATTGATAATATGCAAATAAACTATTTATGCATGCGTACCTGTATATCAAATTGTCAAAATAAAACAAATAAATGTAACGTTTATTGCTTTGCCTTAAAATTGTTAAATGAAAGCGTGATTTCTACTAATACAATACAAAAACTAATAAAAAATATTTTTTTATATTTAAAAAGATTTAAATAATAAATATTATTTCAAACTAAAAAAATTTTTGGTTATGGTTAAATATTATCAGTGTACTTATTTTATTACACAATCCGACATAAACCTACTTTGTTGAAAGTTGGCATGATACTGATTGAAAATTTTATATGTTTTGTTCTTTTTGTGAGAGTCTTGTTGAGATTGTGTTGCCAAATTAGGGGATTTTCCCCTAGATTTGGGGGATTTTTTTTTTCATTTAGGTGAGAATTTAGGGGTTAACATTTGTTAGTTAAAAAAATTGGGGGTTATAAAAATATTTAGGGTGTTTTTTTTATGTTTTAGCAGATGCTTAATTGGTCCTCCTATTTTTTTGCAACCAATAAATTAAAAATATGTAACAATCAACTTTCTGATAGGTTCTTCTAAACTATTTAAACAACTTATTAGAAAGATGATTGTTGGGTTATGCGTGTAATATGTCATGAAAAACAACAAAATTCGTACATAAGTAACGACCCAGTGGTAAAACTAAAAATGCCTTCTCACTTCAGGCGTTCTATAAGGCATGCTTAGACCTTATCTCGGATTCTCATTTTTGTGTGCCTTCCAAGGAAGGCCTTTTAGATGGCCTGGGCTCTTTCTTCTAAAAGATCCAGCACACATTCCTACTTCACTTCTCTTAGTAGGTAAGTAGGAATGTGTACTCATTTTGTATGAAAAATACATACATAATTTTCTCTTTTTAGATTTCTTATTTATAAAATACAAAAGTTCATTGAATTGCCTTTATCTACTTCATTGCTGCTTGAAATTGAGATGCTTTGATAGACTGATTGGCAGTGCGAATGTCTATCAGCCTAGAGGTTGACGGTTCGGATCCCAAAAATTTTAATATTTCAATTAAAAATAAAAACAAATTAGAAGTGCTTAGTTTTGCTTTTAGTTTTTGCTACAAAAACCCTTCTAAGAGACATTAAATTAAAGGCCTTCTAGCAGACAATTTTCGGAAGAACTTCTGGAACGCTATTCGACATAAAAGACTGTGGAAGGCCTGCTCCGCAATGACAACCTGTGTAAAAAAGACATGAGAATGGAATGCGAACAGAATGTAAACAGAGGGCCTTGTGCCTCAAAAGAAGGAGTAAAGAGGCCTTCTAGAAGGCTTTCATACTCCTTCTTTTTTTACCACTGGGTATATTTGTATACGCATACATATGTATATTTATAATACATACATATGTACTTTAATAAAATTAAAACTTAAACACCTTTTTGTTTTGTTTTGGGGGATGTTTGTTAAAATTGGGATTAATTTAGAGGATTTTTTTATTTAGCAAATTTGGATTTTATTTTTTATAAATTACAGAAAAAAATGTATTTAGGAAATCAAGAAAAATTATTTTAGGGGAATTTAAAAAAAAAAACCTTGATTTTAGGGGTTTTTATTTGCTTTTAGGGGAGAGAGAAATAAAAAATCTGGCAACCGTGCACTAAGGGGTTTTGCCTAGGTCTCTATCAAAGAGAACCCAAGAGCATAGCTGCCAAATTTTTTAGAGGTAGTATCGTCATATTTTTGTGAAAAAATCGTCATTATTGTCTAAATTTCTTATTGAAATCGTCATAAAAATGGCTTTTTTTTTACCAATTTTTTATTAAAGACAAAACATAAAAAAATTCTTAAATCAACACATCTTAGTAATTAAACAGAATTCTTATAAATACAGAGAACTTTTGCACTATAGTCTTATTTATATTTACCTAAATACTCTTTCCAGATTTGCTGAAGAATGTCGTAAAACAATGATTTTTTTAATGAATTTTTTCAAAATGGGAAACTAAAAAGTAAAACCTCTTGTTTGGAACTCTCAAATTTTTTTCAATAATCCAATTAATTTATCATTTATCAGGATACATTTTTTTAGGTCTAATAATTTTAATTGCCTTGGTTCTGTTTCCAGCTCTTGTCTATAGGAACAAAGGTTGTAGCTTAAGTGATTAGCACGTTGACTTAATAATGTCATGTTCACGAGTTCAATACTTAGACTTGGCAAAGTAAAATAATTATAAATTAGATATGCTAGCTTCAAAATAATACGCTCAAGTTTGCAGTATCTTTATGTCGGTAAATTTGCGTACTTCCAATTTTTCTCTATATTTTAACCGAGATCCTAAGGTACCTCCTCACAAAATTTTATAAAACTTCATGCAGTGGTTTTTACGTGCACAGATAGACATAATTTTTGTCTATCCGTATGTCTGGGACAGACAAAAATTCTAAAGATTGCTGTATTGTATTTCATTCCTATTACTAACTGCACATGCAACAAAATTTTGAAAAAATATTTCATGTACAGAAATGTACCTGTTACAGTTTTATTATATGTATAGATATTATATTTTTCATCTATATGTGCTTTTGTCAATATGTCTGTGGCATAGAAGTATTTCCTAAATAAATGTCTTCAAAATCTAAAAAATTGTATTTGTTTTTATAATCAATTAAAAGTTTTCAGTTTTAGGCAAACTAGTTTTTAAAAAGTTGCACATTCGAATTTTCAACAATTTTTGTATTTCATTATATAAATTGAGAATTTCTGTACTCTTGCTTTGAAACATTTTATTTACGTGTTTAATAATTAATAAAATATATGTATTTATGAAAACCTTGGTACATTTTATTTATGGAATTTATATAACTCGAAATCAACTTAGAGGTGAAAATATTATCAATATTTGATGGAAATGAAAAAAATTTTTACTAAATTTAATGGTTCGTACATCCCTTAAATTCTGACAACAACAGCTTTTAGTGCTCTTCGCTACACCCATCCACAAAAAGTATGACCAACCTTTAACGCGAAAACACACGCTATTCTTAAGTCAAAAATGTTCCCATCCAACCTGTTTTTTGCTAGACTATACGTATTAACACGATCACAATTTTTTAATTTCAGTGGGATGTGCCACTCCCAGTATTCTTATCCAGTCTGCATTTTGCTAGACTATGCACATTAGTATGACGGTTACTTGTACCCACTTTGAAGATCATACCTATTATTGTATTGGAGGTACCACGCTCACTGCCCCAATGCATTCTGTATTTTGCAGACTATGCGCCTTACCACAAAGTATACTCTTCCAAAGTTTCAAGACGCTATCTATTGCAGTACGCCAGGAACACGATAATAATTTTTCACTTTGTATGGGCGGTACCACGCCAACTATTCCAGCTATAACTCAGGAACCAATACACATACAGAGACCTTTTATACTTAAAAACCTTGGTATTGACGTCTCCTTTCATATAAACTATGCAGAAACAAAATCTTCAGGGTACATAGAAGAATTACGCATTCCAGAGAACATCAATTACTAACACAATGTAACTTATTTTTATATATAATAATATTCTTTATGTTGTTTTTGTTTTTTAATAATATTCTTTATGTTTTTAAATAATGATAGAGTTTTGAAGTTTGAAGTTATCGGTTAGAACGGATAATTTTTTTTCTCTTCGTATAGGAGCAAGTTCAAACATTGTTTTTTTATACTCGCCGGAGTTTGTACGATATGATGAATTCAGGTTGTCAAACTTTGGATAAAAAGCTAAACTTTTTAGAAGATGAAATGTAGAAACGCACAAACTGCTCAGAGTCTTGTATGTGTGATTTGAATGAACGAGATAATGCTTTCTTTTATGACTTTAAATTTAGATGGAATAAGGTGCATAGAGTAGATACACGATTTAAGGCTGCGAATAGGAAGTGGTTGGAGTCCTCTATTAGTTTTCTCGTGCTCATACTGGAAAATGTGATAGAAAAAAAATTTCTTTTACCGAGTCAAGTGAATCGATTAAACATAAATAAACAATGCTTTTAAGGGACACCACAGCATCGCCAGTGTTAGCTCATGCTACACAGATTAAATTAAGAACATCAGGGTACATAGAAGAATCGAAAATTCTGCGTGGATTCACAAATGTGTTACTATCAAAAAATACACCTTCAGCAGCGAGTTCGAAGCAACCACTAGCGCCTGAGAAAATGTCTAATGTAAAAGCATTGTCTGTTTTTGTAGAACCTTATCTATCTCGACACCAATACAATATTATTAGACAGTCTGCACCTGAGAAGTTTTCCTCATACACAAATATTCAAAATGAAAAACAAAATTTTTATCCATTGGCACGGCAATTGATGATACCTCCAGTTTCAAACAAAACCAATTTGTGTGATCAAAATGATGATTATGATAATGAGGCAAATGATGATGACGATCAAGTAGATGGTGATCATGATCACGAAAATAATTATTTTAAGTTTCTGATATGTGTTCTATATTTTAACTTAAATTCCCTTATTTGTAATAAAACTGCAGTGAAATATACTTAAAATGCTTTGTTTTATCAAACTGTATTGGTATTAGGTGAAAGGTAATGGAAAAATATCCTAACAGAGCCGATACTTAAAAACTATGTATTTCAACCCAGTGTGGAACGGTTAGAAAAATCAAACATATTTGATACAGATAAATATAGGATGGCATACAAAACATATTGTTACGAAAGAAGAATTTATTCATTATAAGCTCTGAACAACAATACTCTCGAACAACAACAACATTAATGGTTTATTTTCTTACAATGATGGAAGAAAGAAACGCCTCATACAAACATTCGCATTTACACACACAGATTAAATAAACACTCTTCTGTTAAATACACAGCAACATACATAAATACAAGCATAAACGAATAAACAACCACACATACAGGTATAAAGAAATAAATAGCCACACATACAGGTATAAAGAAATAAACAACCACACAAACAGAAAACAAGAGCAATAACAATCGAACCTACCAGACCTGTCTGGAATAAAACATTCTGGTGCTTTTAAATCGCCTATATAAGTGAATCGTGCTGGCGAGTAGTATGGCAGTATTAATTTAAAAGTCAAAGAGTTAAGTTGTCGAATTTTAAGAGTGTTTAACAGTTTGCTGTATTTTTTTAACAGTGGTATTAATAAATAAAGTGACTTACAGTAAAAGTAATAACAGTGTGTATTTATTTTGCAATTAAAAGAACCCAACGTAAAGTAAAAACGTAACAATTGGTGACAGAAGTGAAATTGTAAAATAAAATAACTTAAAAAAATAAAATAATAAATAGAAATGAAATTTGAAGATCTTAAAGTGGAGCAGTTGAAAAAGGAGTTGAGTTGCAGAAGAGGCTCATAGATGAATTCAAGCGTCGTGGCATGGACATTGGCGCATATGAGTTCGAAGAAAAAGAGGTGACAGAGGTATGTAGCCGTGAAACAACAACAGCAAGTAGCATGGATTTCAATACGATGTTTGCCGCTATGATGGAGAAAATGGGAGAAAACTCGAGAATGCTAGTCGAAGTACAAGAAGCTTCTAGAGCAAACAACGAAAAACTGTTAGCTGAAGTAAGAGATGAAGTTCAGGAAGCTTCTAGAGCAAACAGCAAAAAACTGTTAGCTGAAGTAAGAGATGAAGTACAAGAAGCTTCTAGAGCAAACAGCGAAAAACTGTTAGCTGAAGTACAAGAAGTTTCTAGAGCAAACAGCGAAAAACTGTTAGCTGAAGTAAGAGGTGAAGTACAGGAAGCTTTTATGGCTAAAAGTGAGAAACTAGAAAAAGTTAACGAGAAGCTACAGGAAATTTCTAGCACCGTCAATAAACGTGTTGACATCTTAGAAACAAAAGTCTGCAAGTTCGATGAACAAATCTCTGCCGTAGAAGTGCAACTGTCTGGTTTAAACAGAAAAGTGAATCTTCTAGAAACTAGTGGCGTCGAAGTACAGGTGAAGGATGTCGATGTAAAGCTGCAGGAGCTTGAAAACAAAATTATGTGCCTGGAAATAAGAGAAGGTCCAGTACGAGCCAGTAAAAATCTAGGGAGCAATGAAGAAAAAGCGATTGAGCTGATTCTGGCACTTAAAGGATCTGCAGCAGAAGTCCTCGAAAGCCTACCAACAAGCTGCAGAAATAATTATGAGGACATAATGGTGGCGTTACAGCGCAAATATGGCGGCGATCGTAAAAAGGAGCTGTATAGAATGGAGCTACGTGGCAGGGTGCAAAGAGCAAATGAGACGCTTCAGGATTTCGCAATGGAAATAGAGCGCTTGGTGCAGCTAATATACCCTGGGGAAAACCATCCACTGCTAGAACAGTTCAAAGTGGAGGCATTTGTTAATGGTATTCGTGACCCAGATATTAAGCACGCGGTTTGCGCTAAGGAAAACACATCCTTTGCTGAAACCATTACTTACGCTCTGGCTCAAGAAACAGCAAAAGTCATTTCGAGACCGCAGTCATACAAAGTGCGAAAAGTTGAAGTAGCTGCTGAAGATGAGAAAACAACAATGGACGACATAAAGCAAATACTTGAATCGGTAAAGAAAGTCTTAGATGAAAGACAAGGTAAGACAAACGCTAAGTGCTTTAATTGCGGTAAAGTCGGCCATTTTCAACGAAACTATAAGGCAGCAAGAAAACGAGCCATATCTGTTTCGCCGCCAAGAAACAACAAACGGGCGACTCACAAAACATCTCAAGAGTCTTTAAACTAAAGAGAGCTAGCACTACGGGGCATGAGCTAGCTCCCACAACCGAGGGCCCCACAATCTCCATATCTGTGATGCAGCAGCAAAACAGCAATCTTACTGCAAGCGGGTATATCAACGGAGGAAAGCGTATTCTGACAATAGACACAGGAGCGTCGCAGTTTATAATAAGGCCCGATTTAGTAAAGGGAAAAGTGGAACAATTAAATAATGTAAGTCTGCGCACTGCTACCGGAGAATTTGCTACTGTCTATGGTAAGGCAAAAGTCAGATTAACTATAGCCAACATGAGCGTGGACCATGTGTTTATTGTTGCCGATATCGTGGACGAAGTTATTGGCGCAGATTTTATGATTATGCATGGAGTCGATCTGCGCATGGGGCAACAAATAATGATCTGGAGAAACGTTGAAATACCCCTTGATATTGGATATATGAGTAAATCTGCAGTAAGGAAGTTGGTTGCTGTAGCATCCCAGAAATTACCACCTCAGGCAGAAACTGTGATATGGGCACGTATGGAGGAAGATTGTGAGGACAACCGGTTGTGGGTGGTAGAACCATCAGGTATTAAGAGTGAGACAAAAACAGCAAAAGCCCTCGTGAAAACCTGTAAGAATGGAAAAATTCCTGTGATAGTGTTAAATCTATCCAACAGTGAAAAAGTAATTGGTAAAAACTCTCAGATAGCTCAATGTACACTAGCAGAGGCCATAATTAATTGCGAGAAAGACTCAGAGCCTGAAAAACTGTCAACTAAAGAGCGCGAAATACTAGCAGAACACGTGGGGAAATGGGTAGCAGAGCTGGAGCCACCTGACAGAAACAAAGCCAAGCAGCTGCTACGAAAGTACGCCTCTGTCTTCGCCGTAAAAGATAAAAGCCAAGATAGAACGGCAATAGTGAAGCATGAAATAAATACTGGCAAAGCGAGGCCCATAAAACAAGCCCCAGGAGCATTCCCCTAGCCAAGCGGAGCGAAGTAAAGCAGCTAGTCAACGAAATGGAGCGAGACCTAATTATCGAACCATCTTCGAGTCCTTGGAGCTCGCCGGTAGTTTTAGTTAAGAAGAAAGATGGCAGCACTAGATTCTGCGTTGACTACAGAAAGCTCAACGATGTTACCAAAAAGGACAGTTATCCGCTACCAAGAATCGATGACACCTTGGACACGCTAGCAGGTACTAAGTGGTGTTCTACGTTAGATCTACAGAGCGGGTACTGGCAAGTCGAGATAGCTGACAAGGATAAAGAAAAAACTGCTTTTAGTGCTCTCGATAGTTTATGGCAGTTTAATGTTATGCCATTTGGTCTCTGCAACGCTCCAGCCACCTTCGAGCGTTTAATGGAACGAGTGTTAAAGGGACTCAATTGGAAGTCATGTCTGGTGTATCTGGATGACATAATTGTCATGGGAAAGACCTTCGATGAACACCTAAGGAATATGGAAGAAGTCTTCAGGCGTATATCAGCGGCTGGACTGAAGCTCAGTGTTAAGAAATGTGCATTGTTTCAGAAGGAAGTCAAATACTTGGGGCATCGTGTAACAGCAGAGGGCATATCAACCGATGAAGATAAAATACGGGCAGTAAAGGACTGGCCTCGTCCTCAAAATCTTCACGAGTTACGAAGTTTCTTGGGACTCTGCACATACTACAGACGATTTGTACCAAATTTTGCTAGTGTTGCTGCAAGCTTACATGAACTAACCAAAAAGTCGCGACCTTACCAGTGGAGTGAAGCAGCCGAGGAAGCATTCCAGAAGCTCAAGGAATTGTTGTGTGTGGCACCTATCCTGGCATATCCAGTAGCTGGGCGAAAATTCGTGCTGGACACTGATGCAAGCGGATATGGAATAGGAGGCGTGCTGTCGCAAGTGGTAGATGGGACAGAAAAGGTTATAGGCTACTACAGCAGAGTACTTTCGAAGCCTGAAAGAAACTATTGCGTAACGCGACGAGAGCTTCTAGCAGCAGCACAGGACAGATCATGCCGCACTCAGGTGGTTGCTGCAATTCAAGAGCCCTGAAGGACAGCTTGCACGCTGGATAGAGCGACTTCAGAGCTATGACTTTAGTATTGAGCACAGAAAAGGAGGCAAGCATAACAACGCAGACGCCCTTTCTAGGCGGCCATGTGATCTGGGGTGTAAGCATTGCACAAAGGCGGAGAGAAAAGAATTCGTTATTGATGTTCGGCTTACACATATAGAATCTAGTGAAGACTGGCCGACAGCACAAAGAAACGATCCCATATTGGCAAAAGTTATAGCGGCTAAAGAGGAAGACAGAAGACCGAAAGTCCACTGGCGAAGGCATATTGGGCCCAAAGGAACAGTCTAAGGTTGAAGGATGGCTGCTTATGTCGCACCTGGGAAAGCACAGACGGCAAAACTGTGATAGACTTAATCGTCGTGCCATCCTCCAATATCAACGAGGTCGTGAAACAATTCCACAATGGTCCTAGCGGAGGTCACCTTGGTGTAACGAAGACGCTGCAAAAGATAAAACAACGTTTCTATTGGGTCGGCTGCAATTGGCTATCCACCGCACAGAGGGGTATTTTGCCAATCTAGCTGGACATTAGGCAAACAATTTATTTTGAGAAATGTAAAAATTTAAGTATGCAACTCGACAGACAACAAAATTCTGCATCGTATAGTGAGTTTTCAAGGCTTTTGCTTGAGATTTGTCGTTTTGGGACACTGTTAAAGTCTGGAAAGTTGAGTATATCGTATACGTTTTTATTGACTTTAAACGATTTTGAGAGGTTTGCAATATATTTTTTGGTGGCTAAACGAATAAAGATTTTGTATTGATTTTTTTTTCTGTGAAATGGTTTATTAGTAGCTACTTATGTTAATTTTTATAATTTTCTTTTTTAAATTTTATAGATAAAAAATTTCATTTAAAATTAAAAAAAAGTTTTTTTTTTGTAAAATTTTTTGTAAAAAAAAAGTGAAAAGCTTTTTAAGAGTGATCTCCATCGCGGCCCTAAAAATGTTATATATCACTATAAAATTTGCGATCTCTACTCTTATACTGTAAAAAAACAGCTTGCGCATAGATGCGCCATTTTTTGGCGATTTTTTAAAAATTACACCTTTTTCTGTTGCTACTTATCTTACATAGGTAAATACGAGTAAGAAACCTTTTTATATTGTTAAAACATTTTGGTTTTCAATAACTGAAGGTAGATGTTTTTTATTTAAATCATTGATTCTAACACTGTTATTACCTGTAAAAAAAAAATTAGCAAAAAGGTAAAAAAGTAATTTTACCCACCCCCATAGCTTACATATATACATAAATACCTGTGCAGCTACGTTGTAAATGACGTTATTCTTGGAACAAAAATGTACCTGTATTAAATAATTAAACCAAAAGTAGTGTTTAAAAAAACAAATCTGACCTGCAATTAACAATTTGTTTACTATAAATTGTGGTTATTGTACAAAATTGTAATCATAACCCTTTTGAAGCTTCGAGAGTAAAATGGAAAAAGTATATACAAGATTGGAGTTATTCCAAATAGTACAGGAATCTAATGCTAATACCGTTGAAGAGAAATTGCAATTTTTATTTAGAAAATTGTGCGATGTTTCAAAATGTCAAGGAGATGGTGATATATCAGCAGTAAAGGACTGTTTAAAGAGTTAAAAAAAAAAAAATTTAAATTATATTGGCATTCCGCACATAGAAGAATTGAGAGAAACTTTACGTTTCTCTATATGAGTGGCATCCTATGACACCTACAATGCACAAGATTTTAATACATGGTGCAACTGTTATGAATGAGGCATTGTTGCCTATTGGGCTATTATCAGAAGAAGCAGCTGAGGCACGAAACAAGCATTTCCGGCTTTACAGGCAGAATTTCGTTAGAAAGTTTTCAAGGGTTCAGTGTAACTTATATATTATTAATAGGCTTTTGCCAGCACTTAACGCTGAAGAGGATTCGGAAGAGACTTTTGAAGAATCAGACGAAGAAGAACCGTGGCACTCATTAGTGCAAAGGAGAAGTCGTTTTAAATAAATTAATTGTTATAATTTTAAATAAAATTTATCGTTACAATCATAAATAAGTCATTACTATAAATAAATAAAATATTTTCAGATATCAAATACTATAAAGTAACAAGTTACAAAAATATTTTTTTAATAATATTCTTGGGAGGCAGGGATTGGTTCGGCATTGGAAAGCTTAAAAATGATTATTTTTAGAAAATTGGCAAAAAAAATTTTTTTTTCACAAGGACGTTTTGGGGTGGGATTGGAGGAAGACCTCCCCCTGCCCATAAAAATAAATTTTTATGGTTTTAAGAAGTATAAAATCTATTTCTTTGAATAATTGCATTATTTTTTCAAATAATATTTTATTTAACCGCCCACAAAAGGGGCGGGGCTAAAAATGGCATCTAAGAATCTCTTAAGTCCAACTTTAAGTTTTTGAACATTCTTTGACCTCAAAAGTTGTAATTGCTAAACAAAATACCGGGAAAATTAAAAAAAAACTTGCATTTTTCAGAGGTAGGATTAGTTCTTCCAAGGGGAACTTTTTTCTCCTTGGTCCGATTTTTACTATTTTCTAGCTTTGACAGCCAATGACCATAACAGATTTTTCTGCAAAGTTTTATTGACCTAGGTGCACTCAGTAAATTTTTAGAGCCAATATAAGCTAAAAACAAAAGTAATGTCCGGCTAGATTAGCAAAATACCCCTATGTGCACCGTAGCCGAGTGGATAGCCAATTGCCAGGAGTGCATTGCAGCAAAGGGTCCAGTACTAAGGAGTCGGGGGCAGCTTCAGCAGTACAATTCAGGCGCTCCCTTTGAACGTATAGCGATGGACGTAGCAGGTCCCTTCCCTGCTAGCAATGCTGGAAACCGATACGTTTTAGTGGTCATGGACTATTTTAGCAAATGGCCGGAAGTATATGCCATTCCCAATCAAGAAGCCAGAACGATTGTAGACATGTTTATAAGCAACTGGGTGTTTCGCTATGGTTTTCCCTTAGAACTACACTCCGACCAAGGTCGAAATTTTGAATCCGCTATATTCAAAGAGATGTGCGAAGTATACGGAATAAGAAAGACCAGAACGACACCGTTACATCCGCAATCTGATGGCATGGTCGAAAGATTCAATCGAAACCTGGAGGAATACCTGAGAAAAGTGGTCAGCGCACACCAGAGGGACTGGGATGAGCATATACCCAAATTTTTGTTGGCATATAGCTCAGCTGTTCACGATTTCACCTCACGAACACCAGCGAAAATAGTCTTTGGATCTGAGCTAAATTTGCCTGCAGATTTAGAGTTTGGTGTTAAGCCAATATCGGCAGAAGGAGACGGCGAAAACTCTAGTCCGGCACAAAGGGACCTTCAGGAGATTCACGAATTCGTGCGGAGTCGGATAAAATTAACCAGTGATAAAATGAAAGCCAGATATGATCGAGCTGCCTGAGGGATTTAACGAGGGACAACTGGTTCTACTTTTTAACCCACAACGGAAGAATGGATTATCACCCAAACTACAAACTCATTGGGATGGACCTTATAAAGTAATAAAGCGGCTAAACGACGTAGTTTACAGAATACAGAAATTTCAGAGCCCGAGATCAAAAATGAAAGTTGTGCACTTGGAGCGGCTAGCCAACTATGGAAAAGGTACATCTGTGTCTGTTCGGGACGAACAGGTTTGAGAAGGGGGTAGTGTTACGAAAGAAGAATTTATTCATTATAAGCTCTGAACAACAATACTCTCGAACAACAACAACATTAATGGCTTATTTTCTTAGAATGATGGAAGAAAGAAACGCCTCATACAAACATTCGCATTTACGCATACACACACACAGATTAAATAAACACTCTTCTGTTAAATACACAGCCACATACATAAATACAAGCATAAACAAATAAACAGCCACACATACAGGTATAAAGGAATAAATGGCCAAACATACAAGTATAAAGAAATAAATAGCCACAAATACAGGTATAAAGAAATAAACAATCACACAAACAGAAAACAAGAGCAATAATAATCGAACCTGCCAGACCTGTCTGGAATAGAACATTCTGGTGCATTTAAATCACCTATATAAGTGAATCGTGCTGGCGAGTAGGATGGCAGTATTAATTTAAAAGTCAAAGAGTTAAGTTGTCGAATCTTAAGAGTGTTTATAAGTTTGCTGTATTTTTGAACAGTGGTGTTAAGTAAATAAAGTGACTTACAGTGAAAGTAATAACAGTGTGTATTTATTTTGCAATTAAAAGAACCCAACTTAAAGTAAAAAACGTAACATATATATATATGTATATATATATATATATATATATATATATATATATATATATATATATATATATATATATATGTATATATATATATATATATATATATATATACATATATATATATATATATATATATGTATATATATATATATATATATATATATATATATATATATATACATATATATATATATATATATATATATATATATATATATATATATATATATAAAGAAAACCTTTTATAAGGGTTGGCTCTCCGTTCTAAAAGATCTAATACACATTCATACTTCCGTAATCTTAGAAGAGAAGCATGATGTTCTATTTGTATATCTCTCATTTTGTAAGGCAAATACAAAATTTTCTATTTTTAGATTTCTCTTGCCATTTTAATGCCTTGATAGACTGGTTAGTAATCTGATAGTCCATCAGTCTTGAGTTGTTTGTTCAATTTCCTCTCCTAAAAATAGAATTCGCGTTTGCGAGCGATGTGACAATCTTAATTTTAAAGTCTACGTAAGCAGCAGTCTTTTCAGAATAGGGTATTTTCCCCCTAAATTGAGGGGATTTCTCCGTTTAGTGGAGAATTTGGGGGTAAACATTTGTTAGGGGAAAAAATATTTTGGGGGATTTTTTAAGTTTTCAAAGATGCCTAATTGATCAATATATTTTTATGCCTATTTTTTGGAACCAATAATTGAAAACATGTACGTATTATAAGCTGATTGTTATATACATACATATGTATGTATGTAGCATGCAGATCATTTCATAAATACAGTAAACAAGCAAAGCTTTCGTAACGCATTTTTATTCTCTGTAAAATTAGCGAAAATTGTAAAAAGAATGTTCAAAAATATACGAAATAAGAAATATTAATTTTGCATAAAATTTTTCTTTTATTACGTATTTAGATAGGATTATGTTGTAAATATTAATTATTTTTTATTATTTTTTAATTTTAATTTAATTATTCATAAAAATTAAAAAAAAAAATTGGAATCGTTTTTCAAAAATATGTACCGGTTACGCATTTTTTTGATCAAATATCTCGGAATCGAGAAAAATTGTAGAGCTTAGAATTGTTGCATTTATGTTGAAACATTGTTCTGTCAAAAGTACTGACAATTTAGTCCATAAAGAAATATCATATATTTCTAACCCGATGTCCACACATGATAAATTTTCATCATAATTTTTAATATAATGTCGGCAGAGCTACTGTCAAATTTTTATCAATATCAATACATAGGGGAAGGCGGTGATGTATTTTTATTATGATGAATCATTTTTAATTTTTCGCCGCGAAGTCACAAAGTACACAGAGATGTAAATAGTGCTGATGAAAATGGCCATAATCAGACTTTCCTAAGCTTGTCAAGAAAGAGACAAATATAGTACCAAATTTTTACGAACATCGGAAAAATAAACAAAACAAAAACTAAAAATTTTGAAAATTTTCCTTTAAAGGGTGTTCGTTGTTTAAAACTTTGTACTTTAAAAGTAAATTTGTACATTAAAATATTAATTAAACAACAAAGTATAATTAAAACAAATAAAACTCTTTGGTGGTGAAAATAAGCTTGAGAAATATGTTTAATGAAAGTTACGCACATTTACAATAATAAGAAAATAACACAAAAGAAAAGCAATGTTTACGAAGTAACAAAAAAGAAAACTAATCAACTTGAGAAAGAGACGGGTAGAATTCGTATTTTTTGCCGTCCTGTTTATTCGCCGTTTGACCTATTGGGTTCTATTTGGCCACACAATATTAATTGCTTTTTATTAAAAAAAAATAGTTAAAGAAATTAAAAATTATCTTTTTCGCTTGTCCCCGTTTTTTCAATAAAAAAAAAAAAAAATTAAACGTCAGTATAAAAAATAGAATTGAAATGACGTTTTACATCATAATATAATTATCTGTACATGAGCTCTGATAATTATATCATAACGGTAATATAATGCTAATAAATGAAGTCTACACTAGATGAATTTTCATCATGATACAAATTTGACATTAATCACGATATAAATTCATCAGGTGTGGACTCCGGGTAATACTTTTTAAAATTATAGAAAAAATTTATTTGTGTAATCAATTAAATTATTTTAGGGGCTTTTATTTTAAAAAGCCTTGATTTTATGGGTTTTAAATTTGCTTTTAGGGGAGATAGAAAAAACTAATAATTAAAATAATCTAACGAAAAAATGTAGCGTAACAATATTCTTAATGAAATAACATTTTCCTTCTTGTTCACTTTACATTTAAAGGTCGAGGTGTATACACTACAACAATTTGTTCAAATTTACCAGCAACATATATTCTTCCAATACCCAATAACATTAATGTTGCAGAAACAACCAAATTTTCGCCTCATCGCAGTCGTGAAATTTCTGCCACAGTTTTATTATCACAAAATTATCGCGGAATATCATCACCAAAAATTGACATAACAACGGATAACTCTTCGATTGGTGCTGGTTCAGAAAAGAAAGATCCTCATGTGCAATCATACGACTGTTTTGGAGCCATAAGTCTTAACTCAGCAATGCAAAGTAATGTGCCGACTCCATTTGGTGGCATGCATAAGTTTACCCATTTAAATATGCCAGGTGGTCAGTGGTCTCAAGATTGCAAATTTATGTCACAAAATTTACAAAGTTCACATTATACAACATTAAGACAAAGTGCACGATCCAATTGGTCGACTTACGACAAGGATGCAACTGTCCAAAGTAAATGTAAGTAAATTAATTAACATTGTCGTGCACAAATAAGTTTTTTTGCACAAGTTTTCCCTATTCTTTGTTATTTCGGGAAAATTATTTTCAGCAATTCGTTTCTTGTTTTATTAAAGTTTGTTTTTGGTCAAATTACAAACGACAGACACAAAACCATTTTATCTTTCCAGAACTATAAATTAGCTTAAAAATACATACATTTATTTATGTATTTAAAGACTAAATGGGTTAATATGTCTGTAGAGCAAAATTTCAGAAAAGTACCAAAAACATACATATAATTACTAAAATATTAAGACAGAACAGTTTCCCCTGTTCCTTCGTCTCAAAATTTGGAAATATACGTTGTAATAAATATGAGTCGGTTGAAATTACCTTCTCGATTCCAGAGTAATATCTTTCTCAAGTAATATATTACATACTTAAACCTTAAATGCATAGCGATGTAGATCTATTTTTCTTTATTTAAATATATAAAAGTCTACATAATAATTTCATACAGACCTTAGTAACAAATTTAATTATTATTTGTAACAATCATTTGCAAAGAGAAAAGAAAAAAAAAAAAAAAATAAACAATTAAGTAAAATTATAATATTGCGTTTTATAACGTTTAAGCTTAAAGAGTAATCAACCAATTGATACAGTTAATTAAAATTGGCACATATTCTTCTCACTACATCATATGTTTAAGGTTCCATATCTTTTAGTGTGACAATGATTGGAATGTTTTTTGTTTTAGTTTTGATTGTACAAAACCTAATTTATGGTTATCCAACGTTATATAAAAAGTTTCGGCATTTAATTTCATTACCATTGACACTTTTTATTGGTGGTTTCTTATCTTAGTACAATTTATTTATTGAACGTTTTAAATAACGACTATTTATATGAAAAGATATAAAAACTTACTTTTTTCATATTTATTTATTGTATCCTCAATAAATTTGAACTAACAATATCTTATCTTAAATAAACAAAATAAAAATAAATACACTTTTACGTCCAGCCAGTGCTAGACAAAAAAATTGTATGTTTCACGGTTGCTGCGGGTCATCCCTCTGATGTTTGCACGAGAGAAGCAATGTCTCTCCTTCTTAGACGAATGTAACCACGTTCATTTAGTAAGTTTCGGGCCAGCGGATTTCGATGTATTTCAAGCTTCTTCAAATACGTTACTGCATATTTCGCTTTTTCTACTTTAACTGATGGCACGTTTAGATCGTTGGTGATGTTCGAGTTTTTTATATACCAGGGAGCAACTGTGATCATCCGTAGAATCTTATTTTGGCGTCTTTGAATTTTTGCTACATTGTTAGCTGAGGCAGTGTCCCATAATTGAATGCCATGGCACCAAATTGGTTTTAGAATTGGAAATACAATAAAGGTTTGCAATCTAGAGCTATAGTAGAACTTCTGCCAATAAGCCAGTTTAGTTGGACTGCTTTTAACTTCATTTGTGTGAGCTTTAATTTTATGTGGCGTTTCCAAATAAGGCGCCGGTCAAAATGTATGCAGAAATATTTCACGTCTGAAAGCTGAGGAATCGTTTGGTTGTGTGAAAGTGTGAAAGTTATGTGAGTACATTTTTGTTCATTTACCTTTATTCTCCATTTCTTCAACCATTGTTCTAAATTTAATACGTAGTCTTGTAAATATCATGATGCTACTTCGGTACTTTTGTGAACGCTTAAAAAAGCAAATTTCGGTGTGTGGACTCGGTCACTAGCAGCACAGCCGATAACTACAGAGGACAACTTTTGTTGGAATTTGTAGAACGATTTGCTGGTACTAAACAGGGGTAAAACCCACCTTTGTTGATTCATGAAGGGCAGAAGTGATTGATATCACCCTGTGCTCTGTCATCATGCTAGACAGAGTCAAGGATTGGAAGGTCGCGGACAGACTAACCATGTCTGACCATAGAGCTATCCGGTTCGACAATCTGTATGGTAGAAGACGCATAAGAATTCCGAAGAATTCTGATCATATCAGTTATAAGAAGTATCTTTCGGAACAAATTGGAAGTGCTCCATTCCGACCACCTCGTAACACGAGCGAAATCGATCGTAATGTGGAGATTTTAAACTCCTCGGTCGACAGTAGTGGATGAGAAAGATTCGTAACCCTGGTGGAACGGAGAACTTGAATAATCGGTGCATGAGGAAGAGAAACTCAAGCTCATGGGACGATTATAAGGATACGAAAAAAGAGCTAAAGAGAACGATACGTCTTCGGAAACGTCTGAAGTATGTAGAATACAGAAGATAGTATCTAAAGACCCTGTCTCCAAGATTGGACTCATTCGCAAAAGCGATGGTCAGATGACTGAGACAGTGGATGAGACTTTGCAGACGCTTATGGAGGTTTATTTTCTTGGAAGCATCAGTTCTAATAACTCTTGAACCCCTGTTAGTAGGGGGGGGGGGGGGGGGCTAGTGAGAAAAGACGGGTTGGGGCTGAAAGGATAGTGACTCTAAATGGTGTTAAAAGTGTAATACTATCTTTTGCACCATTTAAAGGGGCTGGAATGGATGGAATTTTCCCTGCCCTATTACAGTGGGGTTTAAACACCTTGCTAGAATGGATTAGGGAAATATTCATAGCCTGTCATTGTCTGAAGACAATGGAGAGGGTAATAGTCGACGAATAGGCCCTTGAGTAAATACCAACATGCTTGTAGAGCAGATAGATCTACTGATATCGCTCTGCATGAACTTGTCAGAGTCGCGGAACGAAAAATTCTCAATGGTGACGCTGAAGATAGTCGAAAGACTGCATCGGACACTCATTGCGGAAGGCGTTATATACAATGAGTTATGGGGAAGACATCAGCATCTTTACTGATGGTTCTCATATGAATGGTAAAGCAGGAGCAGGTGTATACTCAGCTGAGCTGAACTTGTCCTGTAGTCTGCGTTTGGGGGAGTAAGTCTCGGTTTACCAGGCAGAATTGCTTAGGCTGCTGCATGCGTTGCATCACCTGCTGGAATGTAGGGTACAGGGAAGAAAGGTACTCATTGCACTTGACAACCAGTTTGTTATAAAGCGTATGAGGCAGGTGATGGTGTACTCCAAACTAGTGCTGGAATGTGCCTCGGTTGATGAGGTAACATTGATGTGGGTTAAGGGACATATAGGCACAGCTTGCAATGAAGCAGCAGATCACCTAAGAAAAGGGGGATCTGCTGTGAATTTCTGTGGACCAGAACTCAGAGTAGCGCTGGTTAATGGCATTATAAGAGCTAAGGTCCTCCAATGGGACGGCTCAGTAAACCTGAAAAGGTGGAGGGAGGCCACTACGTGTAAGCAGGCTCGAATGGTGCTCAAAGAGCCCATGGGCAGGAAGGCCAGTAAGGTACTGAGATAAAATAGATGTACTCTAAGCTGGATAACTGCATTGGTGACAGGTCATGGAAACTTCAAGTATCATCTAGCCAAGATGAATATCGAAGAAGATAATACTTGCAGACTGTGCCTGGAAGAGGCTTTGACGGTAGCGCACATTGTGTTTGAATGTCCGGCACTAGTTAGCATAAGACTTCGGAGCACTGGTAAGAGCGGGGGACTTGAGCCTTGAAAATATGCTAGCAATTACCAGAGACTGCGTGATGAGAAAGAAGGTCGAGAGATACCAGTCGACAGTCTGAAATCACTAAAGTCAATATTAAAAGCTTGTTGTAGCCAGAGATTGTAATGATTATGAGATTTATTTTAAAAATTGGGTTTTAATGATTATTTCTTGATTTTTATTTTCTACTCAAAGAATAATAATTATTCTCTGAGCTTTATTTAATGCATAGAACATAACGATTATGTATTAAGTTTTATGTTCTGCTCAGAGAATAAAAATTATTGTCTGAGTTTTATTCTTTGCTCGCCATTTAATGATTGATGTTTAAGTTTTATTTTCTGATTGAAGAATAAAAATTACTCTCTAAGTTTTATTTTCCGATTGAAGAATAAAAATTACTTTCTGAGTTTTATATTTCACTTAGAAAATAAGGATTATTTTCCAAGTTTTATATTTCGATTAGAAAATAAAAATTATTTCTTGAGTTTTGTTTTTTACTTAAAAATAAAAATTATTTCTTTCTCTTGTTAATTTGGACATATGTATGTATATAAATGGTACTTTTTGGAACTTTTTTACTGAAACACATATCTCAGTGAAACCCTATCTCAAATAACGATACTAATATTATTTCTATGTGTTTCAGTAAAAAAGTTCCAAAAAAGTACCAAAGTACACGTTTTATCCCCCAAATATTGAAATCAAGAAAAAGTACCAAACACTAGTGTGATACTTTTACTATATCAGAAGAATGCCAACTAAACTAATTTCTATGTTTTTTAGTTAAAAAGTGTCAAAAAATACTATTTATATACTTACAAATGTCCAAATTAACAAAAGAAATAATTTTTATTTTTAAGTAAAAAATAAAACTCAAAAAATAATTTTTATTTTCTAAGCGAAATATAAAACTTGGAAAATAATCCTTATTTTCTAAGTGAAATATAAAACTCAGAAAGTAATTTTTATTCTTCAATCAGAAAATAAAACTTAAACATCAATCATTAAATGGCGAGCAAAGAATAAAACTTAGACAATAATTTTTATTTTCTGCGCAGAAAATAAAACTCGGAGAATAATTTTTATTTTCCAAGCGAAAAATAAAACTCAACAAGTAATCATTGATGTCTGAGGAAAAAAAAATAACTCGAAAAATAATTTTTATTTTTAATTTTTTTTCAATAGAACTTAAAAAATAAAAATCATTGGCGGAACGGACAGTCCCCTTAAAGACGATTGCAATGGTGTACTCCTTGTACATATAGCATATCCCTAACATAATGATTTTTTTCTTTTAAAATGTGATGGATAATCATTATTTGCGATCCCTGGTTGTAGCACATGACCTCTATGAGGGTAAGCTTGCCGTAATAACATTTCGGTTGTCTATAATCATTGACGGAAGGTGATCGAAAAGGAAATGGCAAAAGATCTGAATAAAAGGAAATTCCACAATTCCCAAATTAAGGACCAAAAATCCCAAATTTGGGATTTTTACTCTTTTGCCCATATAGTCTACATACGGACTAGGGCTCATAAAATACTTTCAAAAACAATTTGGAGCATATATAGCTTCTTTTTTCCTCCTCTTTTTTCGGTCCCAGCTTTGGCATTTTAGAATATATAGGCTAAAGTTAAAATTTCGATGTAAAATAGGTCATATTGTGGGACCTGCATCTTCTACAAGGATTATGAATTTTATACGAAATTTTGTTTAAACGTACACACATATAGTTAGCTTATACAAAAATATAAAATTTTTATACACTCCTTAAGAAAATTTTTTGGGCTAAAGTAACTCAGTAAAGATAGAATCTTCAAATTTATCAAAAATATTTAAAATTTGGCTCGCCAACTACGATGAACAAATTGAAAAAATATTGGTAAAAATTGTACCCAATATTTTGAAAAAACTGGACCAGGGTAGCAAAAAATGAAAAATTTTATTTCTTAAAATTCTTATAACTCAATAATTTTAAATTATTATTTGGAAATTTAGATACCATTTTTTAGATATTGACAAGACCTTTAAGAATCAGAATAATACTTATAAAATTAATAAAAATGGAAAAATGGAAAAACTTGATTTTGATATGAAAATCTACAAACTCATTTTCTAGCTAAACTAAGCATCCTACAGACAAAAGGACAAAAATCTGTGATTACTTATAAAATTCATAAAAATGGATTTTTTATTAAAAAAATTTTTTGACGTAAAATTCTGATTAACTAATTATTTATAAAATTATTTATAAAAGTATATAAAATTCATAAAAATGGATTTTTTATTAAAAAAAATTTTTGACGTAAAATTTTGATTAGTTAATTAGTTTATAAATGTATCAGACATGTCAAAGGAAAGACATTTTCGGAATGAAAGCAGTCTTTCATAGTAGCTATTATGTGTTTTGCAACATTCTTATTATGTTACTATTATAAAGAGCGATTTTTTGGAAAACCATTGCGATCGGAATGGTAACTATGGAATCATTTCAGTTCGGAACTGTTTATTAGTTAGAACTGCAACTGTTTATTAGTTACTATCAAACTGCTACCCTAACCTTATAAAACGCAAATAATCCATTAGCGTACTTTCTAGAGTTTAAGTATTAAAAATATTTTATAATATTGTAGACCTTAGATAGTAGACCTGAGTCAGTAACAATAAAGTTATTCACACATTATTGATGACTTCAAAATTGAACTTTGAATTGAACCATTAAAAAAACTACAAACGCTTTATTGTGGGTTGAAATATTTATAAACAAAATATTTGTATTTTGGTAACAAAAAAAGTTTTTATAGCTAAATCGTGAAAACCTCTTAGTTTAAGATTTGTTCAGCTTTGGGCTCTAACAAAATATTTGTATTTTGATAACAAAAAAAGTTTTTATAGCTAAATCCTGAAAACCTTTTGTTTGACTTAATCATAAATAAAGCCATATAGGCTGCGTTCTGCTTTGGGCCCAGAATTTTTTTTTATTTATTTCAAGTAAAACAATTTTAAACCATTTAAGGCCAATCGATTTTTGCATAAATTTATACAGTTTATCATTATAATTAACCCTATTTTAAATTATACACGATTATTAACATCTTCACAAACCACGAACATGGCTCATCTATTCTTGAAAAGTGGCAACCAAAATTTGTTTCGAAATTCATTAGATTTAAATTAACTTGCTTATAAAAGTATATGAATGTTCCTACATTGCTTTCTAGAATATGAGAAATTTATATTTTCGTATGGCAAAATTGAGTTCCACAATTTAGTTACGCGTACCACAAATGATATTTGCATAAATAATGTGCAAAATATTGGACATAAGAGGTTAAAAATAAAATGATGAAGATTTATATATTCTATAAAACATTGCAAATAGCATAGTATTAATAATGCCTTTAAAAGTGCATATCAAAAACTTTTACGGACACGTGGTCTCGTATCTGTAAACGTATCTTATTATCCGATTGAAACATTCTTCTATTTTAAAGTAGCTGAAGTTCCACTATAAACCTATATTGCATACAAAATTTTTGGAGTTAACAGGGCATGGCCTTTTTTCTAATATCAATAGATAGTTGACAAGAAATAAGATATACTGTTTTGAAATTATTATTTAATTAAATTTAGATATTTATATTTAGACACCACACCAAGTCCAACCCACTCACTTTGCAGCTTTGTACAGTAACCCTTGCGTCGCGTAGGCAGATATATTCACACAAAATCTTCATTAAATTGACGTGGATTAGATCTTAAGTCGTATCTGCATTGCATAGCTTCCGATGCAATCATCACTCTAGTTCGCGTTAGATTATGTACCTTCTGAATAGCGACTCGCACTTCATTGACGTAATCAAAAATGCTGTTATTTGCTTGTGGAGGAACTCGAAACATTACATCCAACGGTAAACGTAGCTCCCGACCCAACGTTAAACGTGCAGGGGAGTACCCAGTGGATACGTGCACTGCGGAACTAAGCGCAAATTGGTGTCCCAGTTTGTTTGATTTTTATCTATAAATTTCGCAAGGTAATTCAGGAACGTCCTGCTGCAATTTGCCAATGGTCTTTCGAATTGGGCCTTGCTGCACAAATTTTGCACCTCTTCGGTACAATCAATCCAATAAAACCTGTCACGCACTTTTCTTAAAGTTTTAAGACGACCAAGATGGCCACCTGTAGTGCGCTTGCGAGAGTATCAGCGGTATATGTTTTCTTGGGGCGATAGGCACCAATTCCTCTTCACCATCTTTAATAAACTTCCTTATCAACAAGCAATTGATCAAATATTGTCCAATAAGCTTTCAGCTAGGGCTCAAACCAAAAATTTCGGCTTTTTCCTGTTAGTTACCCAATCAATAACATTTTTTAATGCTAGATAGATCCTATATCTGATCGGCCATTCGACTTTCCACTGTAATACCAATCGTAAAGACTTCAACACCCTCTTTGATTTCAGCTTTTTCAAAGTGCTTACAAGCACCACGCTGGCGGCGGGATAATGCGTCGGCATTAAGATGTATATTTTCGGGCGATATTGTAGAATAAATTGATATTCTTAAAGTCGTTCCAACCACCACTGTCCTTCTGGTTCGCAAAAGTTATAAAACCATATTTGTAAAGCGTGGTCGGATCTTAAAATGAATTCACTTCCTAAAAGATAGTGTCGCAAATGTGCGGTAGAACTGACGACAGCTAAAAGCTCCTTTCAGGTGACACAATAATTTTTTTCAGCTTTATCGAAAGTCCGACTATAAAAGTCAATTACTCTTTCTTCGCCGTCTTGAATTTGGCTTATAACGGCTCCTATACCTACGTTTGAAGAATCGGTGTCTAGTTCGGAAAAGCTAAGATGGGGGTATTTGTGAGGTAATATTTTAATTTCCTAAAGGCCTCATTTGCACCATCTTCCCATTCGAATTTTGTTTTGGCTTGTTCAGTTAGCGGTTTAGCTAGTGTCGAAAATTCTCGTATAAATCGCCTGTAGTAGGAACGCTTCCCCAAAAATGCCTTTATTTCCGTTTTTGACTTAAGCACTGGCCACTCTGCTACTTTTTCTATCTTCCACGGGTCAACTTCTAGCCCGTTGTGACCTACAATATGGCCTAAGTAGCATATGCGATCTTTAAAAAAACTGCATTTGCTTAATTTAAGTCCGGTATTTAAGAGTCTTTTAAAAACTTCTTCCAATCGAGAGAGGTCTTCACAACAGTCCGGAAGTGTAAAACTGTATCATCTAAATAAACTAGGGCTATGCTCCATGGAAGCCCTTCAAACATTCGATCCATTAGTCTCTCAAAGGTTGCTGAGGTATTGCAGAGCCCAAAGGAACATTAAATTGCCAAAGGCCTGAGCCACAGGAGAATGCTGTCTTTTCTTTGGAGTCTGGATAAACTCCACTTGCTAGCTGCACTGCAAGTCCATAGTAGAGAACCATCTGGACCCATGTAACGCCACCAAAATGTTGTCCATTCTGGGAAGAGGATACGAATCCTTGCGAGTAGCTTCATTTAATCTCCTATAGTCCACACAAAATCGAAGAGAACCGTATATTTTTTACTAAAACAACGGGTGATGACCACGGACTAGCAAATTTCTTCACGATGCCCTGGGAAGTCATTTCTCGAATTAAATTAGTTATAACTTCTAGTCTGGCAAAAGGGACTCTCCTAGGTGGAACCCGAACAGGAGGGCAATCGCCGGTGTTAATGTTATACTTAACCAGTGAGGTGCGCCTAAAAGCGTTTGAGTTTTTAGAAAACACGTTGCCATATTTTTTTAACAAGTTTTGAAATTTAATGTTCTCGGAGGGTGTAAGTCCGGTAAGTTCATATACTGGCCGCAGCGCAGTGTTCGGGACAGCTGCTGGTTTGTCCCCTTCTATAACTTCTACAGGATATAGTTGGCCTAATGGAGTATTGGTTTCTAATTCCACTGTTTGATTCCTGACATTAATTAAACGAACGGAATAAAGCCCTGATCTGCCATCATCAACGTTCGACCTCGATAAGCTAAAACTGGAAGATCGTTCAACCATATAAAATCCTGCATTTTGCTCAGATAAATGAGGTATGCTCAAAAAGGTATCAGAGCTGGGATTAATCAGTCCTACTGAGCTACGGTTGTTGTGACTTGGTAATTTAATTTTTACCTTACCATTAGAAAACTCCATGAGCATGACATCCATATTAATTTTACACTTTTGCGCGTGTAAAATATCGACTCCTAAAATGAGTGGTGCAGGAAGTTATGTTGAAAAACGACTCCTATGGAGAAATTTCAATGGACTTGGCCAACTGTTCCAAAAACCGTTCCAGAGGCGCCGAAAAGTTTTAAACGATTATTTTCCAGCTTTGACTATTTCGGCACGAAGATCGTTGGAATCAAGGACAATCTAGCACCTGTGTTAATTATAAGTGGAGTTAATTTATGATATAAAACAAAGTAAGTTCTGCTCTGATCGCTGACGCTTTTTTGCTATAAGATGGTAGAGACTTATTGTTTCAGGTTTTTTGATAAAATAAAATAATAGCGGTAGCATTCCTTACTGCTTCTGAATTCACTTTTTTTACAGAGCTGTCATCGAATTTATAAAAGTCGTTTTCTCCACAGAACAGGCCGCTGTGAAATGCCCAAGATCAGGTGAGTTACCTGAGTTATCTCGAAATGACTGATACTAATCGATAAGAATTCGGAAGAGTATCGCAAGCAGATTCCTTATTACTAAAATTGAGAATGAAATCGTTGTGCATGTATTTTTCGATTGGAAAATTATCAGAAGAAAACCGGTTAAGGTGTATACAGGAAACAGGAGCCATTTGATCCAATCAAATTTGTCGAGTTGCAATTGTGTACCGACCGCAATTATCGCATTTATAATTGTTTTCCGACAGTATCTCAATTTCAGAGTATTTAGTTAACGCCTCCTTTACCATAGTGGAATGTACTATAGGCCGGAACAGGTCAATAAACTTATCTATAACGGTGTCAACAGTACTATAATTCAAACACTTTTTAAAATATTTGATAGTGCCTTCAAAAATGTCAGCAAAATAATTCGTTTTGTTCTCCTGCCCATTAGCGTAATCATTCAACTTATTTATAAAAAATGCAAAAACTCATGAACATCTTCCTGTTTCCCAGATAAGAAATTTGTGTTCATTTTTTTATTTTTGAGAAAATTACAAATGGTCGTATAGCTGTTTTACTAAGCTTGGTTGCTAAAAATGCAAAAAGAATACTTACAAGACAAGCGTCTTTTTTTTATTACATATTTCACCGGGTTCTAGTTGAATTAAAATGTGAGTAGCCACGGCAGGGATATGAAACGTAGCATTTAAGTAACAGGAGTTAAAGATATTTTTGATGCCTACTACCGGATGAAGAATAAAGTCCTTAACTTCAGATGTTATAAAACAACGTGGATTTTCGCCACGCGAATTTTTTACAACACTCTGTGAATTTAAGTCTGTATATATTGCCTCCTTTGTTGCTGGCGTATAGGTTGTCGTTGGAAGTAATTGTGGAGCATTCATTAAACAATGCGCTGGATAGCCCGTGTACCTTTGAGGCTGAATTAGGTGCACAAACGTTGAACTAGATGAAGTGGCCCTTATTGAAAGTCATGGATTACTTATGACGTACAAGTTGATTCCGTGTTTGATGTTGATTGCTTTGCGGGTGGTTTCAAGGATTTGAGAGCAGCATCTGATAATTTTTCTAAACTTACCAGACGCCTTTCTATAACGGCTTGTTGTAATTCAATTTCATCCAGCCATTTCTAATTGCAATTCCTTTATTTGCTGCTGCCATGAATTTTTTGCTACCGGCTGCGACGAAATCATACTGCCAAGATGAGCATACATTGACTCTGTAAAACTAGTCATCTGGCTCTGAAGCTCCTGCTGGAACTCTTCATTCATTTGCTTCTGTATTTGTTTGGCTTTCTTATTGGGCATCTTTGCGTTAATTTGTGGAAAAATGCATTCTCGCACTAGAACAGAGACCTCACACCTGACGCCAATGTTGTGAAATTATTATTTAATTAAATTATTATTTAAAATAAAAATGCGGTCCCGATAGGTTTCTTGTTGAAATTAGGTGCGATCCCGTACTTTTTGGGAAGAGTTCGGTAAAATGAGAAAACAAAAATAAACTCTTAGAGACAAAAATGCCCGAAAGTACGGGAACACAAAAAACCAACTTTATATCCCAAAACTTTATGTCAAAGTGTTTTGTATGCATTCGTAAATAGTAAAACTTAAAAACACAAATATTTTAAATGTACTCGCAATTCCTAACATATTTTAGAAGTTTAATTTATCAATCTTTTATGATAAAACAGATTTAGTGCACTTTTGTGAGCATTTGAACACATATATTTTTTTAATTTTCTATTGTTTACTTTCAAACAGCTGATTGTTTTGCTTTTACACAATCAACCCGAAGAAAAAGTTTGGGCTGATTCGTGCACGAAGAGGAAGAATACTCTCCCAAAATTACTCTCTTTTACCCAATCTTGCAGTACGGGAACAGTTTTCGGTATAATCCCGCGGGATCCCAATGTTGAGTACGGGATCACACCTATTGTTACAAAATTAACTTTATTTTATTTTTTGTGGTTATGTTACTTTTTTTTTTTTTACCGGCATAAAATGTGGTTGTTCAGCCAACCATTTTCTACTTAATTCTTCTTATCATTTTTTCTTTTGTTTCTTTTCTTACTCATTCAAATGTTATTAGTGCTGGTACGTGTTTAAACGCGAGAAACTTAATAAAACCTGTTCACAAGAGGAAGTTCGTACCAATACCCTTCGTAATGTCATAAGAACCCGATGAATCATAAAATCAATATGTTGACAAATGAAGAATTTTTCATATATATAGAACCCGAGAGCTGAAGAAATAAGAAACAAATTCAAGGGCTCTTCCATTAAGGGCAATATTTGGTAAAATTCCACGTATAAAATTAATGACTTTCGATTTAGAATTATTCAGAGAAAAAAATTTTCTTTCACACCATCGTTGCATATTTCTTAAATCTTCCTTTGTTATTTTATTTAAATAATCCCTAGATTCTGCTATAGCAACTAACTGTAAATCGTCATCATATATACATATACGCTTTCAGTGACACCAAGGACGATAAAATTTCATTAATAGGAATTAAGAACAATGAAGGTCTCAAAATAGTCCCCTAAAGCACACCTCTAGAAGTATATTTACTCGGCGATTTATGTGACAATATTTGCACATATTGTGTTTTCTGCATTATAAATGAATCAATTAATCTGCAAGCCCTTCTAGTAAATTGAAACTTAGTAAATAATGAATAAATTAATTATTTAGGCTTAAATTCTTAATTATAACGAGATAAAGAAAAAATTAGACACCAGCAAGTGGAGTGCATTTTCTAGACAGCTACGTCCGTCAGCAGCACTCTTCGCATCTATCTACTAGGTAGTTTCAATTGTTATTAATTTTCTATTTAAACAAACTTATTCATTTGGACGATGGATGTAATGTCAGTTTTGCGTTTGAAGACCAATGATAAACCTAATTAGTAAAGAGGTTAGGTAAGCTTAAATGCCGGTGGAACGCATGAGTAGAAGAAAAATAGTCAATAGTCCATCGGATACCGATTGTGGAAGTCGTTAGACATAATAAAATTAATTTTTATATTTATTTATTTTTTATTAAATTTAAATATTCCATTTGAATTCCAGATTTTAACTAAAACTAAAAACAATTTTCATAAAACTCAATAAATTTCTTATGATACTACGATAAATAAAAATAGTTTACAAAGGAGTATTTTATCAACAAGTATTAATAATAAAAATAGGGTTTTCATACAAGAGTAAATACATAGGGTTTCTATAAAAGTATTAATACATACATATGTGTACGACCAAGTTATACATATAACTCCCCCATCATTAGATTGACGCTCCGAGGAAAATTTACATAAATTGTCAAAAATAAAAAAATAAAACTTACATATATTTTTAATAACATTTGTTAATATTACACCTTTAAGTTTACAGATTCATAAATCAGCAATAAAAATACATACAGACATACTTACATATAATATCTTAGTTAAAATTTTAATTTAACAACAATTACAAAAATTCATTGAATCTCAAAATCTTCTCGGTTATGATTTAAATTTTTTATTGATTTTTTTCAATTTCAAAATTCTTTTCTTAATTTTTGGATAATCCTCAGCTTTTATTAAACGGCTTTGAAAATCAGTAGGTTTATATTTTGTGGTAGAGTGTAGTGTGTTGTTATAAAACATGATTACTTTATAAATTTTCTCTTCAACCGTATCACTATCTTTTTCAGGGTCGTGTCTGAGTAAACGAATATGTTCGTTCAAAGTGTTATGAAGACGTTCTACATCTGCATTCGAAGTCTGATTATTATTTGAAGTAAAGTGTATCTCAATTCTTCTGTCTTAAAAATTCATTTAATGGTAATGCTTTAAAACCTAACTCATTGTCAGTTACGATTTTATTAATATTAACTACAATACTCAAATACTAAATCAGGACTCTCTTGAATTCTACCCATGATCTGTTTTCAATTTTAATTGCTTGTGCAAATTTAGAAAATTTATTGATTACTGTTAAAAATAATGTTTTTTCAAGGCTATAAAAATTATGTATATGTCCTATTTGACCATGTCTATCAGGGGTTTCAGTTAACTTAAATATTTGTTTTATTGGTTTACGTTCATACTTTTCTACATTGCAAATATGACAATTATTTATAAATTGCTGAATTCTTAATTTTAATTTCGGATGATATATTTTCTTTCTTTCAAAATTTTCTTTATTTTATTTTAATTTTTTTCCTTCCAAGAAAAGTATTTCAAAATTTTTATTGTATATCATTCAAAATTTACTTTTTTAAATATTTTTTTTTTAATTATGGTTTTTAATACACTTATTTTATTGTTTTTTGTAAATTTTCACCATTTTTTTTTTCTCAATTTTCTTTATTTTTATTTACTTCTCAATAGTTTTTCTTTTTTCCAGTTTTAAATTCAGTTTTTCTTACCGTTCCATTCTTCCTGGTGAGAAAGTTTAAGTTTATATGCATATGTATTTTTTTTAAAGGATTTTATATTTTTTTCTTTTCTTAATGTTTTGTCCTTTTTGACACACTCACACGATAGAATATAGCACCAGGACAGCTTTTTCTATTATAATATAGTTAATCAAAAATTTTTCTTTTAAAATGTCACCAACACGATTTTCTGCTGCTGCTGTACACTGTTTTCCACAATTTTATTATTTAATACAACGTTTTTTATTTTTTCAATTATATCCTGGAGGGTGCCTTGGTATTCGCAGGATTAATTAATTATTTACAAACATTTTTTGTAAACACTACTGAAACACTGATCTTTCTTAATAAAAGGATCCTACCGACTGCGCCAATTAATAAAATTAATTTTTATTTGTATTTATTTTTTATTAAATTCAAATATTCCATTTGAATTCCAGATCTTAACTAAAACTAAAAACAATTTTTATAAAACTCAATAAATTTCTTATGATACTACGATAAATAAAAATAGTTTACAAAGGAGTATTTTAGCAACAATATTAATAATAAAAATAGGGTTTTCATACAGAGTAAATTCATAGAGTTTCTATAAAAGTGTTAATACATACATATAATATATGTGTACGACTAAGTTATACATATAACTCTGAACCTATCTTGCAATCTGCGTTTGGGGAAGTACGTGTCCGTTTGCCATGCAGATTTGATTGGGTTGCTGCATCCGTTGGATCACCTGCTGAAACGTCGTATTTTGCCAGTCTAGCCGGACATTAGACCAAAAATTAATTTTGAGAAATGTAAAAATTTAAGTACGCAGCTCGACAGAGAACAAAATTCTGTTGTTTTGGGACACTGTTAAAGTCAGGAAGGTTGAGTAAATAGCATACGTTTTTATTGACTTTAAACGATTCTGAGAGGTTTGCAATATATTTTTTTGTGAAAGGGCTTATTAGTAGCTACTTATGTTAATTTTTAGAAATTTTTTTTTTATTTTTAATGATAAAAAATTTCGTTCAAAATTAAAAAAAGGTTTTTTTTTTGTAAAATTTTTGGTAAAAAAAAGTGAAAAGCTTTTTAAGAGTGATCTCCATTGCGATCCTAAAAATGTTATATATCACAACAAAATTTACAATCGCATATTAACGCCATTTTTTTTGCGATTTTTTTAAAATTTTACCTTTTTATGTTTTTTCTTATCTTGGATAGGTAAATACGAGTAAGAAACCCTTATATATTCATAAAATATTTTGGTTTTTAATAACTGAAGGTATATGTTTTATATTTAAATCATTACATCTAACACTGTTATTACCTGTACAAAAAACAATTTAAATATCAAAAGAGATATAGACGTAGATGCCCTTTCTTTCGGACTATCTACTTTACACGCCAGATCGTCTATTTGAGAGCATATTACAGTGAAAAAATGGCAAATAAAATCTGATGCGGATAAAGCCATTGTTAACGCGAGTGTACCGAAAGCTGGATTTGGAAACACCAACGATGGTAACACTAGCAGAAGATTTTTTTTCAATCCTGAATTAGCTGCAGAAATAACTGTACTTAACGCTGAAGAGGATTCAGATTAGGAAGAGGTCTTTGAAGAATCCGACGAAGAAGAACCATGGCACTCATCATCACCTTAGTGCAAAGGAGAAGTTGTTTTAAATAAATTAATTGTTATAATTTTAAATAAAATTTATCGTTACAATCATAAATAAGTTATTACTATGAATAAATTATGTATTTTCGATAAATAAAATACTATAAAGTAACAAATTACAAAAATATTTTTTAATAATATTCTTGGGAGGCGAAGATTGGTTAGGCATTGGAAAGCTTAAAAATTAATATTTTTAGGAAATTGGCAAAAAAAAATAAAATGTTTTTTTTTCACAGGGACGTTTTGGGGGTGGGATTGGAGAAGTATGTAATCTATTTCTTTTAATAATTGCATTATTTTTTCAAATAATTTTTTATTTCACCGCCCACAAAAAGGGGAGGGGCTAAAAATGGCATTTAAGAATCTCTTGAGTCAAACTTTTAAGTTTTTGAACATTCTTTGACCTTAAAAGTTGTAATTGCTAAACAAAATGACGGGAAAATCAAAAAAAAACTTGCATTTTTCAGAGGTAGGATTAGTTCTTCCAAGGGGAACTTTTTTCTCCTTGATCCAATTTTTTCTATTTTATAGCACTGACAGCCTATGACCATAACAGATTTTTCATTAATCTGGGGGCACTCAGTACATTTTTAGAGCCAATATAAGCTAAAAAAAGTAATGTCCGGTTAGATTGGCAAAATACCCCTATGTGCGTCGGGTGCATGGAAGAAAGGTTCTCATTGCAGTTGATAACCAGTCGGTAATAAAACGCATAAGGTAAGTAAACGTCTACTGTAAACTGGTGCTGGAATACGTTTTAAAACTTAAGAGATGTGCTCGGTTAAAGTTGATGTAGATTAAAGGCACAGCTAGGAGTAAAGCAGCTGACCAACTAGCAAAAATGGGATCTGCTGTGAATCTGCTGTGGGAAATGGCCTAACCCCAATGAAGGTCCCACAATGGTTGAACTTGTGGGGGTGTGATCAATAAAACCAAACTTATTTAATTTTATTAAAACTAAATTAAATATTTATTAATGGTAATCAATGGCAAATAAAATATAAAGAAAGGAAATTTCTAGAATGACTTGTCGATCGTATCAGTTGTTGAAAACGTGTGTTTTACTTCCTTTTTTATCAAAAAGCAAAAAGAACGAATACTAGAAAAAATGTAACTGGTAATTGATAGTTACAGTGTTGTACACTTGTAATAATGTTGTAGAGTCACCACAATACCCTCCTCCTAGTTAAGGCTTTAACGATACCTAAAAGGAATAATGACACGGCGTCCTGATGATGTTTGTCGAGGCTCCTCTCCTGTGGTGTTTTTGGATGTAGCGGGCAACTCGTTTTCAGCAGCTGTGGAAATTCTTTCGTTTACCTGATGGGGTGTTTCGGTTTGTGCAGCGTCTGGATTCTCATTTTCTATAACTGCGGGACTGTTTTCGTTTCTCACACTAGGTGCTTCAGCTGGTGCAGATCCTGGACTAAATATGTAAGCTGCCTTCAATCTATCGATTGAAATTTTAACATCTCGTTGGTTGGTTTTCACGATGAAATATTTGTCTCTCTTGGCCACTACCTCATAAGGTCCCTCGTAACTGGGCTCCAATGGTGTTCGCACGTGATCCACTCTTACGAAAACATACTTACACTCATTCAATGCTGGCTGTATAAAACTTTGTTGAGCTCCGTGACGGACTGGCTTGGTGGTTGGAAGTCGAGAAATAGCTTTCCGGAGCGTCTGTACGAATTCGGTCTCATTGGCGTTTGCTTTTGTTGGTACGAGAAATGCTCCAGGAAGTCGCAACGAAGAACCGAAAACCATATCGGCTGGACTCAAACCAATGTCACTTTTAATTGTAGATCGCATTCCTAGCAGAATAAGTGGAAGTGCTGAACTCCAGTCATTTGTCTCGGTACATTTGATTGCAGATTTTAGTGTGCGGTGCCAGCGTTCAATTATGCCGTTCGCCTGTGGATGATACGCGGTAGTTTTGAGATGTTGAACGCCCAATAGTTTGGTAAGCTCTCTAAAAACGGACGACTCAAATTGTCTCCCCAAATCTGTGGTTATGCGTAATGGTACACCATATATTGCTATCCAGCCGCTTATGAGTGCGTCTGCAACACTTTGAGCTGTAATATCGGTTAGGGGTATCGCTGTTGGCCATCTGCTGAAACGATCGATACAAGTTAGGCAGTATCGAAAACCATTTGAAGACGGTAATGGGCCTACGATGTCTATGTTTACGTGTTCGAAACGGGCATCGGTGGCGGTGTACTCTCCTACGGGTGACTTGGTGTGGCGCTGGATTTTTGCTCTTTGACACGGAATGCATGCACGGACGTAAGAAGCGACATCTCTGTACATTGACACGTAGGGTCTTATTTTTTCTTTGGTTATGTTGCAATACAATTCTTTCGAAGAACTAGGAATTAAAAATTTTGATAACTTTAACGAGACGTCCGCATTGTTATTGTTTAACAATGCTTGAAGTTCGGCGTCGTTGTTTTGCTGTTCAGCCATTTGGTCAAAGTCGACCTGTTGATTTTCGACGGCGTTGATGCGTGAAAGTAAGTCGGCTACATTGTTATCCGCTCCAGGTAGATGTCGAATGTCTGTGGTGTACTGACTAATGAAATCTAATTGAAGCGCTCGTCGGGGTGATGCTTTATCACTTTTTTGCCTAAAGGCGAAAGTAATCGGTTTGTGGTCCGTGAATACGATGAACTCTCTTCCCTCTAAGGCGTACTTGAAATGCAGGATGGCCTGATAAATGGCTGTGAGCTCTCGATCATACGCGCTATAATTTTGTTGGGATGGTGTCAGTTTTTTAGAATAAAATCCGAGTGGCTGTATTTGACCTTCTATAACCTGTTGTAAGACGGCTCCAACAGCGTCATCTGAGGCATCGGTTGTTAACGTTAACAAGGCGTTGGGTGCCATATAATTAAGCAAGGCGGCGTTGGCAATGTCGTTTTTACACTCGTCAAAAGCAGTAATTGACTCGGGTGTCCACTTCAAAATGCTGTTGTCATTTTTCTTGTTTCCAGGAATCAATTCTAACAACAAACTTTGATTCTTCATCGCATGTGGCAAAAAAGGGCGGTAAAAATTGAGCATCCCCAAAAACTTTTTTAGGTTTTTTGCTACAGTTGGCCTTTCGAAATTGCGGATGGCGTCGACTTTGCTCTCGGGTGGTGTAAGACCACTTGCATTAATTTTATGACCTAAAAAAACAAGTTCTGACTTACCAAATTGACACTTGTCAAAATTGACGGTCAGGTGGTACTTGCGCAACTGATCAAAAACAATTTTGAGGTGTTCTTCGTGCTGCTCTGGTGTTGCGGAGGCGATGAGTATATCATCGATGTATGCGAAGGCAAAATCGATCCCTTTTAAAACTTCGTTCAAATGACGCTGGAACGTTTGGGCTGCGTTTCGGAGTCCAAATGTCATATAACAAAATTCGAATAACCCGAACGGTGTTATTATGGCTGTTTTTGGGATATCACATGGCTCGACCGGTATCTGGTGGTACGCACGCTGCAGGTAAATGGATGAAAAAATCTTTTTTCCGTACAGAATACTCGTAACGTCTCTCAAAAAAGGTATCGGGTACCTGTCGGGAACGGTGATATTGTTCAGAGCGCGGTAATCACCGCATGGACGCCAACTACCATCAGGCTTCTTTACGAGGTGTAGGGGGCTAGCCCAATTGCTCTTGGAAGGTTGGCAGATTCCCATTTCAATCAGATACTCGAACTCTTTTTTAGCAGCATGTAGTTTATCACCAGCAAGACGACGTGGTCTGACGTACGTAGGAGGCCCTTTTGTTGTTATATGATGTGTGACCACAGATTCAACGGGACGTTTGTTAGCTCTCATCGTTCCTAGGTCTTTATATTGCTGTAACAGGTGGGCGTAGCTACTGTGTGTATCGTATGACAAAACGTGAACGTATGATGTACGTGTGGGGTGAATCTTTGCTTCGAGCAGCGTTTTGCGGTCGATTAGCTTTCCGCTCTTAACGTCGACCAAAAGACCATGATGTTTTAAAAAATCAGAACCTAAAATAGCGCAGTTTACGTTCGCTATCAAAAAGGTCCACACAAAATTTCGGCGGAGGCCCAATGAAATATTAAGAGTTTTCTCACCGCAGGTTTCTATGGGAGAACCATTGGCTGCAAACAACAATTTCTTTCTTCCCACACAAACACCTTTAGCACCTCTGGACGGTAACACGGAGACATCAGCACCTGTGTCTATTAAAAAATTTATTTTTGACAAATTATCACTAATCATAAGACGGGCTATTTGATGCTTAGCTTGCGATCCGCCCGTACAATCGGAAGACGAAGCTAGTTTTTTTGAGGTCTTGAAAACGAGCAAGGCTCACGGCACTTGGTGGCCTTCTCGCCAAATGTACGATGGTACCAACACTGTTCGGAAACTTTTTTCGCTGAGGAGTCGACAGATTTTCTCCTATTTGAAGAAGCGGAACGTGATCTTCTCGAACGTCTGCCTCTACCGTCGCAAATATAATTGATCCGTTGTTCGATACGTTCTAACCTGCTCTCCAGGTCACATCTAGAATCTCGTGGCGTGGTGCTTACGGCTGCCAAATTTTGAAATTCTCCTACTTCCATAATTTTATCAGCTAGTTTCGCCAGTTCAGTCAAATTTGCATCGGAAGCCTGCAGTATAGCACGTACTTGCGCGGGCAAGCGTTGCATCCACAATGATTTTAAAAACTCTGGTGTTACTTTGTCTTTCGACAACGTGCTTAACTCATTTAAAAGTTGCGTTGGGCGTTTATCACCCAAGTCGATTTCGGACAGCAACTTCTGAGTCTTCTTTTGTTCACTCTCGCAATAGCGTTCAATGATACACTTCTTCAAGTTGGCGTACTTATTGCTATCAGGAGGATTCAAAATGGCATCCGAAACTTGCACGAGGACGTTTGACTCGATTGCAGCGACGACCGTGTTGAATTTCGCTGAGTCACTCATAATGCCGGCAACAGCAAATTGCGCTTCTACCTGTGCCAACCAGACCTCGGCATGGTCAGGCCAAAAAGGTGGAACCTTGACTCCTACGCGATTGATGGTTGGAGGTTCAATATTGGAACCAACTGCCACGGGTGTTTCTCCTGAGTTTTTTTCGGCGTCAGTTTGCATGTTGATTTGCCACTGATCACGTCGGGGTCACCAATTTGAGGAGGTGTGATCAATAAAACCAAACTTATTTAATTTTATTAAAACTAAATTAAATATTTATTAATGGTAATCAATGGCAAATAAAATGTAAAGAAAGGAAATTTCTAGAATGACTTGTCGATCGTACAAGTTGTTGAAAACGTGTGTTTTACTTCCTTTTTTATCAAAAAGCAAAAAGAACGAATACTAGAAAAAATGTAACTGGTAATTGATAGTTACAGTGTTGTACACTTGTAATAATGTTGTAGAGTCACCACATACTCATACCATCTGGAAAGGTGAAGGGAGGCTACTACATGTAGATAGACTCAAAGAGCTCCTCAAGATCAATGCTTAATCCACAGTTAGTTCTTCCTCAAATTAATAACTCAATTTTCGAAATTTACTACAAGTTAATTTATGTAAGCTTTGAGCTACCCAACGATGCATAATGTTCGTAATATTTTTTTTTAACAATTTTTGAAAATTATTCTCTTCTATCTGCATATGTAAATTTTCAAGATTATATTTTATAATTTAATTTATAATTTATTTTATTTATAATTATTTAATATTTAATTTCATTAGTCGACTATTTATTAACATAACAAGGAAGAGTGCTATATTCGGCCATGCCAAATCTTATATACCCTTCACTATAGTAATGTTCTATATTCCCTTATTCTGTTATGTTTCCCAAGTTCACAATAATATAGATTCTGTTTTTACTTTTATGATTTTTAACTTCATTATTACAAGTATAATATTTTTACGATTTTACTTTACTTTACACACTGTTATTACTTTTACTGTAAGTCACTTTATTTATTAACACCACTGTTCAAAAATACACAAACTGTTAAACACTCTCTTACAAACGACAACTGAACTCTTTTCAATTAATACTGCCATACTACTCGCCAGCACGATTTTCTTATATAGGCGATTAAAAGCACCAGAATGTTCTATTCCAAACAGATCTGGTAGGTTCGATTGTTATTGCTCTTGTTTTCTTCTTTATACCTGTTTGTGTGGTTGTTTATTTCTTTATACCTGCTTGTGTGGTTGTTTATTTCTTTATGCTTGTATTTATGTATGCATGTATAATATACATGCAGTCATTTTATCACTTTTTGATGACGAAGTGGATGACAAAACAAAAACAAATATGGTTGTTAACTTAAACAGGGAGGAAATATCGGATTTTAACAAACGATATATTCCAAACAGCGATGAAATGTCAGGATCGTTGTTTGGTGAGTCAAATTTATTTTTTTTTTAATGTTATCTTTGTGTTAAATCATATTTTTTGAAAAATTAGTACTGAATGCTTTTATAACAACTTTTATTACAACCTTTCTTTATTTCAGCTAAAACACTTGATTGCTTTGTATCAGGTAAAAGCAAAGAATTTCTTGCAAGATTACAGATCGATGATAGTTTTCTTCGCACAAATGTGGCGTCTTGGATAAACAACGCTGCATTTCTGGAAGCCAAACGAAAAGTAAGTCTTTTACGAGTGGTAAACGATGCTGCTGAAAGAGCAGTCAAACTTGTGGAAGATTTTCACGGACTTATTACTGCTGATGAAGAGCAAAAACAGTTTTTGTTGCGCTGTGTTGAGGAACACAGAAACCTGTATCCAGACTGCAGAAAAAACACTTTAAAAAGAAGTTATCCCATATAATTTGGAATATTAAAATATTCTTAATAAAATATTCTTAATGCATCTTTTCATTTTTTCATTGTTCTCATTTACTGTATTATGTAAAACTTCTTGCCTTAGTCGCCACGGGTTACAATCATGATAGAAGAGTAAAATTTCATATTTAGGTATAATTTTCTATATATAAAAAAATTATAGGGTATTCGTTTCGAAATTCGAAAAAAAAATTTTTTGTCTTATAAGGGACACCCTAATGTATATGCCTGTGTTTTTAACTGAAGAGTGTTTATTTAATGTGCGTTTGTATATGCGCCACTCATCCCGTGCTTGCTGTTTTATGAATGTTTGTGGATGAGGCATTTCTAGGCTAATCGACAACAACAACTAGATGACTAGCGATGCTCTTTGTTGTTTGTTCCTTTCTTTCATCATTGCAAGAAAACAAAACATTAATGTTGTAGTTGTTCGAGAGTGTTGTTGTTCAGAGCCTATAAAGAATAAATTCTTCTTTCATAACAATATAAGGATATAGAAAATTTTTTGTAAAAATTTATAGAATATTTTTTGTATAAATTTTATCGAAAATTTTTGGTAAATATTTTATCGAAATTTTTTTGTAAAAATTTTATAGAAAATTATTTATTACAAATTTTGTAAAAAAGTTAGGACATGGAGAGTCATATTGACCCCCAATGTGTTTAATGATTGCTCCTGGTACCCAGTGGGAACCCTTTAATACAAAACAACGTAGAAAACACCTACCAACCTAAAAAAACAAAAATGCCCCTCGCAGGGGGTTATTGATCTCCCAAGATCAGTATGCACTCCATGCGATCTATTGGTCGTGGTCTAATATTTATTTAACAAAAAAAAAGCAAAAAAGAATCATTACAACCGAAAAAATAAAAAGAACGTGAAAAAATATAGGTGGGCGAAATTTTCGAAACTATGCCTGGCAGATTGGTGGGCGCAAATTTTATCTAACTCTTTTGATGCTTTGGCCAATTTATTTTAACCCGAACACGGACAGAAAGACAGACGGCTATCGCTTAACCAACTTTTCTATCTATAAGGATCCAGAAATTACATACATATATTCTTTATGGGGTCGGAAATGAATATTGTAGAAATTACACACAAGGGTATAAATATGATTTGTTAAAGTAAGGATAAAAGTTCTTTTATTCTCTTTGAAAGAACATTTTTTACAAATAAGGTAATTAATTTTAAAGAAAATGGGAAATGAAATTACATACATATGTACATACATATCGTCGCGTTTATTCTTAAACCACGTAAGCGCCAAGAAATCGTTTTTCAGAAAACAAAAAAAAAAAACTTAACTTCTTTAATACGGATTTTAAAACAATTTTTTTTTTTTGCAAAACATGACTGTGCAAGTCTCTGAAGGGTATAGAAACTTAAAAAAAAATGTTATTTACAATTAACTGTAGCCAAATATTTCGCTTACGTGGTTTTGGCGCAAAGAGCAAATTGCAAATTTTTATGTGTAAATTAACGTTTATTTTTATATTTATTAAAAAAAATACTTTTTACTTTACCAAAAATGCTTCAATTGGTCTGAAACTTTCCTAATTTTTTTAATCTCAAATACAAAAAATTTTGTGGTTGAGACTTGAACATGCGTATGTCATTTGTATAGCGCTTACGAGGTTTTGAAAATTGATTTATTTATTTTTCATACATACTTGTTAAGATGAGAATGTAGTCTGGTGGCAAATGATATTTTCTACCATAAAAACCTAAAAAGTCAATTTCGAAAAAATGACGCTTACGTGGTTTGAGAAGAAACGCGACGATATGTCGCTCTTGGTTGTTAAATTTACTTTGATGTTTATTTGTCGAAAACTGTTAGATTGTCCGCAGAACAATTCGAATTTTTTTAAGTTAAACTTCCACGTAAATAAATCAAAATAGAAATTTAAATCAAATCATTTTATAAGATGTGAGGTGAAAGAACGGGTTATTGGGTTAGATACTAAGTGATTACGGATTCAGATTTGTTTTTATCCCAATTAAAATATGGAAGCATAAGACTTTCACTTCAGATATATTGTAATATTTCCGAAAGGGTAAGAACGCATTGCAAGTACAAAAAAGTTATTCGCCGTTTCGTCACATCCGACATATGTATATTCATGACTTTGCGGCCTTAGATTACCACTCATTTTTTTAGAACAGATCTCGTTTTATAGTAAAATTTTTAATGACGCTGATGAGGTCAAATTACACTTATTTTTATCGAGTAATTTTCACACTGCCTAAAAGATATCAAAAGATCATTGAAAAAAATGGTCAGTACCTAATTAAATAATGTTATATTTTCAAGCAAAAGTTTTGATTTCTCATTCTTATTTGAAATCCGCAATCAATTGGTTGCCAATATTTATGAGGAATCGATATTGGATCTTGTGAAACTTATTACCTTAAAGTTAACTATTTCCATCAAATCATAGTAATTTTATCAAGCAAATAAAAAACATGATTTGTCAATTGCCCAGTTTAAACATTAGGGACAGAAACAACATTGAAGATATAAATTTGATACCAGATTTTGAGATTATTTTTTAACTTGAATAAGAAAAAGTACAATACAAAGTACAATTTTCTATTTGTGGCATATATAGGGCCATTATTATAACTTAACAATAGCTAAAGTGAGGATGTTATCGGAGAGATAAGTAGTTTTTCGTTATTATAAGTAAGCTAAAAGTAACCTTAAATATCACTTACTTTATAGGAAGGTTATAGTAATGAGCCTTACCATAGTAATTATAACAAAAAACTACTTTTCTCTCCGATAAAATCCAAATTTTAGCTATTGTTAAGTTATAATAATGGGCCATATATGTATATCGCACCCTAAATACAAAAGGGTAACAACTCAAAATTTTCCAAAACTGACTTATTTCCATAAATTAATTCAGAGTACATATCTCTAACTACTGCAAAAATTTCTTTCACATCACTATCTTCTTTAACATAAAAATACAGTTATGTCTATTTTTATGTTAAGTGTGTTGCTTCTACACGATGAACTAAAGATAATCATTTTTATTCATAAATCAATTTTTTTTATTTTTTTCGCAAACATAATATAAAATCGAATTAAGTATAGCAGAACCTTCTTCAATATTGAATTTTTTCATAAAGGAACAATATTTTCTTTAAATATTACAATCATTTTTACATAAACAGGTTTTTGTCTCTCCTGAAAATTTTATTATTTTGAGCTGTGACCCTTTTGTATTTAGGTTGCGATATAGTTATAATCTATCAAAAATTCACGAAAAACTAATATTCATTATTAATGCAAATATACTAACATTTATGTACCATTCATATTTCTACCTAAACAGATTCAACACTTGCATGGAATCTGCAAACTAAACGCAGCTATTGCAATAGGGTTGATAAGTCAGAAGATAAGACACAAGCTCAAAGCAAAAATCAGCAACTAAAAAAAGCTTTTAAAGATTACGGTTCTACAATAGTAATATTCCACGTAGCAATATCGCTTGCATCATTAGGAGGGTTTTATCTTTTAGTTTCTAGGTACGTATGAATATTTAAATAAAAATTAAATCATATCATTATATTGTTAACAATTTAACAAATAAAAGACTTTGGGAAACGTATCTGAGTTTAATAAGTTATAAAAAAATCCTTTAAATATTGTATATATTATACAATATTGTTAGATTTATTTATTATTAATTGTTGTATTATTGTATTTTTGCACTATTAAATAAGTGGAAAAACAATTTTAATTTAATATTTCGCAATTAAATAACAACGTAGCCATTACATTGTGCTCTTCTTGATTGTGCAATAATAAAAATTTAATTTTTGCATCTTGTATGTGCCGCCTTCAAGTATGGTACACGAGACGATATTATAGACCAATATGGAAAATTGCTTTTATATGCAGTGTTTTATTTTATGCAAGATTTTAATTAACCGCCGTTTGTGCAGTAAAGAGTTGGCAGCCATCCAGCATGAGCTGACAGTTTAGGGTAAATAAAACAAGCCATATAGTTTTTAAGGTTAACATCAACGATACTGAATTATGTGACTGTGACATGATTCAGTCAATTGATCCCTAAACATTGAATTGTTCAAATCTGATAACCAATTGATGCAAGTCTCTAATTTAAGAATAAATAAATAAAACCAATTGAAAAACATGAATAAATAGATTAAAACAATTAAAAACCGAAGAAATATTAAAAAGCAGAAAAATCAAAATTTACCAACTATTACACAAATTCTTTCTCGCACATCAGTTACATAAACCAAACAATGAAATCCCGAAACAAGGTTCTAAAAGCTGTCATTGTCAAGAACCCCCCTCTACAAATTATTCCACCTTGCGTTGACCGTCCATAGTGACAGCTCAAAAACTTTGCATCATTAGAGCACATTCCATTGTAGTAACATGTAGTAACATGCTCCAGTGGGTCAATAGAGTTGGATACCCTACTGTAACCAATGAGTTTCTTTGCCATCCCCTACACGCGAGTAGCTCCAAAATGCACTTTGAGGCACGGCACATTGGCACATATTTTGAGAAGGCGGCCAAAAATCAATTTTTTATGTTTACCGATTTTAAATCTATTTTACTCATTTGAAAGTAAATACCAGAATACCAGAGTAACTGCTATATTTCAACATTATCAAGGTGATCCAAAATGGATATTCTCTGTATTTTGCTAAAATTAAAATTTTTTAGAAAATATTAATTTTTAAATGCCTATAACTTTTTTGTTTTAAAAGATTTTTATTCAAAATAAACTCTGTATAGTTATTTATGTAACTTACGCTATTATTTCCCAAAAAATTAAGTCACTGCCTTTCAGAAATTTAATTTTTTTTTTAAAGGTCCATAACTCCTAGAGGGCAAACCAGGTCAACAAAAGTTTTCACCAGTTTGTAGTCCGAACCATCCCCTACGCTGGTATACCCCATTATATGTGCGCCGGGTTGCGACCGTCGTTACCAGAATATTTTTTCTGACCCAAATTAATGAATACACATAAATTAATGAATACACAAGTTTTACAAAAACAATAACTTTGAAACGTTGCTTTTTGAAGTATTTTATCATTTTTAATACAAATCTGAAGACAAAATATTTTTAATCAAATCGTCTTCTTGAGTCCTGAATCCTTCTACTTTTGGCGGACCCTGTCCATAAAAACAACATTCTTTCCTGATTTCCAGATACTATCTGGACATTTTTAGGAATGTTAGCTTGATTACAAACAAAATTTGTCGTGCAAGTGTATTTTTTTGAGTTATTTTGTTTGTTTATGGTGGCAATATAAAACGGTAGAATTAACGCAAGTTGTTATATATGAAAAAGATGAAAATTGGGATATAATGCGCTTAATTGTTACATTAGATATGTAAATTCTTTTTTATTTTAGGTAGATTTTTTCATAAGAAAATGAATAGTCGTAACATCAATAACATAGTTAAGAACCTGTTTAAATCGGAAAAACATTTAAATAAAATGTTAATGGTAAAAACAACAGTGCAACATACACAATGAGCTGAAAAGGTATATTTTATCTTTTAATAAGGCAAACCTTACAGAGTTTTTTTATGTTTTGAAAAGTGGTAATGTAACAATTATTTATCATTACGGTTTGAACAATGGCAAAGTACTGTTATAGTATTCTCGCTGATATTTATTTTTAACAAAAAGATGTAGATGATATAATGTTGCACATTCTGAACAATCAATTCTTTAAGATATGCAATTTAAAAGATATGCATATACAAAAAGCAAAAATTATAAATTTGGCAAAGAGTTTGAATAAACGGTACGTTGAATGCTATCGAAACAAGGAAAGGTTGAATAAACGTCATCAAGAATTTTTTTTTCTTTTGCATAATATTTATTGTATCTTCAATGTGTATGAACTAACAATAAGTACTCATATCTTAAGTCTAAAAGAAAAAAAAAAAATTAAAAGAAAAGAAATAAAATATACTTAATTAAGTCCAGCCAATGCTAGACCAAAAAAATTATAGGGCACAGTTGATGTCAATATTTGTGGGTCATCCCTCTGATGTTCGGACGATAGTAGCAATGTCCCTCCTTTTTAGTCGAGCGTAACCACGATCATTTAAGTTGTTACGGGCCAGCGGATTGGGATGCGTTTCAAGCTTCTTTAAATAAGTGGCTGCGTGTTACGCTATTTGTGCTTTAACTAATGGCACGTCCTTGTGGATGTTCGAGTTTTTAATATACAGGGTGCGACTGTAATCATTCGTAAAATTTTATTTTGGCGCCTTTGAATTTTGTCTATGTTGGAAACTGAGGCGGTATCCCATAACTGAATGCCATAGCACCTTGTTGGTTTAAGGATTGAATTATAAAGTAGAAGTTTTCAAGCTATGCTTAGGGTTGAGTTTCTACCAATAATCCAATTTATTTGTACTGCTTTCAACTTCATTTGTGTTAATTTTGCTTCTATGTGACCTTTCCAGGTTAAGAGTCGATCAAGATGTATGCCAAGGTATTTAACCTCCGGGTGTTTTGGGATAGTTTGGTTATTTATTCGAATATGAGGGCATAAGTCTCTATGCAGAGTGAAGGTTATGTGACTACATTTTTGTTCATTAATTTTTATTCTCCATTTTTGCAACCACAATTCCAAAGAAAATATATGGTCTTGTAAATATTGGGACGCCACTTGAGGGCTTTCATGAATGCTTAGAAAGGCAGTGTCGTCAGCTCGGTTGCTAATTGGCATATCTGATGTGTACAGCAAATATAAAATGGGTCCCTAAATACTACCTTGCGCAACCCCAGCTTTAATTGGCTGAGGCAAGCTTAAGAAATCTTCTTCTTTAAGTACAAACTTACGACCAGTTAAATAACTTTTTAATAGCTTATGAAAATTGTTGGGCAAGTTTTGCTTCAACTTGTAAACTAGACCTTGGTGCCAAACTTTGTCGAACGCTTGCGACACGTCTATGAAAAGCGCGGAACAATATTTTTTTTCTTCAAAAGCCTTTTTTACTACTTTTACCAATCTGAGCGTTCAATGGTGCTGTGCTGTCTTCTAAATCCGAATTGATGAATACATTCTTTTTCGCTCAAAATTGGTTTCAGCTTGGTAATTAATATTTTCTCAAATAGTTTTGACATATTTGATAGCAAACTTATGTTTGTGTGGTCTTTTCCTGGCTTAGGTATCATGGAAACTTTCCAGTCTGGGGGAAAGTACTCAAGGCGTAGAATGGCATTACAAATAATGAGAATGGTTTTTACTGCTACGTGGGGAAGTTCTTTTAGCATCTTATTGCTCGTTTTGTCAAAACCATAGGACTTCTTAGGGTTTAAGCTAGCAATTGCCCTTTCAAGATCTCGTCAAGTCAAACCTGAGGGTGATTGGTGCTTCAACGTTTCTTGCCCAACCTCCACACGAGGTTTTTTATTGCACGCTATAATGAATAATCCGATTGTGGGCTAGCGTCAAGGCCGTCCATGCATTTTTGTAGTGATACAGTGCTACGGTCTTCTAGTAGATTTCTTAGCCGTTTCGTGATATCTTTAAGCCGCCTTTTAAGTTGAGGAGATCTGTGTGATTGCCACTATCTTCGAATTCTTCTTTTTTCACTTAAGAGCCGTTCGACATCTGCAGAATAAATTTGATTATATCTACTTTGTTGTCGGGCTACTGCTGCTTGTTGGGCAGCTAGTTTGATGTTTTTATCAAATTCAATAAGACGAATGTCTACATTTTCTGTTGATCTAAAAAGTATATTTTCTGAGCAATGTGAGCTAAGATATTTTTTGTATTTTAAACAATTTATGAATATGCTTTTAATTGGTGAAACGATCTCTTGTTGGTTCCCGATATAAACAATTGTGGACGAGTGATCTGAAGATATTTCTAGGGAGGGTTCAACTTTTATCATTTCTCTTGAAATACCCTTATTCACGCCAAAATCAATAACTTCAGGTATCTTCTGCGGATCAGGAGGCCAATAAGTAGATTGCCCACTAAAGATCACGTTTAGACGCATTTTTGAAATTATATAAAATAAAACACGACCTTTTGGAGTAATAAGTCTTGATCTCGAAAACGTATGTTATGAAGCAGGGACCTAGTGATTTGTAGAAGTCGCTATATTGACTCTCTGATATTTGAAATCTAGGAGGTGGATAAATCGAAGAAATAACGAAGCTTTGATGATATTCTTCAATGCAGATGTTTGTTGCTTGAAGTTATCTTCCCGCAGTTGAAACATCTAGTTTGTGCCCTTTTGTCACGAGGCGGATCGTGTATTTCTTGGGGCCTTACAGTTTATGTATACATGTGTGACGGCCAAAGTCGCTGACTCGTTTTAATATAATAACATTAACATTTTTCTGTATTATTTATTTTATAACAACATTTATATTTTTATTATTATTAACGAATGTAAAAACTTTTTTAATATTCATTTAAAATTTTAATGTTAATTTAAAATTCAAACTTAATGGAAGAAATGTATGCCCCTATTGCCGTTCTCAACTCAACTAAGTTTGGTCGTCTGTCAACCAACCCGACTTTGACTCAACCAAATTATTTTTTGGTGTTGTGGAACACAACGATTTTTAGTTGTGTAGACTCAACTGCTAATAAGCAGTTGTGTATATTTATCGTTTTTGTCAACCAAACTCATACAAAATGGTGAACCGCAATATCATTAAACACAACCAAAAAGTCAACCGCATTTAAGTTGTGAATGGCAATACCGATTTATGAAAGACGACCAAATTAATAAAAAAGTTGTGAAACGCAATAGGGGCAGTAATTACATTGTGCACCGCTCATCAATACATCTCTGCTTTTTTACAAACTTTCATTGTGTTATGGTGGTGTACAGTGTTCGGATCTGACAATGTGTAAATTATACCGTCACAATAATAAAATTGTACCAAAGCAGTATCAATTGAACCAAAATTTGTCATTAAGGGAAAACACCTAATAGGTGCCCCGGTAGGCTAGTAGCTATTGTGCTAGTCTATTAGCCACGGTGTTGTGTTTTCGATTCCCACCAAAGACTCTGGGTGTTTTACTACAATGAGTGAAGGTTTGCGTTACTATGCTCGGTAAATTAAGTTAGAATATAATTTGTAATTGTATTGTAAGATTAAATAAATAAAAAAATATTTTAGGGTATTTTAAAATAATGATAAAAGAAAAAAGGTGTTACAATTTCCCACAAGAAATAATGGAAAAATATATCGCCGGAATACAGCCGGAAATTGTAGGTCAGCAAAAAGGCCTTGCAACTAAATTACCTCTTACTTATAAAAGTACATAAAAGCGTTATCAAACTAAATAATACAAATCTTGAAGAAAATCCTGGAGAACTATGTAATTTTTTTTTTCGCAATTTTTATTTATTGTATCTTCAATATAATTGAACTATCAATAATTACTCATATCTTAAGTCTAAAAATATACTTGTTAAGTCCAACCAGTGCTGAACAAAAAACATGTATGTTTCACGGTTACTGTAATTTGTGGGTTATCCCTCTGATGTACGGATGAGAGAAGCAGTGTCCCTCCTTCTTAGTCGAATGTAACCAGGTTCAGTTAGTATGTTACGGGCCAGTGGATTCGGATGAGTTTCAAGCTTCTTTAAATACCTTATGGCAAGTTTCGCTATTTCTGCTTTAACTGATGGCACGTTTAGATCTTTATGGATGTTCGAATTTTTTATATACCAGGGAGCAGATGTAATAATACGTAGAATCTTATTTTGGCGCCTTTGAATTTTTTCTACGTTGGTAGCTGAGGCAGTGCCCCATAATTGAATGCCATAACACCATATTGGTTTTAGAATTGACTTGTATAATAAAAGTTTGCAGTCTAAAGCTAGAGTAGAATTTCTGCCAATTAGCCAGTTTAGTTGGACTGCTTTCAACTTCATTTGTGTTAACTTTGTTTCTATATGCCGTTTCCATGTAAGGCGCCGGTCAAGATGTATGCCGAGATATTTGACGTCTGAAAGCTGGGGTATCGTTTGGTTATTTATCCGAATAGGGGTGCAAGATTTTCTGCGCAGTGTGAAAGTTATGTGAGTACATTTTTGTTCATTCACTTTTATTCTACATTTCTTCAACCATTTTTCTAAATCGGATATGTGGTCTTGTAAATATCGTGATGCTACTTCGGGTCTTTCGTGAATGCTCAAAAAAGCTGTGTCGTCAGCAAATGTCGATGTGTGAACTCGGTTACTAGTTGGCATGTCTGAAGTATACAATAAGTATAAAAAGGGCCCCAATATACTACCTTGGGGAACTCCGGCTTCGATTGGCTGGGGTGAGCTCAAAAAATCTCCTTCTTTCACAATAAATTTTCGTTCGGTTAAATAACTATCTAGTAGCTTATATAGGTTTACGGGCAAATTCAGTTTTAGCTTATATATTAGGTCTTCATGCCATACCTTATCGAATGCTTGAGAAACGTCGATAAAAAGCGCAGAGCAGTATTTTCTCTCTTCAAATGTCTTCTTTACAACATTGACTAACCTGTGAGTTTGTTCGATCGTACTATGTTTTTTCCTGAAGCCGAATTGATGGTTTGGAATACATCCTTTGTCGCTTAGAATAGGGTTAAGCTTAGTTATTAACATCCTCTCAAACAGCTTTGACATATTTGACAAAAGGCTTATAGGTCTGTATGATTCAATTTTTGTGTGGTCTTTTCCTGGTTTAGGAATCATGGTAACCAAGGACACCTTCCAATCTGTGGGAAAGTACTCAAAACGTAAAATGGCATTAAAAATAAAAAGAACGATTCTGCGAGCTACACGGGGCAACTCAATTAACATCTTGTTACTGGTTTTATCAACGCCAGGGGCTTTTTTGGTGTTCAAATCCGTTATTGCCTTTTCAAGATCACCAAATTCAAATCTTATCGGTACTGCAGCACAAACCTCGAGAACTCGCAACTCAACTATATCAGTCGATATATTTGGGGTAAAAAAACCTTTTTCAAATGTGCAGTAAATAAATTTCCTTTTTCGGTATCACTCCTTGCCCAGCCTCCAGCTGAAGTTCGCAAGGGAGGCTTACGTAAGACTGGCCTTTTAAAGTTTCTACAAGCACGCCATAACGAATAATCTGATTGAGGAGTTGCGTCTAGGTCTCCCAAATAGTTTTTTAGGGATGCTACTCTTCGAGATTCCAGCATGTCTCTTAGCCGGTTCGTGCATTCTTTAAGTCTGCTTATGAGTTGAGGAGATCTCTGTGATTGCCATTCTCTACGAATTTTTCTTTTTTCAGCCAAGAGCCGTTCGATATCTGCAGAATAAATTTGATTGTATCTAGCTAATTGTCGGGTTATTGTTGAATGTTGGGCAGCGGATTTGAGGTTTTGGTCAAAATCAATAAGACTCCGCTCTACGTCTTCAGGTGTTCTTAGCGGGATGTTTTCCGAACAATGAGTACTAAGATACTTTCTATATTTCAACCAATTAATGCTTGTGGTAGTCATTGGTGATATGATGTTTTGTTTGTCCCATATATAGACGATAGTGGGTGAATGATCTGAGGATAATTCAAGTTACGCTTCAGCTTTAATTGTTTCTCTTCGAATACCCTTAATCACGCCAAAATCAATAACATTCGGTATTTTTTGTCGATCAGTAGGCCAATAGGTGGGTTGTCCACTCGATATCACATTCAGACGCATTTTTGAAATTGTGTCAAACAAAACACGACCTTTTGGAGTTATTAGGCGTGATCCCCAAAACGTATGTTTAGCGTTGTAGTCGCCTGATGCTATGAAACAGGGACCTAGTGATTTGAAGAAATCGCTGTATTGACTCTCTGATATTTGAAACCTAGGAGGTGAATAAATTGAAGAAATAACTAAGTTTTGATGAAATTCTTCAATACAGATGTTTGTTGCTTGTAGGTAATCTTCACAAAAATCACACAGTAAATAATGTTTGATTCGAGCCTTTATTAGTATTGCTGAACCACCACATGCTCTGCCACGGGGGTCCTTGGTGTTATATAAGATATAGCTATTTATTTTAAAAAAGCTATTTGTTGTTAAGTGAGTCTCTGCAACCAGCATGACATCAATTTGTTCCTTCTTAAGGAAGTACTCGAGTTCATTTTTGTGTTGGCGCAAGCCGTTTGCGTTCCAGAAACATATTTTTAAACAGTTCATTGTTTGTTAAGTAACGCCTGCAACATAGTAGATTGCATGCGTACCATTTCTTGCATCATGCTGCTCATAGAGCTCATAAAACTGTTTATCGAATGCACTAATGTCTCGATGCTTGCTTCGAGACTATTAAAATTACCAGATGGTGTTTGTTCTTTAGGATGCGATTGCAAATTAGGAGTAGAATTAGTTGTCGGTGTCGCTTTATGTACTGCAGTATGATTGGTTTTTACCATATCCGCGTATGAAACACGTTGTGTTGTTGGTTGGGCTAAATGAGGGTAATGAGCATTTGCTCGATATTGTGGGTGCTTAGCAGGAGTATTTGATTTTTGAGTGGTTTTCCTTACCATGGAAAAAACTGGACAGCCTCTGTAGTTAGCAGTGTGGTTTCCACCGCAATTACTACATTTTTTAACTTTCGAGTCATCCCTTGCTTTGTCGCATTGGGCGGAATAATGAAGTTCTCCACACACAACGCAAACCGGAGGCAATTTGCAGTAAGCCCTAGTATGACCATATTCTTGGCAATTTAGACACTGTACGGGTCCTGATCGCTTATGCGGTTCCTCTACGCTTATTTTGCGGCGCAACAGATATCTTAAATTATAGATAGGGTGCGTTTCGTTCTTTTTCAATCGCATATCTCCAGGTTCCAGTTCAACGCGAAATAGAGGTTGAGGGACACGTTCTCGATTTCTGAGGTTGTCTACACTTTTTACCTTAAATCCCGCTTTTTGGAGGCCATCTCTAATTTCGGCTGGATCAACGTATGAGTCTACACCTTTTATAACTACCTGTAGACCTTTACTACTCTTCAGCTGATATGTATAAAAGTTCTTTTTGATGCTTTCAAACTCGTTTACTACTTTACGATAACTGTTTTCATCAATAAATTGTATTTTTGTTTTGTTTGAAATTAACTTCTTTATTAAGTCGCTGGAGTTTTTCTCCCTTAAATAAATTGGAGGTGGTTTGAACGACCTGGGTGCCGTTTTTTTTCACTTGTTTCGCTATCTAAAATAGCAAAACGATTATGGGAATTTATTCCGTTAGAGTCCTTGTCTTTTTGTACTTTAGCCATTGGTGCAATCTGGGAAGATTTAGGGCTTCGACCTCTTTTCAGTACAGTTCCTACTTGGGTCTTAGGTTTTTCTACACTATCCATATTAGTTTTGGTAATACTGAGTTTGTAGTTATTTTATTCTCATCGCATAACAACAGCGAGGAACAAGATTGTGTACGTAGAACTGGCGTAGCATTTATACACAAATTGTCACTAGTTTTTTTGTTTTTATTTATTTCAACATTGTCAACATTTTTGTTGCTTAAACTAAAGAGGCTCATTAGCCTTTATTGTTTTTGTTTTATTTTTAAAGTAGCAATTCAATATGCCGTTGCATAAAAAAAAGACGAAAGAAAAAGAAAAAAATATTTTACAAACAACTTTGTTGTTGTATTAAAACAGGTTTGTTTTTTTTTTTGTTTTTGTTTTAAATTATCCACACAATGAATGTTTTGTTTTTTGTTAATGAAAGCTTGAAAAAAAATCGCGACCGCACTTATCAACGCACAAACTAAAACTGAACTATGTAATTAGAAAAGTTTATTTTATTAAGAAAAAGTTAAAAAATATTGATTAAATAAAAAAATATATCGAATAAATTTTACATGAAAATGTACCGAAAAATTATGAAGTGTAACAGTGTCCCAGTGTACCACCGATGTGTCGACTGTTCCAAATTTGGTACAAATGTACCACAAATCCCATCACAACTTGTGTATACATTGATTGTGTGTTTAAGTTCAAAAGTAACAATACTGAAATTTATTGAAAATTATCATATAGATGTTTGAAAATTGTTTGCCTAAAAGGCGAAATGTATATTAATAAAAATTTTATAAATAATTGCGCCTTTCGAAGTATTTTCTTTAGAAAGGTTGACTATATTGTTGGTAGTTTAAATATTACATATAAATTTACTAATTGCATGTGTATGTTTTTAAAATTTTACCTTTAAGAAGTTTGTTGTTTCAGAAAAATATGGTAGATTTACAAAACATATAAAAAATTGGTAGAAATAAACACTTTAGCAACAGCAACGTTATTTAAAACAATACATTGTTCAGACATGTTTTCTTAATTAAACCAATTTAATCTCAATTGAGCAATTTAAATTAGTGTTTACATATGCTCAATTAAGCTTACTGAATTAGTATTTGACAAAACATCGTTTTTATAATAATCGTGAAAATTATTTAAAAAAAAATGGATAAAAATAGAGTTTTAAAAAAATGTTGTACAGACAAAAACGTACAATTTGCTTTGTATTTTTTTATTTCAGTCAGCTCTTTTTAACATCTGCAAATTATATTGTTATCAACAAAATACATGTACCTGTTGGTTGTTGTAGTCAATGTCAATTTTTCTCACTGAACATACTTCTTAGTAAACATACAACAGGGTTGCATTTCGTATTTTATTCAATTAGTGACGTAATTTTTTACTAATTGCACCATTGAGCTCAATTAAATAAAACATTAAATATAAAATAAGATAAAGAAATCGGTGATTGCCTATTACGAAGATTTGCATAATTTATTCAAACAAAAAACTTAATCCCAGGCAAGGTGTATTAACTTTACACGGTTTCATCGCTAGAGCTACAAATACAACAATGCAACAACAGGCAGTTTTTTTTTGTGTAAAGTGCTAGAGAAAGCCATAAAGCTTCTTATATAAAATAAAGAAAAAAAAGGTAAGGGTCGTGCCGAATATTCTATACCCTTCACCGCGGTGTTTTTTTATACAGAACTATCTCCAGTACGCTTCGCTACACCCATCCACAAAAAAACACAACAAAGACTAGGAAAAAAAGTATGACCAACTTTTAATGCGAAAACGTACGCTATTCTCAAGTCAAAAATGTTTAAATCCAACCTGTTTTTTGCTCGACTATACGTATTAACACCATAACAATTTTTTACTTTTAATGGGATGTGCCACTCCCAGTATTCTTATCCAGTCTGTATTTTGCTAGACTATGCACATTAGTATGAGGGTTACTTGTGCAAAATTTATTTTGGCTACTCTTGCAAAGTTGCTATCTATTGCAGTTCGCCAGGAAAACGATAATAATTTTTCGCTTTGTATGGGCGGTACCACGCCAACTATTCCGTCTTTAACTCGTGAACCAATACACATACAGAGACCGTTTATACATAAAAACCTTGGTATTGACGTCACTTTTCATATAAACTTTGTGGAAACAAAATCGGTTCACGCATTCCAGAGAACAACAATTACTAACACAATGCAACTTATTTTTATATATAGATAGATTAGGTACAAAATTGGTTTAATTTAAGAGACAAAGTCATTAAAAAAAGAATTGATCTTTTTTCACTATCAGCACATGCGCTCGAGACTGATATACAAATGTTCTAATACCAGTTATATAACTCTTTCCTAACAGTTTTTATACTTTATTTATTGTACCTTAAATATGTTTGAACTATCAACAAATATTCATATCTAAAATAAAAATAAATATACTTGTTAGGTTAAGCCAGCGCTAGACAAATAACACTGTATGTTTCACTGCTGATAATATCAGTCATACCTCTGTTCGAACAAGAGACGCAATTGTCCCTCCTTCTTAATCAAAAGTTTATTTGGTTTGTTACGTGCCAAGGGATTCGGATGAGTTCCAAGCTTCTTTAAACGTTACTTAATGTTTTACTATTTGTGTTTTAACTGATGGCACTTTAGATCTTTGGAGTAACAGTAATCGTACGTAGAATCTTATTTTGGCGTCTTTAGATTTTTTCTACATTGCACAGTGGGGCAGAATTAAAATATTTTGGAAATAACCTAGTCATTTATAAACGGCTGGGCCGATTGATCAAAATTTGACGTGAGCATAACAGAGGAGTATCTGAACTTAAGTTTTAAATGTGGGTACCATACACCCTCTACGGGTGGCGCTATGCGGTCTCAAAGTTGGGAAGCTCGCACCTGAAAATTCTTTTACAGCTTGCCATTACTTCAGTTTTATTCTGATTTTTTAAAATTATAAATGGTCTTAAAGGTCTTGTCAATACCTACAAAATGGTGTCTAAAATGATTGAGTTATAAGCATTTTAAGAAATCAAATTTTTGATTTTTCGCTACCCTGGTCCAGTTTTTTCATTGGGTACAATTTTTACCAATTTTTTTTAGGCTTTTTATCGTAGTTAGGTATTCAAATTCTAAATATTTTTGATAAGTTTGAAGATTGTATCTTTAATGAGTTAAAAACTAGACGATTTTCAATTTAAAAATCCAAAATTATATAATTTTTGTGTACTTTCGCCCAAAAAGGCCACTGACGTTTTTTTTATAGAAAAAATTTTCTTAAGGAATATATAAAAAATTTATTATTTTGTATAAGCTAACTATATGTGTGTACGTTTAAAAAAGATTTCGTATAAAATTGATCATCCTTGTAGATAATGGAAGTCCCACAATATGACCTATTTTACATCGAAATTTTGACTTTAGTCTATTTATTCTAAAATGCCAAAGCTGGGATCGAAAAAAGAAGACTACTGTAATAAAGCCATATATGTTTTTGAAAGTATTTTATGAGCCCTAGTCCGTATGTAGACTTTATGGGCAAGAGAGTAAAAAATCCCAATTTTGGGATTATGGTCCTAATTTTGGGAATTGTGGCATTTCCTTTTTCTTAATATTGCAGATTTTTTGACATTTCATTTCAATTGATGAACAACATATGCACAGAAATATTTAAAATTTTTCCTTCCATCAAAATTGCCCGTTTTTACCATAATTTTTCGAAATTTTCAGATATCAGCAGCAAATTTTAAAATTTTGTTGTAATATTTAATTTTTTTATATATATGAATATAAATGGTGCAATTTCCTATCAAACAAAAAAAGATTCACCTCAATATCATTTTTCAAAACTATGTGCTTTTTAATATGATTATTCCAATATTTATCAGGTTAACTATGTTACAACAACAGTACCATAACATAAATGAAGTAACATAAACTGCTAAAAGCATGATAAATATTGGAATACTCATAAAAAAATCCAATTTTTCAATAAAAAATCCCCTTTTTTATGAATTTTTAGGTGATCACAGATTATTGTCCTTTTGCCTGTAGATCGCTTAGTTTAGCTGAAAAATGCGTTTGTAGTTTTTCAAATGAAAAAATCCAATTTTTTAATAAAAAATCCCTTTTTTATTGATTTTTTACGTGATCACAGATTATTGTGATTGTGATTATTCAGATACTCCTTTGTGCTTACGAAGTTTAAAACCGTAGTATAATTAAAAAGTTTTTAAATTTATAATGAACCGTTCTGCTTTGAATGCTATGAGTAACTTTATTGTATATCCACTAGTGTATGTCAATAACATAGCTTTTTAATGCTTTTTTGTACACTAAAAGCGCTGTAATCCCAAGTGTGAATTAAAATGCATTTATTATAAGTTCTTACAATATTCTTAATTATTATTTAAATTGTTTTTACCTGGAATTATTAAATTTCTCTTTTCAGTGGAATTGATTTAATAGCACTACTCGAACGTTTAGAATTCGCACCAATGGCATTAAACAACAGCGTTGCATTAGGTGCAAGTAACTTTGTCATAGCATATGCTGTACACAAAGTGTTTGCACCAGTTCGAATAAGTATAACTCTGGGAGCAACACCATTTATTGTGCGATATTTGCGATCAAAAGGTCTATTAAAATCAAAAAAACAATAAAATAAATAAAAATGATAATTTGAACAAGATGGGCTTTTGCTTGCTTATATTTCTTTAGAACACAGATATGGAGTTATATTCGTAAGTAATAATAAAAAATAATTATAAAAAATTATTACTACAAAAAGTGTGAAATGGTGAAATTAAAATTATTTCATGTATCGCTTCACATACAGTAAAAAATTAAAACAAACATTAAGTTTTAAAATATAAATTATTAAAAATGAAAATGTTTTCATATAGAAACAGTAGAACGAAACAAGATTTTTTAATGTGAGAGTTTGAGTCGTAATTATAAGAACTGTATTAAAAAAGGTATTTAACATATCGTTACTAAGCCACAATGTACAAAAACTAAATAATTATGATAAAAAATACTGTTTTTTTTATAAAATGTAAGAAAACTAAGCTTGCAATTTTACACAGCACAGTTTTATTTACAAAATAAAACGTATTCATATTTTGGAAATAATTCGGTAGCTCATATACCACTAAAGATATTTTCATGAAATTTCACACGTACAAAGAAGAGTTTCTGAGTAAAAATGAGGTCGGTCGGCCTCCTAGGGTTAAGGGGGGTTGTAGGAAAGCCCCCAAAGTTGGGTACCTCAGGCATACTTTTTTTTGAAATGTGCTAAAAAATTATTTATAACATAAGATTTTTTATATTTAAATACTCCATGAAAATATCTACAAAAATTATGCTTACATGTCTAGGTTTTCTCTTTTAATTTGGAAGAAATTTGGTTTCAAATTGTTTTTTAATTGTACGCCAACCTTAACTTAACGTATTTTTGTCGTCGTGTACTTATTTTTATTTTAAGATATTAGTATGAGCTACCGAATTATTTCCAAAATAAAAGGTTCTCAAACTACTGTGCATAGGGCTTAAATCAATTACAGAATTTACATTCTGTTTGACTTCACAGAAGTACAAAAGAGCTGAAGCTCGAATCAAGTATAAAAAACTGATATAGAAATTCTACATAGAAGAGTTAAAACAGACATATTAAGCATTGAAATTTATGAAATATATTTATACTAGTTATCCTCGGAGCGCTTCGCTACACCCATACACAAAAAATTAAATAAACACTTAGAACCTTCAACTCGAAAACGCATTCACGACAAAACTGATTCAGTTTATATGCAACGTACCACGCCCACTGTTCCCATCCAATTTGTTTTTTGTTAGACTATGCGTAATAACACGATAATATTATTTTACTTTTTATGGGAGGTACCACTCCTACTATATTTTGCTAGGTTATGCACATTAGTATGAGGGTTGGTTGTGCAAATGTTCAAGACTCTACCTATTGTAGTCCTTTAGGTATACGATAATAATTTTTCACTTATGGGAGGTACCACGCCCACTGTCACAATCTAGTCAATATTTTTCTAGACTATTCACAATAGTCTGAGGTATACTTGTGCAAATTTTCGCGATAATAATTTTTAAATTTATATATAGGAGGTGCCTCGGCCACTATCCCAATCTAGTCTGTATTTTGCTAGACATTAGTATGAGTGTTCCTTGTGCAAAGTTTCAAGACTACCTATTAAAGTTCTCGATAATATTTTTTCATCTTTTATGGGAGGTACCATCGCAATACAGAGGGGTTACTGCCTATTTCGATTCTAAAAGTAAAAGTTTTCGAAAGAAATTTCCGAATCGAAAGTTAAATCGTACTGCGTAACTCGTCCGAAACGATGACAGAGTTGTGTTCTTAAACAAATGGGGAAAAATTATGAAAAGTAGCACTGCAACTTAATTGTCAAGCTTGATGAAAATATTCCAAAACAAAAAGCAGTTAAAAAAAGAAAGTTTAAATATTATACTTTATAATTATTTTTTATTTTAATAATGGATTGTGATGCGTTGTGGATTAAAGATGAAGATTCAATTCCAGAAAGAGTTCAAAGAAAAATAGTAAAGGCCAAAAATATTATATTTTGGGTATTAAAATTTTTATAGTTTTAATTTTTCATTAGTAGCGTGCTACCAAGGCGAATTCATACCAGGTGGTGTTGATAGCCCAGCTGATTGTTTTTTGCTCTCGTTTTTTTGCTAATGTCTTGTCAAAAATACATTGTTTCATATCTGCTAATCTAATGTCAAAGTTGTTGTTTTGTTGTAGTTGTTGCTCTACTGCTCACACCTGGTATGAATTCGCCTACTAACCCAAATTATAAATTAACTGAAATTGATTACTACGGGGAAGCAGGGCTGCCAGAATATTTTGATGAAAAATTGCACTTTTTTGGGAAAAAAAATCCAAAAAATCGGAATTTTCGGCACTTCATTTTTGAAAATCGGCAGAAGATCGTCATAAATAAAATTAAGTATTTGTCGACGTTTTATTCAATTTTGTTGTATAAAAACCATTATAGTTTTATAAATTTTATAAACATATAAAGTTAAAAATAAATTCCAAGTTTTTTATGATTTTTAAACATCAACACATTTTTTTAAATGATAGATAATAAAATAATTTAAGTTAGTTTTACAAGCTTATTTACACGTTTCGTATACAGTTTAGAATACAATTCAGAATTTAACATTTTTCTAAATCGTTTTGAATTGGCGTGTCAAAAAAACTGGATTTATTAAGTTTTATATAATCTTGAAAATTTGAAATTATTATTAGTCGAACTATTTATGTATTACATACAATGAAATTTATAGTCAAGCTTAAGTTCGTTTATATTCTCTCTAAGAAAGAATTAGTTAATAGATATTGCTTACAACTAAACACTACCCTAAGTAGATAGATACGAAGAATGCTGATGACGGATGTAACTGTCTAGAAAAAATTAAATTTTCCTAATTTTTCTTTAATATTATCACTTAATTTGTAATTTAATTAATTCTTTCTTAGAGAGAATAAGAACGAACTTAAGCTTACCTATAAATTTCATGGTTTTAAATAATCTTTAGAATAAATAATTCCTTTTAAAGTTTCATTTTCTAAGGAACATCGATATTTTGTTTTATAATAAAGTCACGGCACTAAACATTCGTTCGCCATTTGCTGAATAATGTGGCAGAATCATAATTTGTTTCACGAAGTCTATTTTGTGGAATCGCCTCGCTTTATTTCAGAAATTCTTTTCCAAGAATTATAAAATAAATTTCAGCTTTTGTAAAAAATTTTTAGATTTCAAATCTAACGCTTGTTTTTCGTTTTCATCCATAAAATTCGAAAAAGCCTTAAGGATATCGAAAATAGTTTTAGTTTGTTATTTATTATGACATATGGATTTATTAAACTTAGCGATTAAAGGTTAATTTCAAAATCAAACCGTTTCCGTATTTGGGTGAGCATTTCTATATAAAAATTATACAATAATATTTAGTATCTTGTTCAGCCTTTTTTAAATGAAAATTAAACACCACTTTAGAGAATTTTCACAGAAAAGTGTTAAGCCTCCTAATAAGATATAAACACGAAATGGCAAAATGTATTGCAAAGGATCTAACCGAACTAGAAGTAAACATAAATAAACATTTAACAAAAAACGACCAAGAGCAATTATGGAACAGCGAAAAGATGTTGATGGACAAGAACAACAAACTGATTAAGGAAAAACATAGAAAAAAGTTGGAAAAGATAAAGTAAAACCATAGAGAGAAGCTAAATATTATTTACAATAATGGGTGGTTTGTAAACATGACAGACACGAACATACCCAAAAATACTCAATGACTCTTGTCATTAGGAGAAAAATTTATGATCCCTGCCGAGAAAAATAAATTACCTTTATTTAAAATGATTGCGGATGGGGAAGACTGTATCCAAACGTTAGACAACAAAGAGCAGCAAGAGACAGCCAGAACAAAGTTCACATCAATGTTAGAGAGCCATATTAACAAACTTAGCCTGACAAAAAAGGACAGAAACATACTGAGCAGAGTGGAACAAACAAAAAGATTTTTGCATAAAGGGAATGTTACAGTAGCAATGAAGAAAGAGGAGTACGAAACAAGAATTAAAAATATATTAAGTGACCTGATGACGTACAGGATAATTACAAAGGATCTCACACCGTCCTTACAGCGGAAGAATAATGTATTGGGTGATAAATTGTTCTTCACTGGCAATATTAATGAAACAGAAAAGAAAAGACTGAAAAAAACGACGCGGCAACTGCACCTAGGATATACGGACTTTCTAAAATCCATAAGGAAGGATACCCTCTTTGACCAATCTGTTCATCAGTTAATTTACCATCTAGTGGATTATGCAAATTATTGACGAAAATTTTGAAAAAACTCACAGAGATTTCGGAGTATAACATTAGGGAAGCAGTGCAATTTAGTAATAAGGTAAACAATAGTGAAATATTAGATGACGAGAAAATAGTTTTCTTCGATGTAATATCACTTTTTCCGAGTATACCGGTGGAGTGTTCTTGGAAATCTTAAAATTCTGCATAAAGGACAACAGGTATTTTAAATATAATGACAGATTTTATAAACAGTACAGTGGTCTACCAATGGGTTCACCTGCATCACCTATTGTCGCTGATGTAGTAATGGAAGAACTTTTGGATAATTGTATGAAAAATCTTGAAGAAAAACCTAGATTATTGACGAAATATGTGGATGATCTTTTTTGTATTGTAAAAACAAGTGAATAAAAAAGATTCTGGATCAATTAAATTCCTTTCATTACAATATAAAGTTTACAATGGAAGAAGAAACCAACGCATAACTTCCGTACCTGGATACACTGGTTGGAAAGAAGGAAAAGAAGGAAAAATAAAATAAAAATAGATTGGTACCAGAAACCAACATCTTCTGGTAGAAGAATTAATTTTTTTTTTTTTTTTACTTTTAAATGTGATAATAAATACTGCAAATAATCTTATATAGAGAGTTTTAAGTATAAGCGATGAGATTTTTCATACTAAGAATCAAAATAGAATAAAGGATATTTTAGAAACAAATAATTTTCCCAAACGCTTGATTAAAAAACTTAAACAATTATAAAAAGAAAAAGACAAAAAGAAACAAATAAAATATATAAATCGATGACGTATGTCCCAAGGATCAGAGAAAGAATACAAAATGCACGTATAAGTATATAACGAAGAAAAATTTAGAATTGCACACATATCGAAAAACACATGGAAACAATTATTTTCGAACACCAAGAGTAAACTGGACAAAATGGATAGCGCTAACATAATATATAAAATCAGCTGTGAGGGAAATGACAATGTCATGTGCGAGCAAGTATATGTCGGAACGAACCGGAACAAATTAAAAACCAGAATTGCAGGGCATAGATCGGACATAAAAACATTAATAAAATATCGACTCAAAAAACAGCATTAGTATCCCATTGTGCAGATAGAAAACACAAACCTGACTTAGAGAATGATGAAATACTGCAAAGAGAAAACGAATATAACAAACGGTACACACTGGAAATGCTACACACAATCAACATACCTAAGGAAAAGAGAAATAATTTTAAAACAGATATGGAAAATTCTGCGATTAGCTATAGATATACATATTATAAATAAGATAATTAAATAGTTTAATTAGCAGGGTTGTCAGATTTATTTTCACCTATTTCGCCAAAATCTAAGAAAAATCGCCAAAACAGCTTTTTTGTTAAAATTTGCCTCTAATATATAGAATATTTTTTAATTTTAAAAATTTTTTTACATAATCACAAAAAATAAATTTAATCGAAATAGCTAAAATTCGCCAAAAATAGATAAAAAGTCGCCAAAATATATAAATATTTTGATTTTTATCTAAAATGGTTTGTGAACACGAGAAAGGTAAAATTTCTACTTAACAATGAAAAAAAGTGGTTATTACAGTCGAATTCGGTTAATCGCACAGAGGTCAATTTCGCGAGATAGCGGTCAAAACTCTGTAACTTTTGACCGGATTGGTATTTTTTTATGCAATTTGTTTTGTTCAATAGGAGGGACTTTAAGCTTCAATTTGCGTGTTCAAACGTAAAAATCGACAGATAGAAACGTAAGTAATGTGGAGTTAAAAATTCATTTTAATTTTTTGTTGAGTTTCCATGTAAAAGTTGAATATTTTGACATTTTAAATAGGTATTTTTTTATAATGTCTTATTTTCTTCAATCGTATTTTACAACCAATACTTATTTATTATTCCTAAACTTAATTTTGGTCAGAAAATGCCAACATTTGGCCCCTGACATTTATTTAGTCTCAATATTCACAGGGGCCAAAGGTTGGTTTTTTTGGAAGAAAGCTAATTCTTGTCAGGATTAAACTGAAAAATAACACTGAAATTCCCAACAATATCAATACCATTTGAATATATTATATACAGAACACAACATCGATAAAATTTTAAGTAAACTTTTATTATTGATTTAAAGTGCACATATATATATTTTATTTAAATGTATTAATAAAAATTTATACTAAAATTAGAAACAAATTATAATGTTTAAACTAGTATTAATTAAACAATATTAGTAAAAATTTCTTCCAAATAGCTTTGATTTTCATTTTGCAGTAGTTGTTTAGCTTCTTCATCTAACTCTAATGAGGTTAATTTCCATTTTTGTCGAATACTGGATATATTTGGGTCTGATGTGCACAACAAAATATTAATAAGATCTTCATTAGTACAATATCTGGAAATTTTTCTTGTACTGTGTTCGCGAAAGAATCTGTAGTCTTTGTTCCTTTTTTCTTGCGCTTCTTTTGAGAGATCTCCAATTGGAAGCATATTGTGCTGAATTATTTGTTCCCCATGGAACAAAATATGTCTCCAAGAATATTTTTGGTTATAAAGGGTTGCTGTCTCATTAGCATATCTTTTTGCTACATGCTATAACTTCTAATATGATTTGGAATCGTCGTATTAAATCATAATCTACTCCAGTTATAGAAGCTGCAGTTTCTGGATCGGAAAAATATCTCCTTGCTGTGTTTCCATCATTAGAATTTCCTTCTCCTTGCTTTGGCTGGTCAATTATAGGGCCTATCTCACGGTATTTTTCTTGAATATCTTTTTTTTTGCTTTCCTTTTTCCAAATTTTCTTTGTTGTTTTTCACTGTTTCGCCTAACGGGCCAAATTCCAAATTGTATCCCAATTTAAGAATATGCTCTATAAAAGGAATTCTAGCATGAAGAGGTCACATTCCAAATTCATATGCTTCATTAAAACTATCTTCTTGTGTTGGTGGTTGGCTCAATTGACTTGATGTTTTTTGGCATATGGTGCAGCTTGACGAAGACTTTGTTTCGGTTAAAGCTTGTGCAACTTTTCCATCGATCATTGTAAGTGACATTTTAAAGTTAACTTCGATGCATTGGTCATTAAATTCAAATATCACTGGTTGAAGTTCTTTAATTTCATCTGTTATTTTGCCAACTTCTTCAGTTATGACATCTTTAGTTTCTTTTTTGTAAGCAAACTTTATTGGTCTACAAAATTTTGTTGACGAGGGAATTTCATTCTTCCATACATCTATCTCTGCAGCTCTACTAGTTGACGGCTCTGAACCAATATAAGTTTTTGTTAAACGTAATCGAACGAAAGAAATCATGAATAAATTGGCATCTGATGAATTTTCCGCATTACATTGTTTGTATTGTTTCTGGCCAGAGGACCCATCACATCCCAATTTAGAAATTAAAGTCATGCTGCAATTTTTAAACTTTTTTAAATAGTCAGCATCAAATGTCTTTAATAATCGTTCTGCAGTGTGTTCAAGAAGATCCTGCAATTTTATTTCTGCTGAACTTGAAGTTACACTAAAGCAGTTGGTGAAGGTAAGCAATCTTTTTTGGCAGAAACTATATCTCGATATGATGGAAAAATTCCACAATTTTTTTCATTGGTTCGCTTCTGCAATTCTGTATATTGGTTTTTAGTTATTTTCAAATCCAAAAATAGTGCAAATGCTTCTTCTGGAGTAAATTTATTTTCTTCAGTTGGTGTCGGCATACTTTCTAAAATCCTTTTTGTGCGTGTGGGGCTTGCTTCCACTATTTTTTCAATGATAACAATTTTACTCTTTTTAGTTTTCGATGGTTGAATTTGATGCAGAAATGAATCCTTTATGATGCTACAAGAAACTTCTTCATTGATATGTTTAAGCTTGCGTCTTCGTGATCTTTCACTACAATTATCAATTGGCTTTGCTGGTCGACCACCTTTTCCAGTTTCCGTGGTAGTTACTGATGGCTTTTTAAAAATAAGTTTATTTCTTAGCCATTCTTGGTTGCGTGAGTAAAACAATTTCTTGTTTCTGGAACATTGATTGTACCGTTTTCTTAAAGCATTTAAAAAGTTTTTTATTTTTAAGTTATGAATTTTAATTTCTTGTTTGTCGCATATTTTGAAGAATGGATTATTCATTATCTGTAAAATAATGTCGTTTTTATCTTTCCGTTCAAAATATATATCAGATAGAACACTATAACTGAATTTAGCCATTGTTTAAACAATAATGAAGAAAAAAAAAATGAATGCATGGATTAATATACTATTGCTCGAAGTTTCAACATGATCTTTTTTACCTCTTTGAAACATAATATAACAGGTACTTGGTTTTACCAGTTATTTCCATTGTTTTAAATTTATTTGCAATTTTCAGGTATTTAAGTTATGTAATATTAGATGGCAGTAAAATCATTTTTTACCTTTTCCAAATGAATTGCCAGATACCACATAATTTGAGAGTTCTATTGTCATTTTTGTCAAAATTTTGATACACCCTTCTATGTGGACTAGGTCCAAATATGGGCCAATTTTTCTAATTTCAACAGAATTATTTTTTGGGTCAATAAGAACTCTTGTACAAAATTTCATCAAAATATATGCATATTAGTCACTTTCACATACAAATAACTTCTCAAAAAATATGACGTGCGTTTGTACCGAATATCTTACCTTGGGTCAGAAAAATTGCTGTAGCTCAAAAAGTGCAGTCCCGATGCATGGACATGTATATATAGGAATGTAGGGGAGAGTTAGGACTACAAAATAGTAAATTTGTGTTTTGACTCAGCTTGACTCACAGGAGTTGTGCTCTATGAAGTAGGAAATTTCCGAGAAATTTGACCTTTTTTAAAAAAAATATTTAAATTGTTCTGAAAACAGAAGAGCTTAAATTTGTTTACCAGTAATAGGAAATAAGTTAAGTTACAACACAAAATTTATTTCGTCCAAAAATCTTGAAAAACAAAAAGTTATGATCATTTAAACTTTAAAAATTAACTAAAAATATCATAAATTTACTAAATTCTGAAAAAGCCCATTTTGGACCACCCTGTTCTCAGTGAAATAGTTGAAATAGAGTTCTAATTTTTTGGCTCCCGAGGTTTACTACTGTCTACTTTCATATAAGTCTCATAACTTTAAAATCGGAGAACAAAAACCAAAAGGAGTTTTGGCCGCTATCTCAAAATATTGACCACAGTGCGCCGGTTGGAAGAAAAAATCGCCTTATTGAAATTAACAATTCTTAACATTTAATCTCGTTGATTTTTTAAGCCTTTTAGTTCGCTTAAAGGAAAAAAGGCGATAAAAAACAATATATCGTCACCTAAAATGCAAAAGGCCGTAACTACTCAAAAATTCAAAATTTACTTTTTGATTGATTATGACGAACTTAACCGAAAAACATCTACACAACAAATTTTACATGTATACGTCCAAAAATATCGACTTTATTGGTGAAAAACAAAAGGCCGTAACTGCAACGTCAACTAAACCAAAAAGCCGTAACTGCACTTTTCCAAAAAAAAAAAATCAAAACAAAGTTGGCTTTGATTATCTTTCAATGTGTGTTATGTTTGTTTTCTAAGTTTGAATCTAAAATGTGGATATTAAGTTTTAAGTAGTCTTTAATTTATAACGTTTATTTCTTCTCCTGTAAAAAACTAAAAAGTGTAGTTACGGCTTTTTGCATTTTAGGTGACGATATATACATATATAGTTAATAAAATATTATAGTTAATAAAATTAACCTAAAGTGAAATTTAATATACGACTTTTTTTAATATCAATTGCTTACGTCGTTTAAATGAAACCCGTTTTCACTTATAAGTAGTCCTTATAATTGAAAATACCAAATACATAAGTGAAAAATAAATCGTGTAATTTTTCATTTGCGCTTAACCGAATTCGACTGTATTATAAATGGAGACCTGAACATATCCATTATAAGAATTAAATTTATTTAACATTACGAAAGATCAACAGAGTGTCACATGTCCTATTTCAATTCAATAAATTTATAGCATGTGTTTCGAAATCGATCTTATCCTACATATAAATTTAAAAAATCCAATTTTTCTTCAAAATTAAATTAAAGTAAAAAATATTCTTTCAACTTTGAGTGAATATGTATGTGAAAAAAATTCATTGGAATTACCAGCACATCTGTATTTACTTAGATAGAATATAATATTTTTTATAATCTTTCTAAAACAAAAGTTAATATTTTCTATTACGGTTGATAAGTATCCATATTATCAGCGTTGTCAAATTTAAAATTTAAAAACGCAACAAAGTGGAGAAAAATACGCACCATTTAAGAGAAAACGCACCTAGTTTTACAATTTCTTTTTTATTTAAAATCTTGAATGAATTATTTTTCCAAAAAAGTATATTTTTGTTTTAAAAATATAACAATAAAACAGTCTTAAGTTAAAGGTTTAAAAAAAAAATTTAATCATAAAACTTAACAAAAATAAAAAAAACTAAACAAATATGTTTGTATTCAGTTGTACTAGATAATAAATTTTTTTTATTTCATATATTTCATACACAACTTTTTAAATAGAAATCAGCGAGCATTCACAATATACATAGTTTAACAAAAAACTTGACAATAACATTTAACTTCAGTCAAAAATTCTAATGTTGAATCAATATTTTTCCATTGCATAAGGTAAACCATTCGCCATCCGTTTTCAATACTAGATAATATTTCGATATCGGATGCAAATTGTACTGCTAATGGCATGATATCATTTTTGCAATGAGATAAAACGTTTTTTACGTTTAAAACGTTAATTTTTTGTAAAATTTCAACATTAGAAAACAGTCTCGCCCGAATCTTTTCAACTAATTTTTTGGTGAATTTACAACAAGTTTTTGATATATCTTTCTTTGATTCATTGCTTATTTTCTTTAATGCGCAAGCTTCTTCAAACTTAAAACCCAATTAACAAATATCAAACGATGTATTGATATCACCAGTTAAAAAATTCGAATTCTATGTCAGGCTCAGTGAGTTTGGATATCAAAATTTTTAAGAGATTGTGCAAATCATCAAATAATTTAGTCTGGTCGGCAAATCGCCAACAATATCGACAATTATTTTAAAAATCGCCAAAAAGTCGCCATGTCGCCAAATCCAAAATTTGATCACCAAATAAGATTGAAATCCAATTTCACAATTGGTCATAAACAAGACAGACAGATTTTTGCACATTCTACTTTTGGATTTATTTACTTTACATGTGTGTGTGTTTAAAAATCTGTGGTAAATATACTTTGTTGAGAAATTTTAAGCAAGTAGATGCCGACTTGAGAAATATAATGTGAAGCAACACAGAAAAAAGCGAAAAGCAGAAAAGAGAACCGAAAAAATATCCAGTACGATAGTCATGAAATACACACTCTACCTCTTTAACCCCTTGCCTACAAATCTCGTCTGTCTGCTCTGTTTCTGTCTATTGTGAAAGCGGACTAAGTGCTCAATTTAGCATCATCAGCAAACAGGGATGGTAAACGGAATTTTCAAATTGTGCTAACCGTCTTCTAAAATTGTACTTTTTGGACTGAAATTAGCATCAGCGTTCTGAAGTCTTTTGAGATTGTAATGAAATTAAAACAAAAAAGAAAATATCTTTCTTCGCCAACGATTTTCGGGATAACGCTCCCCTAGTAGCCCCTTATAAACTGTCGATAGAAGAGTTGGATAATTAAAAATCTTCTGCGTCTGATCACAATAAATTTAATTGTAACTGGTTCTACAAAGGGTTTTTAAGTTAAAATATATTTTAAGGTTTTGCACGCTTACCAATATGCACGTATTTCTGATAGATTCGTCATTATTTTCATTTCTTATTTATTCCGATACGTTTTAAGGAAAATTTTCCTATTTTCTCTACAGGCAACTAAAATAAACTGACATAGGACTTATCTCTAGACTACATGGAATCCCGACCTTAATTATAGTATTTGAATTATTTATTTGAAAGTTGAAGGATTTGTGTAAGACAAAGTTTTTTAAACTTGACATTCCAAACCATCTAAATATGGCAAAAATATAAAAAAGCAAGTATATTCAATGTAAGTTGCGATTGGTATTTTTTGTAGTCAAGCTTGAGTTCATTCTATTCCTTCTAAGAAAGAATAAATTAAATTACAAATTAGGTGATATTATTGAAGAAAAAATTGGGAAAATTTAATTTTTAGACACCAGCAGAGCGGAATGCACATTTTCTAGACAGCTACGTCCGGCATCAGCACTCTTCGTATCTATCTACTTAAAGTAGTGTTTAGTTGTAAGCATCATCTATTTAACCAACGAAACCCATATAAAGGAATACGAGAAAACTTAAACTAGACGTATAATAAGAGCAGTTGGCTCAAAATGTTTATTAAAGTCTCTACTTTGAAAATATATGGTCATATTTCCTGGGAGTATCATAGTTTCCATGGGAAAAATCAGCAACCACTAGGGATGAAGCCACTTTTCTGGGAAACGGTTTGACGGATACTTAGCACGGTTGCCTCAAAATATTCTTTAAAGTCTATATTTTTTAAATATATGGTCATTTTTCCTAGGAGTAATATGGTTTCCATGGAAAATCAACTATTTTTATATATACCTGTAATCTACGCTATTAGTAAAATTCCCAATTACGGGGTATTTATTTTTCCCCGTTTTTTCCGGTTTTTAAAAACTATCGCAATGTTGTGTTCATTTGTTTACGGAAAATAATACAATGGAAGATTGAATTTCCAAAATTGTTGGATTTTTTAAATCAAAAAACACAATTATACGTACATGGTTTTAGACTGGATGAACTGAATGTTGCCTCATAGACTATTTAGGACGCTGAATGCAAATCTGTAATCCCTTTATTTTTTATAAATTAAAAAAAAATAATAATTTTCAAATTTTTCATTTAATTTATTAATTAGAACAGTACAATTTTTATAATACGAAAACAAAGAAGAAAATATAATTTTAGGATTTTTAAAATGAAATTTTAATTTTGCAAGTTTTCTAATTTTTGTATCTTTCCTCACTCTTGAGTTTTAAAATACCTTACATTTCATTGCTGATTGCTCCATTGTTAAGCAACATCAATAGTAAGCAGGACTCTTAAGCTTTTTGCGACGTTAGTGTATTTAATTGCAGTTTCTATTTTTCATTTTGTTTTGAAATCTTTAGTGCCCTACGCACTTATTTTATCCAAGTTTTTGTCATATTATCGAGGGAGTTTTTGATGATGTAGCCATTTCGGTAGCCTTTACTCAGAATTGATGCGGCCAATTACTCACTCAAAACCCTTTTTGGCATTCGTGCATGTGTTTACGGTTAATCGTTCGCAGCAAAACATTTTTTGCGATGGGTCAATTTTGAGAAACACCATTTTGATTGCACCAGGCCATATGTATGTATCGTACTTGCCATCAACGGGCTTTCGACCACATTAACCAAACCGTCTATTTATGTCCATATTTTTATGACGCAAGATATTAATGTGTAGTTAATCGGTTTAAGCGTATTGCCGCAGTCTTTATCAATGATGTATTCCACCCCTGATACTCCTTTCCTTGAAAACGCCTGGTGAAGTTCAAGCAGACCCATTGAAATAACAAATACAGTAATAAATTTTGTAATATTTTATAAATTACAAATATTTGTTCGTTGAAATTGAATTAAGTTTCAAATTAATATTTTTATTAAACAATTAAAATACTAACCGACACATTTTCTTCGGTTATATTTAACAGACCCTTTTTTGTTAAATAGTGTCAATTAAAAGTTAATCATACGTTGTGAAGTGCAATTTAGCTTACTATCATTTTCGATTACCCATATCTGGTTTCGTATTTGTTAACAAATTAATAAACAGAGTTACCAATTATTTTTTTAAATTATATCCCAGAAATTAAAATTTCTGCTCTTAATAGTAAAAAATAATAATTTATAATCTCAGAAATTGAAATAAATTTCAAAAATTGAAATAAATTTCAGAAATTGAAATAAATTTCAAGAATTTCAATTTCAACAGGCTTAACCAGTTTTCACAAAATTATAAATATATATTATTATTTGTGAACAAATTTTAATACTATTTTAAATTATTTATACGAATTTTTTTATACTATATGGAAAAGTAACCTTAAACTGAATTATATTATGTATACATTTATAATCTCATCATTAAAGTTAACTCGCATACTAACACCAGAAATTATCCAGTAAAACTTAAATTTGGCATCTGTTCTCCCGTATTCAAATGTCTTAACCCATTAAGGGATAAACTACATCCAGATTGTGCTCATAATCTCAATAAACAAATATAGAAAATATATTTATATCTATTTATATAATAAAATAATAACTCATTTTCGTCTGTCTGTCTGTCTGTCTGCTTTTCTTTTGCGTTCGCATAAAAATTTTGATAAAAATAGCAAGTTTTCCTTTTATAGGTAAAATTTGTTTTAGATACTCTACAGCTTTTTCTTAATTGTACTCTTTTAGCGTGATAGTATGTCTTATTTTAATTCCATACAAAATTTTCTTCGCGAGTTTATAGTTATTCCCAATCTCAATAATAAGTTGACTTTTATATTTGTATATTTACAGGAGTTTCTGTAATATTAATATGGTCATTAAGGTTTTCAACCCCACTATGGATTGTAGCTATATCTGATGCAATTGTCTTTTGTTCATCTATTTCCAAATTATGAATATCAATACGACTCAGGAATTCAGAAACTTGATTCGCTTTCCCCTTAATATATTCAACATCGAATTCATATTCGTTAAGTTCGAGTTTCCATCTTTGCAATTTCATGTTGGGTTCTTCTAGGGAGTTTAACCAAATTAATGGAATAGGGTCAGTTTGAATTTTAAATTTCCTGCCAAACAATTGCAAGAAGTTCTGTTTCAATTGTACTGTGATTTAGTTTGTGTTTGTTTAAAGTTCTTCAAGTAAAGGCCACGAGATATCCATTTTGAGAAAGAACAAACATTTGTTTAAAATTTGGGTAAGATAAAACTTGGGTTGTACATATAAGTTTTTTTAATTTGTTAAAAGATTCTATGTAATGATAGTCATTGACATAAATTTTTGAACTCTAATAAATTTTCGATAATTTTCGATTATAGTAGTGGCTTTGCCACTAATAAATTTTCGATAAAAACCTGTAAGGCCCAAAAAAGAACGAATTTCTTTAACTGTCTTCGGAAGTGGTCCTTTTTGTATAGCTTCAACTTTATTTGGGTTTGGTTTTATTCCATTTGCAGAAATTACATGTCCTAGATATTCAGATTCGCGTTTAAAGAAGTTACACTTATCGATTTGAACTTTCATATTACATTCAGATGATCTTTTAAATACCTTTTTTACTTTGCCATACGTAGTATAAGGTAAAGTATAGTAATCATGAAAAAATTGAGGTCCCCTGAATGCATTTTGGCTATTTCCGCGATGATGTCAGTGGGTGGGGGGTGTGTATGCCACTATTTTTGTGGAGTTTGTACAGGCCATACCGTTTGACTATCAAAATGAAATTTAGTATGTGCCTTTGGGTTATGGTGATGAAGAGCTGTATAATTTTGAGCGTAATCGGGAAGGGGCAAGGGGTTGTTTACCTAACACCCCAAACTATAAATAATTAATTTTTCGATTCGAATATACTTTGAACTTATATTCTTAATGTAATATATCAATAAAAATATCTGTTTCCATTTGGTATGGTAAAGTTGAGTGTAGGCCACTCTAGTTTTATGAAATATGTTCATTTAGTGATGTGGAAAATATAATGTCATCGAGATAAACTACACATATATTATTTATATAATCATGTAAAACCTCATTCATCATGTTTTGGAAAGGTGCAGGAGCATTCTTCAAGCTACGTGGCATTCGAGTAATGTCCTATAGGACATTATATAGTTGAAAATTCGGTTTATGTCTGTCATTAGAGGAAATTGATATTTGGTGAAAGGCTTTGGCTAAGTCCAATGTTGTAAAATACTGCGAATTCCCTAACTTAGATAAAATATCTTCTATATTCGGGATCGGAAATTTATCTTATATGAATATATCATTTAACTTCCTATAATCTACAACTAATCTCCACTTTTGCTTGCCTGAATTGTATCCAAATTGGGGAATTGTAGGGACTAAATGATTGTAAAATTATTCCTGAGTCTAACATTTCTTAAACTTGTTTATGTAGTTCAGTTTTATGAATCTTGAGTAATTGGAATATCGTTTTTGAGTAAACTGGAATTTCGTTAATTCCATCTCCTGCGATGGGTGGTCACCTTCAGTCTTCAGACACGGTGCAGGGTCTTAAACATCAAGTTGATGTGAACTAAGAACCACCCACCCATAGCTCGCGGCGTCTGTACTCCATGTCTGGGGCGGCCGTGGGCAAGCTTCGACTTCCTCTTCTGGAAGACTTGGTCGATCAATACCGCTCTGGTAGCGTCTGTTCCCTAGGTTAAGGGCGGCTACTGGAAACTTTATTCTTCCGTATTTTTTTCGGTCCGTGGGGGTTGTTTTTATCAAATCCAAGATGTGTCTGACTCATAGTGACCGGCATTTTGGTCTGCGTCTGCCTCCAGTTGAGCGCCAGTTTTTCATTACACCTCTGGTGGAGGTATAAACCAAACCCCCCTCAAAATGAAATGAACAACAAAAACAATGGCCCTATGTTCTTGGTCGAGGGTGCTTAAATCTCCAAGGGTAATAACGTGAGTACTCAGGCGGAGGCCACAGGTCTGAGTGCCACTGGTAGTTTTGTGACCACGACTGACCGGATAGGTAACCCAGGTTTGGTTAGTCGTATTTCTATTTCTGGGCGTGACAAGCGCTTAGACCGACAACTCAGTCTAAGCACACCTCTACGAGACCGATGAGGAGGACCTTAGCATGGTCACCTCCGTGTCGCCAATTGCAAAGACGGACGAAAAACCGGAGGCCCATGGCCCTGAAAAGGGTGACAAGGAAAGAGACGACTCGGACAGGCCGAACGAAAACGACTAGCTGGCTACAAACGATCTCTCAGGTACTTAAGGTCAATGAAATCTCGCGATCCAGCGGCCTTAACTGCTCGGGAGAAGAGTTTGAAGCGGAAGCTTACCACGTTCTTAAGTATGAAGCTATGCTTAATACAACCGTCGTGGAGGTCAAGCCTAACAGGACGGATACCAACCAGGATAAGCATGCGAAGAAGGTGCCCCATGCTCCTCCTGGACCGAACACGATCGTCACATCCGCGATTCTGGATGAACGCCCTTCTACTTCTAGTGGGGCCTCATCTGGATCAAGGAAGGGCGGTGACCAATGCGGTAAAGCGAAGTCTGTTAGCAAAGGCTCCAAGATGCTGACTGCACAAACCTCTAAAGGTCAAGCACCAGTCTCGAAGGGCCCCGCGAACAGACCTAGTGGTAAACGGTAAAGGTCGGGTGTTACGCAGGTACCTGACGGTAAGCGGTTGAAGCCTTCATCTAGCTTAACGTCAGCTCCTGAGTTACAAGTGGCCATGATTAATCGTAACCACTCCGGTGGTAAAATGACCAATAAAAGATTGCTGCTTTTAGAAGAAAAGGTCTTAGGCTTCCTCAAAGACTGCATCTGTGATGTTGGCGAACTATGGCCACGTGCCAAAACCGAAATCGTCCCCTTGGATCAGGTCCCAGGCGACAGTTAAGGTATGTGTTCCTCCCCCTATTTTGGAGGATGAGGCCACCCTTACACTGATCAAGCGTCAGAATAGGGGCCTTGGCACTGAGAGTTGGACGATTGAAAGGGGACGCGCAAGGGACAAAGGGGATGGAAAAGATCTCTGGACTAAAATCGATTCAGAATCCCTCCATCTCCTACGTCCCTCTAAAGGCGTCATTAAATATGGGCCTAGTCAACTTCGGTTGAATCTGCCCGCAGAGAAACGCGATGGTAAATCCGAGCGGCATGAAGGTGGTACAGATTAATCTCCATCGCTCCGAGGCAGCATCGGATGACCTGCTGCGTTTCATAGAGAGGGAAGATATCCACGTGGCCTTAATCCAAGAACCTTGGCTTGTAGCCAATAAGGTTCGCGGCGTCCTGTCACGAAAATATATGCTCTTCTCTTCAACCCAAGAAGGTAAGATAAGAAGCTGCATTTTAGTTAGGAGGGATATTAATATGTTTCTTTTATCTAATTTCAGTACGTGCGATCTGACGGTAGCAGATCGAACGCAAGGGTCTCCCGACGGTGATCCTGGCATCAGCGTATCTACCATACGATGAAGATGATCCGCCTCCACGTGCCGTTCGCAACCTGATTCATTGGTGCGATACAAGGGGCCACGATCTCGTCCTAGGATGTGATGCGAATGCCCATCATACTCTGTGGGGGAGTACGGACATCAACACTCGAGGTGAGAACCTTTAGACCATATCTATCTACTAATCATATCTACTAATCTTAAGATATGCAATAGCGGTAATAGACCAACGTTTTTCAATAGGATCAGGGAACAGGTCATTGATATAACATTGGTAAGCTATAGGGACTCAGTTAAGATAATTGATTGGGGCTTGATTGTTCTTTTTCTGATCACAATAGAATTGTTTTTAGGGTGCAATTTACCCTCGATGCAAGTAAACCCTTTAGGAAACCTAGGAACACGGATTGGGGGAAGTTCAGAACGCTCGTTGAATGTTGGTAAGCACACGAGAGCTGGATGACTCCACATCCTTTCTATCTAGGACACTAATTGAAGCTTTTCTTTCATCATGCTCTGAACGGCATCCGTCTAAGAGAGTTAACCAGCCATGGTGGACTCCAGGGCTTAGGCAGTTACGCAAAGAATGCAGGAGACTCTTCAATAAAACGAAGCGGGATGGAGGACCCTCTGATTAGGCCGAATACCGCCGGAGTTTCAATAACTTCAAAAAGGACACCAGAAGAGCGAAACGAGAAACTTGGCAGCTCTTTTGTGGAGACTTGGAAAATACCACTGAGGCGTCCCGTCTAAGAAGGGTACTCTCTAAGGATCCCGTCATGCTAGGATTCTTAACTAAGCCAGATGGAAACTTCCCTGAAAGCAGTGTTGAAACCTTGAATCTACTAATGGAAACTCACTTCCCGGACTGTAAGGATGTCGAAGAAGAGCCGCTTCCTTCTGCGGCTATCTTTTCATCAGCTGTCCACAGAAGTGATTTAGTGGATTCCATTGTAGCTGAAGCTAGAGTAGCGTGGGCTGTGAGTTCTTTCAAGCCCTACAAATCTGCAGGACCAGACGGCATTTTCCCAGCGTTACTACAGCAATCGATAAAGGTTATCATGCCGTGGCTGATTTCCATTTTTAGGGGTAGCCTGATGTATGGGTATATCCCCAAAGAATGGAAAGAGGTTACCGTGATATTCATTCCTAAGGCTGGAAGAATAAACCATGGAACTGCAAAGGACTACAGGCCAACAAGTCTGTCATCGTTTTTAGTGAAAACACTGGAGAGACTGGTGGACGTGTATGTCAAACGTCTTCTATCGTCAAGTAATTTCTGCAGGGCACAACACGCATACCTGAAAGGAAGGTCGGTGGAAGCGGCACTGCATGATGTGGTCGGTAAAAAAGAGGATACACTGGACAGGAAGGAGTATATTTTAGCAGCCTTTTTGGATATAGAGGGCTCTTTCAACAATTTGAATATATCCTCGATACTGGACGCCCTACAATAATTATGTATTTTTTTAAAATTATTAATACAAAATAAATATGCATGTACTTGCTGCAATTTTGCTCAAGATTTCATAGAACCCCGGAAGAAGAACAACATGACTCAATTCTAGAGGTCAAATTAAAAGATCTACAAGCAAGATGGGCCAAAGTTGAAGATTCTTGTGAGCGAGTGATGTTTGCTCCGGAAGATACGATAAAACAAGAAATAAAGACGAAGCTAAAGCAAGTTATGATGTGTGCGCAGAATCATATTATGTTTGCAGTTCCCAAATACTCGACTTAATAAAATCGTTCCGTTTGGATACCTCCAATCTCTCAGTACTTTAGCCATCAAAACTCCCATTGCTCAATGGCCTTCATTTCGTGACATGTTCACGGCAGTGCACATTAATCACTCGAAACTTTCTCCAGTAACAAAACTATACCTTCGAAATAAAACGAAATGTGAAACAGGCACGTTAGTTAGACAATATCCCCTTTCTCATGGTAATTTTGATCTAGCAGGGAATGAATACTTGATATGAAAATAAACGGGATTTGGTAGATAACTAAATCAAAATTCTCCTTGATATACCAGCTGCAACTACTGAAGATAGCGAATCGATTCGAAAGATTTAGATATCAGTTAATGATTCTCTAGCAACGCTGAAACTTAGAAAGCTGGGACCCTATTTTAATCCGTTTGATATCCAATAAACTGCCATAATTTTCACTATCACTATGAAAGCATTCCTTGTCAATCCCTCGTGAACTCCCACAGTGGTCCCAAATGTCACAATTCCTAGTTCATAGATATGAAGCGGAGACCTGCAGGATTACGAATCAAACGGCAACATTAAATAAATCAGTCAAGTGCGAGTTAGTCTCACACACGTAGGGTTCCGTACTATGTCTAGTACGCCTTTAAAAACTCAAGTTGTTAATTTTTTCATGTCTTATGGGGCACCCTTTTTTTAAATCAAAGTAATATTCGCAAAAATTGCATCGCTATTGGAACACCCTTTAAATTGTTGTTATAACGGCCATGGTAATACACTTTCTATAAAAATGTCAGGCCTACCTATTGCGGTTCAAAAAATAAGGTAATATACGTCAAAAACATGTCACTGATGGATCACCCTTTAATTTTTATTATTTGTTATAGTTTCCATAGTAATAAACCTCTTGTAAAAACTTCAAGAGTCTACTTATTATTGTTCAAAACTTAGGCGATATACACGCAAAGCACGTCACTCTCGAAACACCCTTTAATTTTAAGGTTTAATTTAATAGAAAACGAACATAGAGTTAATTACTGACTGCAAATTTTAATTTTAAGCCTCCTATAGCTCAAGAAATAAAGACATAACGGCAAATAACACTTCACTTTCGGAACACCCGATAAGTTTTAGTATTTATTGCTATAGTGGCCACAGTTATACACCATCTGTGAAAATTTCAAGAGCCTACCTATATATACATATACATACATATCACGCCACTATCTGAACACCCTTTAATTTTTAGGTTTATTTTTTTAGACCTGTTTATAAAGCGAACTAAGTTTTAATTACTGTTTGTAAACTTTTAGTGTATGCTTCCTACAGTTCAAGAAATAAACACAAATTCTTAATAACACCTCCCTATCGGAACACCCTATAAGTTTTAATATTTATTGCTATAGCGGCCACAGTTATACCACTTCTGAGAAAATTTCAAGAGTCTACCTATTATGGTTCAAAACTTAGGCCTTATACATGCAAATCACACCACTATCGGAACACCCTTTAATTTTTAGGTTTATTTTTTTATACTTGTTTATATAGTATAGTATTACTGTTTTTAAATCTTGAGTCTATGCCTCCTACAGTTCAAGAAATAAATACTTATGCGTGAATAACACCTCTCTATCGGAACACCCTTTAAGTTTTAGTATTTGTTGCTATAGCGGCAACAGCTATATATCATCTGTGAAAATTTCAAGAGTCTACCTATTACGGTTCCAGAGATAAAAGGCGCTGACAGACGGACAGACGGACAGACATTGTAGCGAAAACAATAGGATTACGTTTTTACACTTTGTGTACGGAACCCTAAAAACGAAAAATGTCAAAATATTGGAAACAAAAACAAAATTGAAATGAAAAAAAAAATTTAAAAAAGGCGTTACATATGTCGACTTCTTACTTTAATTATTTATTTTATTTATTATTTTTATTTTGTGTCGTGTTGTTGATTAATTTAAATAATAATAAGTGAATATGTGATTGTGATGTAAACTAAATCGTAAGTCAAGCTTTAATTATATTTCGTTAAACATGTCCATACATACATATATAAGAAAAACTTTCTTCAACAGAATTTAATAAAATCTAAACTGCTCCTGAAGAAGTCGACAATCTTATTAACGGAACGTTGAGTGAAAGATGAAGTAAATTGTTTTATTTACATCAATTTAATTGTTAATGACCATAATTGGCTAAAAAGACTACTGTCTTAACAGTAGAAGTATTTTTTTCGTTTTGTTTTAATTTGTTGTTTATGTCATAAAGAGTTTTTACACAAGCAAAATGGCTGTGGTTGTAGTTGTTGTACTAATGAGTTTACCTGGTATTAATTTACCATGGTCCTCTCGTAACACTACGTCTTGACGAGCCATTGTTGTTTTTGCACATGAACAAAGCATCGGCAGAATGGGGAACAATAATTTGTTTACTGTCTTCTTTGTGGAGAAAATGTATTGATGTGCATACTGCCATGATATAATAATACAATGCAAATGATTGAAGTTTGATTTAGCGATGTTCGTCTGTGTATGCCACTATTTTTGTGGAGTTTGTACATACTGTTTGACATATCAAAATAAAATTTAGTATGTGCCTTTGGTATATGGAGATGAAGAGCTGTATAGTTTTTGGACATAATCGGAGGAGGGCAAAGGTTATTTTGCTTACCCCCAAATGTGAACGGTCTACAGGTCATACCGTATGACATATTAAGTATGTGCCTTTGGTTCATGGAGATGAAGAGTTGTATAAATTTTGGTTATAATCGCTCTATAGGTCATACCGTATGACATATAAAATGAAATTCAGTATGTGCCTTTGGTTTATGGAGATGAAGAGCTTTTATGAATTTTGGGCATAATCGGGAAGGGGCAAGGGGTAGTTTACCTAAAACCCCAAACCGAAAATAATTAACTTTTCGATTCGAATATACTTTGAACTCTTATTCTGTATGTAATATATCCATAAAAATATCTGTTTCCATTGGGTATGGTAAAGTTGAGTGTAGGTCACTCCATTATTTCAGGTTGTTTTATTTTTTTTTCGGTTGATTTTCCTTTGCTTTTTTGTTGAATAGATATTAGACCGCGACCAGTAAAAAAAATCAAAAAAAAGTTTTAAAAAAAATATTTAAAAAAACATGTTCAAAAACATATTTGTACAGAAAAATTTCCAAAAAATATTCTTACAAAAAACTTTTGCAAAACTTTTTACAAACGATTTTCGAAGTACATATTTACAGTAAAAAATTGGTTCAGAGTTGGTGGTTTCAGTGTGGTATCATTAGTATGTCTATGGTCGATGATTTTTTATTGGTAGCTTCACTTTCAAATTGGGAGTATAATCAATGCTTTTTAGAATTGTTTTCTTGAAACTTCGTTGGGCCCTGACGAGGGTAGAGTGTGTATGGGGGAAATATGTGCAGCTACATGAGCTCCATCCCAGATTACGGGGTGTAGGTTCCATGGTGGGACTAATAGTTGATAGAGCGCTATCACTACGTCCATTTATATATATATATATATATATATATATATATATATTTTTTTTTTTTTTTTTTTTTTTTCATAAATTATTTATTGTATCTTCAACATTTTTGAACTAACAATAATTACTCACATCTTAAGTCTAAAATAAAAATATACTTTTTAAGTCCAGCCAGTGCTAGACAAAAATAACGTTTGTTTCACGGATTTTGAAATTATTTGCGGATAATCCCTCTAATGTACGGCCAAGAAAAGCAGTGTGTCTTCTTTTTAGTCGAATGTAACCACCAGGTTCATTCAGCATGTTACGCGCCAAAGGGTTTGGATGAGATTCAAGCCTCTTTAGATATGTGACTGCATGTTTCGCTATTTCTGCTTTAACTGATGGCATGTTTAGGTCTTTGTGGATGATCGAATTTTTTATATAGCAGGGATCAGATGTAATTATACGTAGTATCTTATTTTGGCGCCTTTGAATTTTTTCTACATTGCTAGCTGAGGCAGTGCCCCATAACTGAATCCCATAACACCAAATTGGTTTGAGGATCCACTTGTACAGTAGAAGTTTACAATCTAAGCTCAGGGTGGAGTTTAGCCAATAAGCCAATTTAGTTGTACTGCTTTTAGTTTCAATTGTGTTAACTTGAAATCAATGTGGCTTTTCCAAGTAAGGCGACGCACTGTGGTCAATATTTTGAGATAGCGGCCAAAACTCCTTTTGGTTTTTGTTCTCCGATTTTAAAGTTATTAGACTCATATGAAAGTAGACCGTAGTAAACCTCGGGAGCCAAAAAATTAGAACTCTATTTCAACTATTTCACTGAGAACAGGGTGGTCCAAAATGTGCTTTTTCAGAATTTAGTAAATTTATGATATTTTTAGTTAATTTTTAAAGCTTAAATGATCATAACTGTTTTGTTTTTCAAGATTTTTGGACGAAATAAATTTTGTGTTGTAACTTAACTGATTTCCTATTACTGGTAAAAAAATTGAAGCTCTACTGTTTGCAAAACAATTTAAATATTTTTTTTAAAAAGGTTAAATTTCTCGGAAATTTCCTACTTCATAGAGCAAAACTCCTGTGAGTCAAGCTGAGTCAAAACACAAATTTACTATTTTGTAGTCCTAACTCTCCCCTACATTCCTATATACATGTCCATGCATCGGGACTGCACTTTTTGAGCTACAGCAATTTTTCTGACCCAAGGTAAGATATTCGGTACAAATGCACGTCATATTTTTTGAGAAGTTATTTGTATGTGAAAGTGGCTATTATGCATATATTTTGATGAAATTTTGTACAAGAGTTCTTATTGACCCAAAAAATAATTCTGTTGAAATTAGGAGAAGTTGGCCCATATTTGGACCTAGTCCACATAAAAGGGTATATTTTGACAAAAATGACAATAGAACTCTCAAATTATGTGGTATCTGGCAATTCATTTGGAAAAGGTAAAAAATGATTTTATTGCCATCTAATATTACATAACTTAAATACTTGAAAATTGCAAATAAATTTAAAACCAATGGAAATAACTGGTAAAACCAAGTACCTGTTATATTATGTTTCAAAGAGATAAAAAAGATCATGTTGAAACTTCGAGCAATAGTATATTAATCCATGCATTCATTTTTTTTTTCTTCATTATTGTTTAAACAATGGCTAAATTCAGTTATAGTGTTCTATCTTATATATATTTTGAACGGAAAGATGAAAACGACATTATTTTACATATAATGAATAATCCATTCTTCAAAATATGCGACAAACAAGAAATTAAAATTCATAACTTAAAAATAAAAAACTTTTTAAATGCTTTAAGAAAACGGTACAATCAATGTTCCAGAAACAAGAAATTGTTTTACTCACGCAACCAAGAATGGCTAAGAAATAAACTTATTTTTAAAAAGCCATCAGTAACTACCACGGAAACTGGAAAAGGTGGTCGACCAGCAAAGCCAATTGATAATTATAGTGAAAGATCACGAAGACGCAAGCTTAAACATATCAATGAAGAAGTTTCTTGTAGCATCATAAAGGATTCATTTCTGCATCAAATTCAACCATCGAAAACTAAAATGAGTAAAATTGCTATCATTAAAAAAATAGTGGAAGCAAGCCCCAGACGCACAAAAAGGATTTTAGAAAGTATGCCGACACCAACTGAAGAAAATAAATTTACTCCAGAAGAAGCATTTGCACTATTTTTGGATTTGAAAATGACTAAAAACCAATATACAGAATTGCGGAAGCGAACCAATAAAAAAAATTGTGGAATTTTTCCATCATATCGAGATATAGTTTTTGCCAAAAAAGATTGCTTACCTTCACCAACTGCTATTAGTGTAACTTCAAGTTCAGCAGAAATAAAATTGCAAGATCTTCTTGAACACACTGCAGAACGATTATTAAAGACATTTGATGCTGACTATTTAAAGAAGTTTAAAAATTGCAGCATGACTTTAATTTCTAAATGGGGATGTGATGGGTCCTCTGGCCAGAAACAATACAAACAATGTAATGCGGAAAATTCATCAGATGCCAATTTATTCATGATTTCTTTCGTTCGATTACGTTTAACAAAAACTTATATTGGTTCAGAGCCGTCAACTAGTAGAGCTGCAGAGATAGATGTATGGAAGAATGAAATTCCCTCGTCAACAAAATTTTGTAGACCAATAAAGTTTGCTTACAAAAAAGAAACTAAAGATGTCATAACTGAAGAAGTTGGCAAAATAACAGATGAAATTAAAGAACTTCAACCAGTGATATTTGAATTTAATGACCAATGCATCGAAGTTAACTTTAAAATGTCACTTACAATGATCGATGGAAAAGTTGCACAAGCTTTAACCGAAACAAAGTCTTCGTCAAGCTGCACCATATGCCAAAAAACATCAAGTCAATTGAGCCAACCACCAACACAAGAGGATAGTTTTAATGAAGCATATGAATTTTGAATGTCACCTCTTCATGCTAGAATTCCTTTTATGGAGCATATTCTTAAATTGGGATTCGATTTGGAATTTGGCCCGTTAGGCGAAACAGTGAGAAACAACAAAGAAAATTTGGAAAAAAGAAAGCAAAAACAAAAAAGATATTCAAGAAAAATACCGTGAGATAGGCCTTATAATTGACCAGCCAAAGCAAGGAGAAGGAAATTCTAATGATGGAAACACAGCAAGGAGATTTTTTTCCGATCCAGAAACTGCAGCTTCTATAACTGGAGTAGATTATGATTTAATACGACGATTCCAAATCATATTAGAAGTTATAGTATGTAGCAAAAAGATAGCTGCAAAAAATTTGGTCAGTATGCTAATGAGACAGTAACCCTTTATAACCAAAAATATTCTTGGAGACATATGCCAACCACAGTTCACAAAATTTTGTTCCATGGGGAACAAATAATTCAGCACAATATGCTTCCAATTGGAGATCTCTCAGAAGAAGCGCAAGAAAAAAGGAATAAAGACTACAGATTCTTTCGCGAGCACAATACAAGAAAAATTTCCAGATATTGCACTAATGAAGATCTTATTAATATTTTGTTGTGCACATCAGACCCAAATATATCCAGTATTCGACAAAAATGGAAATTAACCTCATTAGAGTTAGATGAAGAAGCTAAACAACTACTGCAAAATGAAAATCAAAGCTATTTGGAAGAAATTTTTACTAATATTGTTTAATTAATACTAGTTTAAACATTATAATTTGTTTCTAATTTTAGTATAAATTTTTATTAATACATTTAAATAAAATATATGTGCACTTTAAATCAATAGTAAAAGTTTACTTAAAATTTTATCGATGTTGTGTTCTGTATATAATATATCCAAATGGTATTGATATTGTTGGGAATTTCTTCACAAGAATTAGCTTTCTTCCAAAAAAAAACCAACCTTTGGCCCCTGTGAATATTGAGACTAAATAAATGTCAGGGGCCAAATGTTGGCATTTTCTGACCAAAACTAAGTTTAGGAATAGTAAATAAGTATTGGTTGTAAAATACGATTGAAGAAAATAAGAAATTATAAAAAAAATACCTATTTAAAATGTTAAAATATTCAACTTTTACATGGAAACTCCACAAAAAATTAAAATGCATTTTTAACTCCACATTACTTACGTTCCTATAAGTTGATTTTTACGTTTGAACACGCAAATTGAAGCTTAAAGTCCCTCCTATTGAACAAAACAAATTGCGTAAAAAAATACCAATCCGGTCAAAAGTTATAGAGTTTTGACCGCTATCTCGCGAAATTGACCACTGTGCGACGGTTAAGATGTATACCCAGATATTTAACGTCTGAAAGCTGTGGTATCATTTGGTTATTTATGCGAATAGGAGGGCATGAGTCCATACGTAGTGTGAAAGTTATGTGAGTACATTTTTGCTCATTCACTTTTATTCTTCATTTTTCTAGCCATTATTCCAAATTGAGTATGTGGTCTTGTAAAAGTTGTGATGCTTCTTGGGCACTTTCATGAATACTTAAAAAAGTTGTGTCATCTGCAAAAGTTGATGCGTACTGTAAATATAAAATTGGTTCCGAAATACTACCTTGGGGAACTCCGGCTTCAATGAGCTGTGGCGAGCTTAAAAAGTCACCTTCTCTTAGGAAAAACTTGCGATTCGTTAAATAATCTTTTAAGAGCTTATACAAGTTTTTGTGCAAGTTCAGCTTTAGCTTAAATATAAGGCCTTTGTGCCAAACCTTATCTAATGCTTGAGAAACGTCCATAAAAAGCGCAGAACAGTATTTTTTTTTTCTTCAAAGGTCGTTTCAATTACATTTACTAATCTGTGTGTTTGTTGGATCGTACTATGTTGTTTTCTGAAGCCGAATTGATGGTTCGGAATACATCCTTTCGCGCTAAGAATTGGATTCAGCTTAGTTATTAATATTCTCTCAAACAACTTTGACATGTTTGATAAAAGGCTTATAGGTCTGTATGATTCTACTTTTGTGTGGTCTTTTCCTGGTTTAGGAATCATAGTAATCAAAGAAACATTCCACTCTGTGGGAAAGTACTCAAGACGTAAGATGGCATTAAAAACAAATAGAATAATTCTGCTAATTGTTTTATCAACGCCAGGGGCTTTTTTGGTGTTTAAATCAGTTATTGCCCTTTCAATATAGCTAAATTCAAATCTTAGGGGAACTATGGCACTAGTCTCTACTGGTGGCAACTCAACTATATCAGTACACATATTTGGAGTGAAAACCTTTTTCAAATGATCAACAAATAAATTGCCTTTTTCGGTATCATTTCTTGCCCAGACTCCACAAGAAATTCGCGAGGGGGGCTTACGTACGACTGGCGTTTTAAGGTTTCTACATGCACGCCATAATGAATAATCTGATTGTGCAGTTGCGTCGAGGTCTTCCAAGTAATTTTTCAGAGATGCTACTCTACGAGATTTTAGCAGCTGTCTTAGCCGTTTCGTGCAATCTTTAAGTCTAGATTTGAGTTGAGGAGATCTGTGTGCTTGCCACTCTCTTCTAATTTTCCTTTTTTCAGCCAAGAGCCGCTCGACATCTACGAAGTAAATTTGATTGTATCTAGCTGATTGTCGGCTTACTGTTGCATGTTGGGCAGCTGATTTGAGGATTTAATCAAAATTAATAAGACTTTGATCCATGTGTTCTGGTTTTCTCAGCGGTATATTTTCCAAACAGTGAGTACTGATATACTTTCTATATTTCAACCAATTAATGCTTGTGCTAGTTGTTGGTGACACAATATTTTGCTGGTTCCATATATAGACTATAGTGGGTGAATGATCGGAGGTTAATTCGAGTAACGCTTCAACCTTAATCATTTCTCTCGAAATACCTTTAGTCACGCCAAAATCAATAACATCAGGTATTTTTTGTCGATCAGTAGGCCAATAGGTGAAATAGTGTCAAATAAAACACGACCTTTTGGAGTAATAAGTCTTGATCCCCAAAACGTACGTTTACCGTTGTAGTCGCCTAATGCTATGAAACAGGGAACTAGTGATTTGTAGAAGTCGCTATATTGACTCTCTGATATTTGAAATCTAGGAGGTGAATAAATCGAAGAAATAACAAAGTTTTGATGATATTTCAATACAGGTGTTTGTTGCTTGAAGATAGTCCTCACAAAAATCACACAGTAAATGATGTTTAATTCGAGCCTTTATTAGTATTGCTGAACCACCACATGCTCTGCCACGGCGGTCTTTAGTGTCATATAATATATATAGCCATCATGCTGCTCATAGAGGTCGCTTTGTGTGCTGAAATATGATTGGATTTTAACATATCCGCGTATGAAACATGTTGGGTTGTTGGTTGAGCTAACTGAGGGTAATGAGCATTTGCTTGATATTGTGGCTGCCTAGCGGGAGCCATAAATATATATATTTATATTGTTTTCTTGAAACTTCGATGGTAACTGATGAGGTAAGAGCCGTATTGGGGAGTAGGTATGAGGAAAAGATGTGCAGCTACATGAACCCCATCACTATGTCCATTTATATATACACCTACCTATTCTTCTCTGTGGTGAAGAGTATATAAGATTCGGTACGGCCGAATATAGCACTTTAACTTGTTTATATACATAAATACCATAAAATAAAAATGTACTTTGGTTTAATAATGAAACTTATGGGGAATAAATCTTCTTGTAGATTATGGTTTAATTAAACTTTTAGAGATACACTTTTGCATTAATGGATTTTGTATCTCATATAGTTATATTTTCTATTTTATTTGTGGTTTTTAATATGTACTCTTATTTTAATTTCATTAAAGCTAATCCTTAAATAATGTAAAACATAAAAATTTGGTATCCATGGTCATTTTATAACCCTTTTTCACCTTTCAATACCTAAATGAGGTATAAAAACATGAAAAATATATTTTTAAATTTATTTCTTTCATTGGTGTAGTAAGATGGTGGTAGATATGATATTGTAATGGTTTTTTATTTGGCTAAAATTTATTTGATGTACTTAGAATAGTCCTTTTATTTCTATAATACGGTTTTTGCAGATCCAAATGTATTGAATTGTGCTGAATTTCAATATATTTGTATCTTTGGCATTTAGCTTTGCCGCACCTCTTACGCTACTCCAATCGTGTTCAAACTTTACAATTGAACAATAGCAAATTGCAACTTTTTATCACTATTACATATTGAAATTGAAAAAAGATATTATTTCGTTTCACATTAACGGGGGGTTAAACCCCGGGGAGACGGGGGGTTATCCCCGTCTCCATTAGTCATTAACAAAAGTCAAATTTTATATAAAAAACATTATTATTAATACTGTTTTTTTATATAAAGTTTAACTTTTCCCAGCAAAAACTTCACTTACTAAGAAGCTATTTAATCGTTGTCGCAACTACTTACACTTTAACGGAAAAAACTACTTTTTTTTTGTTCGATATGTCGCTAAAAGAAGCCAACACAATTTAAATAATCATAACCAAAAAAATAAGTACTTGAAATAGGTAAATTTACGTGATAAATATTAAAAAAAACAAATAAAAGTGCTATATTCAATACCCTTCACCACGGTGATTTTATTTGTACAGACATGTACAGCATTATCCATATTGTTGACTCTTTGCATAAATTAAAATAAGTGATATGAGAAAAAACTGATTATTCATACTTTAAAGAAATAGAAGACAGCGGCGACTCAGCTAAATGAAAACAAATTCCGTTGACTACAATTGTCGCCGTATTGTCAGCTACTTAATGATATTGAAGAAGACAGCAACATCATAAACTCTGACATTGTTGTGGAAATACTTATTTTGCTTTTATAAAATTAAATAACTTTTTCAAAAAATTATAAATATTTCCTCCAAAACTTTTTGTTTCAATATGAATTTGTAATTTAGCCTAAAGTGACGACAGCCACAACGGTGGTTGTATAGCCATGTAGCTATACTGGCTTCAAAATAATCGTTTACCGATAAACGTGTGTATTTTATTTTTGACAGTTTGACGATAGATGATGTCTATGTGTTTAATGCACCTAGGCTTTAAAACAGATGTATCACCTATTTAAAAATCAAACGCATTTAAAAAAAATCAAACGCATTTAAAAAAATATGTTACTCTATATACACACATAATATTAAATATATGTTATATTACAGACATGATTTTCATTTTCAAAGAAATATTGAAATATTTTATTTAATTTTTCGAAAATTGTTTGTAAAAATTTTTTGTAAAAATATTTTTTTAAAAATTTTTTCTAAAATTTTATTCGAAAATTCTTTGGAAAATTTAAAAAAAAAAAATTTTTTCCAATATTTTTGTGTAAAATATCTTTTTGAAAATATTTTGTATATATTTTTGCAAAAAAAAAATTTAAAATTTTTTTTATAAATTTTATTGAAAATTTGTTGTTAAATTTAGGACTTTTATGCAATCTATATTGAGTTAGAATGGTGAGACTAAAGCAGAAAGAAATCCTTACAAAAAAAATCCTGATATTGACCTCCCACGTGCCTTTTAACTGCTCCTATTTACCAGTGGGTATCCTGTGGGTCTCTTGGCTACCTCTATGTGTATTACTTTCTATTAAGGTCTCTAATACAAATCAAAGCAGAAAAACCCTACCAATCTAAAAACAAACAAAAATTGCCCCTCGCAGGGGGTTATTGATCCCCCGAGATCTGTATGCACTCCTTGCGATCTACCTGTCGCAGTCTAATATTTATTTGACGAAAAAACGCAAAACAGAATCATTAAAGACGAAAAAAATTAAAAAAAACGTGAAAAAAATATAGGTGGGCGTGGTTTTTGGCCCGCTGCCTCCAAAGAATTATGATCCGATATTGCTGAACTGCAATACCAAAATTTTCGAAACTATGCCTGACAGATTGGTGTGCTTAAATTTACTGTATCTCTTCTGGTGCCTTGGCAAATGACATTACAACACTAACACGGACAGACGGATAGACGGACACCGCTTAATCAAATTCTCTATGTATAAGGATCCAGAATATATATACTTTATGGGGTCGGAAATGAATATTGTAGAAAGTACACACGGAATGGCAAACTTATATATACCCTTTCCACCTGTGGTGAAGGGTATAAAAATATGTTATGTTACACTTTAATTTTAATTTTCAGAGAAATATTGAAATTTTTGTTTTAATTTTTGGAAAATCGTTTGTAAAATTTTTTTGTAAAAATATTTTTTTAAAAATTTTTTTCTTTCGACAGCTAAACTTTAAAGGCAAGATGTTATTTAATAAATTAAGGCCCATTATTATAACTTGCCATTAGCTAAAGTTAGGATTTTATCAGGGTGATAAGTAGTTTTTCGTTATTATAAGTATACATTAAGCTAGATAGGTTAAAGGGAAGAACATCTTGCCTTTAACTTTTAACATTAGATATAAGAGTTTGAAGTTGCCATGTTTCGTCATCTATAAAGTTGCCGTATTTTCTAATCTATGAAGAAAAATAAATTCATTTTTATTTAATTTTGCATTCGAAAAATAAAATTGGAAAACAGATCTCCTTTGTTGTATATAAAATCTTTTCGGTTTTTTGTTGCACAGGTAACTAATTTGTGGTTTGTTAAATGTAAACAAATAAATGGAAGGTATGGCGTTGCCACTACGTTTTTAAGAACCAATTTATTTTGTCAAAAGTAGTCGGTGTTTATTATTGTACTGCCATATGTTCAAAAAGATTAATTTTATTTTACAAGGAAGTTGTAATAACGAAAAATAGTTATTGTTCACTTTATCGCTCAAATAAGTAGAAGTGAAATTTAACTAAAACGTACTTTAAAGGCAAGTTATAATAATGGGCCTAAAACATGTATTTCTAGCAAAAATACCATCTACATTATGATTTCAAAAACACATACGAGTTCGTTCGAGTGTCCGTCCGTGCCTCCAGTACAGAGTAAAAAGCACTAAAAAGATTCCGTCCGCACCTTCAACAAAATCAACTTTACACACTAGCAAATGATAAAATATAGTAATTAAAATACTTGCCAAATACAGTACATGTAATAAGGTTGAAACAACATCCATCTACAATAGTGCAAAATAACAACAATAATGACTAACAACGACAATAGTGCAAAATAAAAACAACAATAGTGAAAAATAAAAGCAACAAATGCAAAATAACAACAACAATAGCGACTAATAATAACAAAAAGTGCCAAATGCAAAACAACAACAATAGCTACTAATAACAACAAAAGGTACCAAATACACAACAACAAATGCAAAATAACAACAACAAATGCAGAGTAACAATAACAAATACAGAGTCACAGCATCAATAGTGTCAAGCAGTGTATAAACAAACAAAAGGAAACGTTTGCTTTATCTTTGTTTTGTTCTTTTCAGTAAGTAAAACAAAAACCAAACGGATTAATGAGAATGATTGTGTCATTTAGTTTTGTATTGTTTTTGGTCATCAACACAAACTGTACATTACTTTTAAAGCAGTGATGCACATTTTTTGAAACAATTGTTTGTAAGCTCCACCTGTTCAACAGACGTTGGTGAATGCACATGTTAGCGGATGCCCATGAATATTTTTTTCAGTTACAGTGGTCAATATAAGTAAACATGGAATTAAAAAATTATTTTATGATGAACAATGCTTTTGGAAATGTTCAATGTCTTTTATGTCATCAAACATTTAAAAGCTATAGAGAAAATGTTATTAAAAGGCATTATGATTCTTTCCATTCTAACATAAATATAATGATGACGAGAAAAAAAAGCTTTTTAATAGATCTAAAAAATTATTTTTAGAAAAATTAAGGCGATGGCTATAATTGGAAGAAAACAATGAAAATGAAAAAAATTTTAAGAGGAAAAATTTCAAGCATGGTGGCTCTAGATATTGTCATGCAAGGCAGACCTTTTACTGATGGAGTTTTTATTAAAGAATTATTAAGTAAAATTGTTCTGCAACTTTTTTTTCGCAATTTTTATTTATTGTATCTTCAATATAATTGAACTATCAATAATTACTCATATCTTAAGCCTAAAAATATACTTGTTAAGTCCAACCAGTGCCGGACAAAAAAAATGTATGTTTCACGGTTACTGTAATTTGTGGGTTATCCCTCTGATGTACGGATGAGAGAAGCAGTGTCCCTCCTTCTTAATCGAATGTAACCAGGTTCAGTTAGTATGTTACGGGCCAGTGGATTCGGATGAGTTTCAAGCTTCTTTAAATACCTTATGGCAAGTTTCGCTATTTCTGCTTTAACTGATGGCACGTTTAGATCTTTATGGATGTTCGAATTTCTTATATACCAGGGAGCAGATGTAATAATACGTAGAATCTTATTTTGGCGCCTTTGAATTTTTTCTACATTGGTAGCTGAGGCAGTGCCCCATAATTGAATGCCATAACACCATATTGGTTTTAGAATTGACTTGTATAATAAAAGTTTGCAGTCTAAAGCTAGAGTAGAATTTCTGCCAATTAGCCAGTTTAGTTGGACTGCTTTCAACTTCATTTGCGTTAACTTTGTTTCTATGTGCCGTTTCCATGTAAGGCGCCGGTCAAGATGTATGCCGAGATATTTGACATCTGAAAGTTGAGGTATCGTTTGGTTATTTATCCGAATATGGGGGGCAAGATTTTCTGCGCAGGGTGAAAGTTATGTGAGTACATTTTTGTTCATTCACTTTTATTCTCCATTTCTTTAACCATTTTTCTAAATTGGATATGTGGTCTTGTAAATATCGTGATGCTACTTCGGGTCTTTCGTGAATGCTCAAAAAAGCTGTGTCGTCAGCAAAGGTCGATGTGTGAACTCGGTTACTAGTTGGCATATCTGAAGTATACAATAAGTATAAAAAGGGCCCCAATATACTACCTTGGGGAACTCCGGCTTCGATTGGCTGGGGTGAGCTCAAAAAATCTCCTTCTTTCACAATAAATTTTCGTTCGGTTAAATAACTATCTAGCAGCTTATATAGGTTTACGGGCAAATTCAGTTTTAGCTTATATATTAGGCCTTCATGCCATACCTTATCGAATGCTTGAGAAACGTCGATAAAAAGCGCAGAGCAGTATTTTCTCTCTTCAAATGTCTTCTTTACAACATTGACTAACCTGTGAGTTTGTTCGATCGTACTATGTTTTTTCCTGAAGCCGAATTGATGGTTTGGAATACATCCTTTGTCGCTTAGAATAGGGTTAAGCTTAGTTATTAACATCCTCTCAAACAGCTTTGACATATTTGACAAAAGGCTTATAGGTCTGTATGATTCAATTTTTGTGTGGTCTTTTCCTGGTTTAGGAATCATGGTAACCAAGGACACCTTCCAATCTGTGGGAAAGTACTCAAAACGTTTTGGTGTTCAAATCCGTTGTTGCCTTTTCAAGATCACCAAATTCAAATGTTATCGGTACTGCAGCACAAGCCTCGAGAACTGGCAACTCAACTATATCAGTCGATATATTTGGGGTAAAAACCTTTTTCAAATGTCCAGCAAATAAATTTCCTTTTTCGGTATCACTCCTTGCCCAGCCTCCAGCTGAAGTTCGCAAGGGAGGCTTACGTAAGACTGGCCTTTTAAGGTTTCTACAAGCACGCCATAACGAATAATCTGATTGAGGAGTTGCGTCTAGGTCTCCCAAATAGTTTTTCAGGGATGCTACTCTTCGAGATTCCAGCATGTCTCTTAGCCGGTTCGTGCATTCTTTAAGTCTGCTTTTGAGTTGAGGAGATCTCTGTGATTGCCATTCTCTACGAATTTTTCTTTTTTCAGCCAAGAGCCGTTCCACTGTGGGCCAAATACCCAATCTGGTGTGCAATAAATCAAAAAGTAGTATATTTGAAAAACATAATTTTCATATTGTTTTCGCATTAGATGTTTCCACCCTTTATAGCGGTATTCAATTTTTAAAGTTTATTGCAAAATTAACGGTGCATTACGCAATGAAAGAAGAACAAATATTTTATGAAAAATTGTGAGGTTATTTTAAGCAGGTTAAGTTATTTAAAAGAAGTGTCTTTCTACGATTGGAGAAAGTAAAATAAAAACTTTTTTTTTATTATTTATTAACTCCATGGTGTGCTTTAATTACTATTTAATTTCAAAAAATATTTGACACTTTGTTCGCTAAAAAAAAACGTTATCAAAATATATGCCTAAGTAAATTTAGTTTTAAAGAAACCAGTAATACTCGGAAAGGTTTTTAGTTAGTGATCCACCTCAATCCGGTCGAGATTTTTTATACGTTTTAAAGAGTGGTTCTTTGGCTTTGAAAAAATTAAAAGATTAGCTGCTAATTCCTGCTAATGAACTTTTGCTGATTTAAAATGTCAATAACAAGAGAGGAATTGTTCAGTGTTTGGTTAAACACGCTTGGAAAGAAAAACAAATCAGAAATTATTTTAGAGTATGTTATGAATAAAGTCGGTATGAAAAACGAAAATAATGAAAAGTACAAAAAAGTTAAGCAAATTGTTCCCCGATTTGTTCATAATCTTGGTGTGAAATGGAAAAATGTAAAGAGAAATAAATCATTTTTGAGACTCAGTGGGAAAAGTGGTTAAGGGCATCTGGAGTAAGTGAGGCCTTAATAAAAAGATTCCAAATTATCCTGAGAACCATATCCTGTGGATACACTGTAAATATTGAAAAATTTCGCCGTTACTTATTAGAGACAGCAGAGCTATATGTTGAATTATATCGCTGGTACAATATGCCAGCTAGTGTTCATAAGATTTTTATGCATGGTGCGGATATAGTTCAACAGCTTCCTTTACCGATCGGCATAATTTCGGAAGAGGCTTTAGAGTCAAGAAATAAAGATTTGAGAAATGTTCGCATATTTCACACCAGAAAGGTTTCGCGTGAAAAAACTATGCAAGATTTATTCCAATCTCTAATAGTATCATCTGATCCTCTCATATCATCCATTTCAAACAAAACTTCTGTATATCGAAAGTCGGAGCCTATTTGCGCAGATGTTTGTTCTTTACTTTCTGAACCTCTGTTGCCAGAAATCGTTACAGAAGATTATTTAAGTGATGACAGCAGCGATTGAAAACGTTTTTGCTTAATCAGTGTTAAAAAAATTGATTAAACTTTATTGAAAAATTAAACATTTTAATTTTTTTGTAAAATTTGTTTAAATCGGTGGCATGACATAATGTCCATTGACGTAATACCCCACCTCTCAGAAGAAGTCACACCGCAATTTTCCACCAAATTTTTGATAGATATTTTTTGCTTTAAGTTCAATCTTTAGTAGAAATGGTGGGAGATACACACTATATTTCAAAGTGAATTGTGTCATAATGTCCATGGACATTATGTCACATTTTTGGGTGTCATAAGGTCCATGGACATTATGTCATGGCACTGGTTAAATCTACCTGTGTTTTTATATGTTTTATTACACAAAGTTATGTAAAGAAGTAACTAATGAAATTTACTTATCATATGAGTTAAATATTAACCAACGTTAAAAGTGCCTAGCCCAGGAAATACCGCCCACACTTTTACTGAACTACCGCCTGTTTGATATTCTTGTTTCATATTGAATTTCATATTTCTAAGTACTTCCAAAGTTGAGGTAAACGGTCTTGCACGCCAGATTATGCATTTTTCCCACTGTGCGTTCGATATCTGCAGAATAAATTTGATTGTATCTAGCTAATTGTCGGGTTATTGTTGAATGTTGGGCAGCTGATTTGAGGTTTTGTTCAAAATCAAGAAGACTCCGCTCTAACTCTTCAGGTGCTCTTAGCGGGATGTTTTCCGAACAATGAGTACTAAGATACTTTCTATATTTCAACCAATTAATGCTTGTGGTAGTCATTGGTGATATGATGTTTTGTTTGTCCCATATAAAGACGATAGTGGGTGAATGATCTGAGGATAATTCAAGTGACGCTTCAGTTTTAATCGTTTCTCTTGGAATACCCTTAATCACGCCAAAATCAATAACATCCGGTATTTTTTGTCGATCAGTAGGCCAATAGGTTTGTTGTCCACTCGATATCACATTCAGACGCATTTTTGAAATTGTGTCAAACAAAACACGACCTTTTGCAGTTATTAGGCGTGATCCCCAAAACGTATGTTTAGCGTTGTAGTCGCCTGATGCTATGAAACAGGGACCTAGTGATTTGAAGAAATCGCTGTATTGACTCTCTGATATTTGAAACCTAGGAGGTGAATAAATCGAAGAAATAACTAAGTTTTGATGAAATTCTTCAATACAGATGTTTGTTGCTTGTAGGTAATCTTCACAAAAATCACACAGTAAATAATGTTTGATTCGAGCCTTTATTAGTATTGCTGAACCACCACATGCTCTGCCACGGGGGTCTTTGGTGTCATATAAGATATAGCCATTTATTTTAAAAAAGCTATTTTTTGTTCTGCAACTTAATTGTACATTTATGCAATCAATGCCTTTGTCCCGAATGACTATTAAGGAAAAACTCAACCAATGTGAATTTTATTCTCTTTGCTTGGATGAGAGCACTGACATAAACGATTTGTCTGAGCTTATTATTTGTGTTCGTTGTTTAGATGAAGAATACAAAGTTTGCGAAACAATGTTTTCACTGAAAACTTTTTACGGCAATGTTACGGGTAAATTATTATTTGATGTGGTACACGATAAGCTTCTGTCGATTGTAGACACTGAAAAATTTGCTGGCATATGTACTGATGGTGCACATGTAATGTTGATTCTTTTCAATGTGTTATTCACCAGGCTGCTCTAGCCTCAAAATTTATTAGTGATTGTCCGACAATGAAGATTGCGGAACGAATAATCAATAAAATTCGAGGGCGACATCATTCGCTTACGTATAGAAAATTGGTATCCTTTCTAAAATCCAAAAATGCTTTATACCATGATTTAAAAATGTTTACCGAGGTTCGGTGGCTAAGTAGAGGACAATGTCTTAACAGACTGTTTAATTTAAGAAAAGAAGTTCTTGAGTTTATGGAGATGGAAAAAATTGATAAATGCTTATCAGAGTATCTTAAAAACGATCAGTTTATTTCTGATTTAGCATTTTTGTCAGATACCACTGGTTTACTTAATGATTTTAATTTAGAATTACAGGGCAAGGAAAATAATATATACGATTTGTCCATAAAAATTTTCAATTTCAAAACTAAATTATATTTGTTGTTATCACAAATTAAGTTACGCGATTTCAGAGAATTTCCGAAAACTTCCCTAATTATGAACCAGCAGAGAAAGGTTAGAACCCTTGATATTTGAATCCCTTTTTTTTAATTTTAAAGATAAGTTTTAAGACATAAATAATATAAAACCACTTCTTGAACTTTTTGAGAACCCATTTAATGTTGACATTAGTAAATATGAATACAAAATACAAATAGAACTTATTATATTACGTAGCGAGTTAAAAGCTCTACAGGAAATAGACAGGGTATTATTTTGGATAACTCGGCCTATCCTGAACTCAAACAAAAATTCTTTAAAAATTCTTTCATTTTTCCCGTCTACATACTTATGTGAACAAATTTTTTCGGACTTAAAGTTCATTTATACTAAACAACGTAATAAAATTGGTTCTACGCCTTTGAAACATATATTGCTTTTACGAAACTGTATTAACAGCATTAACGTAGACAATTTCCTTTGGTTTAATTTTACAACGAAAATCTTTGCGGTTACTTTTGCTTATCACGGTATTTTAAAATTGCTCTCAAATTCCCACCAATACTAGTACAAAATAAATTTGTGCATCACTGTTTTAAAGTAATTAGGTAAAAAAGAAAACAAGGCATATTTAACTAGGTGGCATTGCTACGACAACAAGTACAACAATACAACAACAGCAGGCAACTTTGTTTGTGTAAAAACAATGATTATTGTCAAAAACATGTGACAACAAAAAGCAAATTAAAAGGAAAATAATTGAAAAAAGGTTTCTTGGTAAGTTTTACAAATTTTGTACTTTATAAAATTTTATTTAACATTACCAATGAAAAATTAATTTCTTACTTTTAGGGATTCATACAAACAACATGCCAACAAAAAGCAAATTAAAAGGAAATAGCAAAGTTATAGAAACAACTACTAAAAGGAAACAATAGTCACTGAAGAACCAATGGACGTGGAAATGATGAAAATGATTTTGGCATTAAATTCAATTGTGAAAATGGTGGCCTAGCACCTGATGCTTTCACCAATAAAATCTATGAACTTTCTATGGGTATTAAAACCTATAAAATAGTTAAGGGTCTACAAGTAGACATTAGTAAAGTTGGATCAAGCAGTTTTAACATTAACAATCAACCATTTGCCGTCGAAGTTATTGATTTAGTAGCTGATTAGTTAGTCTCATGAAAGAAATATTTGATTTTGACAAATTACGTGACTATGTAAGTGGCAAGACATTTGGCAAAACCTTAAAAATGCGTATTGATTCATTGAATGGTGTTACTGGTTCTTATGTGCGAGAAATATTCTTAAACTGTTTGGGAGCTTCAGAGGATTGTGTGCTAAAGATTTAGTCAGTGTAGTAGCAAAAGCAGATTATGATATTGGAGCTGTTTTTGATGGTAACGGAGTAAGTTTCTTTTTATGGTTTGAAGGTTATAAAATATTACATAAAGTTGATTTGTTTTTAAAGGATCGTAACATGATTATCGGCCATAAGGCTCTAATAACATTCGTGAAATGATGGTATTTGGGCCGTATTGGCTTGGTTGTCAGTTATGCAACACACTGGCAAGGGTATTGAAGATATTTTGATAACTCACTGGTCAATTTATGGATGTAACTATTTACACGTTATGACTGCAATCAAATGATGGCCACTATGGAAAAAACTATAACGGAAAGTTCCTTTGTAGGTTAAGAATTTTCAAGTGGTGGCAAAAGTTACAAAGTAAAAGTTGCTGACAATTTTGCCTATACCGATCCAGTTGACAAATCCGTTGCTACCAAACAAGGATTGCGTATAGTTTTTGAAGACGGTAGCCGTATTGTAATGCGTCTGAGTGGTACCGGCAGTTCCGGTGCTACAGTACGGTAAGTTTAATTTAAATATAAAATTATTTACCTATCATTTGCTCAACTTTGTTAATCTGTTTTAGTCTGTACATCGATTCGTATGAAAAAGACAACGTTTTGCGCCAGGCTAGTGTTATGCTAAGGCCCTTGATTGACATGGCTTTGGAAATTTCAGAACTTCCCAAATTTACTGGCCGTAATTCTCCCACTGTTATTACATAAATACTTTAAGCAGAAATTATATCGTTGTCAAATTATTATAAAGAACCAAAAAAAAAAATGCATTTGGAAAAAAATAGTGTTTATAAATTTAATAAATATATAACTAAAGGAATAAAAACAAAATTAACTTTGTAAACTTAAATATTCATATTGATTTAAAATTATAACCGGCAAACGTTCGGTTAAAACGTTACGTGGTAGTTTTGTTTTACCTACAAATATGTCCAAAAAATGCAGGGTCGTTACGGCTTCCGTACACAATTCATGTTTGGCACGAAGGAATGCTTTTTTCTCATATTAAGCAAATTTGTTTATTTTCTTTCAAAAGTTTTTTGGAATTACAAATTTAATTCATATTCGTTGCCACATTTATAACACATGTCTACTTGTAGGGTATATATGGACTTACATACATGTAGTATTAACTTAACAAAATTTGGGACTGTATTTTTTAAGTTTCATTTTAATGTTTGAAATTTTAAATCTCTCTTTTAAATATTATTGGTGGTCCTGAAAAGGACCGATTGGTGCTTGTTGTTGATGTTTCGTCTGCTGCTGCGTTTCATTAGTATGCATAATACTTTCTTGGCGCTGCACTACTGGTATAGCCTTAGGCATTAAAAAAAACCGACTTCCCGCAGTTATTACATCGGCCTTGGAAAAGTGGTCAATGCATATCCGAGTGCTTTGGATAAACTTTTTTTTGCACACTTTACTCCACTTTTCTCTTCTTTTTGGGTCCTGTGGAATACTAAAAAATGTGACACTTCCAGGGCCAAATTTCTTATCACATAAGAGACACCGCATATTTATTAAAAACAATAAGTTTTCACAAGTATAACAATTTAATTTTTTTGTGATTATTATTAATTTATGTATAAATTATAAAAAAAACACTTATTAAACACTTATTAAGGCACTTGCAAAAAGCAATTTTTTGATTATTTTCGTAAACAAAAGCAAGCACTTTGACATTAGCAAAGTGTAAACAAAGAAAAAATGAAATGTATGCAAAAAAATCACCTGCAGTAGTGATGCCACCTAGTTAAATATGCCTTGAAAGAAAACAATGAGAGCAAAACAGAAATGTTTTGAGAGAGTACAATTTGCAAACGTTTGATCAGTGTTTTGCTCATTATGGTGGAGAAACTATCAATGTATGACTGCAGTTTTGAGAGATATTGAAAGGCAGCTTGTAAGCAAGGCTGCCAAAAGTGCCGATTTTTCGGCATTTTCCGATTTTTACACTGAAAAGTCACAAAATGCAGAGTTGATCAAATCAATTGATTTGGGAATTTACGCCAATAATGTATTATTAATAGCTGCGTAAATTTTTATATAGAAATGCTCTCGGAAACGTTTTGAATGTGAAACTAACATTAAATCACTAAGTTTATTAAATCCATATGTCATATTGAATAATAAAATTAAATCTATTTGAATCCTTAAGGATTTTTCCGAATTGTTTAAATGAAAATTAAAAACAAGCGTTAGATTCGGAGTACCGAGAATTGCATTTGATTGAATTTAAAGAAATATTTACAATGAATAAAAATAATTTCTGTAATTTTTGTCAATTGCTGTAACATATATGTGACGCAAGCTAACAAAAGAGACCTTATCTTACCACAGTAAAATTTTCAGTTCGGGACAAAAGAACATTTTATGTATCAGTTGCACCAAATAAGATCAACTACAAAATATATTTTATTTCATATTTAACATATTTAATTAGGCAGTGTTAATTAGATTGTCCAACTTTAAACTAAAAACTATACTTTTGAACAGAAAATTTCAAAACGACATAACTTCGTTAATTTCTCAGATTTGTGCCCGATTTTTTGTGTTTTTACCAGAATTTTGTACTTTATCGAAAAACATCGATAACTCAATTTTAACCCCTGACAAGATAAGGTCCATTTCGACAGCTGGTGTCATATATTTAGCTTGTAAAATCAACTCGAATTATTTTCTCATCTATCTTTTTAAACAATATTATATTCATTTTTGAATTTATGAAGTCCATAAAACTATTAGAGTTTGTTATTTCTTTTGTTTTTTATTAATAAAAATCAAATAAAACCTCAACAAGTACTTAGTTTTATTTATGCCGATTTTCAAAACTGAAGTGCAAAAATGCGATTTTTTCTAAAAAGTGCAGACTTTTCATCAAAATCTTCTGGCTGCCCTGCTTGTAAGATTTGTTTTTGCATATTTAGACTACAGTAGTATAAAAAACAAAAAGAAATTCTAGAAAGTAATTCCTAAAAATGGGCATTCCGAAATCTGTGAAAGTAATTTTTGCCATTACTTCATAAAATTTCTATTTAAACTTTTCCCATTTTTTTTCCTTTAACCGAATGTAATTTTTCAGTACTTTCAGTTAAATCATTCTTCCAAATATCAAGATAAACTTTTTTCGTTATTATGTTAACTAAAATTCTCATAGGTGTGGGAGAGAGTGCCTTGATAGACCGCTTGGTAGCGCGCTTGTCTATCAGTCTAGAGGTTGCGGATTCGATTCCCGCCAAAGACTCTGGGTGTTTTCTGCAGACAAGCAAAAAGCTTTGCTACATCTGCTTAAAAAAATGTTTGGCATGAATGGTGATTGTAAACTGTCATGAATTCAAGAGAAACATTTGAACAATTGCTTTAATGAATTTTCCTTTCTTTTACACAGAGCCAAAAAAGCCTAATAGAATCAAAACGACTTTCTCTATGAAATGTTTTTAGGCTAAAGGATATTCAAGCAAAAAGAAGGCAAGTTTTTTTTCGAAGAGATTCCTTATTATTTTCATGTGGTAAATTTTTTTAATTTTATCAAGAAGGAAATCCCATTAAATCAATAAGAAAACTTGTTATTCACATTTTTTTACTTATTTTTGACACAAAAAACAATCAATAGAGAAACATTTGTTATTCTATTAGGTTTTCTTCTGAATTGTATAAGAAATGGATTTCTTACTGATTTCATTAGCCTACCTAATTGATTTTTTAAAAAAGTATTCCTTATTGATTTCATTAGGTTCCTATATAAACATGTGTAAATCATCTTTTTAATTTTCTTAACACCCTAAGTTTTCTTCTTGATTTTTTCAAAAAGGTTTACCTTATTAAAATAATTAGACTTCTTCCGTAAAAAAAACATAGAGATATCTTATAAATTTCGTTCTATTTTTATTAAGTATTTAGACACAATTTTTATGTTTGTAATAGAAATACACCAATCTTACTGCATTTTCAAATTGGATTTTGTCGATAATTTTTTTTGAAATTTAAATGAGGTCCATATGTACATACATATGTATGTATGTATTTTAGGAAAAAAAATATTTAAAACTATTTAAATGCAATATAAAAACCCACATGTAATATGGGGTTTCTTATATTTTTGATTTTACTTTGTTTGGGAAATATTTCTTTATGACATTTAAAGCAGGTATAATTATTTTGTTGTTTTTTTCGAGGAAATGTGCACAAATATTTTCAGATTTTAATTGTTCACTACGACACTCAATCACGAACTAAACCAATCACTCAACAAAATACGTTTCTGCTTTTGTTTTGTACGCAATTGTACAATTGAAATTGTACATTATAGCAAGAAAATGAGTAAAAACCCATTTGTTTTGTTTGCGTCCTTAATCATTCAAGTTAACGAAGTCGGAAGGATTTCGTTTAAAAAAATTTATTTGCCGCGCCAACAAGTTGGCAACGGCGGCAGTTAGAAATAAAAAAGGTTTTTTAACTTATTTAAACAATGAATTTAATTAAATGATCTTTCTCTTCTAATGTCTTCTTAAGACTAAATTATCAAATAAAATTTAACTTAACATTAAGTCTAATTAATCAACAGCGCTGCAAATAGGTCGCGTTGTCTCTGCATGCAAAATTAATATTCCCATGATGTAAACTGACTCCTTTTACTTAGTAATTTGTCTGCATTCAAATAAATGCAAGTTGTGTGAGAAACTTGTCTTAACGAGGGTTGCATGAGAAGGTTGTGTTTGTTAACTCCTCCTTCAAAAATTGGCTGCTAATAGGGTCTGCTATCCTAGCCTTAAAGTTAACAACTGGTAATTTTACTTTTCCGTTAACCTTGTGCCATAGATATCCAACAACGGCCACGGCCATAATCATTGAACAAATGCCGGAGACGCCGCCCACTTTCAGCTCTTGTGTAAGTTGCTTTAATTTCTTAATATTGTCCACGCTCAGACCGTGAACAAATTCGACATCAACCTTATTGCTCTGACTGATAACATTGGTAAGTATTGGCGGGAGGACCTGAAGTTTGGTTGACAATATGTTGGAATATTTACTGCCATTTAGTTCGATGGTCTCGTTGTAGATTTGAATTATATATGTTCCCTTTAGGTGCTTTGTAGTGTTACGAAATTTAAGGTCACCCTCGTAATTAGTTACAAAAAGTGTACCTTCTTTAATGAGTTCGACACAAGTCCAATTACCTGCACGAAATTGGCATTTGGCATCACCTCCTTTTAACAATCTTGGTACACAATCATCGTCCTCTAGTTGCTCCAATTCCGACATCTCGCAAATAATACAGTTGTTGATTGTTAGGCAATTTCCCGTTATGCCGTAAGTTTTCTCCTGATTTACAAGCATTCTTTTATACCCAAGGTCGATTCGCTTACCATCAGAGATTGCTGCCCTTGTATGCAGAAGGTTAAACTCCCCCTTTCTCAGCTTAGGCATGGCCAGGACATATAGAAGCATTGAACCATTAACATATACTGAAGGCGTGCCGTGCTCATCTGCCTCTATTTAATTTTGGTAAAGAAGTGTTTCCATTTCAGACAGTATTCTGTTGATTTCCTCCTTGTCAATGATGTTTGTGTTGATAATTCTACTTTTAGCGAGTTGACATGCCCTAATAATCTCATTAACGTCCTCGCTGATAATAGAAATCTGATTTAGTACATCCTGCTCGAGCCGATCCATGCTTAAGGGATCTATATGATTGTTAAAGTCATTGATAATGCGATTCACTCTTTGCAAAACTGTCTCCATTTTGATAAAAAGCCGTTCATTAATTTTATATTGTTTTTATTTTCTATTACTTCGCCTTCGCTACGAAGAATCTCATTCCAATCGGCAGCATCAGGTGATCTCGCTAACCATTTCCAGGCGGATCCGATTCAGTCGATAGAGCGTGCCTTTCTTGTCTACCTTCCACCAAGGCTATCGATCCGGTCATTCAGTTGTTGCAACCGAAAATCAATAAGTTTGCTTTTCTGGGTGTGAGTTATTGTTGAATTAATGGTTGCCGCGATTCCTTTAATGAGCTGCTTATACTTAAATACGTCAATCACATGAATTAATTTAAAGTGTCCGCTGATAATTCTGCCGGATTCATCCTTCATTGAGTCAACGGATGAGTTGTATTTGTAAATTTGCACGCACTGTATAGACGTAATTAATCCTAGTCTAAAAAATTAAAATTATAGTTTCCTGAATATTCTCGTGCAGACTAATAGTTTTAAAGCTAATGAATCTATTTATTATTTAAAATATTACTTGATTTTATATATTTTTTTATTACTGCATTTTCTTTCCAAAGGAACCGTATTTCACTCCACGAGTTATTGCGAATGGTTCTCTAGCGACTCTTCACCTGATTTTTGTGAATCTTTGCCCCTTCGTCCGTTTGTATTGTCACTCTATTGTCCCTACTAACTGTTGCCTTTTTATAGAGTGGCCTTTGCTTAGCTTTTATCTGTTTGTTCCTAACAAAAGCCTCGTCTCCCACATTGTATTTTGCCAGGCCACGTCTATTTTTATTCAAACGCAAATTACGTTTTTCCTGATCTGGGCTCTAACTTCCTTGTGGACTCTTTTGTTAAAGTCAGTTAAATTCTGGTAGTTGATTCTCTGTATCCTATTAAGTGTTGCGTATTATTATAACGATCTACTGCAATGTATAGTATTTCCCTAGAACTAACTCTTTTTAAATCTTTTTGTAAACAGCGATAAATTTCGATAATGGTTGATTGTAGCCTCTCTACCTGACCATTTACCTCGCTTCTCTGAATTGGTGTTTGATATAATTGTATGCCTAAGCCCCATATGTAATTATATACCATTGGACTAAGGAATCCTTTTTCATTATCGGTTACGATTATCTTTGGAGCAGTAAAGTAATGAAGTAACTTAGAGAATTTTTGTTGAAGAATCGGTGCTGACCGATTTTTAATGTGAAAAAACTGCGAACTTGTCGATGCATGATAGGTATTTTTCTCCTTGTAATTCAAATATGTCCACATGAATAATTTCACAGGAGTACTTAGGTACCGGAGTGTTTTCTAGAGGTGGTACCAAAGGATGGCGATCATATTTATTTAAGCTACAGGTCTCGCAACTGGACACATATTCCACTATAAGCCTATTCATTCGAGGAAAGTAATACCGCTGGAGGATTTGATCCCTGTTCTCCCTAGGATTCCGATGAACCCTTTTATGTTCGGCTTCTATTATTTGAAGTTTGCGCTCTTCACTTGTTACATCTTCATTTATTCTTTAAGTAATTCTTATCTTATACATTGTAAAGTTAGACAGATAGACCCGCTGCATCAAACCTAAACAGGTTTCCGGTAATTTAATGCCGTTTATAACATTTGGATTAATTTTTTCTTTAATGATGTTGGTAAGCGTTTGCTCATCCAAGCTTTCTACCGTGGCATAATGACGATGAAAACCAGGGTGTGGTTCCTCATGAGAATATAGCTCACGTCCTAATCTTATTATTACCTGATTTCGTAATACATTAAGAAGTACCTCGACATGTGGTATTAGATCAGAGTTATCTTGGTCCGCACTATGCATTGTTCCAGAAGATGTTCCCCCTTCTGAGGCAGTTATGGTAGCAGAGTCACTGTCTGCCTCTCGATCCTCTTGACCTTCAGAAGCCGTATCGGTTTCAGACTCCAACTCATTTGCATATTGGGTTAAATCATTGACTGATTCAGTCAATAGTCCTTTATCAATTCTTAATCTGGAGAGAGCGTCGGCCACTAAGTTAGATTTACCTGGTTTATAAATCAGCTCGTAGTTGTACTCCTCAAGGCGTGCCTTCCAGCGCTTTAGCTTTGCGTTATGGTTTCGGTTGCTCAGCGCGAAGGTTAGGGGCTGATGATCAGTAAAAATTCTTATCTTTTTAGCACCATAAAGATACGACCGCAAATTATCTAATGCCCACACTATTGCCAACATTTCCTTCTCGTTGGTTGCATAGTTTTCCTCGGCTTTGTTTAGGGAACGAGAAATGTACGCGATTGGTTTGTCTTTTCCTAAATGATCCTGTGATAACACTCCTCCAATTGCATAGTTAGAAGCATCGGTGGTAACGTTAAATGGTTTTTCAAAGTCAGGAATTGCTAGGACATCAGCGGAAATCAGTATGGCTTTGAGATTATTAAAAGCTCTCAATTCAATTTCTTCCAATTTAACACGTACTTTTCTCGACTGGTTGGCTTTAATTTGAGCGTTTTCTCCTCTTGTAAGGTTAGTGAGTGGTTTAGCCACCTTAGCATAATCGCGGATGAATTTTCTGTAATACGACGTAAGTCCTAAAAACTCTTTAATTCTTTTAAATTTGCTGGTGGTGAGATATTTTGTATTGCGGCCACCTTCTTACCATCAGGTTTAATACCATCAATTGTAACGGTATTTTTGTAAATTGTGTCCAAGAAACTCTACTTCCCTTTTCATAAAATTTGTTTTTTATATTTACCTTTAAGTTTGTTTCCAATAATTTAAAAAAAATTACATCAATATTTTTTAAATGTTCGTCCTCAGTTTCCCCATATACAATAATATCATCGATATATACGTAACAAATCCTACCTATAAATTCTTTTAAGACGTCATCGATCATTCTTTGAAATATCGCTGGGGCGTTTTTGAGCCCGAAAGGCAAGCGGAGGAATACATATTTTTACCGTTCAGTGTGGAAAAAGCTGTCTTTGAAATGTCGGACAACTTCATTGGGATTTGGTGGAATCCGAAGGTTAAGTCCAAGGTTGTAAAATTCTTGGCTTTACTTAGAATATCCAATGTCGCATTAATGTCAGGGATTGGGTACGTATCCGAAATAGTGACTGAGTTTAAACGCTTGAAATCAATCACAAGGCGGTACTGCTTTTGCCCATTCGGTTTAGGTTTTTTTGGAAATATCCAGGCAGGTGAATTATAGGGACTGCTTGAGGGACGAATAATGCCCTCGTCCAACAATTCCTGTATTTGCCTATCAACTTCATTTTTCATGCCAGTGGGATAGGGGTAGCTTTTCGTGTAGATGGGCCCCTCGGTTGTGTTTCTTATCTCAGCTCTCACTGTTGTTCCAATTTCTCCATGGTTTGGTGGTCCAAAAAGAGGGTCGTAACTTTGTATTATACGAGATATCTTTCCCTTAGTCCAATTTGGCAAATCATCATCCAGTGTAATGTTTACTTGATTCGAGAATTTCTCGAATAGAGGGATGCTTTTCTGGGTCTAAAAGTAGTAGGTTTCTCTTTCTATCCATTACCGCCTTTAATTCCTTTAGGGTATCGTCAACTAAAATTCCATCAAAAGAACGCAATCCAGGTAGGACATAAAATGTGACGGGGGTGTTATTATTGAAATGCCTAAAGAATCTACCCCTGACCATTTTGGTAATAGGATTTTTCCTCCGGCGGACTGAACTGAAAAAGGTTTTATAAGCTGTGTAGAATTACTAGAAAGGGATTCGCAAATAAAGTGATAGCTCCGGTATCAATGAGGAATTTTAACACAGAGCCTTTGTGGTCTACATATTTTATGTAAGGTACGCTTGATGGGCTTCCCCCATAAAATTTACCTCATCTTCTATAGCATCACCTATTCTTCGTAATCTGCCTCATCTTCCTCCACGTGGTTGGTACAATTCGGGTAATCTTCGATGGCTTCACCGATATTAAACAGGCGAGTTTGTTTTCGGGGATAGTTTTCAGAGTAGACCTTCCTCTTAAATGGATTCATACTGATTCTCCTACTTTGAACAGTTGGGTCGACTTCCATTTTTTCGATGGGTCCTTGGCTGAAGGGTCTGCTTGAGGGGTGTATGTTTAGACTACCCTGATTTCGAGGTCGTGGTATAAATCCACCGGCACCTACGTCTGTTTTAAAATCTTGATATCTCCTTTGGAATGGGAGTTCCCTTTTTGACAACTGATTTATTGGAGTAGTCACCTCATTCCGTACGTTTGGGTTGTGAATGGATCGACCGCGCTAGTTTAAATTTTGAATATCAAGACATGCCGTATATGCCTCGGGTAGGGTCTTTGGCTTCTGCACTATTAGCATCCTAGACAGTTCACCATTTAATACCCTGAAAACGTCAAGAGCCCTATTCCGGTAGGTTTCTATTAGGGCACTCACAGTTTCTTGTGAGTATTCCTCCGTTTTAATTTTATTTATAATTAACGAAAACTGATGATTTACTCTTGCGTAAAAGGCATCGAGTCTCATTTCTCCCTGTATCAGTTGAGCAAGTTGATGTTCTAGAGTTCGCATATCTCTTATATCAGCATAATGTAATGAAATACATCTTTTAATGGCGGGCCAACCATCATCAAAAATATTATAAGAAACGAGAGCAGAATCTGCACCCCCCTTACCTTACCTGGAATCGCACGATATATGGGCCTACTTCTGACTATAGCATAATTCTGAAGGATTCCCTCTACACTATGGACCCAGGACACTATGGACCACGTAATGGTTCGTCCACCTGTTCCCTAGGCTCAGAATTATTAGGACGTTCGAGTTGCTGTTAACCCGGTTTCCGCCCCCTAATTTGCTGCATTAGCAAATTAACTGTACCGGTAAGTTCAGTTATTCTTTGTGTTAAAGAGTCCATTTTTGCAAAAAAAATTTAAAAGGCTAACTTTGAAAAGAAATTGCAGTTTATTACAATTTTTGTAATTATGTTTTTTTATATTTGGATAGTTTTTAAAATCAACTTATTACTAATAATATTATAATAGTATTATTTTAATTTTTTAGTTATTTTTATTATTATTGTTTTTTTAATTTTTATTTTAAAGATTTTATGTTCAAAATGAAAAATAAAAATATTATTTAATTATTATAATTTTTACAATTGCTTCTTAGTTTTTTTATTTGAATTTAAATTGAATTTAATTAATTAAAATATTTTTTTGACTTACAAGGTAATAATTTTCATACTGCACGAGATTTTGATTATTTAACTTCAAACAATGATGAGTAATCCTGAAATTAGAAACCAATTTAAAATACTTTGACCAGGAACAAACCATTTTTTGTTGATAAGCTTTAAATTTTTATTTTTGAGTTTTGAAAATATTTTTATTGAAAATTAATAAGAAATAACACCCAATTCTTAGGAGTCGATCGTGGAAGGGCCACTGGAAATCTGTTTTAGTCGTCCGCGTTTATAATTGCGGGAAACCTACTAAGGCAGGGCTGGCTTCACATTGCTTCTGGAAGGTCCCCTAGTGATCTCCATCCTGTTCCCATGGCAAAGATGGATATCTGCCATTTGCACGAAAAGGGTCCTGTGTTCTCATGGGTACAGGGTCTTATCACCCAAGTAGGGAGTATCGTACATGGCATATAACACTGGACAATCCGTGAAGATTAACGATAGATACCTGTGTTCCGAAAGGATCATGATAACAGTGCAATACAATTTTTTATGTGGAGAGGAATACATTTTATATCACATGTTTCTTGTGTGGGAGTGGAACCCCGACGCAAGCATCAACTAATTTTCACTTAACTTCCTTTAATTTTTATTTTTACACTTTTTCGTGATTTTGTTATATTAAGGATTTTTTGTGAGGGAGTCGAACCCTGATGCAAGCATCGACTAATCTTCACTTAATTTCCTTTAATTTTTATTTTTTTATACACTTTTTCGTGACTTGTTATGTTAAGGATTTTTTGTGAGGGAGTCGAACCCTGATGCACCACCAATTTACACTTGTGATCTTTCCTTTTTTGTGTTTTTTTTTTTTAAATCAAAGTAATATTCGCAAAAATTGCATCGCTATTGGAACACCCTTTAAATTTTAGGAATTTCTGTCATAACGGCCATGGTAATACACTTTCTATAAAAATATCAGGCCTACCTATTGCGGTTCAAAAAATAAGGTAATATAGGTCAAAAATATGTCACTGATGGATAACCCTTTAATTTTTATTATTTTTTATAGTTTCCATAGTAATAAACCTCTTATAAAAACTTTAAGAGTCTACTTATTATTGTTCAAAACTGAGGCCATATACACGCAAAGCACGTCACTCTCGAAACACCCTTTAATTTTAGGGTTTAATTTAATAGAAAGCGAACATAGAGTTAATTACTGTCTGCAAATTTTAAGTGGTTGCCTCCTATAGCTCAAGAAATAAAGACATACGGCAAATAACACCTCACTTTCGGAACTCCCGATAAGTTTTAGTATTTATTGCTATAATGGCCACAGTTATACACCTTCTGTGAAAATTTCAAGAGCCTACCTATTATGGTTCAAAACTTAGGCCTTATACATACATATCATGCCACTATCGGAACACCCTTTAATTGTTAGGGTTATTTTTTTAGACTTGTTTATATAGCGCACTAAGTTTTAATTACTGCTTGCATATTTTTAGTGTACTCCTCCTACAGTTCAAGAAATAAGCACATATTCGTGAATAACACCTCTCTATCGGAACACCCTATAAGTTTTAGTATTTTTTTACTATAGCGGCCACTGCTATACACCTTCTGTGAAAATTTCAAGCGTCTACCTATTATGGTTCAAAACTTAGGCCTTATACATGCAAATCACACCACTATTGGAACACCCTTTAATTTTTAGGTTTATTTTTTTATACTTATTTATATAGCGAACTAAGTTTTAATTACTGTTTTTAAATCTTGAGTCTATGCCTCCTACAGTTCACGAAATAGGCACATATTCGTGAATAACACCTCTCTGTCGGAACACCCTATAAGTTTTAGTATTTGTTGCTATAGCGGCAACAGCTATACATCATCTGTGAAAATTTCAAGAGTCTACCTATTACGGTTCCAGAGATAAAAGGCATTGAAAGACGGAAAGACGGACAGACATTGTAGCGAAAACAATAGGATTACGTTTTTACACTTTGTGTACGGAACCCTAAAAACAGTTCTGTTTTTGGCGTTGATAAGTGCGGACGCGATTTTTTTTAAGCTCGCATTAACAAAAAACAAAACATACATTGTGTGAACAATTTAAAACAAAAACAAAAAACAAACCTGTTTTAATACAACAACAAAGTTGTTTGTAAAATATTTTTTTTCTTTTTCTTTTTCCTTTTCTTTATTTTTTACAACGGCATATTCAATTGCTACTTTTAAAATAAAATAAAAACAATAAAGGCTAATGAGCCTGTTTAATTTAAGCAACAAAAATGCTGAATTAAATAAAAACAAAATAACTGAAAATAATTTGTGTATTAATGCTACGCCAGTTATACGTGCCCAATCTTGTTCTTCACTTTTACTAAGCGATGACAATAAAATAACTACAAACAAATCGCCTTCTGAACACAGTGTTGCCAAAGATAATATGGATAGTGTAGAAAAACCCAAGACGCAAGTGGGAATGCCACCCCCGTGGCAGAGCATGTGGTGGTTCAGCAATACTCATAAGGGCTCGAATTAAACATCATTTACTGTGTGATTTTTGTGAGGACTACCTTCAAGCAACAAATATCTGTATTGAAGAATATCATCAAAACTTAGTTATTTCTTCGATTTATTCACCTCCTAGGTTTCAAATATCAGAGAGTCAATACAGCGATTTCTTCAAATCACTAGGTCCCAGTTTCATAGCATCAGGCGACTACAACGCTAAACATACGTTTTGGGGATCACGCCTAATAACTCCAAAAGGTCGTGTTTTATTTCACACTATTTCAAAAATGCGTCTGAATGCGATATCAAGTGGAAAACCCAACCTATTGGCCTACTGATCGACAAAAAATCCCTGATGTTATTGATTTTGGCGTGACTAAAGATATTTCGAGAGAAATGATTAAGGTTGGAGCGTCACTCGAATTATCCTCAGATCATTCACCCACTATTGTCTATATATGGAATCAGCAAGATATCGTGTCGCCAACAACTTGCACAAGCATTAATTGGTTGAAATATAGAAAGTATCTCAGTACTCATTGTTCAGAAAACATACCGCTAAGAACAACAGAAGATGTGGACCAGAGTCTAATTTATTTTGATCAAAACCTTAAATCAGCTGCCCAACATGCAACAGAAACCAGACAGCCAGCTAGATACAATCAAATTTATTTTGTAGATGTCGAGCGGCTCTTGGCTGAAAAAAGAAAAATTAGAAGAGAGTGGCAAGCACACAGATCTCCTCAACTCAAATCTAGCTAGAATCTCGAAGAGTAGCATCTCTGAAAAATTACTTGGAAGACCTCGACGCAACTGCACAATCAGATTATTCATTATGGCGTGCATGTAGGAACCTTAAAAGACCGGTCGTACGTAAGCCTCCCTTGCGAACTTCTTGTGGAGACTGGGCAAGGAATGATACCGAAAAAGGCTGAGTTGCCATCAGTAGAGACTAGTGCCGTAGTACCCCTAAGATTTGAATTTAGCGATATTGAAAGGGCAATAGCAGATTTAAACACCAAAAAAGCCCCTGGCGTTGATAAAACAAGTAACAAGATGTTAGCTGAGTTGCCCCGTATAGGTCGCAGAATTATCCTGTTTGTTTTTAATGCCATCTTACGTCTTGAGTACTTTCCCACAGAGTGGAAGGTCTCTTTGATAACTATGATTCCTAAACCAGGAAAAGACCACACAAAATCATACAGACCTATAAGCCTTTTATCAAACGTGTCAAAGTTATTTGAGAGAATATTAATAACTAAGCTGAATCCAATTCTTAGCGCGAAAGGATGCATTCCGAACCATCAATTCGGCTTCAGAAAACAACATAGTACGATCCAACAAACACACAGATTAGTAAATGTAATTAAAACGACCTTTGAAGAAAAAAAATACTGTTCTGCGCTCTTTATCGACGTTTCTCAAGCATTCGATAAGGTTTGGCACGAAGGCCTAATATTTAAGCTAAAGTTGAACTTGCCCGAAAACTTGTATAAGCTCTTAAAAGATTATTTAACGAATCGCAAGTTTTTCTAAAAGAAGGTGACTTTTTAAGCTCGCCACAGCTCATTGAAGCCGGAGTTCCCCAAGGTAGTATTTTGGGACCAATTTTATATTTACTGTACACATCCGATATGCCAATTAGCACCCTAGTGCACACATAAACTTTTGCAGATGATACAGCTTTTTTAAGTATTCATGAAAGTGCCCAAGAAGCATAAAAACTTTTACAAGACCACATACTCAATTTGGAAAAATGGCTAGAAAAATGGAGAATAAAAGTGAATGAACAAAAATGTACTCAAATAACTTTCACACTGCGTAGGGACTCATGCCCCCCTATTCGCATAAATAACCAAATGATACCACAGCTTTCAGACGTTAAATACATCTTGACCGTCGCCTTACTTGGAAAAGCCACATTGACTTCAAGTTAACACAAATGAAACTAAAAGCAGTACAACTAAATTGGCTTATTGGCAGAAACTCCACCCTGAGTATAGATTGTAAACTTCTACTGTACAAGTCGATCCTCAAACCAATTTGGTGTTATGGGATTCAGTTATGGGGCACTGCCTCAGCTAGCAATGTAGAAAAAATTCAAAGGCGCCAAAATAAGATTTTACGTATTATTACATCTGCTCCCTGGTATATAAAAAATTCGAACATCCACAAAGACCTAAACATGCCATCAGTTAAAGCAGAAATAGCGAAACATGCAGTCACATATCTAAAGAGGCTTGAATCTCATCCAAACCCTTTGGCGCGTAACATGCTGAATGAACCTGGTTACATTCAACTAAAAAGAAGAGATACTGCTTTTCTTGGCCGTACATTAGAGGGATGACCCGCAAATGATTGCAAAATTCGTGAAACAAACATTAATTTTGTCTAGCGCTGGCTGGACTTAAAAAGAATATTTTATTTTAGACTTAAGATACGAGTAATTATTGTTAGTTCAAAAATATTGAAGATACAATAAATAAATTATGACAAAAAAAAAAAAAAAAACCCTAAAAACGAACTTAAGCTTGACTATAAATTTCATTGTATGTAATATATAAATAATTATTAATTTGTATACGAATGGCATTATGTATATAAAATATGGTTTTTAAACCCCTTTTTTTAACAAATATAATTTATTCAGAAAAAAATTATTATTTTTAAAAAGTACGAATAAAACAAATGTGCAACTGTGTCATAATAGTTTTTAGTACATTGTAGCCACCTAAAAGACTTCAATAAGTTGCTTAAGCATTTGACAGACTTTTCGTTCATTTTTTGACATTAGCTTAAGCCAGCTTATGCATATTATAGTTGGGCCTTAGATTATTGTTAACTAAAAACGAATGTTGGAAGTAAAACAAATAAACAAAAGTAGCTTTCTGTTATAACTGGGAAACTTCCCAAACCATCGATATGGCAACACTGTCTGCTCCAATTTCAATTGTCATTGTTTTTCTTTTGTTTTTCTGTTCTAATTCGAACAGCTTGCAGTATCACTTGCCATTATAATTTGATCTCCATTTTCGAAGTAGTAAATTCTGGAACTTTATATTTTACTTTGTATACTTTTACCTTTTTAATCTTAATAAATGAATTAAATACCTTATATTAATACGCGTACATCTTTTATTTATTCCACGGAACACAACAGTTCGACGAGTGCGAAACAATTGAAAAATTAAAATACAATTAATTTTTGTTTAGCAAGTGCAAGCTTTTTATATATTTCTACAAAATGAATGCTGAACAATTTGCAACTTTTATGAAGGCGCAACAGGATTTGTTGGCGAACATATCAAGATTGACTGTGGGTGCAGGTAATTCAGTGCAAAACAGCACCAACATAATCAACACAGCATTGGTACCCAACTTTGATGTTTTCGATCCGGCTAAGGAGACTTATCGGAGTTACATACAACGATTTGAAAATTATATCAATATGAAGGGCATTTCAGGCATGAAGGAATATTGTGTAAAGTTGTTGTTAAATTCAAACACTTTAATATCAAACACTTTAATATGGTAACGGCATTAGCGGCACCAAAAGCAGCAACAGAATTGTCGTACGATGAATTATTAAAATTATTAGAAAATCATTTAGCACCAAAGAAAAATGTTTTAGTGGCTCAACATAAATTTTTATCAAAATATCAAAGCGAAGGACAGTCAGTGGCAGATATTAATGACTGTGAATTTGTTTCAGAGTGTGAGTGCAAAAGTTCAATTGCTAATTTGTTTTTACGAACACAATTTATCCATGGTATAAGAGACAATAATATGCGAGAGCAACTTCTTCAAGCACAATCTTCTAAAATTGAGGAAATTGTTTCAAAGGCGCTGACACTTGAGGCAGCAAAGTGTGATGCAGAGCAGTTATCACACGCGGTGGCAAATACATCTAGTGCAAGAGTAAATAAAATTTTAAAGAAGGGAAAAGTACCATTTAATCGTAAACCACCTCAACATAAACAAAAAGTTAATTACGAAGAATTAGGCATAAAAATAGTCATTTTGCTAAGGAATGTCGTTCTAGTGCAAAATTAAAATGCAATTTATGTGCAAAACAAGGTCATGTAGCAAAAGTCTGCATCGCTTCTCTTTTGGCAAATAGTCCTAATGCCGGACCTAAAAATAAATCCAGTACACGTGTGAACTCAACAAATCAAAAAATGATAATTCTGATTACGGAATTTATGAAATTGTTGATGTTTACTCCAACGACCACAAAAGTACAAATTGTGAGCGTTACTTTGCACAAATTTTGTTAGAAGGCAAAATGGTCAAATTCGAAGTAGATTCTGGTTCCGGTTATTCATTTTTGCCCCAAAATTTATTTTAAAAACTTGAATTATCTAATGAGATAACCCCTACAAATATAGTTTTTCGTTCGTACACTCAAAATACAGTTACCCCAGAAGGCAAAGTGAGCGTCAGTGCAAAATATAACAATGTTTCAATAGTTGATGATCTCTATATAGTACCGAGTCATTGCTCTCCCCTAATAGGACGAACATGGATACGTCGCTTGGGTATTAACCTTAACGTATTGGATCAAATTAATTCAAATGTACATGTGGCCCATTCTATTACTGATTCAAATCAAATTGAAGATTTAATATCCGAATATTCATCAGTTTTTGAACAGAAAATTGGAAGTATCCCTCATTATAAAGTTTCTTTACAGTTGAGAGAGAACGTTAAGCCTATCTACACCAAAGAACGCCAAATAACTTTTGCATTAAAGGAACGTGTTGACAAAGAACTTGATGATCTGGAAAAAGGGGGAATTATCTCCAAAGTTGCCAATAGCGATTGGGGGTCACCATTGGTAGTCAGTAGTAGTTCGACTTTGCGTTGACTATAAAGTTGGCGTAAATAAAAGGTAGGTAAGTGCACACTACCCTATACCCAATATAGAGTAAATTTTCAACAGCCTCAAGGATTCAAAGTATTTTTGCAAACTCGACCTTTATAAAGCGTATTTACACGTGCCCGTTGATGAAGTTTCATCTCAAATTCAAACAATTTCGACACATCGGGGAACATCCCGAATGAATCGACTGTCTTTTGGCATCAAAACTGCTCCAGCCGAATTTAATAGGATTATGGACCAAATATTACGTGAAATTCCAAAAACTGAAGTATATTTCGATGATATTACTATACATGGTGAGTCTTTATCTGAATGTAAAGCTAATTTAAAATCTTGTTTGGCCCAATTAAAAAAGTACGACCTTCACTTAAACCTTTCAAAATGCACATTTAAGAAAAAAAATTCAATTTTTGGGTCATACCGTGGAGTACAACAAAATTCAAAAATTAAAGCCATTGTTGATATGCAAAACCAAAATGCGTGGAAAATGTCCGTAGATTTCTGGGCATGGTTAATTACTATTCTAGGTTCATACCATATGCTTCTACCCTAACTTCACCCTTACCTACGTTACTACATAAAAATACAGTTTTCAAATGGAATTCTAATTGCCAAAAAGCATTTTCTTTGTTGAAAAAAGAAATTGCTAGTGACAGAGTTCTAATGCCTTTCAATCCCGATCTAAAGGTCCAACTTGCTTGTGATGCTAGTCCAACTGGAATAGCGGGTGTTCTGTCTCACGTAATAAATAATGAAGAAAGGCCTATTGCTTTTGCTTCAAGGTCATTAACTCCGGCAGAACAGAATTATTCCCAGCTCGACCGTGAGGCGCTAGCAATTGTGTATGCACTTCATCACTTCCATGAATATCTTTATGGAAGAATCTTTACACTGGTTACGGATAACCAACCCTTGTCCCGGATTTTTCACCAAAATTCAAAATTGCCTCAGATGACATCATCCAGACTTCAAAGATATGCAGCTTTTCTCACTGGTTATAATTACGAGGTTGTTACGTGAAAAAGTGAAGAAAATATTAATGCTGATTCCTTGTCGAGAGCACCTTTAACTACCGATAACAATTCAACAAATTTCATTGATCAAGAAGTACACTCTATTTGCAATTCAACATTGTTCCAAATAAATTCATCAAATCTAAACTTTAATTCAATTCGAAATACCACAAAAGAAGATACACAACTTGTACAAATTCTAAATACATTACGTAATTCAAATATAGTTGACTCAGAATATACAATCGATTCCGAAATTTTATTTAAAGGTAATAGAGTCGTGGTCCCAAGTTAGTTGCAAAGTACAGTTTTAAATGAACTGCATTACTCACACATTGGCATAACCAAAATGAAACAATTGGCAAGGAAGTATTTATACTGGCCTTCAATTGATAAAGATATCGAAAAGTACGTTCGATCCTGTGCTGCTTGTGCCTCTATTCAAAACAATCCTCCGAAAGTAATTCTTCATCCGTGGGAGGAACCACAAGGAAATTGGCAATGTATTCATATTGATTATGCGGGGCCGTTTCAAGGGCATCAATTTTTGGTGGTCATCGATTCAAAATCCAAATGGGCAGAAGTAGGTGGGATCTCCTCTGCACCAACATCATTTTCAACTATTGAAATGTTATCCAGAATTTTTGCTAGGAATGGATATCCAGATGTTATGATTTCCGACAATGCCCCTATTTTCAAAAGTGAAGAATTTTCAATGTTTTGCTCTAATTCGGACATATTTCAAAAATTTATTGCTCCTGGTCATCCAGCAACAAATGAACTAGCCAGACTTTAAAGAAACGTCTTATGGCGATGTCAGATGACCCAAGGCGATACCACTAGCCAATGGTAGAACACCATCTGAGCAGTACCTCGGAAGACAGATTAGAATTCAACTAGATGCCTTAAAACCGTCAAAAAGCTTAAAAACCTCTGTCCCTGAAACTACAGTCAGACAACTAAATGTGGGAGATCGTGTTCACGCTAGATATTACAACGTAAATAAACCCTCTTGGAAATTTGGGACCATCACAGAGAAGCTTGGTCGTCTTCATTATATCGTTTGCCCAGACAATGGATTTACCTTCAAACGCCACATCAATCAATTACAACTGTCATATCACCTGACACATCACCATGTCCTGAGCAAGGAACTGATTCAAGTAGTCAAATGGAAGTAGATCCGCAAATCTTTCAACATCCAGCTTTACTCCCCATATGCAAAACCAGGTACCTGTCCAGGACTCTTCAGTGCCAAGTAACACCACTGCCCCTAATACTCCTACCACAAGAGAGCAGCCGCAACCATCCACTTCAGCAAATGCCGAGTCTGAAGCAACATCCAGCCGTCGTACATCTGGTCGACAACGTAAACCGCCAATTCATCATAGAGACTACATACGGCACTAATCAACTATATTCCTTTTAAGTGAGGGAGAATTGTTATAACTGGGAAACTTCCCAAACCATCGATATGGCAACACTGTCTGCTCCAATTTCAATTATCATTGTTTTTCTTTTGTTTTTCTATTTTAATTCGAACAGCTTGCAGTATCACTAGCAATTATAATTTGATTTCCATTTTCGAAGTGGAACAAGATTAACGTGAGTACCTGCCTACTCGGTCTAACCTCACGGTGGTCTTACCACCGAGTGAAACTTAGGCGTAGACTAGCGCCCCCATTGTGTAGTATAACAACACTTTACGATTGCCACCAATCGCTTTTTGTGTGTGATACAGTTACAATGAGTAGCAATTTATATAATATGGCAAGCCTTTCCAAGGCAAGCCTAGATCCACATTATAACCTCTTGCTTAGGGGTTTGGAGACTATCCAAACTCCGTCTGTTGAGAGTGCAACAGCACACTTGATCGACCTTGCACCTTACCTACTTAATCGATCTTAAACCATAACCACCACGTGTACCCCCGAAGAGGACCTCACCAATAACCGGTCACAGAGAGGATAGGCTCTCTGTGGGGCCACCGATTCCCGTGGTACCAGTCCTTTGGGCACTGGTCGGGCCTCGAAGAGAACCCGTGATTTTACTCACAGACCTTTTCTTCCAGATTTAGGCTCTAGGAACCCTAGCGTCTGGTGCCTTTATTTTCCCCGAGTGGACCGCGTCAAAGCAATTGCCATATTCCTGCAGTGACAATTGGAACCCCCGGAACACCTGGAACTTTATATTTTACTTTGTATTCTTTTATTTATTCCACGGAACACAACACTTTCATTGCTAACCGAAGGTTGTCTGAAGGAACAACAAATATAAGGTGGTAAATATTAAAAGTAAAAATATTCAACAAGAGGGAATCTTAAGGTAGTGGTAGACGTTCTCACCAAACTGACGATTGATAATTGAATACAAGTTTTCTCGTATTTCTTTATCTGGGGATATTTTCGGTATAAATTATATCTTATAAAATAATTTTTGAAATTATAGAACAAGCGAAATTTCACAGACCGTCGATTTCAATATTGTTCCTATTGCTTAAGATTGAGTACATTTCAACCAATTATTTGCGTTATTCTGCCGGCGTTCTCTCACATATTATGTCAAAGTTAATCCCAGTTGTAGATACTAAGTTACATTTTAACATTTTTTCATTGAAAGGTAAAACAATATATATTCTTTAAGCGGCCTAAACACGATCAAAATAATCATCAAGCATTGTGGTAGTATTTTTGAAAATATATACATACATATATATGTGCTACAGACGATGCTGGATGAAAAATATTGATTTTCGTGCTGGATGTCACATTTTGATGTGTTTGTACTTCAATCACATACAATTTTTTTATTTTAAATAATATTTCACGTTGTGTGGTTGCCAAAAATTCCGGATGGAAAAGAAAGAAGGCGTAGAATTTATTTAAGTGGACTTAATTCAAATAATAGGCAAAGTGTAATTTTATTGTAATGCTATAAAAACAATATTAGGATGGAAATCCCCAAGATTAAAAAGAAAAAAATGTTCTGAATTTTGAGATGGAAATTGCGATACTTGCAGCCATAGCAGCCAGATTTGACGATTTTGGGTCCAAAAATTGACATGGTGACGATGGGACGATTTATACCCCAATTTTGACGATTTTTATAAATTAAAAATTTGGAAAATTTATACGGTTAAAGCAACCTTGAATTCAGCACAGCTCTTGAAAGATGACAACAATAACTTGTTAATAATAAAATTGTCTGTCATTCTTTGGCGTTGTGTTCTTTTTACGTTTGTCTGTAAAAACTTTGAAGAGGAGGTGCAAGCAATTTGATAATATTTAAAGTCTATGAAAAATAAAACCAAAAAAATATTGTCAGACGTGTTGGTAATTCCTAGAAGCTGTTGTCAGGATTAAAGGGATGTACGAACCATTAAAGACAGTAAAGATTTTTTTTCATTTGCATCAAATATTGATAATATTGACACTGCTAAGTTGATTTTGGGTTATGTAAATTCCATAAATAAAATGTACGTCAGTTTTCGAAAATATATTTTAGGAATTATTACAACATAAATAAATTCTTTCAAAGATACAGAAAATCAAAATTTATATAAAATCAAAATTTATATAAAATCAAAATTTATATAAAATCAAAATTTATATAATTGTAATCAGCAAATTTTTTAAAACTAGTTTGCTTAAAACTGAAAAATTTTAATTGATTATAAAAACAAACACATTTTTTTAGATTTTGAAGATATTTATTTAGGAATACATACTTATATGCCAGTATTGACAGAAACACAAATAGATGAAAAAGAAAAATTATACATATAATAAAACTGTGACAGGTACATTTATGTACATGAAATATTTGTAGCTGGTGCAGTTAGTAATCGAATGGAATACAAAACAGCAATTTTTAGAATTTTAATCTGTCCGTATGTATGTCTATTTGTCTATATGTGTTCGCATCTCGTAAAAATTACTGGATGAAGTTTAATAAAGGAGGTACATTAGTATCTCTGTTCAAATATAGAGAAAAATTAGTGGAAGTACGCAAATTTACCGATCTAAAGGTACTGCAAACTTGACATCACCTTTTTTTAATTTTAGAATTTTATATAAAGCCTGAGTATCTCACAGCTAGTTATTTATAATTTTGTTAATTTTTGCAATAGCCATTATTTGGGGATCCATACTTTTGGTTTTATTTTCAAAAAGACAGTGCCCGCAGATCTTATCCGCTTATCTTATCCTATTTAAATATAATATTTTGACGATAATGACGATTTTTTCCCAAAAATATGAAGATATTACATCCAAAAAATCTGGCAGGTACGCTTGTAGCATTTACACCACAAAATCAAATTAAAAATTAATTATTGAAGAGTGTACTTCAAAGCATCCAGCCACACATACACGAGTTTGATATCAAGTATTTTGATCGTGTCTAGGCCGCTTTAAAATTAAGGAACAAAATCGCGACACACCGGCGGACACACCGATGGTTCTGCTGGCAAGTCTGCTTCACAAATTTTACAGGCCTCTAGCCACTGCTTGCGAATGTATGCCAAGGCAGGAAATTTGAAATTGATATTTTTGTCTTTGCAAAAATATTTTGTGCATTCACAGTTTTAAAATACATACATTGTTTTGTTTTAAAACAAGAAACAATGTATACATATAAAGCATAATAAAATAATATCAACAAATTCATTTAAAAAGGTAAGGATACCTTTTTAAAAATCCTACAAAGTTGAAATGTTATTTTATTTATTTGAATTTTATTTTCCAATTTCTACGCTTTTTTAGACTAAATGGTACAATCAAATCAAAAAGAATTACTCCGATCTGACTGCTAGTTTTTTTTTTATAGCCGTCTCAAACTCAGTACTTGTATGTTTAACCGAACCAACTTAATTTAAACCTAAGAATTTCAAAACGAATATTATTTTATTATGTGAAATAACGTTTTTCTTCTTATTTTTTATTTATTTCAGTATACTAAAATTGAAAAAATAAACTCTGCAGAGACTTAAGATTTTTTTTGTTTGTTTATTTTTATGAACATATAACAAAAATCTCTTTTTTCCCCAACATTTGGACCTGCAATTTTAGCCATACTTTCTTACAGTTGGAAATCACTACTCATACACTGTCTGACATCTGTTTTTACATTTGTAATCAATTTCAAGTGCCACCAGGTGCCATCTCTCAATTTGTTGCATTACACAGTACAACATTTTTCAGCTGATTGATTCGCGACTCAATTCTGATAAGGATGTTTTAACATAACTCAAGAACAACTAGTCGGATTTTGCTTAAAGAAATTTACAAAAATCAAAAATTACAATTACTTTCATCTGTTTATATAACGCAGTTATAAATAAATGTATGAAAAAAAATTAGTTTTGCCTAAAAAATTAATTTTTTTTAATTCATAAAAAATCTAAAACGGTAAAAAAGTGTCAAGTCTTATTACTTTCACGTAAAGTCGCAACACCTATCGCTTTTATTCACAATTAAGTAAAGGTATGAATTTAAAAAATTTGCTCGGGATATGCACAAAATTCTTTGGAAAAAACATTGATGACTTTTTTATGATTTTCAGAATTTAAAAAAAAGTAATAAACAAAAGGAAATTGCACCCACAGTTATGAGTGCTCATGTTTTGGAACGTTTCGAAATATGCGGCCATTCATAAGTACCTGTCAGTAAAATATTGAAAAATACGTAGTATTTATAGGTAACATTAGATCCCATGATCTTACATTTGACTCCTTCATTTAGCCAGAAAAAGCATAGTGTTATAAGCTACGAGGTTAAGGCTCTTTTAGAATAATAAATTAAAAATAAATTTAAAATAGAATAATAAATTTAAAAAATCATTTAAATTTTTTTTGTTAGTTAGGGCTTTTTACATTGTAGGTAACAATATACATTTCTCTAACATTCTTTATTTTGATTACTTTTGTGTATTACTATATAAATAAAACTAAATTTGTGATGAAATCACTAAATTTTTTGACAAATATATTTTTTTCCTCACTTTCATACAAAAATCCGCAGTGTGAGCCGACCCAATATCTCAAGGTTCCAGTGTGTCGGTAAGTTAAAATGCAAGTCAAACCACCCCGCAAGGTAGGTTGGCAACAATAAAAATAATAAGTGAAAAATTTAAATTGTGAAATGTGACGAGTAATTTATAATAAATAGTTTATTATAATCATTAACTTATAAAATCTTGATAAAAACACATTGCTTAAACGTGATTATGTAAGAACTTTTTTCAATTTTTTTATTTAAATACTGTATACTAGTTTTATTTTGTGTGGAAATTTAAAAAATTTAATATTTTTATTTTTGCAAAAATATTTTGTGCATTCCCAGTTTTAGAACTTTAAAACAAGAAATAATCTATCCCTTTCAGGCCTGACACTATACTACTGGGAATTTTTTTCATAATATATCGTATGATTATATAATCAATGGTTAGGTTTTACCGGTTTTATACTCTTTAACGATTTTCTGGTCATGCACAATTGATGCATCTCTGTTAAATTATTAGTAATAAAAATGTTATTACAATGAAGTAACTACAATTCAGGGATGGTAATTGAATTTTTAAAATTGTACTAATCTGCTTCTAAAATAGTATTTTTTGGACTTAATAAAATCTCAGTAAAATAACATAATTTAGAATTGTTTTCATTACCACGAAATTTTTTCATTAGTAAAGAATAAATAGTTACAAAAATCATTCAATACTAATATGTATCATCGCTCTAATTCAACATAAGTTTATATATTGTCACTTGGTGGTTATTACTAAAAATATCCATATAGTCCAGGAATGTCTTAGATCTATTATACTCTCAGCCAATAAGCAGCAAATAAGGTAATCATCAGCGATTCGTGAATAAAATCAGAAGGCTTAACGAGACTACTTGTAAAAATAGGGGAGATGTGGCTTAGACTAGAGTCTTTTTTAACTAGTAATGAAAGCAATGAGATTTTGGCAATAATTTAAAAGAGGCAAAAATGAAAAAAATTGCCTTGCTCCTTATTAAAAGGTAAAATTTGTTGGAATAAATCCCCCATATTTTTTCGAACAAACCATTTTACATGATCATAACACCTCTAATTTAAAAGACCCTATACAGTTATCAAAAAGCGACTATTGTCTATATATATATATATATATATATATATATATATATATATATATATATATATATATATATATATATATATATATTTAAAAATAAAAGTTTTAAAATAGGAATAACAGTTGGTATTTAAAATATTATTTTTTTTTTTTTTTGGATTCTGTCCAAAAAGAAATTGGTAAATTGGCAAAGGTACGAAACCAAAGCGCCAGGGTATGATTGCCGTAGCTTCCTCCAAAATCTGCAGAGCGACCTATACCTTCGTATAGGAAGTGAGACTCCAAATTCCGCTAGGTAAAATTAATGAGAGTTTAATGGTGCTCCTCCAGTGAAAATCTTGAGTTTATTGGTACTCCTCCAGTTAAAAATTGAGTTTAATGGTGCTCCTCCAGTTAACAGTTGAGTTTTTTAAAATGGTGCTCCACCAATGTCCGACTTATTGAAATTAAAATTTATAGGTTATAAACGATAACCAAACGATTACACGTGGCTGATTAAACAACCACCAATAAAAGTACTGTCATATTTTTAATAGGTTTTGTTTCTCAGCAAATTATTTTAAGTGTTGGAATAGTTTTATAAACGAAATCAACACACTCATAATACTTTACTGGATTTTGTAGGGACATATCCTATCAATCTCTTCGAGCTGGCAAACCGTTCACTTGTAAACTTTGCAGACAGACTTAGTTTCCGAATGGACGGACGATTCCCTAAAACCTACCCTTTCCTCTGCACCACACACTGGCAACTTGTTAAATTGGCACGACTAAGGCTCGCGGGCATGGGCGGTGGTTCGTTGCAGTGCAGACGACCGGGGACAAATAAGTTTGTACCAGTGTTGGAAGACCAGATCATCACCAGGGCTCAGTTGGAATGGCCCTCACTATTCCCACCCCTAACCGTGGTATTCTGGTAGTGAAAATATTATTATTAGAATACCCCTAAAACGCATCACCACACTCCACTTACCTCTTTGTTTATTTATTCAATCAATAGACTCATGATAAACTATGCTTTCATATTTTTTTTTAGTTATACAGAAGATATATTTCTTTGTTTATGTTTAATTTCAAAATCACTATATTATTTCTTAAATCTAGTTTTTGTACAAATCTTGGTATTGTTTATCTAGCGATAAGATTGACTCATCTGGAGTGGTTACTAACCCAGCCCTACTCCAAATGACTTAACCTTCTTCTTTTCTTATTTTGTTGTAAATTGTTTTGTTTATACAATAGGATTGTTTTTATTCACTTATATTGTAAATGAGTTGTGTTTATATCTATTTATATTCAATTTTTTTTTTTTTGCTATTTACATTGTAAATATGTTACTTGCGAGATTTTTGTTTAGTTCTCTTATAATTTCGCTTAACAATACTATTTACTCTGTTCATATATTTTGTAATTTTGTTTAATACTAATGTTTTTGTTCACTTTAGGTCTTTTACTTTACTTATTCTGACACAAACATCTTATAAGCATAGCTGTAGGTAGCTATCGATATACCAAGGTAAGTATATTTTAATTTCCGAGTAGGACTGAAATTTTTGGTGAGTATTTAAACTCATTTATGGTTAAATAAATGGGTAAGTAAAATTTTATATTTTATATTCTGTTAAATTTTTGAGTTGTTCTTTTATTTGTTTCAGGTAAGTAAAATTTCAGACAATTATAAATTCAGGTAAGTATAAGTTTAGGTATTAATTCAAGTAAGTAAAATGACAGGTAAATATCTTTTCAGGTAAGTATAATTTCGGACAAGTAAAAATTTAGGTAAGTATTTATGTAGGTCTTACTTTCAAGTAAGTAAAATTTGGGGTCTTAATTTCAGGTAAATAATTATACAGGTAAATAAAAGTACGTTAAATTGAACGAGAAACTTATACAAACGCGCTAATATACACGACGATGAACCGCGCTGTTCAGTCTATGGGACATGCCTAACCACTGTTTGACACTGGATTATCTTTTACTTATATATATATATATATACAATCATTAAATACAGTACCTGAGGATTTCGGAGTGATGGGTCCATACAGATGCCCTGAGGATGAGGTGTACTTGGGACTTTGTTTGCTGATGTGAATGATCTATTTGATGAAATGCTGAATGAATTTATTTATTGATGAAAAGCTGGACGAATTTAATTATCGCTGAAATGCTGGATGAATTTATTTATTGATGAAAAGCTGGACGAATTTAATTATTGAGATGCTGGATTATCTATTTATTGAGATGCTGGATGTGTTTATTTGATTTGACGTTGGATGTATTTACTTGATGTTGAATGAATTTGTTTGATGAAATGCTGAATGTGTTTATTGAGATGCTGGACGTATTTATTTGATGTGATGTTATATAATTTATTTAATGAGATGCTGGATGAATTTGTGGTGATAATAATTAAAAGTCTAATTTTTTTTGAAAATGGCGTGGTATTAATGTCGTCTATGGCGATCGCTATGTAACCGATGTCTACATAGCTGATGCTATACACGTGCTTTTGATGACGATCTTCACGCACCAGGTGTCCGTTGGGCGTATTTGTTTTTTTACGTGTGGCCGTGGATAACGGTGGCAGTTGTCATGGATTTACACTTGCTTTTGGCACTGATGTTCGTTGTGCCAGGCAGAAAAACATAATTAATTGGGGGTATACTTTGACGCCGACTCTAAGGCGGTTTAAGGCTGTTTCTGGTGTTCAATTGCTTTGCATAGCAATCCCCACCAGCCTTAATCTTTTTTGTCTTCTTTTTTTTTAATCTTTCTGCACTTCTACCACCCTTTATTTTTCTCCTTTCTTTTTCTTTCTGCTAATTTGGTTTTTCTATTTTTCTCCGCCTCCACGACCATACAGCTTCACGTTCTCGTTCATAAAGGCCGGAAATACTTTACCCTTCAATCATGACAGTTTCTTGGTTGCATGCAATACGCAGAGTCGCAATTTTTTAGTAGTACAATGTTGCCATATTACCGCTTTTATCAGTACTGCCACAGTGTCTACACGTACGACACATTACACACCCACCAACCTGGGTTAGAGATTTTTATCATATTAGCAAATCATATTTGCTAATATGATAAAAGTCTCAGGACCTGAATCGAGTACGTTAGGCTTTGAGATCCTTCGCGTGGAAGACCCCAATAGTTTTGCCTTGCATGTTTTCTATTTCGTATAAGTGATTTCCGACTAACTTGGCAATTCTACATTTGATGAATCGTTTACACAACTTGGCTGAAAGTTGCTTGCTGAAATCTGATAGTTGAAAATTTCTCCGAAATACTTCCTGACCCACCTTGAATTTTGTCTCTCGGCATCTTGTGTTATATTTCTTGGCATTGACCTCATAGTTTTTATGCAAGTTCTTCCGGACCTTATCCCGAATCAGTTCTAAAAATTCATTTCGGTTTTCAATTCTGTTTTCTGAATCTTCTATTAAGTCAAGCTTCCTCGCCAGTTTGTACGCTGATGCGTGAGTAATCATGTTAGTGCCGAACAACAAAAAGTATGGCGTTACGCCTGTTGCTGAATGTACCGCCGACCTTAAGGCGCATTCTATCTCACACAGATGCACGTCCTAGTCGCTTTGACTTTCGTCCAGATATGACCTAATCGCTGCTAAAATTGACTGATTTACGCGCTCTGATGCGTTCGCCTGCGGTGCATAGATCGCCGTTTTCATGTGCTCGATGCCGAAGCTGTCTATTAATTCTGTGAAATCCTTGCTAATGAATTGTTTTCCATTGTCGGAGACTAATGTTTCAGGACAACCAAATTTGTAAAACACTTCCTGGATTAAAAAGTTGACTACGTTTTTCGTGTTTGCTATGGACATGGCTTTAAGGAGAACGAACTTAGAGAAATAGTCCAGAACTATGAAAATGAAACAGTTTCCCTTTTTCGATCTTACGTATGGCCCTAAAAAGTCTATATAGATTCTCTGAAATGGCCGGCTCGCCGTTGGTTCTTGCCCATTCGGTGGTTTTAATACCAGGTTTGAAGGTTTTGATTCCTTGCAGGTATCGCAACTATTGACAAACTCTCTTATTTGAACGTTCATATGCGGCCAGTAAAACCATTCGCGAACACGTCTGATTGTTTTCCCTATCCCGCCGTGCGCGGCTGCTGGTGGGCTATGTGCCTGTTCAATTATTTCCCTCGTTAACCCGGTGGGTATCCATAGTTTCCATGCGTGCTCCTCCCTTGCTAGGTCCTCATCACATAACTGTGTTCTTTTGTATACAAGTCCGTCGATTACCTTGATGTCCGGTAGCCTCTCCTGGTTGAATTTTACGGTTTTCTGCAATTCCTTATAGTCCTCCGACTGAAACTCTGTAGATTCCAGGTCAACTAGCTTTTCCCGGGACACTTTTATTCCATCCATATCGTATCTGGACAAGGTATCTGGTACAATGTTTTGGGTGCCTTTTCGATGCTTAATTGTGAACGAATATGTCTGTAACTGGAGGCTCCATCTTGCCAATCTTCCTCCTAAATCACGCTGGGACATCAACCATTTCAAGCTGGAATGATCGGTGATGATCACAAACTCCATCAACTCGATGTATGGGCGAAAACGTTTGACCGCTGACACTACTGCGAGACATTCTCTTTCCGTGACGGAATAATTTTTTTGCGCTGTTGATAATTTCTTTGAGAAGTACGCTATCGGGTGTTCTCCTCCATCTGCGTCTTCTTGGAACAGAACCGCTCCTATTCCTACATTCGATGCATCACACTGAACGAAAAATGTTTTGTTGAAATCGGGGTGAATCAATACAGGGCTTGCCGTTAATTTCTCCTTTAATTTGTCAAATGCTTTCTTGGCTTCATCGGTGAATACAAATTTCTTACTTTTCTTCAAGGTCTCACAAATGGGTGCTGTAATTGTTGCATAGTCGAGAATGAATCTCCGGTACCATCCAGTAGTTCCCATGAAGCTTCTGACTTGTTTCGGTGTTGTTGGGTATTTCAACTGATTTATAGCTAGAATTTTTTCGGGGTCTGGTTTCAGCTTCCCTTCTCCAACAATATGCTTTGACTTGCTCACATTGATCGTTAAACCTGCGCGCTCTAGACAAAATGCAACTTCTTTTAATACACTGAGATGCTCTTCAAACTCTGGCGATACCACCAACAGATCATCCAAATAGACAAAAACCTTCTCTCTTAGTCGTGCTGGAATCACCTTGTCCATTAAACGGCATAACCTTTGGGCTGCATTACACAACCCAAAAGGCATGACCGTGAAATGGTACAAGGGTCTTCCAGGCACAGTAAAGGCAGTTTTCTCTCGGCTATGTTCTGCCAGTGGTATCTGCCAGAACGCATCCTTGAGATCTATGCTGGAAATGTAGTGCGTATCGCCCAAACGGCTTAAAAGTCCTTCAATATGGGGAAGTGGATAGGCATCCTTAACGGTCAGTTCATTGAGCCGACGCGCATCAAGGCAAATTCTTACCTTCTCCCCTTTCTGTACAAATGTGACACGATTGTTCCATGGACTTTCGCTCGGCTCAATGACTCCCAACGATAGCATTCTATCCAACTCCCCATACATTAGCTTTTGTACCGCGGGCGATATTGGATAGTGTTTTTCCTTAACAGGCACTGAATCTCCAGTGTCTATCTGGTGTATCTCAAGGGACGTCTTGCCTAAACCTTTACGCGAAAAACATGGAAACAGTTCAATAACCTCCTCAAGGCGTCGTTGCTGCCTAACATCGAAACTATGCATACGTGGAAACGAGTTATCCTCCGGCTCATCCGAATTAACACCTTGGGCTGATAGTGTGTTTACTTCAAGTCGTAGTAATTTAAATTTCTTTAAGAAGTCAATACCGAGAAATAGAGGTAGCTTAAGTGACGGGACTAGAAAGAAATCAATCGGTTCGGAAATTTTATTAAAGGTGATGTTTATCCTAACACGGCCTATTATCGGGTTCAGCTTTCCATCTGCTGTCTTTATTTCCGCCCGAAAAGGATAAATCACGAGTTTCGCCTTCTCTACGAAATCTAGGCAATTTTTGCCAAGGCAACATACCGTGGCTCCACTGTCGAGTAGACCCTGTATCGGCTGTCCATTCAATTCAAGAGTTGTGTATATTCTGGTGTCTGGTCCCTCATAAATACTGGCTTCCGCGATATCGAATCGAATTCCCTTCCTTATTTTGTATCTTTCACGTGCCTTTAAAATTCTATTGGTAGTTCCAAAAATTCTATTTCTCGCCTCCTGGTATTCTTGCTCTCGCATATGTAGTGGTTTAACTTGTCCATTCAACACTGTTTCCGTAATCCTGGTCTTTCTATTCTCGTTTTTCAATATTTTCTTAATTGGTGATACTTTGTGCTCACTTTCAACTCTCTGGTCAAGTTGGGTTTCTTTAAAGGTTATCTTGGCTGGTGCTAAGTAAGAGTTTATTGATTCCTGGGACGTTGATTCAGCGAACGAGTCTCCCTCCCACCTCGAGTCACGTTCGGGATCCGGTTTCCCTGACAGATTGGGCAACGGGGTGTCACGGTGTCCTCACGTCCACATTTAAAACAAAATAGCCTCCTTTTCTCTTCCAAGCAATCGAAAAATGTATGTCCTTCCTCCTTACAGTTCCAACAAGTCAGTTTTTTCACTTCGGCTAGTGCATCTACTTCAACCGATTCCGTTGTATCTACTGACACGTATTCCAGTTCGTGAATATTCCTAGGGGGTAGTCTCCCACTATATTGACGCTGGCTATTCAACAAGTTTTCGGCCCTTCGGCACTCCCTTACGAATTGAGCTAAACTATTTACTGAAACTGAAAATAACAACTGAGCCATTGGAGCTCTCAGGTTGCTTCGCATTATGCTGACTAAATCTTTTTCTCCTATAGGACTCCTCAGTTGGTTCCTAAGTTTTATAACAGAGTTGTAAAAATCGTCAAACGTCTCCATACTTTGTTGCCGTCTGTCTAAAATTTTTCGTTGGATATCAAAATCACTGTCATATCGGTGGAACTGGCTGATCAAAGCGGCTTTAAGGTCTCTCCATCTCGTGATATTATTGAATCGTCTATGATCCCAGAACCAATCCCTTGCCGATCCACTTAGTAAATGATGAAATGATCGAAGAACTTCATTCCATCCACATCCATAGTCTGCCTGTAGGGTCTCCACTCGAAAAACAAAGTCTTCAATGCTAGTAGTCTTATTAGTTCCGTCGAATATTATCCCCCATTTATCGATTCGAAATGCAGCACTTGAGTTTGAATTTGGATTCTGCTGGTATCGTGGTGTTGTGGCTGGATCTTCAGTTCTATAGTTGTCTTGAAAATTGAAATTGTTATTTATCGGATTGTAGAAATGAGTAGGCATTGGTTGGATTTGCAGCTGTTGTCTTGGTGCATTTGGCATTGACGGTGGTGGCTGGCTTATGTCTGGTAACGACACGTTGCTAATTCGAGGTTGTGCAGTAAAGCCACTTTGTTGACTTGGATTTGTTTGTTGGCTTAGACTTTGTTGAATTATCCGCGGCACTAGACTTAAAAGTCTATCCTCAAAATTCCTTAAGTCGTCATGTGTCATAACTCTTCCTCCTCTACCTTCTCTTGAAAAATTATTATGGTTTTGGGGCGGTCTCAATGGTTCATCGACTTGACGAAATGCGTCGATAACTCCTCTTGCACTTATACTACTGAAAGGTGGTGTGACTATGGTGCTATTTCCTGCCATACTCTCCCCGCTTGAATCTAAAACATCTTCCATTTGATTTGCTGGTAATCCTGTATTAACGTTGGTTTGTTTCGGAATCGCTCCTGTGCTACTTGTTGTTGTTGTTGTAGTATCTGTGGTCACTGTTGTAATTGAAGTGGTTGGTTTAGCTGCTGAAGCTTCACCTTCCATTCTACTTTTAGATCGTGTACCAAACATTTCCGAAATTAGCTTATTCGCCTTAATGACCCTTAATACCAAAACAAAACCTACTAAAACAAACTATACTAAAACCTGAAAACAATGTGCGAAATCGAAACGCCAAATTCTAAACAAAAGCTTTTAAACTTACCAAAACCTGAAAATTTTTCGCTTACTCGAAACAAAATAGTGAATAATCAAAATACAAATATAAAATGAGTTAATGTTTTGGTATAGTTTTATACCAAACCGTTAAATCAATCTGCAAAAATTAAATGAATGTATCTACCAAATTCTGGTGATATTGTATTGTTAGTGCAAAAGACAAAAAGGATAATAAAAATATAAAATTTTATAAATAGTTTTTGGTATAGCTTTATACCAAACCATAAAGTAAACCAAAGAAAAATTTTAATGACTTTATCCAACAAATTCTGCGGATTTTGTTTTGTTAATTCAAATCAATAAACAAAAATACACAAATAATGAATGTAAAGTAAATAAGAATTTTTCTTTTTCTTCAACAAATTCTGCTGATATGCTGTTAGTTCAAATTAAAATAAAAATGTTAGTATTTAAAACAATGATGAGGTGTGACGAGTGGTGATGAAACAAATGAGTGATAATCTGTCTTCTACTAAACGAGCCAAAACTCAGACAACTTTTAAACGATGCTAATTAATCAGAATGTTTATGTTTCGCATCTAGTGATTAGTGGCAGCAGAAGTATTTATCAAATACTATCTGGACTCACTGACTCGAAGTATGCTGCGCTCTTCCAACAAACCCTGTCGCGATTAGAGTACCTATTTATTAGGTCACTAAGACTTACATTGATTAGCTGGAATAGCCTTCATCTGATTAAAGCTAGTCGCAAACGGACGTTCTGCTATACGCTTCCTTCCGTGACTTACTCAACTTTAATCTAGACTACTTTTATTTCTTTATTATTTCTTTAAACTTTCTTCTCAACTTTGCATCTCTTCGAATTGTCTCAAACTCTACTGACGAAGTATGCCTTCCCAATGTCAGGCTTCTTGCTGTTAAAATTACTCAAAAATATATTCAATAGTTATCGGTTTTCGTGCCCCACGTTGGGCGCCATTTAATTGTCATATTTTTAATAGGTTTTGTTTCTCAGCAAATTATTTTAAGTGTTGGAATAGTTTTATAAACGAAATCAACACACTCATAATACTTTACTGGATTTTGTAGGGACATATCCTATCAATCTCTTCGAGCTGGCAAACCGTTCACTTGTAAACTTTGCAGACAGACTTAGTTTCCGAATGGACGGACGATTCCCTAAAACCTACCCTTTCCTCTGCACCACACACTGGCAACTTGTTAAATTGGCACGACTAAGGCTCGCGGGCATGGGCGGTGGTTCGTTGCAGTGCAGACGACCGGGGACAAATAAGTTTGTACCAGTGTTGGAAGACCAGATCATCACCAGGGCTCAGTTGGAATGGCCCTCACTATTCCCACCCCTAACCGTGGTATTCTGGTAGTGAAAATATTATTATTAGAATACCCCTAAAACGCATCACCACACTCCACTTACCTCTTTGTTTATTTATTCAATCAATAGACTCATGATAAACTATGCTTTCATATTTTTTTTTAGTTATACAGAAGATATATTTCTTTGTTTATGTTTAATTTCAAAATCACTATATTATTTCTTAAATCTAGTTTTTGTACAAATCTTGGTATTGTTTATCTAGCGATAAGATTGACTCATCTGGAGTGGTTACTAACCCAGCCCTACTCCAAATGACTTAACCTTCTTCTTTTCTTATTTTGTTGTAAATTGTTTTGTTTATACAATAGGATTGCTTTTTATTCACTTATATTGTAAATGAGTTGTGTTTATATCTATTTATATTCAATTTTTTTTTTTTTTTGCTATTTACATTGTAAATATGTTACTTGCGAGATTTTTGTTTAGTTCTCTTATAATTTCGCTTAACAATACTATTTACTCTGTTCATATATTTTGTAATTTTGTTTAATACTAATGTTTTTGTTCACTTTAGGTCTTTTACTTTACTTATTCTGACACAAACATCTTATAAGCATAGCTGTAGGTAGCTATCGATATACCAAGGTAAGTATATTTTAATTTCCGAGTAGGACTGAAATTTTTGGTGAGTATTTAAACTCATTTATGGTTAAATAAATGGGTAAGTAAAATTTTATATTTTATATTCTGTTAAATTTTTGAGTTGTTCTTTTATTTGTTTCAGGTAAGTAAAATTTCAGACAATTATAAATTCAGGTAAGTATAAGTTTAGGTATTAATTCAAGTAAGTAAAATGACAGGTAAATATCTTTTCAGGTAAGTATAATTTCGGACAAGTAAAAATTTAGGTAAGTATTTATGTAGGTCTTACTTTCAAGTAAGTAAAATTTGGGGTCTTAATTTCAGGTAAATAATTATACAGGTAAATAAAAGTACGTTAAATTGAACGAGAAACTTATACAAACGCGCTAATATACACGACGATGAACCGCGCTGTTCAGTCTATGGGACATGCCTAACCACTGTTTGACACTGGATTATCTTTTACTTATATATATATATATATACAATCATTAAATACAGTACCTGAGGATTTCGGAGTGATGGGTCCATACAGATGCCCTGAGGATGAGGTGTACTTGGGACTTTGTTTGCTGATGTGAATGATCTATTTGATGAAATGCTGAATGAATTTATTTATTGATGAAAAGCTGGACGAATTTAATTATCGCTGAAATGCTGGATGAATTTATTTATTGATGAAAAGCTGGACGAATTTAATTATTGAGATGCTGGATTATCTATTTATTGAGATGCTGGATGTGTTTATTTGATTTGACGTTGGATGTATTTACTTGATGTTGAATGAATTTGTTTGATGAAATGCTGAATGTGTTTATTGAGATGCTGGACGTATTTATTTGATGTGATGTTATATAATTTATTTAATGAGATGCTGGATGAATTTGTGGTGATAATAATTAAAAGTCTAATTTTTTTTGAAAATGGCGTGGTATTAATGTCGTCTATGGCGATCGCTATGTAACCGATGTCTACATAGCTGATGCTATACACGTGCTTTTGATGACGATCTTCACGCACCAGGTGTCCGTTGGGCGTATTTGTTTTTTTACGTGTGGCCGTGGATAACGGTGGCAGTTGTCATGGATTTACACTTGCTTTTGGCACTGATGTTCGTTGTGCCAGGCAGAAAAACATAATTAATTGGGGGTATACTTTGACGCCGACTCTAAGGCGGTTTAAGGCTGTTTCTGGTGTTCAATTGCTTTGCATAGCAATCCCCACCAGCCTTAATCTTTTTTGTCTTCTTTTTTTTTAATCTTTCTGCACTTCTACCACCCTTTATTTTTCTCCTTTCTTTTTCTTTCTGCTAATTTGGTTTTTCTATTTTTCTCCGCCTCCACGACCATACAGCTTCACGTTCTCGTTCATAAAGGCCGGAAATACTTTACCCTTCAATCATGACAGTTTCTTGGTTGCATGCAATACGCAGAGTCGCAATTTTTTAGTAGTACAATGTTGCCATATTACCGCTTTTATCAGTACTGCCACAGTGTCTACACGTACGACACATTACAGTACCGTAGTACAGCTATTCGAGGACGCCAATCAGCCAGTGTGAGAACGAGACGCAAACCACTCGAAGGCCGAGCAACAAGGACGGCCTGATTGACTTTAAGCGATAATGACAATGACGCACGCACGTGTTCCCCGACCCAGAGCTACTTTACGACTGTCGATTTAAAATATTACGCAACGTTAAACATGGGAACATGTATAAGTTTTACCAAATGAGGCATTGGCGTACCATTGTTCTTTTCAGTTTCAAATTGTACCAAAAATGGTTTAATTGTACCAACTTTACCAACCCTGCTTCACTGGTTTCAAACATTACAATTTATCATTTTCTTTACACTGCGGCCACACGTTTAATGTTTTCTTTCAATTTCTTCACACACACTTCTTGTCAAAATTTGTTGAAATAGAAAGCTGTGACGTAGGCTGCATTCAATTTGATAGCAATTTTATTCTTCAAAATGCCATCGTCAAGAAAACAACTAAAATTAGCTGCTTCAATAAAAGTGATTGAAGAAATACAATTTGGAAGCACACTTGCTAAAGGATTTGCTTTGGGAGGACGACGAAAGCGGATTCAGAAATTTTATAAGATTGGATGTTGATAAGTTTGAAGAGCTGTTCAAAATGGTAAAGTCTTAGAAATATTTAAACGTGTTGTTATTAAATTTCATATATATTTTACTTGTAGGTGCACAATCGCTTGAAAAAAAACTGGAGTGGCCTACACTCAACTTTACCATACCCAATGGAAACAGATATTTTTATGGATATATTACATAAATAATAAAAGTTCAAAGTATATTCGAATCGAAAAATTGATTATTTTTGGTTTGGGGTGTTAAGTAAACTACCCCTTGCCTCTTCCCGATTATGCCCAAAATTTATACAGCTCTTCATCTCCATAAACCAAAGGGACATACTGAATTTCATTTTGATATGTCATACGGTACGACCTATAGAACGTTTACAAAATTTGGGAGTAAGTAAACTCCCCTTTTCCCTTCCCGATTATGCCCAAAATTTACACAAGTCTTCATCTCCATATACCAAAGGCACATACTAAATTTCGTTTTAATATGTTATACGGTATGACCAGTAGAGCGCTCACAAAATTTGTGGGTAAGAAAACTACCCCTTGCCCTCTCCCGAATATGCCCAAACACTATATAGCTCTTCATCTCCATATACCAAAGGCACATAATAAATATCAGTTTGATATGTCAAACGGTATGACGTGTACAAACTCCACAAAAATAGTGGCATACACACCCACCCACCCACAGACATCATCATGGCGAAAATAGTCAAAATGGATTCAGGAGACCTCAAAACGTATAAATCCGTCAAAATCCCGACCTCGAATTTTTTCATGATTACTATACTTTACCTTATACTACGTATGGTAAAGTAAAAACGATACTGTAATGCGAGCAGCCATAACACCCCGGCTGAAATTGTGTGTTACGTTAAGATTTATAGCCACCGGGGACTCCTACAAGTCGCTAGAATATTTAAGTAGACTTTCAAGGAATACAATAGCTATATTTGTGCCTGAAGTCTTAGAAGCGATTTATGAAAACCTAACATACCTATAAGTATTTAAATGTAAGTGGAGTATAAATTTTTATTACCTTAATGGCCATTAACATAGCTTAAATTATATATGTACATACATATGTATGTATGTCCATACAAATATATAATAAAAGATAAACAATTTGACAAACGAAAGTTAAAAATTAAGATTTCATTGGAGTTGCTATTTATCACATAAGAATTTACAATCAGTTTTAATTTTTTTCTTTGTTTCGATTAAAACCAATATTTTTTCAGATGTTTTTTTCTTTACTATATTTTATTTAAAATAAGTACTTAATTTTAACAAAGTGTTAAAGTTGTAAACATTAATAAACATAAACAAACATTAAAAAAACAAAACTTGACTCATTAACTCAAAAAACAAAAAATGTTACTAACAAAAGTGAGATTATTTAATAAAAGGGAAAAGATAGTCAATTGCAATTTTTGCACTAAAAACTAACAATAAAAATTCTGCTCTTAGTAAACAGTTTAAAAAATTATTTAAATAACTGTCTTCTTAAATTAACAGTTTTCTTCAAAGATTTCAGCATTACAAATTGTTAAAAATAGAGCATCAGTTGATGGTAATGAGCTTGAGTTTTCTGATGAAGGTGTTGATGTTCTTGATGGTGGGTTTATTTGATTTATTATTCTATGAGATTGTACCGCGGAGTTGTTTTTTATTTTTTGTACTTTTTTCTTTGAAATCTAAACATGAATATATGCCATAATCTGATAAGCCTCCCATTCCTCAAAATCCATTAATTGTTTGCCAACACTGTCTCCCAACGTCTCTAATGCACTCACATCTTTATTCATTGAAATAAGTTTTTCCAACGCGTCATCCAGTTTTGAGTTGGGCTCTGAAGAATGTTTTCTTTTTTTGAACATGACAGGTGCGAATGTGAAAAAGAAAAGTTGGTCTCTTCAGAGTCGAACGATGTTTCCGGCAATGTGCCAATATCAACCTTGAATAAAAATAACATGATTATAAACAATTGATATTATTATTCTTATGTTAAAAATTTTGTTTTATTTCTAAACAGATCCCCAATACTGAAAACCAATGGAAGGAAATATCCAAATATTTTGAGAAATATTTCCGCATACGCTAGGTGCGCTGGATGGGAAACATATTCGAATACAGGCTCCAGCACATTCAGGTTCTCAATTTTATAATTTCAAGGGGTACTTCAGTATTATTCTGTTTGCTGCTGTTGACGCTCATAGCCGATTTATATATATCAACGTAGGTTGTAATGGCAAGTCAGATAGCACCATATTTAGTGACAGCTATTTATCCAAGGCTTTGCAAACTGAGACCCTAAATATTCCACCACCTAGTCAGCTTATAATCGGTGAAGGGAACAAAATTCCCTATTTCTTTATTGGAGATGATGCTTTTACACTAGACAAACATCTAATGAAGCCGTATAGTAACTAGAAGCATAAGGTTAAGCGTGCCTCAAGAAATCTTCAATTACAGGCTATGTAGGGCAAGGATGGTGGTCGAATGTGCATTCGGTCGGCTAGCTAACAGGTTTCGTATATTTCACAGTCCTATTGAAGTAAAACTAAGAACTGTGGACGCTATCGTAAAGGCTACTTGTGGTATTCACAATTATTTAACAAAGATTAAGGTCGCAACCGCAGCAACAGAACCCACAGAAAATTTAGTTACGGAAGCTTTTTCCGCAATTGGAAGCCAAAGCCAAAAGGCTTACAAATATGCATGCCGAACTAGGGATGAGCTGTCAAGATATCTCACAACGTATGGCAATGTTGATTTCCAATGGAAAAAAAATTAATATTAACGGCCTTTTTCACAATGTATGATTATTTAGTTTATAATGGAAAATTAACTAACTGTCGGTTTGGTTAACAGGAACTCTATAACCGACGGTTACCGATTTGGGTTTCACCATCATATGGTTACTTAACAAAAGTATATAACAAAAAGTATGGCAATACTGTGTTCATTTGTTTTCGAAAAAGAATGCAATGGAAGATTGAATTTAAAAAATTTATTTTTTTTTTTTTAAATCCATAATAAAATTCAAATATACACTCCGTTTGTATGAAATCAAATAACACGATTTTGAACTTAATGAACTGAATGTTGCCTATTAGGATATTTGCGGCCCTGAATTAAAATATGCCCTCCGTTTTGTTTAATAAGTCCCGTTCCACACTTGCAATTTTCGTTTCTGCAACACATGTATTTGTTGTTGGGAGAGGAAATCAAAATGGCTGCGGTAAAATGTTTCATGTACTTGAAACTCTGCTGCGACTCTCTCTTTTTGTTGTTTGCTCTTTTCGTCATGAGAATGACTGTATAAAAGTATACAGTCGTCAGAAACACAATTTTAAAAGTATGGACACGAATGCAACTTCAAAAGAGAATATAAAAAATGTTTCAGAAACAAAAATTGGAAGTGTGGAACGGGACTAATGAAAACTATTTTATATACATATGTATATATGTATGTATATCTCTGCAGATAATCATGCAAACTTTTAATATTATAATAATTACAATATAATTAAAACAATATAAATTAAACAATATTAGAAGCCTTACAATAAAAGAATAGAAAGAAAATATCACAATTTTGATCATTAGACTGTGGGATAAGATAAAAATACAAAATTCTTTGTAAATTAAATTGCATATCGAATGGTTAAATATCATTTAACAAAGTAAGTTTCACTAGCAGTGTATGAAGCTGGTCTTTCATAACAATTGCTCATTTACGCTCTATAAACTCCTCAGTTTTTAGAAACACCTTTAAATCCGTTGCTGATCAAATTGTACACACTGAGCATGGTAAGAGAAATAATTGTGTTTTTGTGGCCTGCGCAATTATTTTATTTAAATGTTTTCGTGCACTTTTCATCATGTCGTTTTTGGTTCATCATGGGTGCTTAGACAGCGGTTTCGTCATTACCCTTCGGAAGTGGTATGACCAATATCTCAAGACTCTGGCGAACATTACCCGCTTTCATGATAATAGTGAAAGTAACAGATGCACACTCACCTTTTGGTTTAGCAATGTTTTTTTAGGATCACGTTCGATGTCAAAACATGATGAACTGACGCCAGTTAGTCTATTGGTCCGTTTTGGTTAAAAAAATTTTGTTCGCACCCGGCGCTGTATATGTAACATACTGAAAACCAAAGAGAACTCTGTGCTGAAAACCACCTTTCGTTCGACCACATCTAAGCCAATGATGGAGCTGTCGTGGGATTATGATACTTACGCAATGCTTTACGCAATGCTGCCTGTGTCACAGTTTCCCATGCAAGATTAAACGTTTTATTCATATTGCAGATTTCCATATAATAAAATGATAAAATGTATGTACATATTATATGTATTTGGAAAATATTTTTGTTAAAATTAAACTTCAAATAAGTTTTTTTATTGAACAAAATCTGACCTTTAAAATACTAACCAGAAAATTTTCTTCGGTTATATTTAACAGACAATTTTTTGTTAAATGGTGGCAATTAAAAATTAATTATACATTGTGAAATTCAATTTGATTTAACTTGCGGTTAATGTTCATGTTAATTTTTAATCATACATTGTGAAAAAGGCCGTAAATAAATGTATATTTGCATACATATATTTAGAAATAAAACGTCTTTTATTTTGTTTTGCACTTTCCTGGTTAGAATTGTCAACAGTTTTCCAACGAATAAGTGCTGCGTCAAGAAAAGCCATCTCATTATACCAAAACACACTTGGAATATACATACATAGAGTCTGTGTTGGACCCAGATTTTTTGCTATTTTCTACTTTTGATTTGTCAGCACTGTAGGCTGTTCGAAGAGACTTTTTTTTGTAATAAATAAAATTTAATAATTTTTATATTTTATAAAATTGTTTTAATTTCTATAACACAAAAGAAAAAAATTATGACTGTTGCACAAAAAGAAGAAGAAATAACATGGCGAATTGGTAGAAAATTTAAACCACAGATTACTAACCAGATTACCCACTTGTGACGTTTAAAAAAGTACATTATCATACGTGCTAATAATATTCATCGCAATGAGTTAACAGAAACAGCTATACATAGCCATTTCAAACATATGTTATCGATGAAGTAAACAAAAAAATTTAAATTGAATTGTAGCAAAAATTATATTTTTGTAAAAAAAGTTAAAAGTATATAAATTTCCGTGAAGTTAAGAACTTAAAATTTATAAAAATATGTTGCGGTGGTTCCAAAGTGCTATTAAAAGCTAAAAAAATACAATATGTGCATAAGGTTGTTACAAAAATTGGCAATCAAAATTTTCCTAGTGGTATTTGTTCAAGAAGTCTCAATTCAACAGAATTCAGAAACAAATTGAACACAAATGCTGTTGGAAATGAAGAAGTCCTGGCTAAATTATTAGAGGTCTTATGATAAACAACTTTAAATATGTATGGGACTTCGTAAGAATTGTGCAATATATGTAGATGCTTATATGCATTACATGAATGGTTGTCCGGCGAAGTGCACGTTAGCTTCATGTACAAAGTTGCAAAGAAATGTTTTTGTATATTATGGTGGAAACTTAATAGATAATATATACATGTATATATTTTACAAATATATAAATAAATATATTTATCTAGTGAATTTGGATGTATTCGTATCGATTTAACAATTGCTCGTTTCAGTTAATGAATTCGGTGGAAAGTTTTAATATATACGTGAGCCAAGCAATGATCCACATGCTTTTATCATTCATTGCTCTTATTAATCAGCCGCGATTGCCTTATGATATAAATGCGTATTTCTCGATAAAAATAAGGGTAAGCAAAACAATTTCAATACCCTGTGATATAAATACAACTTCTAAAAAATTGCATTTTCATTGAAGGTAAATTGGGCACAAACAAGCTATGAAATGAAAACGATACGTTGTTTTATGAAAAAGCCAGAAACGAAAACGAATTGCAAGCAATAAATGGCAAATGGATCGGTTAACATTTCAATCGCTCCAATGGGTTGTCATGTTGCACCACTTGAAAATACTACGCCTATGAAGCCCAAGTTAAAATCTTAATCATAATTATTAAATATCTTCAAGTAAAAAAAATTTTTGCTTTATTTGAATTTAAATAAAAGAATTTATTTTTGGTTTGAATATTTATTTATTAAAGTTGTTTTATATAAAGTCATTCTTATAGATACATAAATTTATATATTTTTGCCTGACTCAACGCTATTAGAAAACTGCAATTAGAAAAATAAAAGTTACATATAAATATTAAAAAATTTAAAATTAAACTTGTAATATATTTTTTTACCTTGAGCTTGTAGTCAGGATTAGTAAAAAAAGACCTGCCAACTCAGGGAATTTATTCTTCGTATAGCAAAAACCTGTTTGAATATTAAAATTATTTAAATTATTAAAAAATGTAAAAAAAAAAATTTGGCGGTCGTCCTTATTTTCCGAGTTATGGGCCTCTGAACTTTCCATATGGAACTATGATTTTACACTAAATTTTTGAACAAATTATGTCAATATGGGTATCATCATAAAGCTTTTGGAAAAATTTTGCTGAAAAATTTTAATTTCTGTGAAAAATTATGTTTTAAAATAATTTGTGGCTAAAATAATACATAAAGAAAAACCATCCGCAGGCGGCCAAATAAAAATATATAAAAGGAAACAAACAACAGGAAAAAATGTAAGTATAACAAAGGTTTTCTATTGAAATAAATTTGTTTATAATTAAATTATTTTGCTATTTCAGGAGTCGCCGATGCATAATGGGCTACCCAAAAGGGGTAGCCCATTATGTGATTTAAACCACAAATTAGACCAGATAAGACACGAAAATTTGAGTGTTGCCAAATCACAGCTTTCGTTCGAAAGGGATAGCAAGAGTTAATGATTTTCTTATATTACTATCTCTTTCTGGTTATAGCTGCAATTTGACATTTTATTGTTTACAAAATAATTTGTGAAATTGCTGAAAAATTTTAATTTCTGTGAAAAATTATGTTTTAAAATAATTTGTGGCTAAAATAATACATAAAGAAAAACCATCCGCAGGCGGCCAAATAAAAATATATAAAAGGAAACAAACAACAGGAAAAAATGTAAGTATAACAAAGGTTTTCTATTGAAATAAATTTGTTTATAATTAAATTATTTTGCTATTTCAGGAGTCGCCGATGCATAATGGGCTACCCAAAAGGGGTAGCCCATTATGTGATTTAAACCACAAATTAGACCAGATAAGACACGAAAATTTGAGTGTTGCCAAATCACAGCTTTCGTTCGAAAGGGATAGCAAGAGTTAATGATTTTCTTATATTACTATCTCTTTCTGGTTATAGCTGCAATTTGACATTTTATTGTTTACAAAATAATTTGTGAAATTGCTGAAAAATTTTAATTTCTGTGAAAAATTATGTTTTAAAATAATTTGTGGCTAAATAATACATAAAGAAAAACCATCCGCAGGCGGCCAAATAAAAATATATAAAAGGAAACAAACAACAGGAAAAAATGTAAGTATAACAAAGGTTTTCTATTGAAATAAATTTGTTTATAATTAAATTATTTTGCTATTTCAGGAGTCGCCGATGCATAATGGGCTACCCAAAAGGGGAAAAACTTCATCAGTTTCCGAGTAATCCGACGAAGTAAGTATTTACTTGGTTAAATTTTAAATTTACATGGTTAAATTTTATATGCAAATTATGCCTCTGAACATTTCATATGAAATTGTGATTGTGTACTACATTTTTGAACAAATTTTGTGAATATGGGTATCAATATAAAGCTTTTGAAAATATCTATCAGGTGGTGCTAAAACTTTAAAAAAATTTAACCCATTAAGAATCGGTGACATTTTTTGATGAAATTTTATGCATAGTACGTAGGAAAATTTTAGTAAGCGAAGCCGGTATTGGTCATACCACAGAGGAGAAGATTCTTGTGTCCGGCCGAAGTAAGCGTAGCCGGTGATGGTCATACCATAGAAGAGAAAAAACTTGCGCCCGGCCGAAGGCCGGCTGTGCAAAAAACCTTTAGTAAGCGAAGCCGGTGTTTGTCATACCATAGAGGAGAAAATCCTTACGCCCGGCCGATAGCCGGCTATGCAAAAAACCTTTAGTAATCGAAGTCGGTATTGGTCATACCATAGAGGAGAAAATCCTTACTCCCGGCCGAAGGCTGACTATGCAGGAAACCTTTAGTAAGCGAAGCCGGTGTTGGTCATCCCATAGAGGAGAAAATCCTTGCGCCCGGCCGAAGGCCGGCTATGCAGGAAACCATTAGTAAGCGAAGCCAGTGTTGGTCATGCCATAGAGGAGAAAATCCTTGCGCCCGGCCGAAGGCTGTCTATGCAGAAAAACTTTAGTAAGCGAAGCCGGTGTAGGTGTTCGATTTAAGGGTTTTATTTGTTGTTATATATAACCGACTTCAAAAAAGAAGGAGGTTATCTTTTCGTATGAATGTTACTTTTTTTATGTATGTAACCACAGAACTCAGCCATTTCTAAACCGATTTTAAAATTTTTTTCTTTATTTGAAAGGTTATGCTTTCAGTTTGGTCCCATTTTAAAAACAGTTCATTATATTAAAAATTAAAGGGTGTCCACATACAACATACATAATTTTTAAGTGTATTAAGAACCGTAAAGGGCAACAAATTAAAATTTTAACAAATTGCGTTCGCTATAGCTCCCAACAGCAGAAATTAATAAAAAAAAAATTTTAAATTTAAAGGGTGTCCCCATAGGTAACGTAATTTGAACTATTTGGGCCTATCTTTTGAACCGTTATAGACAAAACCTTGAAAATTTAACAGAATGTCGATTACTATGGCCGTTATAATAAAATGTATAAATATTCAAAATTTTAAATTAAAGGGTGCTCCAATAGTTCATTTAATTTGATGTATATGGCCATACTTTTGAACAGTTGTACACAGACCGCTGAAATTCACAAAGAACCTGTATTGCTAAGTCCGCTATAACAAAAAGTATAAAATTTTAATTTGGAGATAAAAGGGTGTCCCAATAGTTCATGTAATTCTATGTATGTGGCCAAACTTTTGAACTGTTATAAACAGACAGCTGAAATTTACAAGGAACCTTTATTGCAAAGTCCACTATAGCAAGTATACAATTTGAATTTAGAAATTAAAGGGTGTCCCCATAAATTATGTAATTTGATATATATGGCTCTATCTTTTGAACCGTTAAACACAAACACTTCAAAATTAGCCAGAATGTCTACTACTTTCTCTGGTATAATAAAAAGTATAAATATTTGGAATTATAATGTAAAAGGGTGTCCCAATAGTTCATGTAATTTTATATATATGGTTAAACCTTTTAACCGTTATAGACAGATAGTTGAAATTAACAAAGATTCTTTGTGGCCTATTCCTCTATAACAACACTCTTTAATTTAAAATTGATAATTAAAGGGTGTCCGAATAGGTGATGTTATTTGTTCTATGTGCCCCTATCTTTGAAACCTTTATAGACAGCGGCTTGAATGGTGTCCCCATAAAAGACGGATGCTGGTGAAAATAGCTTAAATTTTGAACAGTAATAGGTAGATGCTTGACATTCACATAGTCTTTACTTTTTTCCGTTAATTTTGGCGCATATATTATTTGGTTTAAATCTAATTCTTACAGATTACTTCTTACATTTTTAGTTTATAACTGGTGCCCTTCTATCTGTTTTGAAGTCAGTTTTTTTTTCAAAAATTATTTTCTTTATTGATTCATTTAATTGCTTTTTATCACATTTTTTATAACGTATTACTGTACTTAATAGTGTAAAAATTTAAAAAATAAAAAAAATGAGTTGGCTCTTAATAGGTTAATTTTTAAAAAAAAAGTTTATCATCACCTGATAGATATTTCCAAAAGCTTCCAGTTTTCATTATAATACTAAAATCATATAAAAATAAATACGAATTTGTGTTATTATTAACTGAAAACTGGTAGAAAATATTCTTGTATTTGATTATAATATATATTATTTAATATTCAAACAGGTTTTCACCATACGAGGAATAATTGCCCTGAGTTGGCAGGTCTTTTTTACTAATCCTGACTACAAGCTCAAGGTAAAAAAATATATTACAAGTTTAATTTAAAAATTTTTAATATTTATATGTAACTTTAATTTTTCTAATTGCAGTTTTCTAATAGCGTAAACAAACGACAGAGTTAATGTGCATTATCAGTCTTAATTCAAATTAACTTGTGTGTTAACATGACATGATGTGTTTTCCTGAATACTATCACATCTGAACAAACAAGTAAATCGGCAGCAGCAGGTATCCATATCAACCACAAACTCTTATATATTACATTTAAAAATTGTTAAAAATTCTTTAAACTTTTTATTCTGTTAGACAATTAAAATACAATTGTTTGTTCGTTTTTATACTTAAAACCTTTATTTCTTACACAGTTTCGAAATACTTGTTAAACAACAAATTACAAATAGCAAAACTAAATACAAAAAATATACATATATTTGTTTTTAATCATCTTTAACACATTGTAAAATTTTACTAATTATACATATACGAGTATTTGATATTGTTTTATTCAAATGAAAATATTATGTAATCAATTGTTATTTGTATTTTTAAATTTTGTATAATAATTGAGCATTTAAGAGTTAAATCTAAATAATGAAAACATTAAATATATTATATTTAGTTTGTATGTTTTAACCATACTTGAAATTAAATTAATTAAAATAATTATTTAAATAAGAACAAAAAATTTATTTATTTATTACCGAACTACCTTACAATTAAAATTATAAGATAATATAAAAAAGAGCTTTAGCAACATCGGCCGTTAGCTCTGCATTTTATAAATACAAACAAAAACAATAAAAAAAAACTTAAATTTGAAAATTTAACAAATCAATTAAAAAATAGTACAAGAAAAATATTAAAACAAAGATTTCAATTTAATACTATACTTTGTAGGTACATATGAGTCAGGCAAAAATTTATAAATTTATGTATCTATAAGAATGACTTTATGTAAACGTAAAATAAAAACTTTAACAAATAAATATTCAAACCGAAAATAAATTCTTACATTTAAATTCGAATAAAATAAAAATGTTTTTTTTTATTTGAAGATATTTAATAATTATGATTAAGATTTTAACTTGGGCTTCATAGGCGTAGTATTTTCAAGTGGTGCAACATGACAACCCATTGGAGCGATTGAAACGTCAACCGATCCATTTGCCATTTATTGCTTGCAATTCGTTTTCGTTTCTGGCTTTTTCACAAAACAACGTATCGTTTTCATTTCATAGTTTGTTTGTGCCCAATTTACCTTCAATGAAAATGCAATTTTTTAGAAGTTGTATTTATATCACAGGGTATTGAAATTGTTTTGCTTACCCTTATTTTTATCGAGAAATACGCATTTATATCATAAGGCAATCGCGGCTGATTAATAAGAGCAATGAATGATAAAAGCATGTGGATCATTGCTTGGCTCACGTATATATTAAAACTTTCCACCGAATCCATTAACTGAAACGAGCAATTGTTAAATCGATACGAATACATCCAAATTCACTAGATAAATATATTTATTTATATATTTGTAAAATATATACATGTATATATTATCTATTAAGTTTCCACCATAATATTCAAAAACATTTCTTTGCAACTTTGTACATGAAGCTAACGTGCACTTCGCCGGACAACCATTCATGTAATGCATATAAGCATCTACATATATTGCACAATTCTTACGAAGTCCCATACATATTTAAAGTTGTTTATCATAAGACCTCTAACAATTTAGCCAGGACTTCTTCATTTCCAACAGCATTTGTGTTCAATTTGTTCCTGAATTCTGTTGAATTGAGACTTCTTGAACAAATACCACTAGGAAAATTTTGATTGCCAATTTTTGTAACAACCTTATGCACATGTTGTATTTTTTTTTAATTTTAATAGCACTTTGGAACCACCGCAACATATTTTTATAAATTTTAAGTTCTTAACTTCACGGAAATTTATATACTTTTAACTTTTTTTACAAAAATATAATTTTTGCTACAATTCAATTTAAATTTTTTTGTTTACTTCATCGATAACATATGTTTGAAATGGCTATGTATAGCTGTTTCTGTTAACTCATTGCGATGAATATTATTAGTTATTTTTTTATTCACTCTATCGAAAGCTATTAGCACGTATGATAATGTACTTTTTTAAACGTCACAAGTGGGTAATCTGGTTAGTAATCTGTGATGTACATAAGCTAGTTTAAGCTAATGTCAAAAAATGAACAAAAAGTCTTGCAAATGCTTAAGCAACTTATTGAAGACTTTTAGTTGACTACAAGGCGAATTCATACCAGGTGTGAGCAGTAGAGCAACAACTACAACAAAACAAGAACTTTAACATTATATTAGCAGATATGAAACAATGTATTTTTGACAAGACATTAGAAAAACACTATCAGCTGGACTATCGACTCCATCTGGTATGAATTCGCCTTGGTTGCCTACAATGTATTTACATGAATCTAGAAATACCTATTTTACAAGAGGGGTGAAAATGGGTAGACAGACGAGATTTGTTGGCAAGAGGTTGAAGAGGTAGAGCGTGTGTTGCATTACTATCTATACAAATCTCGTCTGTCTGCCCATTTTCTGTCCTATTGTAAAAGAGGTAAAAGTATTATGACATAGTTGCAAATTTGTTTTATTCGTACTTTTGCAAAATAATAATTTTTTTCTGAATAAATAAAACTTGTTAACAGAAAGGTGTTAAATAAACATATTTTATTTACCTTTTACCATTCTTCATATATAAATTAATAATAATTTTTATTACTTATAAGAAAATTTCGAAAATAAAATTTTACATTTTTTGCTGTTTATGTAATTTTGGCCAAAAGTACTAAAAAATACAGCGATGTACATACTTTGCCTAAGTCCCCTTTTACAATAGACAGACGAGATTTGTCGGCAAGGGGTTGAAGAGGTAGAGTGTGTATTTCATGACTACCGTACTGGACATTTTTTCGTTTCTCTTTTCTGCTTTTCGCTTTTTTCTGTGTTGCTTCACATTATATGCTTAAAATTTCTCAACAAAACACATGTACCACAGATTTTCAAGCACGCACACATGTAAAGTAACAAATCCGAAAGTAGAATGTGCAAAAATCTGTCTGTCTTGTTTATGTCCAATTGTTAAAGCATTAAGACAGAGCAAAGAGAATTCAAAAAATGTCTGCCCTGTTTCTGTCTATTGTGAAAGCATTCTAAGCAAATTAAATTTGACGAAACTTAACGAAAAGTTAGGTTAAGTACATTATAGTTTGCCACATATGAATTATATGTATTGGCACAGTTTCTTAAGTTGGCTTAAGTCACCTTTCACAATAGATAGAAACATGGCAGACAGTCGAGATTTGTAGACAAGGGGTTGAAGAGGTAGAGTGTGTATTTCATGACTATCGTACTGGACATTTTTTCGTTTCTCTTTTCTGCTTTCGCTTTTTTCTGTGTTGCTTCACATTGTATTTCTCAAGTCGGTGTCTACTTGCTTAAAATTTCTCAACAAAGTACATGTACCACAGATTTTCAAACACACACACATGTAAAGTAAATAAATCCGAAAGTAGAAATGTGCAACAATCTGTTTGTCTTGTTTATGTCCAATTGTGAAAGGTTGAAGACAGACCAATAGAGAATTCAAAAAATATCTGCCCTGTTTCTGTCTATTGTAAAAGCAGTCCAAGAAAGCTCATGCGCGCTAAGAGCGGAGAAGATGTCGGAATCAATGCTATATTGAGCAAAGCGAGTTTTTTCATTTATAATAATTTTCAGTATTTTTAATGAATTCAGACCAAGAATTTTTATTGTAAATTAATACTTTTAATTCATATTTGTAAAGAAGAAAGGTATACACCGAATAAATAGAAGACGATCAGAAAATAGCGAAATCAACAATTTGTACAGTGATCTGAGGAATTATCCTGCAAAATTTTTTAATTGGCAAGAATGTCAATATGCACTTATGATTATATTTTAAATTTATTTTTTTCACAAACAAAATGACAAAAACCGTATTAAAAATTCATTGCACATGAAAAAAGTTCTTAAAGCATATACGCTATACAGCATAAGTCAAGGTACTACAGCTGAAATAATAAGTTTCTTAATTACCCTCAAAAACGTTTGGTCAAATTTCTTTTATTTATCATTTTTCATAACAGGTAAACTCGTCTACGTATCTATGATATCTAGTTATTTTATGTTTTTCCATTAGCTATCATAGATACGTTGATGACATCATATGCATTCTTGAACAGGACAATGCCGAAGAAATCCTGACAGACTTAACACATTTCATAAAAACATTACCTTCATAATGGAAAAGGAAAAAGACAAATCTTTACATTATCTTGACATTACAATAACACGAGGAACTGACTCTTTAGCCTTTGACATTTATAGAAAACCAACCGCAACAGACACTACTATCCACGTCACATCAAACCTGCAACATAAACTCGCAGCATTTAGACATATGATACACAGACTTAAGATAATCCCACTCAGTCCGGATAAATACAACAAAGAGCTTAGCACAATTTATTTACGCTATAGCTAAAAATAACGGTTACATAAGCAGTACTATCGACAAACTACTAAGACAATACAACAACGAAGGGAGAAAAGACGAAGAGTCAACTAATACAACACCACGACGACACGTTTTTACCTACACAGGACCAGAAATATATAGGTTAACTAACCTCTTTCAGAAGGAGGGCCTACTTATAGCATTGAAAACCAGCAACACTCTACGACATACTCTCAAAACATTAACAGAAACAACCGACAAATTTAACAATAGCGGAGTATACAGACTTACTTGTACCTGCAACCATACATATATAGGACAAACGGGACGAACACTAAAAACAAGATATACAGAACACATGCGCTCGTACAAACTAAAAAGAGAGGACTCCAACTTTGCACTACACCTTGAGACTCACGAGCATATACCAAGGAATATAGATGAATGTATGACATTGCTGCATCCTAGCAAAAAAGGACGAAGACTAGACATTCTTGAAAACATGGAAATCTACAAAACGCGAACTTTTAACGGAGATATTATTAACGAACAGGTTAACACAACCTCAGATACAATTTTCACACCACTAAAACTTCTAAAACATTCTAACAAACGAAAAACACCTGCAGACGGACACACTTATCTAGCTAACAATAAAAGACGAAAATACTAAATTATCAACTGACCTCGTATAAATATATCAGGTAGCAAGCAATCTACCTGTACAAGACCATTTAAGTAAACACCATCATAATGAACAATCACCTAAACTCATTACTATTTATACTAAAGCAGGTAATACTAACTCTCCAGTACCATTTTAAACTCGGCTTGAAAATGATGTCTTTACATCGAAATCGCTCGCCAAACGTACCAAAACAACAGCCAGTGACAACGGTCTTCACCGAAAGGTATGACAACAGTATTTTATTTACTGGCGGAACAAATCCAATCAATTTAATACAATTTATTTATTTAATATGAAAACTTTTATTTATTTTAATATAAGAAAATGCAAATTACACTTTGCAAACAAAAAAACAACATGCGTTGGTATATGAATAAAATTAATAGCATTTAAAACATACATAAATATGAACTACACAATAAAACTAACAACACAACAAAACTAACAATACAATAAAACTAACAACACATTATAACACCAAAAGTTTAAATATTCTTTTTTATAAACTTTCTTTTATTGAAAGCAAAACTTTTACAATTTAACAATTTTCAACTTTATTCTTCTTCTTTCTATTTTTGGTCAGATGCTTTTGACATTCAAAGAATATTTTACACAAACCAAATGTATGCAGTGTTGTATTGATTTTCGCCGCGAGTCTACCTTGTTTATTATGCCATGGTTCAAAACTTTGGTAACTCCAATATTTTGACAGCATATAACTCTTGGTACCCTTGAACATATTTTTTAATGTTGGCAACGCTATGTTTTGGAATTTATTTTTTTTATTTGTAACGGTATTTTTAAGAAACAATCAGTAAAATTTCTTATCATTAAAAAGTATTAAAAAAACTGGGTTTTAATTATATAAAATAACTTTAAAAATGCCTCGAAAGGAATTAACAATGGAAGAACGTAATATTGTAATTAACAACCACAAAAGCGGAAAATCTTACTCCGAAATAGCCAGTAGAAGCAAATCAACTATACAAAAAATAATAAATCGCTTTAAAACTGAAAAAAGAATTGAAAACAAACCAAGAAAGCTAACAAGTAGAGAAGAAAGAAAAATTGAAGGTATAATTAAGAAGGATCCATTTAAAAGTGCACCTAAGATTGCTGCAGAGTTAAATGAATCACTAGACAAAAGTGTTTCTGCAGACACAATACGCAGGTCCATCAAAAGGGCTGGATACAACGCACACATAGCACGCAAGAAACCATATATTAATGAAACAAATAGAAAGAAGCGGATACTTTTTCCGAATGAATATAAAAACAAACCAAATGAGTTTTGGGATAAAGTAATATTTTCAGATGAGTCAAAATATAATATTTTTGGCTCGGATGGACATGCCTTAGTATGGAGAAAAATAAATGAAGAACTTAATCCTAAGAACACTCGTAAAACTATTAAACATGGAGGTGGTAGTGTGATGGTATGGGGATGTATGTCAGCTGCAGGTGTGGGTAACTTGGTGTTTATAGAGGAAACAATGAATAAAACAGTATATTTAAACATTCTTAAGAATAATTTAAAACAAAGTACTGAAAGATTAAAAATTGAAAAGGACTATTACTTCCAACAGGACAATGATCCCAAACACAATGTGGCTGATGTAAAGATGTGGCTCCACAAAGTCCGGATTTAAACCCTATTGACCACTTGTGGGACCATTTAGAAAAACGATTGCGGAATCACGAAATTACAAACAAAAACGAGCTTAAAACCTTACTTATGGCTGAATGGCAACAAATATCGCCTGATTATACAAAAAAGCTTGCGTATTCAATGCCAAATCGGCTAAATGAAGTTCTTCGACTTAAGGGATATCCTACAAAATATTAGATATACATTTTTACAAATTATATAAACATCTATGTAGTTATATTTTTTTCTTGTTTTAGGGGTATTAAGACTTTTGCTATGCAAAAACTCGGAGTTACCTAAGTTCTTAACATAAAGTTTTTTCTTTTATTGTATACATGAATAGTTTTTTGTTTTTCCTTTGTGTATGAATAAATACATTTATAAAATGCAAAATAAAAGAAAATTTCTCACATATATGCCTGTAAAATTGATGATCTAACTTATGTCAGCTGTGGTACCTTGACTTATGCTGTAGACTGTATATTAAAAATAAACAAAGGAAAGAAGCTACAAAACGTTACACAACCTGCTTCATACCATGAATTCGCATCAATCTTCAAAAAAAAAACAAATTAATAATAAATAAATATATATATGTATGTAAATGTATATATATATATATATATATATATATATATATATATATATATATATATATATATATATATATATATATATATATATATATATATATATATATATATATATATATATATATATATATATATATATATATATATACATTTACATACATATATATATTTATTTATTATTAATTTGTTTTTTTTTGAAGATTGATGCGAATTCATGGTATGAAGCAGGTTGTGTAACGTTTTGTAGCTTCTTTCCTTTGTTTATTTTTAATATACAGTCTACAGCATAAGTCAAGGTACCACAGCTGACATAAGTTAGATCATCAATTTTACAGGCATATATGTGAGAAATTTTCTTTTATTTTGCATTTTATAAATGTATTTATTCATACACAAAGGAAAAACAAAAAACTATTCATGTATACAATAAAAGAAAAAACTTTATGTTAAGAACTTAGGTAACTCCGAGTTTTTGCATAGCAAAAGTCTTAATACCCCTAAAACAAGAAAAAAATATAACTACATAGATGTTTATATAATTTGTAAAAATGTATATCTAATATTTTGTAGGATATCCCTTAAGTCGAAGAACTTCATTTAGCCGATTTGGCATTGAATACGCAAGCTTTTTTGTATAATCAGGCGATATTTGTTGCCATTCAGCCATAAGTAAGGTTTTAAGCTCGTTTTTGTTTGTAATTTCGTGATTCCGCAATCGTTTTTCTAAATGGTCCCACAAGTGGTCAATAGGGTTTAAATCCGGACTTTGTGGAGCCACATCTTTACATCAGCCACATTGTGTTTGGGATCATTGTCCTGTTGGAAGTAATAGTCCTTTTCAATTTTTAATCTTTCAGTACTTTGTTTTAAATTATTCTTAAGAATGTTTAAATATACTGTTTTATTCATTGTTTCCTCTATAAACACCAAGTTACCCACACCTGCAGCTGACATACATCCCCATACCATCACACTACCACCTCCATGTTTAATAGTTTTACGAGTGTTCTTAGGATTAAGTTCTTCATTTATTTTTCTCCATACTAAGGCATGTCCATCCGAGCCAAAAATATCATATTTTGACTCATCTGAAAATATTACTTTATCCCAAAACTCATTTGGTTTGTTTTTATATTCATTCGGAAAAAGTATCCGCTTCTTTCTATTTGTTTCATTAATATATGGTTTCTTGCGTGCTATGTGTGCATTGTATCCAGCCCTTTTGATGGACCTGCGTATTGTGTCTGCAGAAACACTTTTGTCTAGTGATTCATTTAACTCTGCAGCAATCTTAGGTGCACTTTTAAATGGATCCTTCTTAATTATACCTTCAATTTTTCTTTCTTCTCTACTTGTTAGCTTTCTTGGTTTGTTTTCAATTCTTTTTTCAGTTTTAAAGCGATTTATTATTTTTTGTATAGTTGATTTGCTTCTACTGGCTATTTCGGAGTAAGATTTTCCGCTTTTGTGGTTGTTAATTACAATATTACGTTCTTCCATTGTTAATTCCTTTCGAGGCATTTTTAAAGTTATTTTATATAATTAAAACCCAGTTTTTTTAATACTTTTTAATGATAAGAAATTTTACTGATTGTTTCTTAAAAATACCGTTACAAATAAAAAAAATAAATTCCAAAACATAGCGTTGCCAACATTAAAAAATATGTTCAAGGGTACCAAGAGTTATATGCTGTCAAAATATTGGAGTTACCAAAGTTTTGAACCATGGCATAATAAACAAGGTAGACTCGCGGCGAAAATCAATACAACACTGCATACATTTGGTTTGTGTAAAATATTCTTTGAATGTCAAAAGCATCTGACCAAAAATAGAAAGAAGAAGAATAAAGTTGAAAATTGTTAAATTGTAAAAGTTTTGCTTTCAATAAAAGAAAGTTTATAAAAAAGAATATTTAAACTTTTGGTGTTATAATGTGTTGTTAGTTTTATTGTATTGTTAGTTTTGTTGTGTTGTTAGTTTTATTGTGTAGTTCATATTTATGTATGTTTTAAATGCTATTAATTTTATTCATATACCAACGCATGTTGTTTTTTTGTTTGCAAAGTGTAATTTGCATTTTCTTATATTAAAATAAATAAAAGTTTTCATATTAAATAAATAAATTGTATTAAATTGATTGGATTTGTTCCGCCAGTAAATAAAATACTGTTGTCATACCTTTCGGTGAAGACCGTTGTCACTGGCTGTTGTTTTGGTACGTTTGGCGAGCGATTTCGATGTAAAGACATCATTTTCAAGCCGAGTTTAAAATGGTACTGGAGAGTTAGTATTACCTGCTTTAGTATAAATAGTAATGAGTTTAGGTGATTGTTCATTATGATGGTGTTTACTTAAATGGTCTTGTACAGGTAGATTGCTTGCTACCTGATATATTTATACGAGGTCAGTTGATAATTTAGTATTTTCGTCTTTTATTGTTAGCTAGATAAGTGTGTCCGTCTGCAGGTGTTTTTCGTTTGTTAGAATGTTTTAGAAGTTTTAGTGGTGTGAAAATTGTATCTGAGGTTGTGTTAACCTGTTCGTTAATAATATCTCCGTTAAAAGTTCGCGTTTTGTAGATTTCCATGTTTTCAAGAATGTCTAGTCTTCGTCCTTTTTTGCTAGGATGCAGCAATGTCATACATTCATCTATATTCCTTGGTATATGCTCGTGAGTCTCAAGGTGTAGTGCAAAGTTGGAGTCCTCTCTTTTTAGTTTGTACGAGCGCATGTGTTCTGTATATCTTGTTTTTAGTGTTCGTCCCGTTTGTCCTATATATGTATGGTTGCAGGTACAAGTAAGTCTGTATACTCCGCTATTGTTAAATTTGTCGGTTGTTTCTGTTAATGTTTTGAGAGTATGTCGTAGAGTGTTGCTGGTTTTCAATGCTATAAGTAGGCCCTCCTTCTGAAAGAGGTTAGTTAACCTATATATTTCTGGTCCTGTGTAGGTAAAAACGTGTCGTCGTGGTGTTGTATTAGTTGACTCTTCGTCTTTTCTCCCTTCGTTGTTGTATTGTCTTAGTAGTTTGTCGATAGTACTGCTTATGTAACCGTTATTTTTAGCTATAGCGTAAATAAATTGTGCTAAGCTCTTTGTTGTATTTATCCGGACTGAGTGGGATTATCTTAAGTCTGTGTATCATATGTCTAAATGCTGCGAGTTTATGTTGCAGGTTTGATGTGACGTGGATAGTAGTGTCTGTTGCGGTTGGTTTTCTATAAATGTCAAAGGCTAAAGAGTCAGTTCCTCGTGTTATTGTAATGTCAAGATAATGTAAAGATTTGTCTTTTTCCTTTTCCATTATGAAGGTAATGTTTTTATGAAATGTGTTAAGTCTGTCAGGATTTCTTCGGCATTGTCCTGTTCAAGAATGCATATGATGTCATCAACGTATCTATGATAGCTAATGGAAAAACATAAAATAACTAGATATCATAGATACGTAGACGAGTTTACCTACGTTACACAACCTGCTTCATACCATGAATTCGCATCAATCTTCAAAAAAAAACAAATTAATAATAAATAAATATATATATGTATGTAAATGTATATATATATATATATATATATATATATATATATATATATATATATATATATATATATATATATATATATATATGTCACCTAAAATGCAAAAGGCCGTAACTACTCAAAAATTCAAAATTTACTTTTTGATTGATTATGACGAACTTAACCAAAACACATCTATACAGCAAATTTTACATGTATACGTCCAAAAATAACGACTTTATTGGTGAAAAACAAAAGGCTGTAACTGCAACGTCAACTAAACCAAAAATCCGTAACTGTACTTTTCCAAAAAAAAAAAAATCAAAACAAAGTTGGCTTTGATTATCTTTCAATGTGTGTTATGTTTGTTTTCTAAGTTTGAATCTAAAATGTGGATATTAAGTTTTAAGTAGTCTTTAATTTATAACGTTTATTCCTTCTCCTGTAAAAAACTAAAAAGTGTAGTTACGGCCTTTTGCATTTTAGGTGACGATATATAAAACCTTAAAGAATTTAACAGTTTTTACCAACATCATCAACACACACATCCAACACATTTATTTATTAATAAATAAATGTGTTGGAAGACATAATAGGGACAATTGCTTTTTAGATGTGGACGTTTGATGTTGGTAAAAACTGTTAAATTCTTTAAAATTTAACAGGATTTCATATCCTGTTTTCTTTTTTACTTTGTCGCCTCTATAATAAACTTATTACCAAAAATATTTTAATTGGAGTGACTCATAGGGAGCCCTCACAGCGTTATTTTTTTGGATTTACTTATTCCTTAGTGATAAGGAAGAAAAATAAAAACAGCGTTTTATAATTAGGGATAAAACGATACGAGTAAATATAAGAACAGGCATCCCTCGTTTAACGCCGTACTTATACAACGCGTTTTCGATATAACGCGATTTGAAAAAATTCGGTTTCAGTACATCGCGAAATTTCTACTTTTATAACGCGAAGTTGGAAATACAAAAAAATAAATACATACACACTTGTTATATTAATTTGTGTAGGTACATATTCATATTTATTATAGATGAGAACGGGGAATTCCACATTTTTCCTTTTAAAACTTGTGTGAGTATACTTAATGAATAAAAACTATCACTACAGTGCAACTTTTGTGGATATTAGATGTTTAATTGGAAAACAATTTTATTCTTAAATTTGTCTTTTTATAATGAAAAACTTAAAGTTTTGCCCCCATATTAATAAAAAAATAAAATATATTTGAAATCTATTTGTTGTTCTAAAATACATTTCTAATAAGATTAGTTATTTCTAAAAACGCATAATTCCTTCAAATTTTATTAAATAAATATTTTATGAACGAATCATAAATTATTTTCAAAAAATATAATAGCACAATTCACAATCTTGTGCATTTGAGATTGCAAATTTATGCAATTGTAAAAATTTCCCAGGAGTTGTGAACGGTTTTTTCTTTCAATGTGCAACACTTCTTGTAAAAAAATACTATTGGAATTTTGGCTTCAATAAAAATTTTGTTGAAGGAAAGTACAATTAATAAATTCTTTAATAGATAAGTAGTTGTTTTCAACGAGAATATTTTATACCCTCTAATTAATAAATTTTCATTCAATTAGGAGCCAAGCGAATATTGTCCAAAATTCGTCAGTAGTCCAGTATAAGATAACTGTTAACGGGAGAGAACAGTGTTGCATCGGAAGTTGCAAACACAAAAAGTCACAGAACTTTCCTTGTAAAAGACGCGTCATGCCCAAAAATCGACAGTCGTCTAGTAATAAATAACAATTAAAGGGAACATTAAAAATTACAGTACTAGAGATACAAAAAATCTAAAATCAAACTAGACACAAAATGCAAAAAATTTGACTTTATTCTAGGAAGTATATAAATATTGGAATATTTATATACTTATGATCACGGAATTATTAAAAAATCAGCAGCTTATAATCGAATTGGTTTTTATTAAATCCATCTGGTCCATTTGTAAATACATATCTCCCTTATTACGTTTTTAATTTTTTCATTTTCATTTTTTTCATGATTTAAGTTTTTATATTTTTTATTTAATTTATATTGTCAGCTGTCAGTTTGCAAAAACCTAGAAAATAAAAACTATGGTTTCAGGTGTTGCCTATTTCCAATAATGTAGCATATTTGTATATTTTGTTAGTGTGTGTAAAATTATCCAATACCATTTTGCAAATCTACGCTTCTAGACCATTTGCAAAAGTGAATTAGGCTAATAAGCCAAACAGATTACTATGGGGAAAGAATATCCTTATAGTTAATTCAGTTATTTAACCAGATCGTCGTTCAGATTAAAAACCCAGATTCTTAAGCCCAAAATTTAATAAACCAAATGAGAAGTTTATTAAGTCTAGAAAGTAAGAAAGAAAAATCCTAATTTCTATACAAAAAACAAATTTAAAAGTTTGCTTTTATTTTTCTTTACTGCTCGATTACAAAATAATAAATAAAATTTACACCGTGTTTGACAAACATGCGTTTAGACTAGTTTGATGGCCACGAATTTTGGTCGTATACACGTTTGATGACATGCCATCCAGCGGCGCTCATAGTCCACGTTTGACCGTCTAAATGCCGCTTAAAAAACATGTTCAGACAAAATGGGTGAATCCAGATTTAGTGTTAGTGCGGTTAACAAAAGTATCAAAAAATTACAACTCATTAGTAGCAGTTTGTTACCGCCGCACAGTGGCGCCTTTTCTTAAAACCCGTGGCAAAAATACAAAATTTCATAACAAAATTTTCTGAAATGAATGGAAACATTGTATAAAGAACTACTTACTGATCACAATTCAAAAACGTTTTCCTGAATTGCAAAAAAAATTATAGTTTGTGGAGCTGCTCAAAGTCCAAAATTTATTAGAAAGCAAAAAAAGGGTGATATTGAAAAAATAAATGCACTTCAGAATTGAAGTGTCAGAAACATTACCGTTTTTTATTACTACTTTTTTGGTTGTTTTGTTAAGGTATGTTTGTTTTTTTATTAAAATAAGTAGTAAAATGTTTACCAGCTGCCCTACTTTTTCGGCAGTAGCCGCTTTTTAGCCACCCTATATTTAGATAATTTTTACAAATAAAATAGAGCATATCTAAAAATGGTCTCGCCCATATTTTCTGAGCATATTATCTACATAATACTTTAAATAATTTAGCAAAGTTTGGCCGCCGCAAGTTGCCGCTGTAGGTGAAATAAGAAGAAAATTGTTACAACCTCATAGCGAAAACGAGAAAAATTGTTTTCTCATTTTTAAAATATGTAAAAAAGATGTGTGCAAAATGTGAAAAGAAATAAAAAAGGGTTTCCAAATTTTTTTTCACTGCAGCAATTTTAGTGTAAAATAAAGTTACTTGTTGCATATTTTTATTGCTTCTTGTTAAATAATAAACAATATTTTGCTCTGCCAATCAGGTAGGCATAACTGTTGCAATTTTTATTTATTTCAATTTAAAAACACCTGTTATATAAGTAGGCAGGTAGTTTTAAAACTTTTTTATACTGAATAAAATATAAAGTGCAGGTATATATTCCAGTTAATTTTTTTATTTTGCTTTTTTAATTTTTGGTTATATATTAAACCGCAATTGTATAATGCAGCCAGTTTTTACTTTCTAAAACTAGTGATCAGTAACAGAACTTATACAATTTTATTTTAAAATGCAATAATGCAATTTAGAATTGTTTGAGTTATTCAGAAACTCAGATTATGAAAATGCATTTAAATTGGCTATTTTGGAAAAACTACACGATTTACCAGGATACCACGAAATGGATGTTCATAGCAAAATTAACTTAGGTTTCCTAACAATTAAAAAAATGGCTTGCCTCACACCGTACGAAAAAAGCATTTATGAAAAACGACCCAGACTGTCTAAATGGCGTTACAGCTGTTGAAAACATCGAAAAACTGCATACATGCTCTGACAAAAGAGGAAGACCTGCAAAAACTATAAACGAGTGTTCTGAGTACACAAGAAAACGTAAACTTGAAAATGCCACAAAAGATATATCTAAATCGCATCTTTCAGAAGTATTATGTCTTAAGTTTGTAAAAGATAAATCAAGGTCCGACATTACAAAAGCTGTGGTGCTTGCAAGCCTAGTTCGACTGCAGAGAATCAAAGGGAGTATTCCTACTCCACCACATTTTTTCAATATGCAAAGGAGTCTTCAGAAATAATCAAATCTACAATGAACGATATAAAAAAGCAAATTTCGGAACAAAAGCCTTCTGTTATTGAAATAAAGAATAAAAAAAGTGTTTCGATTGATTATGAATTTTTTCTTACAATGATTGATGGCAAAGTCTTAAATGTAATAACAGATACCTCGTCAACTTTAAAGTGTGCAATTTGCAAAAAGTCACAGAAAGACTTTCAAAATGTTTATCGCCATTACATGCCAGAATTAGGTGCATGGAGTTTATTTTAAAACTAGCGTATAAAATTCCGCGTGAAGGTGAATGTTTTGATATGAACGCAACACAAAATGAAAAACTATCTGGTCGAAAAAAAAGTGGGAAAGTAGACTGCCCAAAGCAGGGGTATCGATATACTAGCGATGGTAATATGTCCAGAGCATTTTTTGAAAATGATAAGGTAAATGCCCGAATTACTGGGGTCGACAACAATATTATAAAAAGGTTGGCAGTTATCATTAATGTTATAAACTCTACAGAAATGGTAAATGGCCCAAAGTTTGATTATTATGCATCAAAAACTTCCAAACTTTTAGCTCAATGTACTCTGAGAAGTAACTTTTCCTACGGTTCATAAGATTTTGGCTCATGGTAAAAGTTTAATTGAATATCAATGCTTACCGTTTGGAGAGTTGTCAGAAGAAGCCCAGGAATGAAGAAACAAAGACTACAAACAATTTAGATACACGAATACTTGCAAAATTTCACGGATTGGACAGAATGAGGATCTTTTCAATATGTTGGCGGCCTCTTCAGACCCACTAATTTCATCATGAAGACATGTAAGATCTCGAAAGCATTTGGAAGAACATATTTATAGCTCCGATATGTTAAGTCTATTAGATAACGCTCCCAATGTTAATGACTATATCAAAGAGAACTAACTAATGAAAACCAATTATTCTAGCTAAATAAAATATATACTAAATAACATTATATCTATAGCATAAATATGTGTTTCTGTAATAGAAATAAAATAATTTAATATTGGTTTAACATGTTATATTAGAGTGTTTTTTCTAAACTTTCGGATTTAAACAATGTGTATTGCAAAGCGTATATAAAAAACTTATATTTAAAAAAACATGTTAACATTTAACTGGAAAAATCCTATTTTAACTGCAATATTTGGAGCACCCTGTACCTCTAGCAGCATTTTGTAAACATTATTTTGAAGCCTAAAGTGTCCTCTATCAATATCTTTTTAAATGTTTAAAATATCTTAATTATTTCAAAAGTTATGATTTTTGCAACGAAAAAAGTCAAAAGGCGCCACTGTGCGCTACTGTGCGCCGTCATTAAATATGTAAATTTGTTACAAACTGTATTTTTAAATTCCTTAAGAATTATTCTCTATTTATGTATTAAATTTTTTATTGATCTCTTATTTACATATTAACTCCATATATATGTACATATGTATGTTTAATCTTATTATTTATCTTTTCTTTATTATATTTATTTTCTTCTGAAAATAACGGTCCCTTCGTGTTTGTCACGTAGATTTAAATTCTTGTTTTTTATATTTAAACAACAATACATAAAACATACGGTACTTCCATGCATGTATTTTATGAATTTATCTAGATATAATTATTTTAAGTGAAATAATAAATTGAATTAAAATTGTTTTATTTTGAGGATTCTTCGAGTGCTCTTAAAAAGTATTTTCTATTATTTTTACGTTGTTCCAAAAAACACAGTTGTTTCAAGTAAATTATTTGCGAAAAATGAAAAGCGGATAAGTAACGTACAGATTTCGAACAAATTTATAGATAAACACAAATTACAACAAAAAAAACATTTTGAAAAACTTGTAGAACTGATTTAAAGGCATACCGATACTGGACGAGGCAAGCCACAATTTAGATCTAGCAAATTTGTTCTTCATTCTAGATTAAGCTAGTCCTAGGTACATATATTGAAATCGTTGTCACTACATTTTTGGTATCTTCCAGCAAAAAATCTAAGTAAGTACAGCACCTAATTTTAACACCGGAAGTATAGCTGCAACACGCACAGATTTCTTTAAGTAGCATTTTATATCATCCAGCAAATAGCAACACGCTTCTTCGCTCAGTTGAAAATAACTTATAAATCTGTAAAAATTACTTTATCTTTATTACTCATTTTGAACTTATTTTTCTTACTTTGCACAGGACAATTCAAGGATGTTGACACATCACGATTTTTTCTATTACATAGAACATCTATGTAAACTTCTTTCGACACGTCTTCAAAAAAAAAAAATCTATACTTATCTCAATTTTAAATTATTTTATTTGTAAACATTTTAGTAAAACACATAAAATTCTTTTGTCTTGTTTCAAATTTTCATATAAAATCAAATTTGATACTTTAAGTTGGCAACGCCATAACAATTTTAACCAAAAAGCAGTTGTGTTTCTTAATACTAAAAAAGAGTGTGGTTGTGTGAAAGTTGAGTTATCTCTCATATGACCAAACTGAGTTGAGTTGTAAACCGTAATAGGGTTATTAATTTTGAGTTGAAATATATGTGCGTCTGTTATTTAGCATATACGGGTATTTTATTTAAAAAACCTATTGGAACATAACTCTCAAATTTATATGAAATCTATGACTTATATAACGCGAAAAATTTCTGGAACGTAACTACCACGTTATACGAGGGATACCTGTACATACTTGATACTTTTCTTTCGAAGGAGAGTACTTCTATCATCGATACTTTACCACGCCCGATGGAAGAACTTGGGCAAGACGTATAAAAAACAAAGCTAATGACCCTAAGTACACTTCAAAGACCATTAAGCATGGTGGTGGAAACATTATGATATGTTGATGTTTTTTTAGGTACAACATTGGACTGGAATATTTTGGACCAAGGAATATATGGATAAACATCTTTATCTCCATATCTCTAATGATGTTATGCTACCGTATGCCGAATGGCAATATCAACAAGATAATGATCCCAAGCATGAAGGAGTGGTTTGGGAGGAAAAATATTAACCTGATGGAGTGGCCTTCTCAATCCAATAGAAAACCTATGGAGAATCGTTAAGGTAAAAATTGCTCATCTGAAAGCAAAAAATAACGAAGATTTATGGACAATAGTGCAAGAAGCTTGGTATTCAATTCCATTAGCAACTTGTCAGGCACAGAGGGCGAAGACGACATGAAATGACGACCGGCGCACAGTGGTCAATTTCGCGAGATAGCGGTCAAAACTCTATAACTTTTGACCGGATTGGTATTTTTTTACGCGATTTTTTTTGTTCAATAGGAGGGACTTTAAGCTTCAATTTGCGTGTTCAAACGTAAAAATCGACTGATAGGAACGTAAGTAATGTGGAGTTAAAAATGCATTTTAATTTTTTGTTGAGTTTCCATGTAAAAGTTGAATATTTTGACATTTTAAATAGGTATTTTTTTTATAATTTCTTATTTTGTTCAATCGTATTTTACAACCAATACTTATTTATTATTCCTAAACTTAATTTTGGTCAGAAAACGCCAACATTTGGCCCCTGACATTTATTTAGTCTCAATATTCACAGGGGCCAAAGGTTAGTTTTTTGGAAGAAAGCTAATTCTTGTGAGGATTAAACTGAAAAATAACACTGAAATTCCCAACAATATCAATACCATTTGGATATATTATATACAGAACACATCATCGATAAAATTTTAAGTAAACTTTTACTATTGATTTAAAGTGCACATATATTTTATTTAAATGTATTAATAAAAATTTATACTAAAATTAGAAACAAATTATAATCTTTAAACTAGTATTAATTAAACAATATTAGTAAAAATTTCTTCCAAATAGCTGTGATTTTCATTTTGTAGTAGTTGTTTAGCTTCTTCATCTAACTCTAATGAGGTTGATTTCCATTTTTGTCGAATACTGGACATATATGGGTCTGATGTGCACAACAAAATATTAATGAGATCTTCATTAGTACAATATCTGGAAATTTTTCTTGTATTGTGCTCGCGAAAGAATCTGTAGTCTTTGTTCCTTTTTTCTTGCGCTTCTTCTGAGAGATCTCCAATTGGAAGTGTGAACTGTGGTTGGCATATGTCTCCAAGAATATTTTTGGTTATAAAGGGTTGCTGTCTCATTAGCATACTGACCAAATTTTTTTGCATCTATCTTTTTGCTACATGCTATAACTTCTAATATGATTTGGAATCGTCGTATTAAATCATAATTTACTCCAGTTATAGAAGCTGCAGTTTCTGGATCGGAAAAAAATCTCCTTGCTGTGTTTCCATCATTAGAATTTCCTTCTCCTTGCTTTGGCTGGTCAATTATAAGGCCTATCTCACGGTATTTTTCTTGAACATCTTTTTTTTTGCTTTCTTTTTTCCAAATTTTCTTTGTTGTTTCTCACTGTTTCGCCTAACGGGCCAAATTCCAAATCGTATCCCAATTTAAGAATATGCTCCATAAAACGAATTCTAGCATGAAGAGGTGACATTCCAAATTCATATGCTTCATTAAAACTATCTTGTGTTGGTGGTTGGCTCAATTGACTTGATGTTTTTTGGCATATGGTGCAGCTTGACGAAGACTTTGTTTCGGTTAAAGCTTGTGCAACTTTTCCATCGATCATTGTAAGTGACATTTTAAAGTTAACTTCGATGCATTGGTCATTAAATTCAAATATCACTGGTTGAAGTTCTTTAATTTCATCTGTTATTTTGCCAACTTCTTCAGTTATGACATCTTTAGTTTCTTTTTTGTAAGCAAACTTTATTGGTCTACAAAATTTTGTTGACGAGGGAATTTCATTCTTCCATACATCTATCTCTGCAGCTCTACTAGTTGACGGCTCTGAACCAATATAAGTTTTTGTTAAACGTAATCGAACGAAAGAAATCATGAATAAATTGGCATCTGATGAATTTTCCGCATTATATTGTTTGTATTGTTTCTGGCCAGAGGACCCATCACATCCCCATTTAGAAATTAAAGTCATGCTGCAATTTTTAAACTTCTTTAAATAGTCAGCATCAAATGTCTTTAATAATCGTTCTGCAGTGTGTTCAAGAAGATCCTGCAATTTTATTTCTGCTGAACTTGAAGTTACACTAATAGCAGTTGGTGAAGGTAAGCAATCTTTTTTGGCAGAAAGTATATCTCGATATGATGGAAAAATTCCACGATTTTTTTCATTGGTTCGCTTCCGCAATTCTGTATATTGGTTTTTAGTCATTTACAAATCCAAAAATAGTGCAAATGCTTCTTCTGGAGTAAATTTATTTTCTTTAGTTGGTGTCGGCATACTTTCTAAAATCCTTTTTGTGCGTCTGGGGCTTGCTTCCACTATTTTTTTAATGATAGCAATTTTACTCTTTTTAGTTTTCGATGGTTGAATTTGATGCAGAAATTAATCCTTTATGATGATACAAGAAACTTCTTCATTGATATGTTTAAGCTTGCGTCTTCGTGATCTTTCACTACAATTATCAATTGGCTTTGCTGGTTGACTACCTTTTCCAGTTTCCGTGGTAGTTACTGATGGCTTTTTAAAAATAAGTTTATTTCTTAGCCATTCTTGGTTGCGTGAGTAAAACAATTTCTTGTTTCTGGAACATTGATTGTACCGTTTTCTTAAAGTATTTAAAAAGTTTTTTATTTTTAAGTTATGAATTTTAATTTCTTGTTTGTCGCATATTTTGAAGAATGGATTATTCATTATGTGTAAAATAATGTCGTTTTCATCTTTCCGTTCAAAATATATATCAGATATTCAACCATCGAAAACTAAAAAGAGTAAAATTGCTATCATTAAAAAAATATAACCAAAAATATTCTTGGAGACATATGCCAACCACAGTTCACAAAATTTTATTCCATGGGGAACAAATAATTCAGCACAATATGCTTCCAATTGGAGATCTCTCAGAAGAAGCGCAAGAAAAAAGGAACAAAGACTACAGATTCTTTCGCGAGCACAATACAAGAAAAATTTCCAGATATTGTACTAATGAAGATCTTATTAGTATTTTGTTGTGCACATCAGACCCATATATGTCCAGTATTCGACAAAAATGGAAATCAACCTCATTAGAGTTAGATGAAGAAGCTAAACAACTACTGCAAAATGAAAATCAAAGCTATTTGGAAGAAGTTTTTACTAATATTGTTTAATTAATACTAGTTTAAAGATTATAATTTGTTTGGAAACTCAACAAAAAACTAAAATGCATTTTTATCTCCACATTACTTACTTTCCTATCAGTCGATTTTTAAGTTTGAACACGCAAATTGAAGCTTAAAGTCCCTCCTATTGAACAAAACAAATTGCGTAAAAAAATACCAATCCGGTCAAAAGTTATAGAGTTTTGACCGCTATCTCGCGAAATTGACCACTGTGCGGCGGCGGCCAACAAGAATATTCTCGGCTGCGGCTAAAAGTCGACTAAAAGACGAATACATATTAAAAAGCGGCGCCTAAGCAAATATAACCGTCTAAGGCAGAAACTAACTTACAAATTTGGCAATTTTTTTTGTACAAGAATATCGCTCCTTTATACACAAAGAAAAAGAGTTATCTTGAAAAGCGAAACAAATTTATACAGAACCAGTATCAGCTACTGAGGGAGAAGAAAATAACACTGAATACTTTACTCGGACAGTTCTCTAAAGGAAGGGAAATACAAATACTGTTTGATCCATGTAAATATTTCAAACTTTGTCAACCATGTTACCAACAACTAAAAGAAAGTGCTGAGAAAAGAAGAACACAAACATTGTGCCCAATTTGTCGTGCCATTATCAAGAATGGCACATTTATATATTGTTAATTATTTAAAAATTTATAAACATTCCATTTGTGAACTAAACTTGATTTTTTTGTAAATAAAAGAAATCAAATAAATTTGAATTATATAGAAAAAAATTAAATGAGCAATAACACTATAATGGCTTTATTTCATTCCTTACATGGAAATAAAGCCATATATCTCATTATATTGAGAAATAAGGCCATATGGCTTTATTACCTATGGCATTATAACACTGCATCGTAAAAAACTTGCTGAGCGTCAGGACAATAACATCCACTTTTGGCGCGGCGAGTATTTCCAAAAGTGTGGTTAGGGGCACACCATAAGATGGTGTTTTTTCCCCACTGCTATGGAATGTAGCAATAAATAGGCTACTCAGGGATCTAGACTCAAGAACTTCAAGACTGTCGCCTACGCAGAAAATGTGGCGGTGGCAGTGTCTGGTATCCATATAGACATTATCATACAAAGATTGGAGACGGCACTCAGAATGATCTGCTCCTGGGGAGAACAGAGCGGGCTGAGTGTTAATCCAACCAAAACCGAACTTGTATTATTCTCTAGGAAATACAAGATTACATCTTTCAGGTTACCGACTTTGAACGGGATACCACTTACTCTATCTGAGAGCGCGAAATATTTAGGCATAATCTTAGATAGTAAATTATTAAGGCCATTACGGCAATATACGTTTGTAGGAAAGCCATAGGAAAAACTTGGGGAATGAATACAAGAATTGTAAACTGGCTAATTGAGTCCGTAATTAAGCCGATCTTACTCTACGGAGTTATTGTCTGGTGGAAAGCACTAGACATTAGAACTAACATATCTATTATAGAAGGTGTGTTACAAACTATGGCTATTCTTATAACAGGAGCCATTAGGTTAACACCGACGATGGCACTCTTTGCCATACTAAACTGGTTACCAGTAGACCAACTGGTCAGGTGGCTGGCTCTGAAAACAGCTATAAGACTGAATGTCACAAATGCATGGAACCATTGTCTATGGGGTCATGCCGGTATTCTGGGAACGTCATTCCCGGACTTATTGACTACTGTAACTCAATACCCTTCTTCACAAGTAGCTTTGACTTAACGGAGGGTCCTGCACCTCCACCTGGATCAGTCTGTGTGTGCACGGATGGCTCCAAAAGAGGTGATAGAGTTGGGGGTGGAGTTTATATAGAAGAGTTTGGAATCAAGATGTGTTTCAGACTTCCAAATGACTGTAACGTCTTACAAGCAGAAATATCTGCTATCAAAAGAGCGGCAAACTGGTTAAGGTACCACAAAATATTCAGTTGGGATATCTGGTTTTGTACCGACAGTAAAGCTGCAATTCTGTCCTTAACAGGTGTGTTTACCACATCAACCTTAGTCCTGGAATGCCGGACATCCTTAAAGCTGCAATTCTGTCCTTAACATGTGTGTTTACAACATTAAACTTAGTCCTGGAATACCGGACATCCTTAAATGTCCGGCATTCCAACTGTGTTTCTGATGAACTGGCAAAGAAGGGAACCCTGCTTAACGATAGTGCCATTAACGTCTATTGTGGTATTCCCCTTTCTGCCTGCGGGTATCGAATAAATCGAGCCTTATATGATCTGGCCCAGGTAAGATGGATGAGTCGACTGTCAAACGGCGAGGACGATGTGGCCTCTACTGGACCAGAAAAGAACGGCTACTTTGATGAATTTGCATCATAACTTGTAATATAACGTCGTCAGAGCAACTGCCACTTTCTTAACAATATCAATACATAGGGGAAGATGTTATGACTAATCTAGACGGGGGTTTAATGCATTTATATTATGATGGACAGGGATGCCAACTTTCTAAAGACCAAAACGCGTCGACGCAGCAGATAAAAAAAGCTAAAAAGCGCTATTTTGAAAAACGACGATTTTTTTCTCTGTCTATTTTAATTTTATAATTTATACTAATATACTATATAAGTACAGTTTTACATTTACAAAAACTTCACTTAGGTTTTAAACAAATATACTAATATTTACGTAGGTATATTTTTAAATTATAATTACCTCTGTTCTGTAAACCGAATATAACAAATTTGCTAAGAACTACAAATGGAAGTACTGGCCCTATTGCTGTAACCAATTTTGATCCTGCTAACGCTATAACTCTAACAACTTCAACTACGTCAACTTTAAACAAAAATCACGTGCCTAGTTATGCTCCTAAGCCACTTTGAGCTGTACCACAAAATAAATCTATTTTCGTTTCCCGCTTGGCATCGGATACTACTCTTGAGGATGTGGAATTTTATATTAAATCTAAGTGTGGTCCAAATACATTTATATCAGCAAGTAAATTTGTTTACTCCCAGCCAAGATCTATTACATCATTCAAAATAACTGTACCTAATGAAGTTTTTAATAATATTATTGATCCTGAATTTTGGCCTATAAGTAGTTTTGTTCATGAGTATATATATAAAGAAAGGCGAAATGCTGTTGCCCAAAAAAACTGAATTCGTATACTGAATATATTTGTCTAATTTACCAAAACGTTCGTGGAATAAATACAAAACTAACGTCGTTATTTAATCAGAGTTGCTCTTCTAACTACAGCATCATAGTTCTTACTGAAACCTGGCTTATTGAAAACGTATTAAATACTGAAATTTTATGTGATAACTACATAATTTATAGGCGTGATCGTGATAGAAATGTAAAAGTCCTTTCCAACGATTCTTTTTCGGATATTGAGTTTATAAGCGTACTTATAAAATTAAAACATAAGAAAATTATTGTATCTTGTTCTTATATTCCTCCAAACTCATCTGAGTCGACTTACAAGAAACATGCGGATGCTATTTCATATCTGGTTCATTCTTCTCACCAAAACGATTCTATAGTTACTGTTGGCGATTTTAACATGCCTACTTTATTATGGAACTTTTCATCAGATGATGGCTATGGATACTATTAAAATCTAGATGCAACCTTAAATATACTGAGTTTATTTTATTAACAGCATATTGGATTTAAGTCTTAACCAAATAAACGGCATTTATAACGATAACCTTAAACATATGGATTTAGTATTTGTTAATGATTGTACTGACATTAATATTCAATGTTCTGTTCCTATCACCTTACCAGAGGACCGTCATCATCCTACTTTTGAAGTAAATATGTACTTTCAAACGAATCATGAGCCTGCTTCTGTCTTCAGCTTAAAAGTGAAAACATTCTGTTTTAAAAAAGCAAATTATCATATGGTAAATGAATTATTAAATAATACAATATGGCATGCTATATTATCAATGTCGAATATCGACAATACATCCGCTGTCATAGATGATGTAATTAAGAAATATACTCTATCATGAATTAATGTATTCCTAATCAACCTGTCTGTAACCTTTCTGTAGTGCGATTCACTATTAATTTTAACGATTCTTGACGATTCTTAACAACAACACGAAAGAGTTTGCTATTCAGAAATGCTTTTTAATAACATTTGATGTTGTTATAAATCAGCTGTTTTTCTTAACAAGTCGAATATTGTTAATAAAACTGCAACTATTTTGTGTCGTTTACTTTATCAAAATATCGAAAGATAACGTCGGCCATTATATGTATAATGTAAAATATTCTAACCCCCATATTTATAAAAAATATATTTTAAATCAACATATTTTAGAACTAATTTTTCATACAAAAGTTATTTTAAATTACATTTCAAATAAGTTTTATTTTTTATAAATATGGGGGTAAATAATTAATATTTATAATTAAAACACATACATATGTATTTTACCTACCTTATAAAAACGAATTTAAAGAATTTTTTAAAAATAAAATTAAAAAAGAACAAAAAATTAAGCACTTTTGTGGAAAGTTTTGTATATTTTGTTTATTATTTTTCATTCCTCTTTGTTCTTTTCGCTATTTTGCCATTTTGTTTAGCAGCATTGCCATTTATTTTTGTTTGTATTTTTCATTACTTAACCATAGGTTAGTGAATCGCAAATGCGTTAGTGCAAGCAAAAAACATGTTGATATATTTAACAAGTGTTAGATCGTTAAAAGTTAATGAATTGCACTACTGGTCCCCCATAGAACTCTAAACTGCTATCTAAAGTTAAAAACAAAAAGTACAAACTTTACAAAACATACAAAAGAACTGGATCGTATATTGACTACGCTAAGTATTCTGCTATTTGTGCTGAATATAATAAAATTAACAAAAAATGTTACACCTGCTATCTAAATAGAATTAAAAACAAATTTAAATCCAATCCAAAGGCATTCTATAACTTTGTAAATGCGAGTAGAAGAAGCTCTGCTCTTTCACCCGTTATGTATTTTCAAGACTCTGAATCAGATGTTGATCTTACAATAATAATGTTTGCGGATTTCTTCGCAGCCACTTATGCTGATGATGACTTCAATGATTCCGGTCTGTGTCCTTTTCCAGAGTTTTTGAATCACTCAATATCACTTCCTTTTCTTCATAAATCCGATGTGCTTGACAGCTTAAAAAGGCTTAAATTTTCGTACAAACAATGAGCTTATAAAGTACCAAGTTGTATTCTTATTAAATGTGCCGAAGCTCTAGCGGTTCCTCTTACACTCATTTTTAACTTGTCTCTTAAATTTGGATACTTCCCAAAATATTGGAAAGATTCTTATATTCTACCATTATTTAAATCTGGAAACAATTCTGACATCACTAATTACAGAGTATATTAATATTTTCATTAAAAATATTAAAATTTTCAAATATTCTAATGTACGCTGATGATGTTAAAATCTTTTTTAGCTTTAATGATTATGCAGATTCATTTCTCCAGGAAGACTTAGATTCATTTTATTCCTGGTGCAGCCGTAACTTAATGAAATTAAATTTAAAAAGGTGCAAACACATGTGTTTCTTCAGAAAAAAAACTTGCTAGGATCATCAACCGTTGGGCAAAAGAATTCCAGGATCCATATATAACAAAACAATTGTATACATCTCTTGTACGCCCTGTTCTGGAATATGGCTCTATAATATGGCATCCAGCTTATAACATTCATATAAATACTATTGAATCTGTTCTAAAATAATTTTTTTTATTCTGTCTCTGTCGACTACGTTGGAATCCAATAAATCTTCCACCTTATGAAGCAAGACTTGCGCTTATAAAGCTGCCATCACTAAAAAGACGTAGAACAATGATAAATGTAATATTTATGTTAAATTTAATATAAGGTAATATTTGCGCTGATTTTTTAATTGGTAACATTGCATTTAACGTTCCAAATCGTCCCATACGCTACTACTATCCTCTTTCTGTTAAGATGTTGTAGGGATTTTAATAAACTTTATTGTCATGTTGACTTTTGTGTTAATTGTAATGTCATAAAACGTAATATTTTATTGTATCTGAATAATTAAATTTTGTCATATTTTAAGTGTTAAATAGTCTGTAAGAATTGTAAATTCATAGACTTAATTAAATTAAATAAATAAACTTTTTCTATTATGACGATACGAACTCATTTTTCTTAGTGTTCATTAATCGAAATCCGTTATTACTTCATTTAGATTTACTTAATAATTAAAATAAGAAGAATAAACTAAAGAATTTTAGTACAAACGTTAATATGCCTGTTTAAGGGTGGTTCACTTTTACTTGGTATTTTTGAATTGTATATTTATTTTGAATTACCTTAATTTTCTTTAAAAATAACAAATTTGTAAATAATTTAATTCGATGTTCTGATGGCTATGATGTTGGGTTACTTGTGTTTGAAGAGTTTGCATAAATTCTAGTCGTTCCTTTTTGTTGAGTTCTTCAGCTCCGACGAAATTTGTCCCATTATCAATTTAAATGAGTGCTGGATATCCCCGTCTTCCAATGAAGCGGGAGAATGTTGCCAAGAATGCTTGGGTTGACAAATCATTTGCTTGTTCTAAATGTACAGCTTTTGTGGCAAACCACACAAAGGTTGGTAGAGTTGAGCGTTCTGGCTGTAAAGAAGCCATAATCTGGTTTTGTGTGTTTTTTGTACAAAACATAAGTTTTGTGATTATGGTTTTTAGTATGTGTGATAGTTTAAATATACAATATTCGGTGTGTAAGATTAGAATCATTAGTTGATTGATTCTATGTAGTGTAATTTTGTGTGTAAATTCGACTAATAGGCGCGATAATTTGGAATTATGGGGCAATAATGTTGAATGGCGCTCATTGCATGTTAACGAGGCTCATTGAATAAGAAGTCCATTAGCTTGTATTATACCTTTACAATCTTTTAAAGGGTTTTGCGTCAATGGGCTGATATGTTGAAAGGTATTTTGTTTTAATTCCACGTGTCTGTACTCGTTTGGAAAAAAGTTTCTCTTGGTAAATTTTATGAGGCAATTATGGACAGATTAAATTTCTTCTGATATTATTTCTGGTGAGGATGTTCGAAGTTGAGTCAAATGTGCACAAGTATTTTTCCAATAAGCATGAGACAAATTTGAAAAACGATTTAATGGATATGTTTATGTGGTTGACGTGTTTGTTGGTTTTGCTTCTAGATTTGTGTCATCGGGCGTAATTGATGTGCGCTATTGATTTTTAGGCAATTTCAGCCACGTGGGTCCAAGCCACCATAGGTTGTGGGCTTCAAGTGCATTTGAGATACATTGGTTTAAAGTATGGCCACCTGCTAACACATAATCAATCAAAATTTTTGATGGTGGGGGATTAGTGTCTTTTACATCTTCATATAGTTGAAGCAGTATAGTTATGGCCAGAAAAGGTGTACAATTTATTCCGAACGTAACAGTTAGGAGTTCGTTATCCTCAATAGCATCTTTGGGTGATTTACCAAACAATATTCGTTGATATTTGGTTTGAGTTGGGTCAATAAGTATTTGGCGATACATTTTTGTTATGTCGCCTGTGTAGACAAAACGGTTAAATCTCCACTTCAATATCAGAAGAACAAGATCGTGCTGAAGAATAGGTCCGGGATATAAAATGTCATTAAGACTATTCTTATTTGACGTCGGGCTGAAGGCGTTGAAAACTACTCTAAGCTTCGTTGTCAGCCTGTCGAGTTTTATTCCTGCATGATGCGGCAGGTAATAACTGATTTATATCCTGGGGGAGACCTTTTTCATGTTTCCCAACTCTAAATATGCTAAAATGTCCTCGTGGTATCGTTCTTTGAGATCGGGTTTTTGACTTATCATGCGCTCCATTCTCAAAAACTGGGCCAAGGCTATGTTTCCAGAAGAGCCTATGTCTTCTCCTTTTTTAAAGGGTAGGGTAAGAATATACCGTCCCGTTTTATTTCTAAGCGTCGTAGCTTTAAAATTGTTTTCACAAATTGTGTCCTCGTTTGACCTCAAAATCTTTTTTGGGATTTCCTCGACCTCCCAAAAGTGTGTAAGGATTTTTTCGATGGACGACGAATTAAGTAGTGAAATAATGGTTGTTTTTGGTTTAGTTGTTTTCGAAATTGGTTCCCCCACAATCAATAGACCAATAGACCGCATCGGTGTTGTTTTTGGTTGAGTCGTTTTCAAGATTGGTCCCCCCAAAATCAAGCCAAATGCTGTTTTTTGTGCCAAAAGGGATCCGGTAGACCGCTTCGGTGTTTCCATGCAATTTATGCTCGCGCCTAAGTCGAGGCGGGAGGGGAGTCCTAAGGACCGACGCCCAGACTTCTAATTTAAAACTAGGGTCCACACTGGAACAAAAGTTAAACAAGCAGGCTTTGGTTGAAGTTTCTGATACTGGTTGACTCATACCTGATATGTGTACTAAAATTGGTTTAGTCCGTAAATTTAATCGGTTCTTCAATGTGTCCGATATGAATGTTGATTGTGAACCAGGGTCGATGATAGCTCTCGCCTGGAATCGTTGACTTCTTGTTTCGATGTGAGCTAAAGCAGTGAATAATAAAATTTGTATCTTGTAAATTTGATGAGGATTGATTTTCTTCTCGTAGGGTCAAGGATGTATATTGTGGAATGTGTGATTTGGTAGTGGACTGTATTAAGTTGTTTCTTGCTGAGGCACTTTTACTTATATGCTTATCAGCACTAGTAATAGCTGTGCTGGGTCGTGTTTGACTTGTGCAACAATGTGTTATGCCTTTGCTTGCACAATCTACAGCTGAACATACTCTTACACTCCTCTACACTGTGGTCTACTGACAGACAATTGTTACAAGAATTTTTGACTCTTTCTATGTGAATTTGATAATTTACGGTTTTTTCCAAAAATTTAGGACAAGATTTTAGGGGGTGAGGTTCTTTACAATGTTGGAAGTTTTGAATGGGGTTGTGAAAAATGTTTGATGGAATTTGTTCTATTTTTTCTTGAGTCGCGTTTCTTAACGCTTGGAATTCAGCCATTACTGACACTGAATATGTTTTGTAAGCAGAGAAAGCTTTTTTATATCTATCGCGAAGTTTCTGTTTATCGATAGGTTGTTTGTTGTCTTCTTGTTTTTTATGTCGACAGTGTTCGTAGGCTTCACTTGATTCCAGATTAAATCCAGTTCAACACGAAGTACTTCTAATGAAAATATGTTGTTTTCAGAACAGCCTTCTGAATAACTGGTTTCAAAGTCAAAAAGGTTATTTGTACAATTTACAAATTTTCCAAGAGTCATTTATTTGTGGATCAAAAACGCGATAAAACAAAATTTCGGTCGGAAAAAGTACCTGCTAGCGATTTAACAACAAGTAGTATCGAAAACTTTTATTAATTTTAATTCCAATTAATTATTTGAGGGTGTTTTATTTTTCCCCGTTTAGTTTAAAATTATTGGATCGATGGTAACTCTTTTTATTTCTGCTTTTCTCTGCTGTTGATCTTGGCAGAACTTTTGCTTGTGTTTTATTCTTTATGTTTCTTTATTTATTTAAATTTGTATGTTATGTTTTCGTACTTACTGTTTTTGTTGTTGGGTCTTAAAGCTTGCTGTGTCTTTTTAAGCCGGTTTGTTGTTGAGGCTTTTTGTTTTATTTGGAACTTTTTTGTTGGGTCTTTTTTCTATGCTTACATAAGTTAACACAAAATATACCGAAATTCCCATAAAATAAATATGTACGTATGTACATATAAAAATATGTTTGAAACGAACACTATTTAACCTCATGCAGTTGTTCACAAAATATTCATATTTCATTTATATCCGTTCCCATTAAAACTGCTGATGTAGGGTACTTCCCTACTTATGTACTTAGTTTTATTAAATCTAGTTTTTAAGTTTTCAATTATTAAAAATTTGTTTTTCATAAATTGTAAATTTTGATTATTATAAAAATAATTCTTAAACTTGAATAAACATATTTAAAATATAATTCAAATATAAATTAATTTAAAGGATTAAATAATCCCCATAATTGGCGGTCCTGCATCGAACATTTAAATTTGTGTCAAGCAATATTTTTTCAACACAAATTAACAAACAATTATCAAGATTTCACAAAACATTTTAATTAACAAGAAGATAAGAAATCAAATTTTCTTGAAATTTTAAAAAATCAATGTCCTGAAAATATCTATCAAGAATTTATTTTCAAGAACCAAGTCTCTACTGAACTGTATTCAAAGAATCTACATCCTGTAGTTTGAAGGGTTTGAGATTAAAACTGAAGCATATCAATTGGCGTTTTTGTTCAACAGTTTATTTTACAAGAAGCAAATACAGATACGAAGGATTTACATCTTTAAGCGTTAATTATTTTTTTACAGATAAGTTTTGTTGATTTTGTTTATTTAGGACTTAATTTTTTTTTGTTCTTTACACAAATTTAAGATGATTTTTCTTCAAGCATACAAATATTTTTGTAATCCCACACCAGTTTTTAGGTTAAAATAATGGTTTTAATACGTTCCTTTGTTGAAACCTTTCCATTGGCAATAGATAGCAATAATAATCAAGCTAATAATACAGAAACCATGTCACAACCTTCAGCCAATTCTAACACAAATAACCTTAACCAAATTCCTACATTGCTTCAGAATCGTGGTTTAAAACTCCCATATTTCTGGCCTGAATCACCTGAAGCATGGTTTATTCATGCCGAAATTCAGTTCTCTTTAAACAATATCATCGATGACACAACAAAATATCATCATATTATCATATCTTTGCCACAAGAAATAATTAATAAAATTTTAGATGTTATACTAGTTCCTCCGAGCTGTAATAAGTACGAAAATGTAAAAAAGGCTTTGTGCAACAGATTTACCCTAAGCGAAGAGTCACGACTAGAACAATTATTTTCTAGTTCTAACTTGGAGATCGCAAACCTTCGGAATTATTTTGTGCTATGAAAGCGTTAATAAACAACGTATTGCAATATATAAACTGTTGCCTCAAACAATTCAAATACATTTAGCTTCTTGTAGTCTTCAAAATATTGATGACGAAGTTTCCCTTGCAGATAAGATACATGAATTAAACTCAAAACCACAAATATCTGCCGTTGAAAATAATTCTATAAACTATCTTCAAACATCTATACAACAATTAACGGAATTAACTGCTAGTCTTTGTAGAAATCTAAATGAAGTATTACTAGAAGTCGGAGAATTAAAATATAGAGGACGTTTACCTATTAGAGAAAATTATCAAAACCGAAACAGGTCTCGACAACGTTCAAGATCTCGTGATAATACAAAAAAATTATGTTGTTATCATTTGAGATTCGGAAATAATGCTTACAAAAGCCTTAAACCTTGTAGCTTTTCTAGTTCTACAAATAATTTTTCAGATAGTACTTTAAACTAAAGAAAACAATCATGTCGGTGGCAAATGATGGTTTATCTATTAAACCAAAAAGCCGCCTATTTATTTTCGATACTATAAATAACTTAAAATTTTTAATTGATACGGGCGCCGTTGTTTCAGTTGTTCCTTTCTCTAAGTTTAAGCCATTAGCTAGAAATTCAAATTTAGAATTATCTGCAGCAAACGGATCAATTATTCCTACATATGGAACAAAACTTTTTAAACTCAATTTAGGTCTTCGAAGAGTTTTTGAATTTCCCTTCTTAATAGCAGATATTGACACACCTATCATAGGATTCAATTTCTTAGAACAGTTTGGTTTAATTGTTGATGCTAAAAATAGATTATTAATAGATTCAAAAACTTCACTACAATCGAAAGGCTCTCTGGGACTTTGTTCCATTTATTCATTGAAACCACATGTTAATATTAATATTCATAATAGATACGCGGAATTACTTAAGAGTTTTCCATCACTTACTGCTGAACCTGATTACACAAAATTAAGCGAACACAAAACTGTTCATTATATAGAAACAAAAGGTTGTATTCCATTCTGTAGACCATGTCGACTAGATCCGATCATATAATAAAAACACATAAAACATCTTAAACATCTTAAACAAGTTTTTACACAATTAGAAAAATATTCATTAAGTATTAAGATTTCTAAATGTATTTTCGGTGTTTCATCTATAGATTTTTTAAGTTATCACATTTCATCAAATGGCATTCAACCGTCCAAAGAACGAGTTAAAACTATTTTAGATTATGAAATTCCTACGTCTGTTTTGACATTACAAAATTTTTTAGGAATAATAAACTATTATCATCGTTACGTACCAATGCTAGCTTCTGTACTCAGTCCAATATATGATACTCTTACTTCAGCAAATAAAAATAAGCAAAAATAAATTATTTGGAGTGATAACGCAAAGAGATATTTTGAAAGGTTTAAGAACTCTTCTCTAGAAACACGCTACTAGCACATTTTGATGACAACAGTCAACTTTCTCTATCTGTAGATGCTTCCAACTTTGGGATAGGCGCTGTTTTACAACAAATTAATTCTTGTGGTCATAAAGAACCTCTCGCTTATTTCTCAAAAATATTGTCTTCTTCAGAAAATAAATATTCAACTTTTGATAGAGAACTTTTGGCGATATACAAAAGTATAAAACATTTTAGACATTTTTTAGACGGCAGGTATTTTGTTATATATACCGATCATAAGCCACTAACTTTTGTCCTAGACTCAAAAATAGAACGTTCTCCGAGACAAACAAGACAATTAGATTTTATCCCACAATTTACTAATAATATCCGATATATTTCTGTAAAAGAAAATATCGTTGCAGATGCCCTTTCTCGTATTCAAAAAATTGATGTGATAACAACAAGTGATATTAATATTCAATCACTTTACAACGAACAACAAAATGATAATACTCTAAGCTTAATTGTATCTAAAACTAATTCTAAATTCAATTTGAAAGAAATATGTACTTATGTACTTAGTTTTATTAAATCTAGTTTTTAAGTTTTCAATTATTAAAAATTTGTTTTTCAAAAATTGTAAATTCTGATTATTATAAAAATAATTCTTAAACTTGAATAAACATATTTAAAATATAATTCAAATATAAAATAATTTTAAGGATTATATAATCCCCATAACATGTCTACCAACAACAGGTGATTCGGCAAATAAAGCATTTTAGTTTATTAGTATAAAATAAAATTATTGTAAAAATTATTTCTAATAAAACATCAAAACAATGACGATCGCTTCAGACTTGAAGTCTGAAGCCCTTTTTTGCAGGTGTAATTTATTACACAATAAATAAAATAAAAATAGTAAAAATATACTTTACACTAAGAATATTTCTTCTACGAAAAAAACAAGAAAAACACCATCAACAACAACAACTTCAGGCGGCCCCCCAGAAAAAGGAACTCACCTCCCTAGAGTTGATCAATATAAGGACATCCTACGAGAAGGCTAAGCGAGGACCCTTAGTAGCCCAACAGGACAAAAAGGAGCAGTCCGGACGAGCTGTGCGATGGTTAATATTAAATTTAATTATGTAAGTAAAGTTTAAGTGAAATCAATTATAAAAATATTAGAGTTTAAAAAAAAATTAAAAGAAAAGAAATTGATAAGTGCTTCTTACAAAAATTGTAATTGAATTTGTATTAATTTTAAATAAAAATTTAAAAGGATAAAAATAAGAATAAAAATTTTAAAATAAAATTTCCAAAGTGAATAAAATAAAAGTTGAAAGAAAAAAAATTCTGTAGAATTTGCATTAATTTTAAATAAAAATTTAAAAGGATAAAAATAAAAATAAATATTTTTAAAGTGAATTAAATAAAAGCTGAAGGAAAAGAAATTCTGTAAATGCTTCTCAAAAAATTTTTTTATTACACTAAAGTAAAAAATAATATTAAATATTTTACAAAAATGTTGATAAAAATTTTAAAAGTTAAAAATAAAAATTTTAAAATAAAATAAAAAGGAAATTTTCTAAGTAAATTCTTTCTATAAATTTTGCATTAATAAAAAATTGTATATAAAAAGAAAAAAATTAGAAAGCATGTATAAAAATAAATATTTTTATTTTTTATTAGCTATAAGAAGTGTGATTATTTAACCTAAATAATAATCTTAGAATCCCAAAGCATTCACCAGATTTTACAACTTAATAATATTAGAGGCTGCGGTTCCTACGGGACCCTCTAGTTTCAAAATAAAAAAATTAGAAAATACGAGACAGGTATTTTAGAAAGATCAGAAAAATGAATTAAACATGTCGAATCCAAATAATTTGATCCAAATAAATGTACAGGAAAATCAGGCGGGTCAGGCAAATCAGATAAACATGAGAGACTTGCAAGCAGAAGTTAGAAGAATAGTTACAGAAGCTATACAAGAACAGGGTAGGAATATTGTGGATAATGGTATGAATCCTCCAATTGAACAGGATCAGACAAATGATCCTCCACATGGAGCTCAGTTGAGTGACTTGGATAGGATACCAGATGTAGTCAGGTGCCTTAGGGAGTTCGCTGGGCAACCAGGCGAATATAGCTCCTGGAGGAAATCAGTTGAAAGGATTTTGATCATTTATAAACACTTAAGGGGTACACCAAAATACTTTGGAATCCTTAACATAATAAGGAATAAAATTGTTGGCAACGCAGATGCCATACTAGAATCTTACAACACACCCTTTAATTGGGACAGCATAGCTCGCTGTTTGACTCTGCACTACGCTGATAAGAGAGATGTTAGCACTCTCGAATACCAGCTTACATCATTGGTTCAAGGATCAAAAACAATCGAAGAATTTTACCAAAAGGTCTATAACCATTTATCTTTAATACTTAACAAAGTTAGCTCTATGGACATAGGACATGAGTCACTGAACCTCTTGACTCAAACTTATAGAGAGAAGGCACTGGATACCTTCATAAGAGGGTTGAAAGGAGATCTGCCTAGACTTTTGGCTATGGAGGAGCCAACAGACCTACCAATGGCCTTGCACCTTTGTCTAAAACTGGAGAATCAAAGTTTCAGAACTAATTACGCACGTAATAGGAAATTTATGTCCGTTCACGGAACCAATCAACATTTTTTCTGGAGTTAGCACATATCCCTCCACCACCGCGACCAAAAAAATTAGTTGGATATTTCCAAAGACAACAATCTCCCCATAGATTGAGCTATTATCAAAATCAAGGTGCCATCCCAAAATACAACCAATACAACCATGCTAATTATGCACCCCAAAGACCTTTTGCACCAAAACCCCAACCAAGGCCCGAGCCTATGAATGTAGAGCATTAGAACAAAAAATATCAACTATATGAACAGGCCCAGTCCTGTACACCAATTTCAGGGAAAAAGACCAATGCAACCCTCATTCCAGGCTCACCCACCTCAAAAACTACAAAGGAATTTTCACACATTAGCAGAACAGGAACAATATTTTCTTAATGTTGAAGAACAGGAGAGAAATCAGGACCATAGTTTGGATGAGTATATTAACAATTGTCCCAATTATCAGCAAGATAATACTGATAGTCCCGTGGAAGATTGTACTGATATTCATTTTTTAGGATAAGAGAATCCTCGCTTCCCTATATTAGTTGTAGGCTAGGCGATGGAAAAATTATAAAAGTTCTGTTAGATACAGGATCCAACAAAAACTATGTACGATCAGACTTAATAAAAAATCCAACGAAAAATTAGGATATATTCTATGCAAATTCAGTTGGCGGACCTGTACGAATTACACACCATGTTCATGCAAATCTTTTCGGCAATAATGAAATTCCAATTAAATTCTTTTTGCTACCAACCCTAAAGTCCTTCGACGCCATTATAGGTAATGACAGTCTTAAACAATTGTCGGCCGTAATCTTTACAGAACATAATTTTATGACAATAAAAGGAAACAAAAAAATAAGAATTAAGCAGCAAATATCTCGTGTCGTAAACAATATAAATATTCGAACAGATCATATGACGGGAAACCAAAAGCAGGCTATGCAAAATTTAGTATCTAAATACCACAAACTATTTTTGGAACCGAACGAAAAATTAACTTATACAACTAAGGTAGAAGCTGAAATTAGAACAACTACGGAAAGGCCCATTTACACTAAAAGTTACCCTTACCCAGCATCACTTAAGGCAGAAGTCGAGAAACAAATAAACGAGTTAATTTCAAACGGTATAATAAGACCATCTCGATCACCTTACAATGCACCGGTATGGATAGTACCGAAGAAATCACATGCTTCAGGTGAAAAGAAGTTTAGGATGGTTGTGGATTATCGCAAGTTAAATCAAGTTACAGTAGCAGACAAGTATCCCATTCCAGAGATAAATGACATTCTAACACAATTAGGCAATAAAAAATGGTTTTCAGTTATTGATTTGAAAAGCGGATTCCATCAAATACCGTTGAAGACTAGAGACATAGAAAAGACGGCTTTTTCAGTAAATAATGGAAAATATAAATTTCTAAGACTTTCCTTTGGTCTGAAAAATTCACCAACAATTTTCCCACGAACTTTAGATGATATTTTACGTCAACACATCGGAAAAATTTGCTTCATACATATAGATTATATTCTAATATTTGGTGAATCTGCGGAAGAACATTTACGAAATGTAGAAACAATATTTTCAACATTAGAGGAATCAAACATGAAAGTCCAGTTAGATAAGAGTGCATTTTTTAAAGATGAAGTAGAATTTCTGGGATTTATTATATAAAAAAATGGGATAAAAACTAACCCAAAAAAATTAGAGGCAGTTAAAAATTTTCCACAGCCAAAAACATTGAAGGATTTTAGATCATTCTTAGGTCAAAAACAAGTCAAGCAAAAAACTGATGTCCATGGATGATGATGCAATTGAAGCTTTTAATAAATTGAAAAACACTTTAGTCAGCAAAGATGTTATTTTGGCTTATCCTAATTTTGAAAAAGATTTCGAACTAAATACAGATGCATCTAATTATGCGATTAGAGCTGTATACTTTTTTCCTCGAAACGAGGGATAACGAAAAAAAATAAAACAACTGGGTTTAAGGTTCAATCAATAATAATCATCTTTCTTTATTTTCTACTTTCTTAAATACTATTATTTTGTTTATTGTTGCATTTTGGAAATATAAATTTAAAATAAGTGTTTGCATAATAATTCTTAAGAAATTTTGTCTGGTGCATTTTGCACTTGATCAAGGTATAACAATTCTTTGGAAAAAATATATAATTAATAAATATGTATTGGAATTAATAAGGTTACTAATGTTGCATTTTCGTTAGCGGAAATGCACCTGAGAATACAGTTATTAAAATTCTTTGGAATTGGACAAATTAATAAATACAAATAATAAAGTTATTAAAATTATTTGGAATTAATGGTACATTTTTGTTAACTGTTGCATTTTCGTTACCGGAAATGCACCTGAAAATACAATCAATAAAGTTATTAAAATTCTTTGGAATTAATACACTTGGACAAATACAAATAATAAAGTTGTTAAAGTCATTTGGAATTAATGGTACATTTTTGTTGACTGTTGCATTTTCGTTAGCACTTGGACAAACAATTCTTTGGAAAATACAATTTACCATAGTTATAATTCTTTGGGAAAATACAATTAATAAAGTTATAAATATATATATTAAAATTCTTTGGAATTAGTGCACTTTGCAGTGAATAAAAACAATTGGTAAAATTCTTAATAAGTTAAAACAGCATGGTATATGTGTATGCCCAAAATAGCGTTAAGGGAATAGTGAGAGACACTATAACATAATGGAATAGTGGAAGACACTATAACACCCCCACCGTTAATTTGAGGCTCCGACGAAATTATATTATTTTTGCCGGGTTGTTTATAGTAGTTACGTTTTTTAATTGTACTTTCGGAATATATGTTTTTGTATTCTTGAAGAAGTATATAAAAATAATTAAGATACATATTGATATAATAATTGAGATATCTATGCTAAAACTAAGTATTTTTGAGTTCTTATCTGTATATAGTACTTGTTTCAGTGTTTCTTCATATTCTATTTGTTTTAGATATAAAGATTCAATTTTTATGTCTGCAAGTGTTGTATTACTATTGTCTTTAATTTTTGTTATGAGATTAGGTAGGATAAACTTATCTTGTATTTTTAGTTTAACATTTGTAAAAGTTTTATTTAACGTGTTTATTTCACAATTTTCAAATTTTATCAAGTAATTTCCTGAAATTTTTAATTTAGCTTTATTGCAATTGTGCGATATGTTACTATTGAATTGTTTGAGAACTAATATGCCTGGAATTATTTCAACTATTTCTTGTTTATTAAATGTTTGCATTTTGCAGTTAGCTTCTTCAAAATTTAATATATTACTCAAGCAATTATCATTGATGTTTATTAGATTCCTTTTTAAGTTATCCTTAATGTACGTAGTATAAATATTGTTTTCTAAATCTATGAGGACATCAGAATGATTAAGTTGTATGGATTTATTATTCTTGTCAGGTATTGGTACGAATGTCACCATGGATAGTGGGTCTTGTGAAAATTGTGGTATAGAAAGAATAATGATGATGTTACTGTCGTGAAGTGCTATGGATACCTTAATGTTGGTATAACTGTCAAAGTCTGGGATTAGGTTAAGTTCGGTTTGAGTAAGAATATCTGTGGGGATAATTCCCAGTTTTCCGGAGAAAATAATTTGTCCGATGTCATCTACATGTTGGCGTAAGAGTGAGATGTCGTTGTTAATCTGATATATGTGTTCTATAAATGTTATCTCGTCTTCTATGGTTGCGATTTTATTTCCTATAATATTTTTGAATTTAGTTAAGTAATTTCCAATTGTGTTTTGCTGGTAATTTATATGATTGGTAATATTCTGGATTTGGGAGTTCATGACATTATTAATATAAGTTAAATTGTTCATCTTGCTTGTTAAGTTTTCGTCATTTGTGTGTAGTAATTTAAGAGTTTTACTTATTTGTTCTTCGTCGTCGCTGTCCATTGTACCTGCAATCACTTTTAGGCCTTTACCTATAATGTTTAGTAAAGCCCGTTTCCTTCGAAAATGTGGGTTAAGATTTTCTATTTTTGCCTTCAACAGCATAAAGTTCCTGTTTACTGTATCCATTAATCTTTTTGATTCGGTACTTGATGTCTTAAGGATGTCCATGTTGGTCTTGATTATTTCTAAAGTACGTTCGTATTCTGTTGTGTTTATTATGTGTAGTATTTTGATGTAGTGTTCAACGATTTTGGTATCCCCTGTTTTGATTGGTATATAGCCGTTATTGTATGATAGGTCCTGTACGTCGATGGTTTGGGCCCTGACGGTTGGAACAATTGTTATCATTATTATGATCCATTTAATCATCTAAAACAAAAAAAAATTATTTAATTGTTGCTTTGATTTTGGGATTCTTTTTGTCTTGGTATTTCTTAGTAGGTCTAACGTGAGTTTTGTAATATTTATGTCCGGTTCCTATCGTCTGTATGTGGTCATCGTCTATTTTTTCTGCATTAACTTTCCTGTATTTCCTGTGGTTTTTCCCACCTCTTATCTCCTTAATATAATTTAGTCCTCCTTCTAATTCAAAATCCTTCCGATTTTCGTTTAACTTCTGAGTATATTTTTCTTTTTTTTCTGTATATCTATCCTCGTGTACTTTGCCATTTACAAAATCAATCGGCTTGATGCCGGTCGTGCTATGTATTGTGTTATTATAAAAACCTATTATTCTTGTCATTTTATCTTCCATACTTTCGTCTTTGTTTTCTTTATCATGTCTTAGTAAGCGTATGTGTTCGTTTATTGTGTTGTGTAATCTTTCAATATCGGCATTGGACGTATGATTACTATTTGAGGTATAGTGAATATCTATATTCTCCTTTTTTAAAAATTCTTGCATCGGTATGGCCCTAAATCCTAATTCGTTGTCTACGATAATTTTATCCATTTTCCCGTAGGTATTGATTATCAGCAATAGTTTTGTTTTGAATTCCGTCCAGGTCCTACCGTTTATTTGAAATGCTAAAGCGAATTTTGAGAATTTGTCGATTGCTGTCATAAAGAGTTTCTTATGTAAGGTATAAAATACGTCTATGTGTAATATTTCGAGAGGTTTATGTGGGGTTTCCGTAATTTTATAAGGGATCTTTGGAGGTTTTCTGTCATATTTTTCTAAATTACAAATTTCACAGTTATTTATGAACTGAGTTATCCTTTGTTTCAATTTAGGATTGTAAATTCGCGTAATTAATTCCTTATATACCGCTTGAATTCCTCTATGGTTTTTGTTAAGGTGTTCATTTTTAATAATTTCGGTTAACCGATTTTCATCTTCTATGTCTTCTGTCATGAGTGTAGATCTAAGTACTTTAAAATTTGTGTTATTTGAAAATAGTTCTTCATAAACATTTTTAAACATTGTATAAAATTCTTCTTCGATAAAGATAGCGTTCAGCTGTGTTGGGTTAAAATGATTCTTTAGTATTGTAATTGCTGTTTCTCTGTCCATTTCCTTCATAGAAATTATTTTTCTTTTATTTTTAAAAACAGATTTATTTTTTATTTTTAATGATCCAGAGGTTGTTTTCATTATAACTACTTGGTTTTTAAACATATTAATTGGTGAAGTAGTACTTTTTATCGTTGCACTGTCACATTCTAGTGTATTAATGCTGGGTTCGGTTTCAATCCTTGACAAAGCGTCGGCATTACTATTCTTTGTTCCTTTCTTGTACCTAATTTCGTAATCGTATTCAGATAATCTTAATCTCCACCTAACAAGTTTTGAATTGGGTTCCTTTATAGAAAAGAGCCATGTTAATGGCTTGTGATCCGTTTCTATTGTAAATTTGCGACCAAAGAGGTAGGGCCTAAAATATTTTGTAGCCCAGATGATGGCCAACAATTCTTTCTCTATTGTACTATAATTTATTTCGTGTGTATTAAGGGTGCGACTTGCATAGCATATTGGGTGATTATCTTGCGAAAGCACTGCTCCCAAAGCATAATTGCTCGCGTCCGTTGTCAATGTAAATGTTTTAGAAAAGTCTGGATATGCTAATATTGGATCATGTGTTAGTAGGGTCTTGAGGGTGTTAAAACTTTTTTCGTACTCTGGGTCATTTATGTTTAACTTTGAATCTTTCTTTAAGTATTTAGTCATTGGTTTAGCGATAGATGAGTAGTCTTTTATGAATTTCCTGTAGTAACCTGTGAGCCCTAAAAATTGCTTGATTTGTTTTGCCGTTTTGGGTATTGGAAAGTTAACAACGCATTCTATATTTTTAGGATTGGGCTTGACTCCCTCCGTTGTGATTATGTGCCCAAGGAACTCTGTTTCCTTTTTTAAAAATTCTGATTTATCCAGTTGGACTTTTAGGTTTGCCTCCTGTAATCTTGCGAAAATAAGCCTGAGTGAGTTCATATGTTCCTGTAAGGATGTTGAAAATATGATTATGTCGTCCAGGTATACCAGGAAGATTTTATTGATATAATCTTGGAGTAAATTGTTCATCAATCTCTGAAACGTTGCAGGGGCTGTTTTTAGTCCGAAAGGCATTCGCAGAAATTCATAGTGTCCTCCTTCGACACTAAATGCGGTTTTGTGGATGTCTTCTTCCTCTATCTCGATTTGGTGGAAACCCTTCGCCAGATCGAGTGTAGTGATATACTGGCTTCTTCCCAGTTTTTCAAGAATCTCGTCTATGTTCGGGATGGGGAACTTGTCATCGATCGTTACTTCGTTCAGCTTACGATAGTCGATTACAAGTCTCCATTTTGGTTTTCCGCTGGCATCGACCTTCTTCGGCACGATCCAAATTGGGGCTGAATAGGGAGAATTGCTATTCCTGATTATCTTATTTTTCAACATCTCTTGGATTTGATCTGTAACTTCTTTTTTGTGTACGTACGGGTATCTATACGACTTGGAAAATATGGGTATATTGTTTGTAGTTCTAATTCTATGTTTTATTGCGGAAGTAAACGAAAGTCTATCACCTTCTTGGTAAAAAATATTATGATATCTATTTATTATTTGTAATAGTTGTGATTTTTCTTCAGGGTTTAAATGTCCTATTCTAATTTGATCATTCAATGGTTTAAATTCTTTATTCTCGATTATACTAAAATTTTCGTGATCTACCTTTTGCGTAGTCACGCGATTAGTTTCAGATAGCAAGTTTATTTCTACTTCTCCACTTTCCACATTTAAAATTCCTTCTCTTACAATATTTCCGTCCTTTTCTTCCTTATAATATACTAGGTCAGAGTTATCTGGTGCTATTATCCTTTTTTTATTTACGTTTCCGTTTTCGAAGTGCATAGGGAGTGTCTTGTTACCGATGGTTATTTCCTTCTTTCCATAATCGATACAGGCATTTAGTGGTACCAATATATCGTTACCTATCAGACCGTCGAAAAAATTATGAAATCTTATTATATAAAATTCTAGTGTTTTATTTGTTCCAATGTCGCTAAATTCTTCGAACATAGGTATTATGGCTTTTTCGTCAACGTAAATTTGATGTTGAAGAGTTTTAATTAAAAGTGGGCTGGTTGAATGAATTCTTTTGGGTTAAATCCCCGGATTTAAAATTGAGTTTGTTGCGCCTGTGTCTATTATAAGTTTTATAAACCCTATCCTTGTCTTTATTGTTATAAATGGTAATTTATTCTTGAGGCTGACTCCTGAAAATTTTCAGCTACTTCTATTTTTCCTATGTCCATAGGTTCTGGTTGGTTTCTAGAATTTGGTCTTTGGAATGATGGATTTTGAGGACTGGTGTTTTGTGGGTTTGCTTGTTGGTATGGGCGGTGTTGTTGGTATGGTCGGTGTTGTTGGAATGGTTGTTGGTATGGTCGGTGTTGTTGGAATGGTTGTTGGTATGGTCGGTGTTGTTGGTAATCTCTTCCGTTATTTTGGGGCACTGGTTGGAAATTCTGTCTGTTGAATGGTTGTTGGGGGTTCCCGTATTGTTTTCTATTCCTACTATCTTTTTTATTGTATTGTGTATTGGTTCTATAGTTATTATTCCTATGGCTTGAATGATTTTTAAACTCTGGGCCGTCCCCGTTACTATTCCCTATATGTGCGTATCCGGCTTGGAACAGTATGTCCATAGCTTGTTCCAAGTCTTCTGGGTTCCTACAGAATAGGAAGGATTTCATTGGTTCAGGGATCTTGTTTTTAAAGATGTTGAGGGCAGTGCGCTTGTTGTTCATCGCGCTCTGTCTAGTTGCTTCGGTTTCCCCTAAAATAACTACCAATTTGTTATTTAATCTGTGTAACCTGGTTTTCATGTCGTTGTAGAAATCTAGAGTGTTTGTTCTAAAGGTCACGCTTCGTAATTCGTCAAAGAGTTCTTCGCAGGAACGTCTGTCTCCGAAATTATTCTGTAGTATGGTTTTAATCTCTGTCCACGAAGTCGCGTGGCAGTTTATTTCTATTGCCTGTCTTGCCTTTCCTTTGAGTTTTGACTTTATCACGTCCGAAAAAAGTAGTTGGGACAGTGCGTCATATGTTTGTAGGTGTGGGTGTATTCGGTCAATGAGTGTGGTGAACGTTTGTAGGTCTCTTGAGTCGCCACAGAATTCAGGTAAGTTGTTTAGGTATTTCAAAGGGTTTATAGTTAATCTGTTTGGGTTTTCAGCCTGTACTGCCATTTTTAAGTTAAAAAAATATATATATAAATTTGGGAAAGGAAAAAGGAAATTCTCTCTTACACACGAATGCGTTTTTCTCTTTTATTTTTATGTTTTAAATAATTTTTCTTTGCTTTGGTTTTTATCAATGTTATTTTATGTAGGAGTTCTTGCAACTTTTCGATTTCTTGTTCTCCGGGCGTATACAGTAATTTTCTTTCAATTTCTGACTCTATGCTTATCTTTTCAGTTACATACATTTAATAATAATAATAATATTAATAAATAAATATAATATGAATTTTAAATAATAATAATAATAAAATTTAGCTAATCGAATTCTTACTTTTTGATGCTGTTGTTGAAAATTATATTGTTTCTACTGTTGAGTTTAAAGTTGATTAGGATGTGTTTCCAAGGATGAGAAAATTGTCACTATGTTGAGTTTAAAGTTGATTAGGATGTGGTTCCAAGGATGAAAAGAAAATTGTCATTATGTTGGAGTTGAATGATGAATTGTCAATATGGATGTGTCTTCGGCTTCTGTATGGATATATTATTGATAAGGGTAAATCTTTTTATCCTTTTTTTTCACCTTTCTTCCGTTGTGTTGTTTTTTTTTTTTTTTGGATTCGTTCTTCAATCTTATGAAGTTCAAATGTCACATTAACTAAAGTTTTTTTTTTCACAAAAATTTGTATGTCCTTTAATCTTTTAAAGGATTCGTTCTTCAATCTTATGAAGTTCGAATGTCACATTAACTAAAGTTTTTTTTCACAAAAATTTGTATGTCCTTTAATCTTTTAAAGGATTCGTTCTTCAATCTTATGAAGTTCGAATGTCACATTAACTAAAGTTTTTTTTTTCTCACAAAAAATTTGTATGTCCTTTAATCTTTTAAAGGATTCGTTCTTCTAATTTTTTTTTCTTTACCCGTTACGGATATTGAAATATCCAATATCCTTTCTTATTTAACTCGAATTTAAATGATTTACACACAAGGATACACGGGTATCCTACCGACTGCGCCACTTTTTTCCTCGAAACGAGGGATAACGAAAAAAAAAATAAAACAACTGGGTTTAAGGTTCAATCAATAATAATCATCTTTCTTTATTTTCTACTTTCTTAAATACTATTATTTTGTTTATTGTTGCATTTTGGAAATATAAATTTAAAATAAGTGTTTGCATAATAATTCTTAAGAAATTTTGTCTGGTGCATTTTGCACTTGATCAAGGTATAACAATTCTTTGGAAAAAATATATAATTAATAAATATGTATTGGAATTAATAAGGTTACTAATGTTGCATTTTCGTTAGCGGAAATGCACCTGAGAATACAGTTATTAAAATTCTTTGGAATTGGACAAATTAATAAATACAAATAATAAAGTTATTAAAATTATTTGGAATTAATGGTACATTTTTGTTAACTGTTGCATATTCGTTAGCGGAAATGCACCTGAAAATACAATCAATAAAGTTATTAAAATTCTTTGGAATTAATACACTTGGACAAATACTAATAATAAAGTTGTTAAAGTCATTTGGAATTAATGGTACATTTTTGTTGACTGTTGCATTTTCGTTAGCACTTGGACAAACAATTCTTTGGAAAATACAATTTACCATAGTTATAATTCTTTGGGAAAATACAATTAATAGAGTTATAAATATATATATTAAAATTCTTTGGAATTAGTGCACTTTGCAGTGAATAAAAACAATTGGTAAAATTCTTAATAAGTTAAAACAGCATGTGTATATGTGTATGCCCAAAATAGCGTTAAGGGAATAGTGAGAGACAATATAACATAATGGAATAGTGGGAGACACTATAACACTGTGTCATCATCAGTCTATTGGTCACAGGAAGACCAATAGACTTTATCTCTCGAACTCTCAGAAAGCAAGAAGAAAATTATGCCACAAATTAACGCGAAATGCTAGCGATTGTGTGGACATTAGAAAACTTACGAAATTACTTGTATGGTTCAGCAAAAGTGAAAATCTTAACTGACCATCAGCCACTTACATTTGCTTTAAACAATAAAAACAGCAATAGTAAATTAAGAAGATGGAAAGCACTTCTTAAAGAATTTAATTAAGAACTGAAATACAGGCCAGGAAAATCAAACGTGGTAGCTGATGCACTTTCAAGAACACCATAAATAAATTCATTAACCTCTACGCAGCACAGTGATGAAAGTTCACCAGAAGATCTTATCCCATTCGCTAATGCTCCAATAAACGTTTTTAAGAATCAAATCTTTCTTAACTTTGATGACAGTACAACGTATAAATTTGAAATTATATTCCCCACATACCATCGTCATACCATCACACAAAGTGTTTACAGTGAAGGAGATCTTATAACAATACTCAAAAGGTATCTTAATCCGTCAGTCGTGAATGGCATTAACACCAATGAAGAAACTTTAGGAAAATTACAAAAGATATATCCCACTCATTTTAGAAATTACAAAGTTAGATTCACAAGAGAAATCGTAAAGGATCTGACAGACGAAATTGCTCAGGAAACCGAAATACTTAAGGAACATAAAAGAACGCATAGAAACAGCAAAGAAAATAAAATTCAACTTTAAAATAATTATATTTTCCGAGTATGCAATACAAAATAAATCAAATAGTAAAACAATGTAGTATTTGCAAGGAACAAAAATATGAAAGACACTCAAATAATCCGATATTGAAGGCAACACCGATTCCCCAATACCCAGGACAAATGGTTCACTTAGATCTTTTTTATACTAACCACAAGGTTATACTCACAGGTATTGACAAATTTTCTAAATACGCACAGGCATCCCGTGCAGTGGTAGACATTAAAGAACCACTTCGCGAAATAATAACTTCTCTTGGATACCCCAAACAAATTGTTGTAGATGACGAAAAATCCTTAGCAGCCGCGTGAATAAGATTTATGCTTGAAGATCAGTATGGTATTGAAATATACAGGCTCCACTATACGTAAGCGCCTCGAACGGACAAATAGATAAATATCAAACTGCTCAGATTCACCTTTCATAGCATTCAACACTGGACATGTGAAGTTACAAATAGGTTCATTTAAACTCGTTCATTCAATAAACATTTCCGAATATCAACTAACATTGCAGGAACTCCAACAAACAATTGCCCATAAATTAAGTCCTACATTATGAATTATCCCAAACACAAATAGCCTTCGATAAACTAAAATTAAAAGAAACAAAATAAAAAAAAAAAAAACAAAAGGTCAATAGATTTCTTAGGAACGATCTGGAAATGGATCGCCGGTAGCCCGGATCACGAAGATCTCATGATAATAAATGGAAACTTAAATGAATTGAAAAATAATAATAAAATAATAATAATAGAAATGTATTTGAATCTATAAATAGTTTAATGGAAAGAGTCTAAAGTCGGAATTTTAAATTTATTTATATTATCTTAGAAATAAAAATACTTAAAGAAAAAATTGATACTAATAACAGAATATATAAATATCGAAGAAGCACTAGAATTTGCAGAAACAAAGGTAGCCAGTAGTGTTGGAAAGTTTATATTTATTGTAAGCCTACCATTAACATGTAAAGACACCTGCGAGTCAAAATTAATAAAACCAGTACAGAAAAATAATATTATTTATAAGATAAAAAATGGTGAGATACTTAAATGTAATGAAACAATTTTTGCAATAACAGAGAAATGTAAAACTTTAAATGATTTAAAATAAATGATTTAAAATAAAAGATAAAATGATTTATGTAATAAAAACAATATTTTAGATATAACTAATAATAAATACTTGCCTAATCTCCTAAAAGGAAAGAAATCACATTGTCCTGTTACTAATGGATTTCACATACCAGAAGTAGAAACCGTGCTACCAGGTTTAGTGATACAAAATGAATTTAATGGAACTATACACAATAATGAGGAACAAATTAATTTAACCGGAACTTATTTGATCCAATATAGAAATGCAGCAGTTAAAATTGCAAATCAAGAGTACAACTTTACGGAAACAGTGCAGTTCAGGCCTTTACCCGCAATTATCAGGGTACCATCCATAAATTCTTATGAAGAAACACTTACCCTTCAAGTCGACGATAAATTTATTGGAAGGAAGACAAATTAGTGGTTTCAAATTCAATCTTTCAACTATATTTTTAATACTTACGACTTTAATAGGGTTACGAGAACCTAAGGAAAAGAAAAACAGCTTCGGTTCACATATCCGCGCCACTTCAGCAACCCGAAACCAAAATCGGGCAAAACTCAGCATTCTTTATCACGAACGCGGACGTTCGAAATTAAGGGCGGAGGAGTCACCACAAAATATATTGAAATTCCCATAAAATAAATATGTACGTATGTACATATAAAAATATGTTTGAAACGAACACTATTTAACCTCATGCAGTTGTTTATAAAATATTCATATTTCATTTATATCCGTTCCCATTAAAACTGCTGATGACATGTCTACCAACAACAGGTGATTCGCCAAATAAAGCATTTTAGTTTAGTTAAGTTATTCCCAAAAAGGTACTAACCTCTGTGAGCGCCAGGCGTTGTTTTGTGAAAAAAAAATGTCTTAAATTAATATTTAAATTAAAGTTGAGGGTATTTTCATTTAAAAAACCGATAGGTGAGAGGTAATTTATGTTATTCCAACTAAACACCTTCTGTTCATTAAATATTTGTTTGATATGATGATTTTGGTGTACATACCGATTGGAGTTATTTTTGAATGGGAATAAATATACGAGTTTGAGTACCGTCTATTTAATGACTCGAAATTTTTTTGAATACAACATCTCAAAATTTTCCTTTTAAATATTTCCATTTCTTTCATAACAGTAGGTGAAATGCTAAACCAAATAGCAAAACCGTATTAGAAAACTGGTCTTATACTGGTTTTATATAAAAGAAGCTTAGTTTTGCTGGGTAAGTTTTTGTTATACATCACTTTTGAAAATGCACCCATTATCTTAAATGATTTGTTTAAAACAAACCTGGCGTGTCTATTAAGTTTAAACAGATTATTAAAGTTTATTCCTAGATATTTTAGATTATCAACAAAACAGATCTCAATACCATCTAGAAAAAGATTTAACATTTTACTTTCTGGAACAACAAAATTTTTACATTTCCCCGATGCATTGCGGATACAAATTCCTTTACTCTTAGAAGCATTTATTTTGATTCCCCATTCATCATAAAATTGCTTTACAAGTTGAATGATGATTCGAAAGTTAAAAATGTAGCAATTGCGGTGGAAATCACACTGCTAACTACAGAGGCTGTCCAGTTTTTTCCATGGTAAGGAAAACCACTCAAAAACTAAATACTCCTGCTAAGCACCAACAATATCGAGCAAATGCTCATTATCCTCGGTTAGCCCAACCAACAACACATGTTTCATACGCTGATATGGTAAAAACCAATCATACTGCAGTACATAAAGCGACACCGACAACTAATTCTACTGCTAATTAGCAATCGCATCCTAAAGAACAAACACCATCTGGTAATTTTAATCGTCTCGAAGCAAGCATCGAGACATTAGTGCATTCGATAAACAGTTTTATGAGCTCTATGAGCAGCATGATGCAAGAAATGGTACGCATGCAATCTACTATGTTGCAGGCGTTACTTAACAAACCATGAACTGTTTAAAAATATGTTTCTGGAACGCAAACGGCTTGCGCCAACACAAAAATGAACTCGAGTACAAATTGATGTCATGCTGGTTGCAGAGACTCACTTAACAACAAATAGCTTTTTTAAAATAAATGGCTATATCTTATATGACACCAAAGACCCCCGTGGCAGAGCATGTGGTGGTTCAGCAATACTAATAAAGGCTCGAATCAAACATTATTTACTGTGTGATTTTTGTGAAGATTACCTACAAGCAACAAACATCTGTATTGAAGAATTTCATCAAAACTTAGTTATTTCTTCGATTTATTCACCTCCTAGGTTTCAAATATCAGAGAGTCAATACAGCGATTTCTTCAAATCACTAGGTCCCAGTTTCATAGCATCAGGCGACTACAACGCTAAACATACGTTTTGGGGATCACGCCTAATAACTCCAAAAGGTCGTGTTTTATTTGACACAATTTCAAAAATGCGTCTGAATGTGATATCGAGTGGACAACCCACCTATTGGCCTACTGATCGACAAAAAATACCGGATGTTATTGATTTTGGGTATTCCAAGAGAAACGATTAAAGCTGAAGCGTCACTTGAATTATCCTCAGATCATTCACCCACTATCGTCTATATATGGGACAAACAAAACATCATATCACCAATGACTATCACAAGCATTAATTGGTTGAAATATAGAAAGTATCTTAGTACTCATTGTTCGGAAAACATCCCGCTAAGAACACCTGAAGACGTAGAGCGGAGTCTTATTGATTTTGACCAAAACCTCAAATCAGCTGCCCAACATTCAACAATAACCCGACAATTAGCTAGATACAATCAAATTTAAGAAAAATTCGTAGAGAATGGCAATCACAGAGATCTCCTCAACTTAAAAGCAGACTTAAAGAATGCACGAACCGGCTAAGAGACATGCTGGAATTTCGAAGAGTAGCATCCCTGAAAAACTATTTGGAGACCTAAACGCAACTCCTCAATCAGATTATTATGGCGTGCTTGTAGAAACCTTAAAAGGCCAGTCTTACGTAAGCCTCCCTAGCGAACTTCAGCTGGAGGCTGGGCAAGGAGTGATACCGAAAAAGGAAATTTATTTGCTGCGCATTTGAAAAAGGTTTTTACCCCAAATATATCGACTGATATAGTTGAGTTGCCAATTGTCGAGGCTAGTGCTGCAGTACCGATAAGATTTGAATTTGGTGATATTGAAAAGGCAATAACGGATTTGAACACCAAAAAAGCCCCTGGCGTTGATAAAACCAGTAACAAGATGTTAATTGAGTTGCACCGTGTAGCTGAATCGTTCTTTTTATTTTTAATGCCATTTTACGTTTTGAGTACTTTCCCACAGAGTGGAAGGTGTCCTTGGTTACCATGATTCCTAAACCAGGAAAAGACCACACAAAAATTGAATCATACAGACCTATAAGACTTTTGTCAAATATGTCAAAGCTGTTTGAGAGAATGTTAATAACTAAGTTTAACCCTATTCTAAGTGACAAAGAATGCATTCCAAACCATCAATTCGGCTTCAGGAAAAAACATAGTACGATCGAACAAACTCACAGGTTAGTTAATGTTGTTAAGAAGACTTTTGAAGAGAGAAAATATTGCTCTGCGCTTTTTATTGACGTTTCTCAAGCATTCGATAAGGTATGGCATGAAGGCCTAATATATAAGCTAAAACTGAATTTTCCCGTAAACCTATATAAGCTGCTAGATAGTTATTTAACCGAACGAAAATTTATTGTGAAAGAAGGAGATTTTTTGAGCTCACCCCAGCCAATCGAAGCCGGAGTTCCCCAAGGTAGTATATTGGGGCCCTTTTTATACTTATTGTATACTTCAGACATGCCAACTAGTAACCGAGTTCACACATCGACATTTGCTGACGACACAGCTTTTTTGAGCATTCACGAAAGACCCGAAGTAGCATCACGATATTTACAAGACCACATATTTAATTTAGAAAAATGGTTGAAGAAATGGAGAATAAAAGTGAATGAACAAAAATGTACTCACATAACTTTCACACTGCGTAGAAAATCTTGCCCCCTTATTCGGATAAATAACCAAACGATACCTCAGCTTTCAGACGTTAAATATCTCGGCATACATCTTGACCGGCGCCTTACATGGAAACGGCACATAGAAACAAAGTTAACACAAATGAAGTTGAAAGCAGTCCAACTAAACTAGTTAATTGGCAGAAATTCTACTCTAGCTTTAGATTGCAAACTTTTATTATACAAGTCAATTCTAAAACCAATATGGTATTATGGGGCACTGCCTCAGCTACCAACGTAGAAAAAATTCAAAGGCGCCAAAATAAGATTCTTCGTATAATTACATCTGCTCCTTGGTATATAAAAAACTCGAACATCCATAAAGATCTAAACGTGCCATCAGTTAAAGCAGAAATAGCGAAACTTACCATAAGGTATTTAAAGAAGCTTGAAACTCATCCGAATCCACTGGCCCGTAACATATTAACTGAAGGTGGGTACATTCGACTAAGAAGGAGGGACACTGCTTCTCTCATCCGTACATCAGAGGGATAACCCACAAATTACAGTAACCGTGAAACATACATGTTTTTTTTCAGCACTGGTTGGACTTAACAAGTATATTTTTAGACTTAAGATATGAGTAATTATTGATAGTTCAATTATATTGAAGATACAATAAATAAAAATTGCGAAAAAAAAGTTGAAGATGATTAGAAACTGTTCTTAAAGCAACACTAGGAGATTCGCTATGAGAATAGATTAAATCAACTAAATTCTAAAAAAAATTGAATTTAAAATTATAAATAAAAATAGACATAAAAGCAAGCTTTTTCTAAAAGATGCATTAGTTCATGCCGAAATGATGCAATTCCTTAGACATAAAAATATTGAATCATACTCATACACACCGCTTGAACAGAAACGTTCTAGTATGGTTATAAGGGGCTTATACTATAAAACCGATACACAGATTATTCGAAATGAAATTGACTTACTTGTTCCTAATCGAGTGGATAATGTCTCAATGCTTTTTCAAGGAAAAATGGTTTTGATACTGGGTTATTTTTATTTACATTATTACCGGGCAAACCCTGCAATGAATTATCTGGTATAAAATATATTTTAAATCAGAGAATAACATGGGAATCCCCTAAGAGGAATTTAAAGGAAATACAATGCTGGGGTCACATGTCGCGTAATTGTAATAGACCTTTTGCTTGTGTTAAATGCGACAAAAGTCATGGACCAGGGAAATGCACATTCGTTTCGGATAACGATCACTTATCCTTTTGCAATAATTGTAAACAATTTGGTAATCCTTCTAATTTTAAAGGCTGTTCTGCTTATAAAAAATATGTTTATATAAAGATAGAAATCGAAGGGCTTCTAACAATGTTGCTTCTGCCTTAAGAAACTCTAACGTCATTTACCCTAGTAAATCTTTTGCCAGTCTTTTCCAATCTTCAAATTCTAATTGTCCAGTAAAATCTAATTCTATTTCCCCTTTAATGAACGATTTATTGAAAATTGTGAAAATACTTTGTGAACCTGCAACTTTAACTTTAGAAGATAAAATTAGCAAATTTATTGGAAATTATAAAAAACTTTCATTGGAGGAGGCAAAAGATCAATGTCGCAGTCTTCTTGTTGAAGTAAGAAATGCTTATGATCCGTAATGTATTTAACCTTCTTTCGTTTAATCTTAGATCGCTCATTGAAGTTAGTCCAAGAGTAGATCTATTGAATACTTTAGTCTCCAATAATATAGATATTGCCTTTGTTCAAGAAACACATCTGAATGATAGGCATAGGGTTTCGCTTGCTAATTACAATTTTTTAGAGATAATAGTTCGCAAAGAGTTGCAATTATTTTAAGAAAATCGATCAAATATACTAAGATCAAAATTATATTCCATGTAATTTTAACTCGAATAAATTAAAGAATGGGTTATCAATCATTAGTAAAATATCACAAAATTTTGATGGTTTTTTTTATAGGAGGTGATTTTAATTCAAAACATATTTCATGGGACGATTCTTTATGTAATGCTAATGGAAATTTATTTTTTAATTTTTTTGCAACAAAACACGTTATATTTTGAACGCATCTGTCATACTGAGCCAACATACCCTAATGGATCCTCTTTTCTGGATAATTTTTTAGTTAACTGAAATTTTATAGACTTGTTGAATATAAATTTTAAAACATCTTGTTTACCTACGTTTTCGTATCATTATCCACTTAAACTTTGGATTAAATTAATAGACTTTGAAATTATTTTAAATCCACCAGCTGCATTTATATCTTATAAAAGAACAAACTGGGAACACTGCAGAGAAGATATTTCCAATAGAAATCTTACAAGACCCAATTTTACACGAACTTCAAAATTACTTTTCAGATATTTACACTGGTACCGCTTCAGGAAGAGACACTTCAGAAATGTTATATACTATTAGGAACACTCTTAACGATGTTCCATGCCTACACGTCTTTTCTGAGCACTTTTTATCAATTAATGCTCAAAACTGAGAATCTTACAACTTTAAATAACTTATCAGTTCATTGTAAATTAATTAACAATAAAAAATCTTGTGGTTTGGATAAAATTTCTAATTTTGTTATAAAACAGCTCCCTGTAAACGCATTAGAATACCTCTTGATTATTTTCAATAACTGTTTAAATAATTCATATTTTCCAGCTTCATGGAAAATTTCAAAATTTGTTCCTGTACAAAAGAAAGCAAATAATACTAATATCAGTAATCTGCGGCCAATTTCATTACTTTCAAATTTAGGGAAACTTTTCGAGAAAATAATAAGGGAAAAAATGCACATAACGTTAAATGAAATATATATTCCAGATCTCCAATTTGGCTTCAAAAATGTTGATGCTCAACTTAAATTTCAAAACGATGTGGTCTCTAATCTTCGTAGCCGTTTTTGTACAGTAGCAATTTCATTAGATGTTGAAAAGGCTTTCGACAATGGTATTCTTTTCAAGATGATTGAAATTGGATTTAGCGCAATCACTGTTTAGTTTAACAAAGCTTTTTCTCTGAAATATCATTTTGTTTTCAATTTAATAATAAACTATCTGATTTCGGGAATATTAGCTGTGGTGTACCTCAAAGTTCAATTTTGGCGCCACACCTTTACAACATTTTTATGTATGACTTCCCTCACATTGTTTCCAACTCTACTGGTCTGCTTTATGCCGATGACTCTCTCCTCTATTCTCATAGTGAATCTTTAAGACAAGTTTCTAACCATCTTCAACTCGTAAAGCAATTTTATGATGAATGGGGAATCAAAATAAATGCTTCTAAGAGTAAAGCAAGTTGTATTCGCAATGCATCGGGGAAATGTAAAAATGTTGTTGTTCCAGAAAGTAAAAGGTTAAATCTTTTTCTAGATGGTGTTGAGATCCCTTTTGTTGATAATCTAAAATATCTAGGAATAAACTTCACTAATCTGTTTAAATTTTATAGACACGCCAGGGTTGTTTTAAACAAATCATTTAAGATAATGGGTGCATTTTCAAAAGTGATGTATAACAAAAAATTACCTTACAAAACTAAGCTTCTTTTATATAAAACCAGTATACGACAAGTTCTCCTATACGGTTTTGCTACTTGGTTAAGTATTTACCTACTGTTATGAAAGAAATGGAAATATTTGAAAGGAAAATTTTGAGATGTCGTATTCAAAAAAGTGTCGAGTCATAAAATAGACTGTATTTCTCAGAAAGTTTATAAATAGACTGGTACTACACCAAAATCATCCTATCAAACAAATATTTAATGAACAGAAGGTGTTTAGTTGGAGTAACATAAATTACCGTTCACCTATCGGTTTTTTAAATGAAAATACCCTTTAATTTAAATATTAATTTAAGACATTGTTTTTTTAACAAAACTACGCCTGGCACTCACAGAGGTAATACCTTTTTGGGAATTTTGTGTTTCATTTAATTTTTTAAATTTTTATTTGTAATTTAGATGTAAGTGTATTTTAAGAGTCCTCCTCTTTAGATAAGCTAGCCTCGGGAGCAAGGGCATATTAACTTTTGTACTAAACTTCTTTAGTTTATTCTTCTTATTTTAATGGTTAAGCAATATGCTGTAGTAAATTATTGTTTTTAAGATAATACATTATAGTCTTAAGTAATCTTTTTTTATTTCTTATTTAGAAAAAATTCTTTTACTGTAAAGAAAAGGCTCAAAAAATATTAACTTTAACTTCGATTTACTTTCAATTGTCGAAAGTAAATCGAGTAAAATTTCCATTTGTTTCATTAAATATTTATTTATTTAATATTTTTCTTATATTTGCAGGATTTTGATGATTTTGACTTTTGAATTATATACATACACTGCTTTACAGTAAAAATTGCATTTTTGTTAGGTTTTCTAGGGGATGCTGATCACAAAAAAAGTATTTTTTTTATTTCTGCCAGTGACAAGATTAAAAAAGATTAAAATGCTCGAATATAAAACACTCTAACAAAAAAAAAAAAAAAAACAAAACAAATATGTATATATATAGATAAAGGATTTTATAGAAAAAATAAATGATAATGTTTACTTTTTTATTAGAGCATTTTTATTCTGTCGGTACATTGTGTCTTAAATTTTTTAAACCAAATATGAAAATTATCAAACCATAGATAGGTATTTTCTTTGTTTTGGTTATAGCAAAACATATGGTCTTCCGTTTATTTTTCTCTTTCTGATAACTTTGTTACGGACCGGTTGACGTAGCGAGGTTTCCGTCTAGCTCGTTGTTTTCTTTATCTTTTCAGGGGGTCCCAACCCTTCCCGCTAGCCGCGTATCCGAACAAAAAAAAATTACATTGCAAAACTAAAAATTCAAAATAACAGACAAATAGACTGATACCACACGAACACAATTTCCAGAGACGGATGGTATTCTCTGGACGAGCCCTCCCAACCTTGTCGCGGTTGCATCCACAAACTTGTCTTCACGCGACCCACATTCCACCTGACCTCCTCCACACTTACCTTTCCATCACCACCTGTACCTTAAAACACTTAAGCCGACATAGTATTATTTTGTTTTCAGCTTACAAGATATGACATTTATTGAAATAAAATATTAATATTAAAAAAAATTAAAAACTTAAAATTTCTCAATTAAAATATATATACTTAAAAAATGTAATCAATAAAAGTAATTAAATAAAATAAATAAAAAAGGAACAAAAAAAAACTACTACTAAAATTTGTTTTTATTTTTGCAGTGTAAGAAATTGTGTATATACGTATATCTCTTTTCGATTATTTCAAAATTATTAAAAATTATCATAAATTATATGGTTACCTTCTATTGCAGGGCTCAAGCTATTAATACTTTCCTAATATAGGTTTTATCTCGAATCTTTACTTTTATACCTAAAGGAGCTCCCTGAGAGTACAAAACTTTTGTCTACCACTGTGCAGACTAATAACTCACGTACGACGCTTCAGCTCTACATATGAAAACCTTTTAATAAAAAAAAAAACTCTACACAAATCGCGAGATATATGTACATTAATTAATCAATATTTTGTTATTTTTTTTTTTTACGAATAAAATTTTCCTAAACAGAAGAAAAATAACTTAAAACTATCTTAAACTACTAATTTAAATATCATGCATTTGTATAATTTGTTTTTCAAAAGCTTCTTCTTCCTTTAAAATCTGTACGTAGGTGCAATTTAAATTACTGACTTGGAATAATATGATTTTTTATTTCATCTGGCAATTCTTCACTTCCGGCAAGTGTTTCCGGATATATTACCAGGATAGGAATATACTTTATATTATCTTCTTTGTGTGGAAATGATGTTAGCCGTCTTTTGACTTATTCTGGCTATTATATACTTTAAAATTACTAAAAATGTTACCTGGCTATTCTCCTCTTTTGGTGTGGCGTTGAACGTTTCAAAACTCCCAGTTTTCTTCTTATTAATTAGGGGAATAATGCCAGCTAAGAATAAAAAAAAAACACCCTTTTACTACACTAAACACTCACTATTATCTTTTTTAAAAATTTCCAACTTACGATTTTTTTTAATATTTAAAATTTTTTTAATAATTATGTCTAACTCAATTATGAGTTACCACCAACAATATTTTAGCCACACCACGTACTATTTCAAATAATTCTGTTCAAATAACTTTCTTTTTTATTATTATTTTTCCACTTTTAAGTTCTTTGCACTTTCAACTTCACTACACTTTTTTGAATAATCTACATCAAAATCTATTACCTGCTTAAATACCCTTTTTCTTATTTCCCCTTTGTATGTCCTTTCACTAAACCTACCAACAACGATAACCTTATTTCCTATTGGATGATGATCGCGACATTCACCTTATATAACCCCTTTCAAGTAAATAGCAAAATTTACCGCCAATTTTAAATTTTAAATAAATATTCAATATTAACTTCTCCTTTCAATGTCCAAAGTCCAAATTTTCATCTGTTCAAAGTCCAAATTTTCATCTGTTCAAAGTCCAAATTTTCATCTGTTCAAAGTCCAAATATCCTAGATTACATTCCCGCATCTCTCTAAATTATCAGTGTACCAGCAATTTAGCAAGTGTTTTATTTACATTTTTTTTTTTTTTTTTATCATAAATTTATTTGAAAAACAACCTTTTCATCTTACGCTAAGTACCGGTTTATTTAAAGTAATGACGTTGCCACCTACATGTTCGCACTTAATTCATATGCATAATTCGCCTTGATTTACCTACATATATTTTGCAACCATGGTAAACAGCTGGCAGTCGACATTTAACGCAAGCACATGTAAGTGTACAGAAGCAGAAATACATTTTGTTAATTTCTTTTAACTAAATATCTTAATTTATTTACAGGTCGGACCATGGGTGAAGGTAAATTAAACAGTATCGTTCCTGTTATTTGCCCATCAATATTAATACTTTCTTTCTTTTATTTCAGCAAAAAAACAAAAAGAACATTAAACAAAACACAAAAAAAAACTTAACCACAATTACTTAAATACAAGAAATTAAACCAAACAAAACATTAATAAATTCCACTGGGACTCGGGCAGGAGGTAGTGTCTCCACTGGTCGTAAGCCCCTCCCCATTTTTTATGAATTTTATGAGGGACTAGAGGTTTTAGGCTAAATTAACCTCCTCCCGAAGCTATTCCCTAAGGCCTGTCTGCGCAAAATTTTTTTTTATGACTCGACTTAGCCGCAGAATCGAATCACCCCGCAACAAAACTCCGTTGTCGCTGCGGCAGCTTGAGAAAACGGTGTGCGAGTTATTTGTTTGAACACCCAACGTGGGGAACTCCCATGACCTGAGAGAGTCTCATATTCATTGTGAGTTAGCCGGGCAATATAACACCAAGTATAAATATTAATTTTGCCTACGTTGAGACATCTCATTTATCAGTACCTACTAGACGGAAACCTGAAGTCAGCCTATCAGCTTTAAACTATCTCTGGACAAGAGCACTCTGACAAATCTTTTTTCCAAGTGATGGGGAAAGAAGATTGTAGAGGCAACCCACTAAAAAAATTTCCTACGTATTTCTTGTTACTAATTTCTAATTAGTAGTGTACTATAAAGTACATATTAATTAAATCAAACGCCCTTTGGAGGCAAAAACTTAAACTTAGTTAATCGAACCGCGTCAATATGCAATGGGACATGCCTCTAATTTTCTTCTCCAAGTCAAGATAAATTCCTGTCCAGACACAGTTCATGATCTCCGATGGCTTTTGTACATGTATACAAAAGTCTCAGAAACCGTAGAGCTCTGCTGTTGCCACAATATTTACGGGAAGTACATTTTATTTCATCTGTAAAAGAATATTTACTTTGTGGTACCTTTCTATATTTTAAGGTTTATATAAAACTTTTGTACAAGCACAACATGGACCTTAATCTATATTGCACTCATCAAGAATCTTAAACCTATCAAAATACATCAAGGGACATCACACAGAAAATATATATCACAGTTTATGCATCACCGAACTATTGCGAACTTAAATCTAATATTGCATTGACTTCTGGTAAGAATACTAATTTTATTACTCTTGTTTAAAACTATCAGGTACTTGGCGGGTTTATTACCATAGTAGTTATTGAATTTTGCAACCAATCGGACTATAAGCTAAAAACAAAATTATTGCACTTGAGTTAGTGGAAAATTTTTCGTACTTTGTTTTAGTTTGTCGGTTTCTTTGGGATTATTTTTATACTTTTATATCTTTGACATGATAGATCCCTATTGCTTTACCCTGTAGGCTTTCGAGTTCGTACATGTTGTTACCTACTGGTCGGACAACCCTACATTTTATAAACTTCCTGCAAAACTTAGCATTTCGATTTTTAGTAAAATCACTAAGGACATTGTTTCGGCGGTAGACTTCTTGGCCAGGGGTAAATGTTACAATACGAGCCCTTTTATTATACCTTTCTGCGCTTTTCTCGTAGGCTTTTTGCATATTTTCTTTTATTTGTTGCCTTATGATTTCTAATTTATCTCTACGGTCTAATTCTACTATTTGATGATCAGTGAGTGACAACAACTTCCTGCCTAACTTATAGTCAGCTCCGCTAGAGTACATATGATATCCGAAGAGCGCGAAAAACGGCGTAAACCCAGTCGCAGAGTGTACGGATGTTCGTAAGGCACACTCTATCTCAGACAGGTATAAGTCCCAGTCACGGTGATCCTTTTCAAGGTAGGCTCTAATTGCCGCCAATACAGACTGATTTACCCGTTCACTAGCGTTGCTTTGTGGCGAGTAGACAGCGGTTTTTATATGTTGGATCTTATATATCTTCATCAATTTTTCAAAACTCTTGGCGGTAAATTGTGCACCATTATCACTGTGGATAATTTCAGGGACACCAAACTTTAGAAAAACTTCCTTTACTAAAAAATCCACTACGTTACCCGTGGAAGCTTCCTTCATCGCTTTTAGAAAAGTGAACTTCGTAAAGTGATCCACAACTATGAATATATAGCAGTTACCGTTTTTGGATCTCGGATATTTGCCCATGAAATCGACGTACAACTTCTGGAAAGGTCTCTCCGTGATTACCTGTTTTCCGATTTCTGGTCTTAGATTTTGGTTAGTAGGTTTTGTTTCTTTGCAGGTCTGGCAATTTTTAATAAATGTTTTTACTTGAAAAGCCATTTTAGGCCAATAAAAGAACCTACGAAGTCTTTCCAAGGTTTTGGTCACCCCTCCGTGTGCTGCTATTAATTCAGTATGAGCTTTTTCTATTAGAGGTTGTGTTATGTTTGACGGTATCCACAATTTCCAGCTGCATTCTTCATCTCCGCGGTCGAAAGCCATTTTCTTAAAAATCATTCCATTTTCAACCTTCAGATCTGGTAGTTGTTGACTATTGTTTTGTATTTGACTAATCAATTCCAGATATTCGTTGCTTTGGAATTCTGTTGTTTCAAAGTCAATGATATCTTCCATATTTAATTCTTCGGCTGCTTCCTCATTCGGCACTCGAGACAACATATCAGCTACGGTATTTTCAGAACCTTTTCTGTGCTCAATTTCGAAGTCGAATGCTTGAAGCTGTAAAGACCATCGAGCCAATCTTCCGGTTAAATCCTTTAGGGACATTAACCACTTCAGACTTGCATGGTCAGTTACAATCGTGAAAGGCATCATTTCCACATATGGACGGAATTTTTTTACTGCCATCACCGCTGCGAAGCATTCCTTCTCTGTCACAGTATAGTTCCGTTGGCAGCTGTTCAGTTTCTGAGAATAAAACGCTATGGGATGTTCTTCTTTATTTTCATTTAGCTGATATAATACTGCGCCGATCCCATAGTCACATGCGTCGCACTGGATGTAGAATTGTTTTGAAAAGTCTGCATGTCGCAGCACTGGGGCTGAAGTAAGAGCCTTTTTTAACTTTTCAAAAGCCATTTCTGCTTCTGGAGTTATAATAAATTTTTTAGCCTTTTTTAAGGTATCAGTCAGGGGAGCTGATATCGTTGAGAAGTCCTTAATAAAGCGGCGATACCATCCGGCAGTTCCCAGAAAACTTCTAACTTCTCTTGGAGTTTTCGGAACTTTGATTTCTTTAATAGCTCTAATTTTTTCTGGATCAGTTTTTAACATACCACCACCGATGATAAAGCCAAGATATTTCAATTGTTGAAAACAAAATTGGGATTTTTGAAGACCGATTGTTAGATTGGCTGTTTTAAGACATTGGGCTACGTCTGCCAATATTTCAACATGCTTTTCGAAACTATCAGAGATAACCAAAAGGTCATCTAAGTAAATGAACACATTGTCCTTCAGCCTCGCCGGGATTACCTTGTCCATTAATCGACACAGTCTTTGGGCTGCGTTGCACAGTCCGAATGGCATTACGCGGAACTGATATAGCGGACGACCTGCTACAGTAAATGCAGTATAGGCTTTGCTCTCTTCCTCCAATTCGATCTGCCAAAATGCAAACTTAAGATCGACACTACTAATATAAAAGGTTTCATCGATTCTACTGAGTATGCCTTCTATATTTTGCAAGGGATATGCATCCTTGACTTTAATTTTCTGGCATCTAAACAAAACCTATTTTTACCAGGTTTCCTAACTACTGTCGTCCTATTGCTCCACGGACTTTCACTTTCTTCAATTACCTTTAACTCTAACATTCTATCTATTTCTGTATAAACTATTTCCTGTACGGCCGGGGAGATTGGATAGTGTCTATCCTTAACCGGTTCAGCACCTTCTATTAACTTTATGCTGTGTTTTTCAAGGGATGTACACCCTAAACCTTGTTTTTCAAAAGCCGGAAACATTTCTATTACTTTATTTAATTCGGATTGTTGTGATTCTGATAATATATGGGGATTCGTTTTATGATTATCTGTTTTGAAATCTTCCGTAATTTTCCCTACATTAAGTTCAGCCACACCTACTATTTCCGGAGCTAATTCAAAAGCCTTCCAAAAATCTATACCAAGGTAGGCAGACTGTTCTAAGTCGGGGCAAAGATAAAATACAATTTTCTCAATTTTGCCTTGGTATTCTACATCTACTGTAACTTTTCCTAATAATCTATGTTGTTGGCCGTTAGCTGTGTAAACTATTGAGAATATTGGTGAAATCTGCAAATCTAAATTTTCAATAAGTTCCCTACATCCTTTACCAAAAATACTAACAGATGCACCAGAATCCAGTAGACCTCTCATATTAACATCTTTGATCTTAAAATTTGCATATGGCCTAGGATCTGAAAATGTGCTATCTGCTGCTTTTATTGCTTCAATAGCAAGTTTTCTTAAACGTCTTCTTTCAGCAAATTTTTTTCTCAACATAATTATCCTTTTTGATATTGTGGGCTTTTTGATTTTGATTTCTTCGATAAATATTTTATTTCTCACTTTCTCATAATTTTGGCTTCTTTCCTCTAAAGTATATAAATGTCTTTGCTGGGGTATAAATTTATTAAATTTCTTTGTTAATTTTATTAAATTAATTTTCACTGATTTTCGTGCGGGTACCTCCACGAACGATGGTTCCCCGCATTTCCCTCGTTCCTCAGAAAATTCTTATTTTTACAATTTTCGCAATTGGGTGATATAATATCGGGTTTTCCACACCTATAGCAGAAAATTTTCCTCTCATCGGCAGGACAGTCCATGAAAAAGTGTCCACTTTGGCGGCAATTCCAACAGATGGGAACATTTCTTATTGCTGTATTTGACGAATTACTTGTTCTCATTGCTGCTATTTCTTCGTGAACATCTTGACTTTTTCCTGCTTCTAAAACTTCTTCATACAACTCATTTATCTGCCTTGGATACCGATTTACTGGTGCCTGTTGGTGTCTGTTCTCCTTTCTCAGAAATGTCTTTTCAGCATCGAGACAGCTCATTCGAAGCTCTTCAACCGAGGACACTGTCATCGGGTAAACAATACGACCGATATTCTCCCTCAAATTTCGTTTTACCATTTTAATCATTTCTTCTTCAGACATTGAAATATCTAATCGTGATCTAAGCTGAGTCATTGCGAAAAAGAAGTCATCAATCGACTCGCCGGGTTGCTGTCTTCTTTCCACCATGTCTCTCATTAATTCAAAACTGGAACGAGTTGTTTGGTACTGTTTTAGAAGGGCTAATTTCAATGTAGGCCATTCCGATATATAGTTGGTTTGTATAAAGAGCCAGTACCATTTTTCTGCAGCTCCTTTCATTAACATATGGAAATTATCCAGTACTTCCTTCCATGACACACCGTATTGGCTTTGAAGTCTTTCTAGCCGGAATACAAAATCTTCCACCGCCAGAATGTTGTTATCGCCATTGAATTCCAACCCCCATTTGTCAATACCAGGTCTGTTATATGATCTAGCAACGTCATCACCATTGACCGAAGAAGCTCTTGAAGTTGAAGCAGATCGGTTGTTTAACCCAGACATATCCATGGCTGGTGGGCCGTCGCTCGATACTTTCGACACATTTGGTAAATTAGCTTCCATAAGCTTTCGATTTTCTTGTTGGGTTTGCTGCACCACAACACTGATCCTACTTACTGTTCCTGTTAATTGGGACATCGCTTTCTTCAAGTCAGTAACCTGTGAATTAATTCCCTGCTCAACTAATCTTTTTACGGACTCTTCAAAATCACCTGGATTATTTTCCCTCACATTTGCCCTACTTGTACCTGGCAATATGTTTCCTGCTTGCTGTAAACCTGGATTGCCGGAAACTATCGTGTGCGATAAATCGGTTATTTGATTACCTCCTTCAGCCATTTCAAAATTTAAATTTGCTATTGATCTGGTCTTAGGAGTATTAGGCTTGGAAATTTTATAGGACACGTGTGGAGTGGAACGGTTTAGATCAAATTGGACTTGTCTTATCCTTTTTCTCGATCGGTTTTTAGCCGGACTATCACTCATACCCTTTTGCTATCAAAAAAAAATCGCTTTGTCTCTAACAAGACGGAACTTTAATATTGGTATCAAGAAGATTTGAATGTAAAAAAAAAATGTTACGACGAGAACTATTAAATTACCAGAAAGCAAGATAGAGATCAATAAAATAGAATAAATATTAGCATGCAAAAAAAAATATAATTACCAAATTAATAAATAAAAACTATAAACTATAAAACTAAAAAAAATTAAAATGATTAAGAATTCAAATATAAAATAAGAAAATTCTAAATACTAAAAGAAATATCTAGATAAATAAATAAGGATATATTAAAATAAATGAATGATTAAGTAAATAAGTAAGTAAATAAATAAATAAGTAAATAAATAAATAAATGAATAATTAATAAATAATAAATAACTATGTAAATAAAATCTTAGATAAATTAATATATAAGATATGAAATAAACAATAAAATATAAATAAAAATAAAGTTAAAATATATAAATAAAAAATTTAATGAAAATAATTAACGATGAATAAGAAAATAAATACGAAACTACAAAATAGAACTTTTAAAACACAGTTTTTTTTTTATCGATGCAGGCGATGATGGACGGACGTGATGGTCAGAGCGGATTTATATTAGTACATCGTGTGGTGTTCAATCAAGATAAAATATAAGTTCAAAAAAAAATATCCTTTTAGTTCGGCCCCTCGTACTTTACAAAACACTTTCTTTTTTTTTTTAATGGATACGAGTGACATTTGGACTCATCAGATACAACTAACCTCGCAAATCATTATTCACGAGAGGCTATCTGACGAAACCCAAAATTTACCACTAATCATGGATATATTCTAATTTAAATTTTACATTTAAAAAAAAAACACTCATAGAAACGCATCACAATACAATTACTGAACATTATTAATTCACTAAGCTATTGTTTCACGTTCCCACAAGTATCTTTAGCAGTATTTAAGTATATTGAAATTTTCATTTGCATACATAACTCTATATTTTTCTTCCTTTTCAGAGCTGCTATACAAATGCAATTCCAGTATACATCCAAATTGGTTACCGGGCTATTGGTTACAACTATCGGGCTATTTTTGCATGTCTAGGTGTTTATACATGCTGTTTGTAGTCATTCGATTGGGCGCCATTTATGTTACGGACCGGTTGACGTAGCGAGGTTTCCGTCTAGCTCGTTGTTTTCTTTATCTTTTCAGGGGGTCCCAACCCTTCCCGCTAGCCGCGTATCCGAACAAAAAAAAATTACATTGCAAAACTAAAAATTCAAAATAACAGACAAATAGACTGATACCACACGAACACAATTTCCAGAGACGGATGGTATTCTCTGGACGAGCCCTCCCAACCTTGTCGCGGTTGCATCCACAAACTTGTCTTCACGCGACCCACATTCCACCTGACCTCCTCCACACTTACCTTTCCATCACCACCTGTACCTTAAAACACTTAAGCCGACATAGTATTATTTTGTTTTCAGCTTACAAGATATGACATTTATTGAAATAAAATATTAATATTAAAAAAAATTAAAAACTTAAAATTTCTCAATTAAAATATATATACTTAAAAAATGTAATCAATAAAAGTAATTAAATAAAATAAATAAAAAAGGAACAAAAAAAAACTACTACTAAAATTTGTTTTTATTTTTGCAGTGTAAGAAATTGTGTATATACGTATATCTCTTTTCGATTATTTCAAAATTATTAAAAATTATCATAAATTATATGGTTACCTTCTATTGCAGGGCTCAAGCTATTAATACTTTCCTAATATAGGTTTTATCTCGAATCTTTACTTTTATACCTAAAGGAGCTCCCTGAGAGTACAAAACTTTTGTCTACCACTGTGCAGACTAATAACTCACGTACGACGCTTCAGCTCTACATATGAAAACCTTTTAATAAAAAAAAAAACTCTACACAAATCGCGAGATATATGTACATTAATTAATCAATATTTTGTTATTTTTTTTTTTTTTTTACGAATAAAATTTTCCTAAACAGAAGAAAAATAACTTAAAACTATCTTAAACTACTAATTTAAATATCATGCATTTGTATAATTTGTTTTTCAAAAGCTTCTTCTTCCTTTAAAATCTGTACGTAGGTGCAATTTAAATTACTGACTTGGAATAATATGATTTTTTATTTCATCTGGCAATTCTTCACTTCCGGCAAGTGTTTCCGGATATATTACCAGGATAGGAATATACTTTATATTATCTTCTTTGTGTGGAAATGATGTTAGCCGTCTTTTGACTTATTCTGGCTATTATATACTTTAAAATTACTAAAAATGTTACCTGGCTATTCTCCTCTTTTGGTGTGGCGTTGAACGTTTCAAAACTCCCAGTTTTCTTCTTATTAATTAGGGGAATAATGCCAGCTAAGAATAAAAAAAAAACACCCTTTTACTACACTAAACACTCACTATTATCTTTTTTAAAAATTTCCAACTTACGATTTTTTTTAATATTTAAAATTTTTTTAATAATTATGTCTAACTCAATTATGAGTTACCACCAACAATATTTTAGCCACACCACGTACTATTTCAAATAATTCTGTTCAAATAACTTTCTTTTTTATTATTATTTTTCCACTTTTAAGTTCTTTGCACTTTCAACTTCACTACACTTTTTTGAATAATCTACATCAAAATCTATTACCTGCTTAAATACCCTTTTTCTTATTTCCCCTTTGTATGTCCTTTCACTAAACCTACCAACAACGATAACCTTATTTCCTATTGGATGATGATCGCGACATTCACCTTATATAACCCCTTTCAAGTAAATAGCAAAATTTACCGCCAATTTTAAATAAATATTCAATATTAACTTCTCCTTTCAATGTCCAAAGTCCAAATTTTCATCTGTTCAAAGTCCAAATTTTCATCTGTTCAAAGTCCAAATTTTCATCTGTTCAAAGTCCAAATATCCTAGATTACATTCCCGCATCTCTCTAAATTATCAGTGTACCAGCAATTTAGCAAGTGTTTTATTTACATTTTTTTTTTTTTTTTTATCATAAATTTATTTGAAAAACAACCTTTTCATCTTACGCTAAGTACCGGTTTATTTAAAGTAATGACGTTGCCACCTACATGTTCGCACTTAATTCATATGCATAATTCGCCTTGATTTACCTACATATATTTTGCAACCATGGTAAACAGCTGGCAGTCGACATTTAACGCAAGCACATGTAAGTGTACAGAAGCAGAAATACATTTTGTTAATTTCTTTTAACTAAATATCTTAATTTATTTACAGGTCGGACCATGGGTGAAGGTAAATTAAACAGTATCGTTCCTGTTATTTGCCCATCAATATTAATACTTTCTTTCTTTTATTTCAGCAAAAAAACAAAAAGAACATTAAACAAAACACAAAAAAAAAACTTAACCACAATTACTTAAATACAAGAAATTAAACCAAACAAAACATTAATAAATTCCACTGGGACTCGGGCAGGAGGTAGTGTCTCCACTGGTCGTAAGCCCCTCCCCATTTTTTATGAATTTTATGAGGGACTAGAGGTTTTAGGCTAAATTAACCTCCTCCCGAAGCTATTCCCTAAGGCCTGTCTGCGCAAAATTTTTTTTTATGACTCGACTTAGCCGCAGAATCGAATCACCCCGCAACAACTTGTGATAAAAACAGCTTCTGAAATATTACAAATTTTTGTGATTCAGACTTTTATCCGATATAAACAAATTGATGAGCAACATTTATTATTTCATAAGGAAAATTTGACATTTAAAATGTGGTGTCTATCTCGCGATTTAAAATAATTTTAAGATTTTATTATTTTTAAGTATACCACAACGCAACATTTATTATTTCGCAAGGAAAATTTGACATTTGAAATGTGGTATCTATATCGCGATTTGGAAGAAGTTTGACTTTTCTTAAGACATGTTAATGACTAATGTAGGCGGGGGTTTAAGAATGAAAAGAGCTATGTTAGCTCTTTCTTTTTTTTTTAAATGTGCTAGAGGGAAAATTTTTGCGTTAGAGGTAGTCAAAAAGAGCTAAAAATAGCGCGAAAAGAGCCAAGTTGGCTTCGCTGATGATGGATCATTTTTAATTTTTCACCGCCAGGTTAAGATATGAAATTAACCTTAAATATATGTTTAAAATTAGTAAAAGAAACCAAGAATGTACTTTTTTATGCTTGCCACACAATATTAATTGCTTTTTATTTAAAAAATTTGTGAAAGAAAAATGATCTTTTTCGCTTGTCCCCTTTTTTTTGTTTTGCAATAAAAAAATAAACGTCAGTGTAAAAAATACAATTTAAATTACGTTTTTCATCATAAACCCTATTGCTATTAACATGTCTGAACAAAAGTCAAACTTCATATAAAAAAACCAGTATTAAAAATGTTTTTTTCATATGAAGTTTGACTTTTATTAACGGATGTTAATGTCTAATTGAGATGGGGGTTACAAAGATTTTCCTGCATAGCCGTTAGCCGGGCGGAAGGATTTTCGGCTTCACCTCTATGGTATGACCAACACCGGCTTCCCTTTCTTAAGTTTTCCTGCATAGCCGGCCTTGGGCCGGGCGCAAGAATTTTCTCCTCTATGGTATAACCAACACCGGCTTCGCATTCTAAAGGTTTTCTACGTCTTATACACATGTTTTCATAAAAGAAGTCATTGGTTCCTAATAGGTAAATTTTTTAATAAAATTTGAGCACCACGTGATAGATATTACCAAACGCTTTAAAATGATACCCATATTTACCTAAATTGTTCAAAAATGTAGTGTACAATCACAGTTTTATATGAAAAGTTCAGAGGTCCATGACTCGGAAAATAAGGGCGACCGCCAATTCTTTTATTTTACATTTTCTTATTAGTTTTTAATTCTCTATCACCCTGTATAATTTTTTTTTAAATTCAGTTTGAAAAAGAGCAAAACGCGTGAGTTACAGAACATGCAGAAAAATATTTGACGATTTCAAAAATCATGCGAGTTTTAGACATGGCTGTTATACTCAGTTGCTTGTAATTTACAGGTCAGACTCATAGCTGCCAGATTTTTTGGAGGTAAGATCGTCATATTTTTGTGAAAAAATCGTCATTATTGTCAAAATAGCCTATTGAAATCGTCATAAAAACGTCAAAGGCCTTTTTACCAATACAAAATTTTTTATTAAAGGCAAAACATACCGAAAAATTCTTAAATCAACAAATCTTAGTAATTGAACAGAATTCTTATGAATACTTTTACTTTACCATACGTAGTATAAGGTAAAGCATAGTAATCATGAAAAAAATCGAGGTCGGGATTTCGACGGATTTATACGTCCCCTGAATCCATTTTGGCTTATTTTCGCAATGATGTCTGTGGGTGGGTGTGTATGCCACTATTTTGTGTAGTTTGTACAGGTCATACCGTTTGACATATCAAAATGAAATTTAGTATGTGCCTTTGGTATATGGAGACGAAGAGCTGTATAGTTTTTGGGCATAACAGGTCATACCGTACGACATATTAAAACGAAATTTAGTATGTACCTTTGGGTTATGAAGTTGAAGAGCTGTATGAATTTATGGCATAATCGGGAAGGGGCAAGGGGTAGTTTACCTAACACCACAAACCGAAAATAATTAATTTTTCGATTCGAATGTACTTTGAATTTTTATTCTTTATGTAATACATCCTTAAAAATGTCTGTTTCCATTTGGTATGGTAAAGTTGAGTGTAGGCCACTCCAGTTTTATTTACTTTAGTCTTATTTATATTTACCTAAATACTCTTTCCACATTTGCTGAAGAATGTGGTAAAACAAGGATTTTTTTAAAATAAATTTAGTCAAAATGGGAAACTAAAAACTAAAATCTCTCGTTTGCAACTCTCATATTTTTTCCAATAAACCAATTAGCTTATCATTTATCAGGATAAATTGTTTTTTAAGTCTAATAATTTTAACTGCCTTGATTCAGTCTCTAGCTCTTGTCTATCACTGTCTTCAACGAAATAGGAAATTTATTTTATTTCAGAAAACCAACTTTTTGCTTCATTAATAATATTAAATAGATTAATTTGGCCTACAACTTTGAGTTTGTTTTCAAAATCAAGTCTAACTAGCTAGCTGTAAGGTACAAAGGCTGTAGCAAGGCGAATTTATATCAGGTGGTGTTGATAGCCCAGCTGAATTTTTTTTGTTTACGTTTTTTGGAGGCAGGTTTTGTCAAAATTTGTTTATATAGAAACAATATTGAAACGAAAAAAAAAAATGATTTAAAAAAGGCCTTACATATGAATAATAAAAATAGTTGATAAATTTATTTTTTGTTGTTTGCTAGTCATGCAGCCAGCAGCTCTAGAAACATTGTAGGTCGTTTTAACATCTTTCAGGGATCTTTACACATGAGATTAATAAGCCCTTAAATTATTATTGTGTAAAAAAATAATTCAATGCAATATTGTTCAAAAATGTTGAAAGTTTCTGCTTCGAAAGTAAGCGAACACAGCTATATTTTTTACATTTTGCTTTGATATAAAGCTACAGCCCAAGGCGAATCTATTTATCAGGTGAAAGCGAGACGACAACAAGTACAACAATAACAAACAACACGTATTTTGTTTTTGTTTGGTGGGATGCCTCTGTCAAAATAAATTAATTCTCCTTAATTAAGGGACAGACAAAAATTCTAAAAATTGCTGTATTGTATTCCATTTCGATTACTAACTGCACCAGCAACAAAATTTTAAAAAAATATTTCATGTACAAAAATGTACCTGTTACGGTTTTATTATATGTATAGATTATTTATTTATCTTTTATTATCTTTTTCATCTATTCATTATTCTTTTTCATTTATATGTGCTTCTGTCAATACGTCTGTGACATAAGTATTTCCTAAATAAATGTCTTCAAAATCTAAAAAATTGTATTTGTTTTTATAATCAATTAAAAGTTTTTAGTTTTAAGCAAACTAGTTTTTAAAAAGTTGCTCATTAGAATTTTAAAAAATTTTTGTATTTCATTATAGGTGCGATCCCTAATTCCGAGTTACATTAAGCAACTTTTGTCGTTGCAATTCCTCATTACTAGGCGAGAGAGGAATTGAAAAGGGTACACATATGCATGTACTCTTGAAATTCGTTTTGTACTCTCATTCGTAGTTTTAATTTTGAAGTTTTAAATGTAAACAAATGAATACATCCATACAAATTGCTGCATTAAATGTTGCTCGATATAAACACAAATGCAATATTAAAGAAGAAACGAGAAAGATTGCAGCGACAAAAGTTGCATAATATAATTCGGGACTTACTAAACATTGGGAGCCCTCGGGATCCCAATTATACCGAAAACTGTTCCCGTCTGCAATATTGGGTTAAAGAGAGTAGTTTTAAGAGAATAACAGTCTTCTTTTTCTTGCACGAAACAGCCTAAAAATTTTTTTTCTGGGTAGATTGTGAAAATACAAAAAAATCAAATATTTGAAAATAAAAAAAAACAAAATTAAAGAGTTATAAGTTTTTATGCTCACAAAAATATTATTTAACAGTTTTTCATAAAAGATTAGTAAATTAATCTTCCTAAATATGCTAAAAAATGTCATACATACAAAATATTTGTGTTTTTAATTTTTATTATGTGCGAATGCATTCAAAACACTTTGACATCACGTTTTGGGATATAAAAGGTGCGATCGCGTACTCAACATTGGGAGCCCTCGGGATCCCAATTATGCCGAAAACTGTTCCCGTACTGCAAAATTGGGTAAAAGAGAGTAATTTTGAGAGAATGTATTCTTCTTCTTGCACGAAATAGCCAAACTTTTTCTTCGGGTTGATTGTGAAAATACAAAACAATTAAATATTTGAAAATAAACAATCAAAATTAAAAAAATATATGTTTTTATGCTCACAAAAACTATTATTAAAAGTTTTTTTAGAAAAGATAAAAAAAAATGTCATGTATACAAAATATTTTTGTTTTTAATTTTTATTATGTGCGAATGCATGCAAAACACATTGACATGGATACAAAGTTGGTTTTTTGTGTTCCCGTACTTTCGGGCACTTTTGTTCTAAGAGAGTTTATTTTTGTTTTCTCCCATTTTACCGAATTTTTCCCAAAAAGAACGGATAGCACCTAAAATTGGTTTTTAGTGTTCTAGTACTTTTGAGCGTTTTTCTCTCTTAGAAAGTTTATTTTTGTTTACTCTCATTTTACCGAACTTTTCCCAAAAATTATGGGATCGCACCTTATATAAATTTTGAATTTCTGTACTCTCGTTTTGAAACATTTTATTTAAGTGTTTAATAATTCCTAAAATATATTTTTGAAAACTTAGGTACATTTTATGGAATTTATATAACTCAAAATCAACTAAGCGGTGACAATATTATCAATATTTGTTGGAAATTAAAAAATCTTTACTAAATTTAATGGTTCGTACATTTCTTAAACTCTGACAACAACAGCTTCTAGAAATTCGCAAAGCGTCTAACAACATTATTTTGGATTTATTTCTAATAGATTATGAAGTTGGAAATGCAAATTTTGAATTATATAAAATCGTCAAAACTAGGGTATAAATCGTCCCATCGTCACCATGTCATTTTTGGACCCAAAATCGTCAAAATGACGATAAACCGTCAAATCTGTCAGCTATGGTCAGGGGGGTTACTGCGTAATTCGATTCAAAAGCTAAAATTTTTCGAAATTAATTTCCGAATCGAAAGCTATCGTTAAATTATGTTGAAAAGTTGGTAGCAATGCAACTTAATTGTCAAACTTGATGAAAATAACCCAAAACAAAGTAAAATAGTAAAAGTAAACAAAGTAAAATAGTAAGGGTCCCATCAAATATCAATAATCTTAATGATAAAAGGCAAGAGACCATAAATATTTTCTAAATTATATTAACAAAATGTATCATTTAGTTTTGTAAAAAGTTTCTTTCAGTAAGGATTCAATTACGTATATACTTAATAGCAAGAAAGTGAATTAAAAAGGTCACAAAGATCCGCTGCTATTCACCTACGTTAAATGAGGCAGTCACTCTACAATTGCTGCCTCATATTAACTGATGTATGCCTAGGATCTGGAACATTAGGATGACCTTTTGCTAACTCTGAATGCTTAGACATGAATTGATCCATTTTTTCGTACTGTTTTTTATAAGATTTTTTTGAATATTCCTTTAAAAAACAATTATTTAGGCTTAAGTTTTTTATGATAAAGAAATAATAGATACCACAGATAACAGAATGCATAATAAAGAACTTAACCCTGAATAATTATTAATTCATTAATGAAAAAAAAATTCGAATTAAATTAAATTTACATTAAACATTAAAATAATTGTATTAAAACCAACATTATTAAGTTTAATTTATGTATTATACACTTTTATTTATTTTGAAACGTTAAAATATGTACTTGCATTTGTACTTTTCTTTCAATTTGTCACTAGCAAAATAGCTTTCGAACAATTTCCTAATGGTTTTTGCTGATGCTTGTTTTCGTACTACAGAGTTGACCTTTTGTTTTTCGTAACACAGAGTTGTTCTTTAGATAGGGATTTTTCGTTAGAGCAAACAATCTTCCGCACTTTCGTAACAATTTATAAGAAAATCGTAATACACAGTACGAATAGTTCGACCTCGTACATTTTTTCTTTCGAATCGAATTACGCAGTAACCCCCCAGACTACCAACAATTTCAACGGTAAAATTTCAAAACGTAACTTTTTATGAAAAAAATTAACTTTTTAGAAAGGCGTAACTTTTTTTAGTGTTGCCCTGGCTGTTTTGTTATGTACCTAGAAAAAACCCAATATTCGACCATGTTCTGAAAAACGTATATCGCTTAAAATTTGCGTTTTCAATTTGAAAGCGCCAAACAGGTGTTCTGGCAAACGAAAACGCTAGAAATCTGGCAAACGAAAACGCTAGAAATCTGGCAAACGAAAACGCTAGAAATCTGGCGTTTTCAAACCGCTAGTGTATGCTGAAGCGATCTGGTCATTTTTATTTAAATTGCACTTGAAAGAGAAAATAAATTGATGTAAAATAAAAATTTAATATGTTTTGTTTTTATTTGAAGAAAAACTTTTAACATTTTTTCACAATTTTAATTAAAAATATGCAATTTAAAATTTTGCTTTGTTTTTGTCAACTGTCGGTATCATTTGTTTATTTATAAACTGGCGATTTATGCAAACAGCTGGCCAATTTCATCTTCGAAAAAAAATAATTTTTATATAATTTTTATATAATTCTTTTAATTGACGAATTTTTATGAATAAATTTTTCTATGTTTATGTTAGGTTATTATAAAACATATGTTTTTTATTTGTTCGAACACAACTTTGAAAAAAGCAAAACGCCAGCAAATCGCTTCGTTTTCAGAACATGCATAAATGCGTTTTAAAAACGATTAGCGATTTGAAAACGCAACGTTTTCAGAACATGGGCGATTATATTTATTAATATAATATTAGAACACACCTAATATTATATTTATTAATATATTAGGTCTGTTCCTAATATTATACTTATTAATAATAGCTAATGTGTCCCCTGTTTATTTTGACAATTGTTTTGTTCTATTTAGCGCGTTACCAGTTATATTTACGACCAGCACCCAATCAGATGTCAAACTGCATAGTGACAGACGTACATACGCCCATGTTCTGAAAACGCTGCGTTTTCAAATCGCAAATCGTTTTTAAAACGCAAAACGCATTTAAGCATGTTTTGAATACGAAGCGTTTTGCTAGCGTTTTGCCTTTTTCGAAGTTGTGTTCGAACAAATAAAAAACATATGTTTTATAATAACAAAACATAAACATAGAAAAAATTATTCATAAAAATTCGTCAATTAAAAGAATTATCAAAAATAAATTTTGTTTGAATAAATTTTAAATTAAACCGACTATTTTTATGCTATGACAAAATTGACAAAACAAAGCATATTTTTAATTAAAATTGTGAAAAAATGTTAAAAGTTTTTCTTCAAATAAAAACAGAACATATTAAATTTTAATTTTACATCAATTTATTTTCTCTTTTAAGTGCAGTTTAAATAAAAATTACCAAATCGCTTCAGCATATACTAACGGTTTGAAAACGCCAGATTTCTAGCGTTTTCGTTTGCCAGAACACCTGTTTGGCGTTTTCAAATCGAAAACGCAAATTTTAAGCGATATGCGTTCTTCAGAACATGGGCGATAAGTATGTAAGTACATCCCTTCCACCTGTGCTGAAGACTTAAAAAAAGGCTCAAAGTTTAGGTTTAACAATATTTTTATTGCATAAAAATTAATATTTAATTTTTAACATCATCCTTTATGAGTTTAATTTTGCACTCAATAAGAATTATTATTTTCTATGTTTATACATTTTTACCGTTCTAATATATTTAAAAGCAATATAATAATAAAGTTAATTAAAGAATAACTTGAACTAATTATTGAATAGATCTAAACTACAATATTGTATTGTTCTTATTGTATGAAAATAAACATTAATATGCAGTTTTACAAATAGTTTATTTATTTTTAATCTGTAGCAAATATTAATAGTGTTAGGCATTTATCAATTAGGGCAAGGCTCTTCTCTTCTAGGAGTAATATTTTTGACACATTCTTAGTCATAAACAGTTCTCAAGCCCTAAACGTATTATAATCAGTTCTATATTAACTAATATGTTTATAAGCTAATAATTTATGATCCCAAATTCATATGTATATGGAATCAGAAAATATCGATATATAAATATATTTTTTTCAAAAAAGATCATTTGCATTTTAGATTTAAATTTGAAATACTAAATTAATTTTATATTGTTTTATAAGAATGCGAAAGAAAATAACAAAGTAACAAAGCAAAATAATTAAGAACAATATAGCTGAAGACTAGAAATAATAATACCAAAAATAGCACGAGTCAAAATATAAAACTAATAAAAAATAGTTACAATATTATTTGTATATTAAAACATTCGTTCTGTTTTTTAAGATGACAAAATCCTTATTGAATGTAAGCACCAATCATTTTTAAATATATAAATGGGATTATTTTGTTTTTGGTCGCTTCCTTAGTCACTTGCGCAATTAGCACTGAAAATGCAAGCTGCCAGTAAATGCCTACTGGAACACTTGGATCGTTTAAAGACTTTTTGTGATTAAAATATAAGATACACACGGTTAACTGCATGAAAAATTAAGATCGAAAATATAGAAATGAGCATCAAAAGAATGCTGTTCTATGTGAAGTAATTTTCATCATACTGCAAATATTCATTTACAACAACAAAAAGTCATTGGAATTAATAACAATAAAATTATGTGATTCGATTAAAAGAATACAAATGTAAACGAAAATCAAACAACAGATATATGTACATACCGAGGCTAAAATTAAAATATTGGAGTATTTGATTGAAAATTTCAACACTTGTCTGGTTAACTTGTCAACCCTTGTCTGGTTAACTTGTCGTGTAAATATTTTTAAAAATTAAAAAAAAAAAAAACAACAATCATTAACACATCTATCTGGCCCATGTACATCATCTGTACAAGTTTGGTAATCAGTTTGATTTTTAAAGCGTTTTTGATTTAGAAAAATAAAAATCAGAATCTGTAGTCTTTTCGAACATAATATCAAAATTATCATTGCAAATTTTGAGTCTCATAACAAGTAAAGCACTTAAAAAACAAGAAACAGTGCACTCAATTTCATTTTTTTTTTAATAACTAATAAGGTTCCTACCTATTACGGTTTACAACTCAACTCTACTTCAGTTGAAATTTTACAATTGGGTATTATCAATTACAACTCAACTTGTCAAACATTTTTAAGTTGAATTTGAATTGTGTTACAACTCTGTTGTAGTATCACCGTTTACAACCCAGTGTTAGTGCGGTTAACAAAAGTATCAAAAAATTACAACTCATCGGTAGCAGCTGTTTCAAGTAAATTATTGACGAAAAATGGAAAGCGGGTACGTAAAGTTTTTTAATTTGTCTTCAAGTACTTTATTAGATTAGATTTCGAACAAAATTATATAAAAATAAAAAGTTACAATAAAACAACAGTTTGAAAAACTTGTAGAACTGATGGAAATGCATTCCGATACTGGACGAGGCAAGCCGCAATTTGGACCCCGCAAATTTGATCTTCATCGTAGATTGAGCTAGTCCTATATTTAAATCGTTGCCACTGCACTTTTGGTAACTCCTATTTGTAAAAATTACTTTATTTTTGTATTAATTACTCATTTTAAACTCATTTATTTTTCTTACTTTTCACTGGGCAGTTCAAGTAGGTTCGCTCACCACTTTTTTTTTGTTACGTAGAACATCTTCTGAGTCGTCTTCAAAAACGAAATCTATACTTATTATATCAGTTTTAAAATATTTTATTTACACCTTTGTTATGTTTTCAAATTTTCTTTTATCTGTTTATCTGTGATACTTTAAGTTTAAAATATGTAAACAAAGATGTAAATTAACTTGAAAAGAGTTGCAAGCAGATAGGTTGAATATACCTTCCATTAATAAACGCTGGTATAATAAATCTGTTATAATTTTTTTTTTTTCAAATTCATATACATATGTAGCTTTAACTTTTTCCGTTACTAAAAGAGGTTGGTTGTGCGAAAGTCGAGTTGTCTCTCAGATGACCAAACTGAGTTGAGTTGTAAACCGTAATAGGGGGATAAAATTAAGTTTTATGTGTTTTGAATGTAGTGTGTTAAATTGTAATCTGTAGTTTTTTTTTTTTTTTTTTTTTTGACATTAAAACCTAAAAAATCTGTCTTTTTGCATTGCATTTTGTACTAAATAAAACTTATGATTTTATCTTTCTTTCTCCGTTTTAGGCACTTTCTTACTTCTTTTTAACAAATTTTAATTTGTGATAAAACACCAAACAAAAATCATAATTTTTTTAATTTACAATACACTCATTTCGTTTAGTAGTCCATTAGTCAGAAAAACCTTAAAGTTTAAAAACCGCTATTATTTTCGTAAATATAAGTACAACGAAAAAGAAAAAATATACACACATTTTATAATAAAAATATATGTTATTTTCATCTATGCTTATAACACACATTAAGACCAACGTTGATAGCATAAAATAAAATAGCATTGGTAGACTGGTTTTGAACAGCTTGTCTATCAGTCTGAGATTTGCGGGTTCAATTACTGGAGGTTTCACTACAACGAGCGCATGGCTCGTTGCCTTACTAGGTAAAGTTTGTAATTGTTTTAAAATGAATAATTAAAAAATAATAATAATACAATTTACAATGCACATTGAATATGAAAGAAGTATTGAGAATTTTTATAGATTAATTATATTGCATTTATGAGAAACATTAAGGCAGCATTTTTGCATGTACCAGTTGATTTTCTCAATTTTAAAAGCTTTAAATGATTTTTTTTTTTTTAGCAGATTTTACAATTTTTTATACTTTTATACTTTTGTCCGCTAACACGAATTTATGAATGTGAATATGTATTTCTGTATGTTTCCATTATTACAAAAAACAAAGGAAATGCTTCTTATATTAAATGCACCGAAATAAAACGCACAGTGGTTGCCGAGTAAAATTTGGATAATGCGCAATGATGTTTAAAGTCCCTAAGAAAGTTATCTAAAAAACCTTTCTATTTTGCTTCTACTTTACTGTTTAGGAGTAAAACGTCAACGATATCGCCACCAAAAAACTGGTCAAATTCAAATACAAACTGTTAGGCTTACAACCAACCACCCTTTCGACCAAACAGTAAAGAGCTTACAGTACCGACGAACGACTGGGTAATGCTTTGCTGGACTTCTTTGGTCTCATGATATTTATCGTTAATTATTGGCTTGATATTGCTTCCAGATGTTGCGGCAGATGATTTTTTGTGAGTGCTTAATGGTTGCTCGTTCTGTTTTGGTGATACCCGACCTAAATCGGTGCGCACTCGACCTTCAATTGTGCCCAAATCAGGTCGTTGACCATTTTTTAAGTTTCGTCGCGATTTCTGTCGCAGCATTTGTTTAACTCGAATATTTGAATTTTCTAAATTTAATATAGTGCTGCTTGACGTGTTTTGTGCGTCATCGTCTAATTTGTGCTTCTTTTGCTGCCTTACTTTTTCTTCGTGTTGTTCCGAGGTTCTTGATTTTGCTTCGTTTCCCGAAGAATTAAGTGACGTTGGATTTTGCAACTGCTGAGGATAAAGTCCCTTTTGCAGAACATTTTTTATCTGGTTGCGATCGAAATGTAAGTCATTTACAAGGTTGTTAGAATTCGTGTGAATATTTTTGAGGCTGGTTAATTGAGCCATTGGACTGGCGCTGCGATTAGCTATTCCGCTCGCTAGCTGCGACATCGCATTTGGTTGAGTAGTAATAATGTTTTCTAAACCAATACTTTCAACTTTTTCCACAAGACGTAACGATCTTAGAGCGCGTCTTTCGAGGCGCGTTAAGATAATTTTCTGTTGCTTTTGATGTTGTTGATTTCGGTTGGGCCTTTCTATATCACCTCCTACAATTTTTCGTCTTATTAAATCAGCTCCTGAGGACAGCAAACTGAATAAAGGTTCAGGCGAAATAGAACGAGGTGGAGAGCCCTCTGGATGTAAACAATTGAAATGTAATATATGTAAATCTATTATAATTAATTAATTTATACAAACCTGGACTGTTGCATGGAGTTCCAGTAGGTGAAAAGTTCGGACCTGCTGGTGTATTTAAGGCGCTTGGAGTCACAGCTTTAATACCTCTTTCGTTCAACATTGAAGCTAAGCCCAAATTTACCGAAAATGTTGAACACGAATTTTTGCGCGATAATCCAGCTCGAGGGGTTGGAGGACAACTTTAGTTTGTAATAAAAATAAAATATAGACTAATTGTCAATTTAATAACACAAATGACGGACTTACCTTGGTTGGCGAGAAGTTGACGTAGAGGCCATACGAGAGGATACTTGGGATTGAGACAAGAAAGAGAAATCGGTGATGAGACCATCGTCGGGATGCATAACAGTACTGGTGGTATAGGTATAAGTACAGCCAGAAAATTCAAACTGCTTGCCAGGCAATTCGTCGCTAATATCTTCTTCAACATCAGATAGCGTGTAAACTTGCAATCCTAGATCGTCCAGACCTCGACCACCCCGAATAGTTACACCAGGCCGGTCTTCTAACAGCCCACTTAAGGTAGGAGTAGCTAGACGCGTCCAATGGTGTAATGTCTGAGAACCTTCGATTGGTTTCACAATTTGTAATTTCTCAGGGAGACGCCATGGATGCATTGAGGATGACATGTTAGTTGACGATGAAATTCCAGAGGAACCTGTTGACATGATGCTATCAGGTGTTCGCACTCCTAGTGGAAGTGCAGCCATAGGTTGTTGTTCATCGTAGGAATAAGTTCCAGCTGGGGCATACGATAACATTGCTCTTCTTGCAAGCACTTCAGCGGGAGTTAGTCTTTTAAGAGCAGCCTCGAGTTCTTTGGCACCCGGTGCACCAGGTACTCCCGATGGTTGTGTTGGGTAACCATCGTCTGACTGAGAATTTATACTTTCGCACGATAGCGTCTTTACACCCATTCCCAAAAATATTCCACTGTTACGAGAAAATGAAGTGTGATTCTGATTTGACCCGCCAACAAATGGCATAGTGCACATGCGGGGTACCGATGCACTGCTCATTGACATTGCTCCTAAGTGTGTCATCGATGTAATTTCAGAGTCTGCAAAATTACCGCTTTTCGTTGCGCAGCGTACTGTATCGAAAATTTTTTGGTATGGTGTTAAAGTTGCACTGGATGCACATATACTACTAGAACTCATAAAGCTGTTGCCGCAGTTACCTCCGTTAGGAAGTTGAGACGTCAATCGTCCTGTGCGGTTATTTATGCGTTGTGTATCACCAGAAATTCCAGAATCAATACTGTTTTCAGAATATAATGAAGATTCCATTAATTCAGATTGCAGTGAATCTGGTTGTAAACTACTAAGAGCAGACATGAAAGAGCTACGTGCTTGAGGAAGAGCCTTTTTTCGTTGTTTTCGTAGTTGGTCCTGGGTTTCTTGTAAAAGGGCCAGAACCTCTTGATATCTTTGTTTAAATTCAACTAACTCCAAAGCCAAAGAATTTTGATTTTCTTTTGTGATATTTAATAACGTAATATGTTCGTCATTGTCGTGCGTAAGCTGATGTAGTCTCATTTCAGCTTGTGATAGGCGCGCTGTTAAGCTAACTATTTGCTCGTGTTGTAGACGGTTCTCTTCCCGTTGGCGCTCCAATTCCAAACTAAGTGCTTCAAATTGCTTGTTAGTGTCATTTAGTTGCGAAGAAATATCACCCATTAGCTGACGTTCATGTGCCTCAACCTCATCCGTCTGACAGGCTAACTGAGAAGCTTCTAATTTGAGAGATTTATTTTCATCTTGCAACGTTGTTATTTTCTTTTGAAGCAAGTCTAACGTTATTGATTTTGAATATGTTGGTGTTTCTAAAAAAGTTAAGCAACAAAATTAACGGTAGCAAACATTTTAACATTCATTAGAAATGGCGTTTTATTATCTAAAATTACCATTATCACTAGTGTCTTCTCCGTCATTTGTCAGAACAGATATAAGTTCATTTTTCTTGTGCAATTCATGAAGAAGTTGGGAGCGATCTTCGTTTGCAGTTTTCAAATCGGCCTCTAGCTCTGCTAATCTATTCTCAAGTAAATTATTTTGCGTTAAAAGTTCTTTACCAATCTGTACCGTCAGCTCGAGATCTTTCTCCTTCTCTTCGAGAAGGCGAGTGACGGCCTCTATATCATCGTACGCCCTCGTCATTTGGCTTACTCGGTTACCACATAAAACTGAAAGAAAAAGGGTTCACATTTTTGTTTTACTAAACATATTTTGTTTGAAACCTATTAATTATAACTAACAATATTTATGAATAAATTAATTATTTAGGCTTAAGTTCTTAATTATAAAGAGATAAAGAAAAAATTAGACACCAGCAGAGTGGAATGCATTTTCTAGACAGCTACGTCCGTCATCAGCACTCTTCGTATCTATCTACTAGGTACTTTCAATTGTTATTAATTTTTTATTTAAACAAAATTATCCAAGAAAATAGGATATGAGAAATTTTAATTTGTATATTATATTTCATAGGAGATAGAGCTTTTTGAAATTGTTTAACACTTTTAAACACTATTTCTTTTTATATTATACTACCATGCAAACATTTTATTTTTTTTATTTTTATTCTCTTTATATATTTTCTTTTTTTATTTAAAAATGGTATATATCTGTCTTGCTATTAGAAATTTCAGACTCAGTCACACAACGGAAAGAGAAACCGAAATCAGAATCAGCAAATTGGCTAAAATTAAAAGAGCCATTATTATTATTACTGCTGCAAGAAATCATTCAGGTTTGTCACAGAATCCAAGTCGGTTTTGCTTATTATCGGTTTTGCAAACCAACATTGGTTTCATTTGGTGTCATAAAGCCAAGTCGGTTTGTTTATTTTCGAATTGAAATAAAACCGATGTTCGAATCAGATGTTGTTTAGCATGTGTACATTTGTATACAATTTAAATGTAACCTTTTTGATTGTTTTCGTTGAAATATTATTAAGTTATTGCATTTTTGTAAAAAATATAAAAAAAATAAATTACGAAAAAATAAAATGACTACTGCAGTTGTTGCATATTTGTTATTAGAAGCAGGCTGCTCAGAAAAGGTAACCAAAAGAACTTTGCGAGATCGCAGCGTATATATATTTCAGTATGATAATTGTAAGTAAATACAATTATCATATACAATTGTAAGTAAATACAATTATCATATACAATTGTAAGTAAATACAATTATCATATACAATTATATTCAGATTTGGACCAAGACGTGAAAAGTCGAGCGGTAGATGCACGGTATCCCGGCTCTAGCCAAGACGCATTTATATGGATTATAAGCAGTGCAAGATATTTTGTTAGACAGTTTGAGTCAGTTACAACATATGTAACACCGAGGATCATACAAAGTTAATATCACTTGGTAGTAAAGGAAAATATTATATTGCCGTCAAAGACGTTTCTTCAAAGGATCAGAATAAAACAGTTTATAAAAAAAAAACCTAAAACAATACATTTTATTCCACCTAGCAAAAAAAATTGAATTCAGCCTTAAAAAAGTTTAATACAAATTCAAAAATTTTGTTGTTGTTTTAAATGTATTTGTGCAAACGATCCACATCGAGCGACATCGTGGGACTGGCAGTGTGTGTTTTAAAAGCTTACATAAAACAAAAAAACTAATATAATGCCATATTTTCATAAATATTAATCAATTAATATTTACTTTTATACATATGTACATACCAATGTTGGGATCTGACAATGTTTAAATTGTACCGCCCCTACGATAAAATTGTACCAAACTGCCTAAATTGTACCAAAACTTGGCTTGACATAAAAGTAATCATAAATGACCCTGAATCCTTGAATTACTGTTTTTGTGTTGCTAATTTACTAACAATTATTTTGTCAAAATACGTATTTAATAAGCAAAAGGCTTACATGTTAGGAGCCGTTTACTTTGCAATTTTCAACAGGTGATTGAATCTTCACCGGATACTAATCCGATAGAGTATGCTGGAGTTATTTGGAATAATAGTTAAAGAATCTCATTACCAAAACAGTCCTTATAATTTTGCTCTAAAATAATTGAAAAAGATATCAGCCAAATACTGCCGTAAACTGATTGAGATGATGCAAGAACGTTCAAACGCTGTAGCTCCTCAAAAAGGCCCTGCAACTAAATTACCTATTACTTATACGTAAAAGGGCTGTCAAAGTTAATATTAAAGTGCCTGAACATAAGTAAATCAATTATGTTGCAATTTAGTTAGTTCTAGACTGGGTTGAAGAACTATGAAATTAGAAATGTTTATTATTGTAAGAAAAAGATATTGTATAAATAAAAAAAATTATTAGACAAATTTGATATGAAATTATACCAGAAAAATATGAAGTGTACCAGAGTACCACTGATGTGTAGATTGTACAAACTTTGGTACAATTGTACCACAAATCCCAACATTGATACATACGTCTTAAAAAATAAAAACAAGAGCGAGTAAATTAAAACCGACACCTGTTAGCTGTACAAACGATCACATTTTTTGTTGTTTATTTTGCCACATCTTTGGCATTGACAATTTCGTTTGTTTCTAAATATTGCTCTGTTTCGTCTGGTAGACGGCTTAAACAGTAAGCGTTGCCCATTTTCTTGCCTTATCTATAGATGAGATTAAAATCGTAGGCGTTCATGAAAATACATCGGCGAAGCATAACAGTTGATAATATAGTTGGAGTTGGATTTTCCGTGCAAAAAATTCCTAAAAGTGGGCGGTGATCAGTCACCAAGGTAAATTTTCTGCCATACAAATAATCATGAAATTTTTTCACGCCGGCTACCACAGCGGTTGCTTCTCGATCGATTTGCGAATAATTGCGTTCTGTCTTCGATAATGTCCTTGAATAAAATAGGCCGTTCAGAGCCATCAGGGAATTTGTGACTCAACACAGCGCCGATGCCATAAGGTGAGGCATCACAAACGAGTATAAGTGGTAATTTTTCATCATAATGTATGAGCACATTGTCAGATGTGATTAATTTTTTCAACTTACGAAGGGCTAACTCATGCTCTTCTTTCCAAGTCCACTGACGATTTTTATCTAAAAGACGATGTAGAGGTTCTGCTATTGTTGCCTTATTTGGCAAAAACGAATGATAAAAGTTCAAAAGCCCGAGAAATGCTTGAAGCTGTTTTTTGTCCTTGGGTGCGGGCTCATTTTGAATTGCTTTTATTTTCTCAGGCGAGGGCCTTATGCCAGACTATCAATTTTAAATCCTAAAAAATTTATTGAAGTAACACCAAAATGGCATTTATCCCTTCTTAATCGAAGACCTGATTTGTCAAAACGGCTCAAAACTTTGTTCAAACGGTCAGCTAGCTCTGATTCAGTTTTACCCATTACTACTACATCATCAAAATATGGTAAAACACCGGAACATTTCTTAAAAGCCCGAGAAACGCTTGAAGCTGTTTTTTGTCCTTGGGTGCGGGCTCATTTTGAATTGCTTTTATTTTCTCAGGCGATGGCCTTATGCCAAGACTATCAATTTTAAATCCTAAAAAATTTATTGAAGTAACACTAAAATGGCATTTATCCCTTCTTAATCGAAGACCTGATTTGTCAAAACGGCTCAAAACTTTGTTCAAACGGTCAGCTAGCTCTGATTCAGTTTTACCCATTACTACTACATCATCAAAATATGGTAAAACACCGGGAACATTTCTTAAAAGCGTTTCAATAAAATTCTGAAAAATGCCCGGGGCTGAAGAAACACCGAATTGAAGTCGGTTTACTTTAAACGCACCTTTATGTGTTATGATAGTCTGCAATTAAGCAGATTTTTTATCGACTACAAGCTGTTGGTATGCCTGAGCAAGGTCCAATTTTGCAAATATTTTTCCACCTTCTATTGAAGAAAGTAGGGAGCTAATAGGAGCAATTTGAAAATTGTGCGGTAGCAGCGCCTTATTAAGTGTTGACTTGTAGTCACCACAAATTCTTATAGTCCCATCACTTTTGGGAACTGGCACGATCGGTGTGACCCAGTTCGTATACTCAACGGATTCTAGAATGCCCTGATTGCACAATCGGTCAAGTTCGGCTTCTACTCGACCTCGTACTGCCATCGGAATACGGCGAGCGGGAAGTCTTATTGGTTGAACATTTTCCTTTAAGTGTAACGGAACCGTTTTACCCGTAAATTTACCAAGCTCTTTAGCAAAAAGATGATCAAATTTCTTTAATACCGTTGTAATAGAATTAGATTCTCCAATAATGTGAACCCCTTGAATGCTTATACCTAGTGGAGCAAACCAGTTGCAGCCTAATATATTAGTTTGAGTACCATTAACAACTATAAGAGGTAAAGCCTTGACTAATTTTTTGTTGTACCAAATATCGACATCGAAAACACCTTTAACAGGAACAACATTATGTTGAAAATCTGTCAAATTTAAATTACACTCATATAGCACCGGCTTTGCAGTTGGCCACAATCGACTAAAAACTTGCGACGATACTATGGTATAATCCGAGCCTGAATCGATTTCAAACTTACAAGACTGTCCATTAATGTATATAAATTTTGAACGTTTACGGGTCTCTGATTCTAAAATGTGATTGATTGATTGCGATTTGGAATTGACAAAATTTCGATGGTTTTTGTTGAATGCTTTCGATGGTTCTAGCTTAGCAACATTATGTTTTGATGAACGACAGACACGCTGTAAATGACCCTTGATGCCACAAGTTTCTTGTGTGCGGGGATGATTTCCACCACAGCCACTACAGGGTTTAGTATCACTCGAACCTGGTCTGGCTGGCGAATTACCATGAACCTGGTCTGGCTGGCGAATTACCATTACATTATTTAATGATTCTTCAGCAGTTGTAGCCCGATCTATGACCTTTTGTAATTGTAAATCTGTTTCAGCGAGAAGATTTCGTTGTAAAGCTTCATCACGCAGGCCACACACCAAACGATCACGAGGCATACGATCCAAAGCGTTGCCAAAATTGCAGTCGACGGCTATTTTTCTTAAAGCAGCAACATATTCTGAAAAACTCTCATTTGGCAGTTGATCGCGTTTGTGAAATTTGAAGAATGACGCAATTTCCGATGGACGTGGAGAAAAATGTTTCGTTAGCAATGTTTTAATTTCAGTAATTTCCAGTTCACTCACCTTTTTTGGAGATGCCAATGACGACAGAAGATCATACAGCGGTGCACCTGCTAACGTCAAGAAAATTGCCTTTTGGCGATCAGCCTGTGTGTCATTGGCTAGAAGAAAAAGCTCGAACCTTGCGTAATATGTTGACCAATTCTCAGGATGATTGATGTCAAACGGTTCCATTGTTCCCATTGAAGGCATTGTGCGATTTATTTTTTTGAAGCTGCGGAATTCAATGCAATATTCTCTTGCGATATTCCAAGAGCAGTATATTCTTTTTCGGTCTTCAGCGGCATTGATTATTGCCGTCAAATTTTGATGACTCGACACGTTGTAACCAGTAAATTATGAGGTTAGGTTCTTTACAATTGTGTTAAATTTTGCAACACTATTGTTATTTTTATAAAGAACATTTGCGGCTCACAATCAGACTTAGGTCTGGTTGGGGAGTTCTTCGGGCGTCTTGGGGTTCCGGAGGAGATGTCCTTCTGGACTCTGATCCAGAGGACATTGATGTCATCGTCATCTACGACCCAGATAAAGATGGTGAGGACGATCCAGATCAACCTCCACGACTCTAAGGCAGCCACCGCTGTATTAATTCTTCGTCTCGCAGAGCGAGGTGAAGACATCGCATTAGCCCAAGATTAGTAATTGTAAAATATGTGAACTTAAAGCAAAAGGCTACGAATTATTGTATGCAGCAGATTCAGGTAACAATAAAACTATTAGATCCTGTATTATAGCAAAAGATCACCTCAACATTTTCATTCTAACAGATTACTGTGATGAGGATTTTTTGGAAGAGGCTGAATCTGTGGTGTGGTTATCCTCTACCTACATGCCACATGCCACATGACCAGGACCCTCCACCCGGTAGTTTGGTTCAAAGGACGGCCAGAGCGGCGAAGGCAAAAGGTATCCCCATAATAATGGGTGCCGACGCAAATTCGCTTCATCACATCTGGGCTAGCTCTGATACCAATAAAATAGTTGAGTGTATCCTTGATTTCATATTAAACAATAATTTAGTAGTTGCAAATAGGGGCTCTGAGCCCACTTTTGTTGTATCAAATAGACAAGAGGTGTTAGATATTACGCTTGTTAGTCTGCATTATGCATTTCTGATAGAGAACTGGAGAGTCTCCAATGACTGCTCCTTCACCGACAGTCGTTATCTTATCTTCTCATTTGCTAGAAAGAAAGATAATGCTATAACACACATATCGTCACCTAAAATGCAAAAGGCCGTAACTACTCAAAAATTCAAAATTTACTTTTTGATTGATTATGACGAACTTAACCGAAACACATCTACACAGCAAATTTTACATGTATACGTCCAAAAATAACGACTTTATTGGTGAAAAACAAAAGGCCGTAACTGCAACGTCAACTAAACCAAAAAGCCGTAACTGCACTTTTCAAAAAAAAAAAAAAATCAAAACAAAGTTGGCTTTGATTATCTTTCAATGTGTGTTATTGCGTTATTGTTTTTTAGTTTAAATTTTTGTAAAAAATGAAAACTAATAGTCTTTAATTTATAACGTTTATTCCTTCTCCTGAAAAAAACTAAAAACTGTAGTTACGGCCTTTTGCATTTTAGGTGACGATATATATATAGGCGACGAACGGATTGGGAAAAGCAGAAAATGCTCCTCACAGTCGTACTCGCTCATCCCATGAATATTAGGGACAATATACTTATACATTGAAGATGCGATGAACAGACTCACCAATGCTTTTAAAGATGCAACGGGGAGGTCCTGTAAACCTTCGATTCATCGTAAAACTCGTAGACCACCATGGTGCTCCTCAGAAATAGCCGAATCTCGCAAGATTTGTCGCAAATTGTTCAATGAAGCAAAGAGGGCAGGTCACGGGTCACTCTAAGAATCAGGTTAAGAACGCAAAACGCAAATCTTGGAAAGACTTCTGCGGTAGCATTGAGAGCTTTTTCGATACTAGCAGACTGCGTAAAAACCGTCAATTCCTGGGTCTATTCAAAAATTAGACGGAACTTGGACAACTAGTGCGCATGAGTCACTGGAAGTCCTGTTGGACACTCATTTTCCAGGGTGTCGATCACCTACGGGTTTGCAACAGAATCCTATTTAGATGTGCCGTATACCGATCTCCGCAAACATTGATGCGGATAGGCTACAATCATATTTATAGAAAATTCAATTTTTACAAAAAATTACTATAAAATTTTTACAAAAATATGTCTTAAGAATTAAAAAAAAATTAAATATTTAAAAAATTGTCCATAAAATTAAAAAAAAAAATTTCAATAAAATTTACCAAAAAGTTTTCAATTATATTTTATTGCAAATTGTTTTGTAAATATTTTACTAATTTTTTTTTGTTGAAAAATTCTATAGTATTTTTTTGTAAAAATTTTATATTAATTTTTTTTAAAAATTTTATAGAAGATTTTTTTAAATGTTATTAAAAATTTATTTTAAAGATTTTATTGAAAATTAATTTTAAAAATTATTTGAAATTTTTTTTTCCTAAAAATTTTTATGCAAATTTTTTGGAAATTTTTATTTAATATTTTTTTTTTTCAATTTTATAATGTTTTGTAAAAATATTATTGCAAATTTTTTTTTAAATTTTGCAGTAATTTATTGGTAAAATTTTATAGAAAATATTATTAAAAATTCTTACAGAAAATTGAATATTCTATAAATATAAATTGAAATTGAATTTGATATCATAAAATTGAATTTAAAGTTTATAAAATTGGATTTAAAGTTTACAAAATTAAATTTAAACAGGCCTGTTCTGAAAACGGCGTGGTTTCAAAGCACGAACTGTTTTAAAATCACGCAGACGATTTGATGCTGTTCTGCAAATCACGCGATTTTACGGTTTTCGGCGTGCTTTTAAATTTTCGAAAACACGAGAAAACAGCTGACTTTTTACATTTATGCTTTGTTTGTTTATATTCTTACATTTTTAATTACAATAAAAGGTGGAAATTAAAAAAATGCCGGGAGCTACTTTATTGGCAGTAATTGCTTTAAGAAAACAGCATTAAAAAATGAGCGTATTAAAAAACGTCATTTACGGGACTTTTCAAATCTTATGGATACAAGCGAAACCTTGTAAGTAAGCACAATTAAATTGATGTAAAAGGTCTAGTCCAATTCTTTTCCAGCTTCATCTCGTTTTACCGGTTTAACAGAAGATCTTTCCAAATGGTATTGGAAGATCTAGCACCGAAGTTACCACAGAGCAGTATTCCTGCAAATATACAGCTAGCGGCTGTGCTTAGATTCCTAGCCGTCGGATCTTATCAAGCGGTTATTGCTAATGATGTTAATATTAGTATGGGGCGGTCCACTTTTTGTAAAATCTTGTGGAATGTGTTGCAAGCGTTAGAGGAAAACTTGTGTCCAGCATGGATTTCTTTAGAAAAAGTAAATCACGAACATTGGTAAACAAAGCAATATATTTTTTTACAAAACAAGCAGTGTACTTAAATATTTGTTAATATTTACGTTTTAGTGTGTATAAAATATAATTTTATTACAAAAATAAATAGAAAACATATCATATGAAGTATATAATAATATTTTTTATAGCTTCCAAACGAATTACTTAGAATAAATAAGCAAGTGATTTCAAACCAGTACGCATTTAGCTGTCCCGTTTTAAATCACGTGATTTCAATATTTTTTGTGTACAGAACACCTTTTGCGTGATTTGAAATCACGTTGACAAAAAGTGATTTTCAGAACACCCCTGAAAGTTTACAAAATTAAATTTGAAGTTTATAAAATTGAATTTGAAGAGACCTATATTTAAAATATTCACTAATGCAAAAAAAAAAATAGGTTCACATTGACAATAATGCCAGGAAAAAAATCTAACGTCAGAATTTAAAAAATGTTTATTAAAAACTTTCAACTTAACATTTTAACACAAATTGATGCAAAATTTTACAAAGAATATTTTCAAGTGGTTCACTCGAAACATTGCACTGAGGCGGAAAAAATAATAATAATGGTAATATTCAACGTAAGTTTGCACAAATTATTGGAAGGTCACAAAATATGATAAATAATAATCGCAGCAGAGGTAAACAACGAAAAAATTTCAAAAAGGGACGATGATCGAATTAAGGTGTTATCTACGGTAAATCCTTTCGTGTCTGCAGTAAAGCTGAATAAATTAGTCACACACGTAGGGTTCCATACTATGTTCAGTATAATTTAAAAATTCCAGTTGTTTATTTCTTTATGTCTTATGGGACACCCTTAAATTTTAAAATTAAAGTTACAGTGGATCAATAAAGTCTAGGCACAACATGATTTTTAAAAGTGTTTCGCCAGTAACTTTGCATCTGCATATCTTGATAAAATTATTTTCATGCTGTTTTCAAGATTGATAGGTTTATTGACCATTTAACACGAAAAATAATTTGTATCTTATTATTTCTACTATACAATGGCTTTTAAACTAAAAAATAAGGTCTATGTAAAAAAAAGTTTAGGCACACATGTGAAAATTTTCGGTATATTCGGGGTTTTTGCATGTCTAGTATTTGGTTAAACCTCCTTTAGCTTGGATAATTGCTTCTAAACGTCTACTCATACTTCTTACTAGGTTAGATGTTTCATCAGGAGTAATTTTTTCCCATTCTAAGCGAAGTGCCGCTTTAAGTGATTCTTAGGATGTAATGTGATGTTTCCGTATTTTTTCTCTAGTAAGTGCCAAATATGCTCTATAGGATTCGTGTCTGGCGATTGCGGAGGGGTTTTTAACTATTTGCAGTGGTATATAAGCCATTCCTGCACAAGATTTGAAGAATGTTTTGGGTCATTATCTTGTTGGAACAAGAATTTCCCATTTAAGCCCAGCTTCGCAACACTTGGAGATAAGTTTTCTTTTAAAATATTTAAATAAGAGTGCTTGTCCATTTTGTCGTCTATAAAGACAAGATTTCCCACTCCAGATGACGCCATACATCCCCAAACCATAACATTGCCACCACCGTGCTTCACAGTCTTAATAATATTATTTTCTTGAAGCTCTTTGTTTGCTTTTCGCCAATTCTTTTGTGGACCATCTGAACCAAAAAGGTTCCAGAAGGCTTCAGGCTGATTAATGTGGAGTTTTTCGAACTCTAACCGCTTTCCAGCTCTGTGCAGCGTATTTTTTAATGTTTGTGGATTAAGGTATTCACCAAAACTTTTCTTCATTTCCCGACACAATTCTACAGCTGAAATCTTTGGATTTTGAGCCACTGCAGCAACAATGATACGCTCCGGACGAGATGTAAATTTTTTTGGACGTCCACTTCTCCTCTCACGCTCTAATTTGTTGGTTTTTTCATAATGTTTTATGATGTTTCTTACACTGGTATAGGGCCTCTGTACAATCACACTAATTTCGCGATAGGATTTTCCCTGTGCATGAAGATTTATTATAATTTTACGGACATCTACGGAAATTTCTGAACGATTGCTCATTTTGCTGTTTTCGTCACGAATTAAATACCAAGAATATTTTTTACATTTAAAACTCTCGCCTACTGAGGATTTAACATGTGCATAAACATGACTTGAAATAAAAAAGTGAAAATTTACCGTTATACAAGGGATTAAAGGGCATTAATGCAGTAAGTGCCTAAACTTTTTTTAGATAGACATAGCTTGTTTTTTAGTTTTTAAAGCGTTGTATATTAGAAACAATAAGATATAAAATATTTTTTGTTTTAAATGGTCAATATAACTCTCAATCTTTAAAACGATATCAAAATTATTTTATTAAGTGAACCAGATGCAAAGTTATTAACAGAACACTCTTGAAAATCATGATGTGCCTAAACTTTATTGATCCACTGTATATTCGGGAAAATTGCATCATAATTAGAACACCCTTTAAATTTTAATATGTAATTGATTTTACAGCGGCCATGGTAATACACTTTCTATTAAAATATCAGTAGCCTACCTACTGCGGTTAAAAAAATAAGGTAATATCCGTGAAAAACACGTTACTAATGGACACACTTCAATTTTAAGTATTTGTTATAGCGTCCGAAGTAACACATCTACTGTAAACATTTCAAGAGGGTATCTATTACAGTTTATAAAATCTTGTCACAGTCGGAACACCCTTTAATTTTATTATTCATTATAGTGGCCTTTCTATAAATATATTAAGAGTCTACTTATTTCGATTAAAAAATAAGTCACTATAAGTGAAAAACATGTCACTGTCGGAACACCATTTAATTTTTAGTAATTGTCATATCGGCCGTGGCAACACATCTTCTGTACAAAATTTCAAGAGTCTACCTGTTACGGTTCAAGAAATAAGGCTTTATACATGCAAATCACGTCACTGGCGGAAAACCCTTTAATTTTTATTATTTGTTATAGTGGACATAGTTATACACCTCCTGTAAAAAATTCAAGATTCCGCCTATTCAGTCAAAACTTAGGATATATATACATGCAAATCACGTCACTATTGGAATATTTAAGTTCAATTTTGTATACTTGTTTATAAAACAAACATAGTTTTAAATACAGTCTGCAAATTGTAAGTGGTTTCCTCTTACAGCTCAAAAAGTCATAAACGTAAATAACACGTAACTTTTGGAACACCCTACGTTTTAGTATTTTTTGCTATTGTGGCCACAGTTATACACTTTTGGTAAAATTTTCAAGAGTCTACCTATTATGGTTCAAAACTTAGGCCTTACACATACAAAGCACACCACTATCGGAACACCCTTTAATTTTTAGGTTTATTTTTTTAGACTTGTTTATAAAGCGAACTAAGTTTTAATTACTGTTTGTAAGAAATAAACACAAATTCGTAAATAACACCTCTCTATCGGAACACCCTATAAGTTTTAATATTTGTTGCTATAGCGGCCATAGTTATACACCTTTGGTAAAATTTTCAAGAGTCTACCTATTATGGTTCAAAACTTAGGCCTTATACATGCAAATCACTCCACTATCGGAACACCCTTTAATTTTTAGGTTTATTTTTATCAAACTTGTTTATATAGCGAACTAATTTTAATTTATGCTTGCATATTTTAGTGAATTCCTCCTACAGTTCAAGAAATAAGCACATATTCGTGAATAACACCTCTCTATCGGAACACCCCATAAGTTTTAGTATTTGCTAGTATAGCGGTCAGTTATATACTTTCTGTGAAAATTTCAAGCGCCTACCTATTACGGTTCAAAACTTAGGCCTTATACATGCAAATCACACTACTATCGGAACACCCTTTAATTTTTAGGTTTATTTTTTTTATACTTGTGTATATAGCGAACTAAGTTTTAATTACTGCTTACATATTTTTAGTGTATGCCTCCTACAGCTCAAGAAATAAACACATATTTGTGAATAACACCTCTCTATCGGAGCACCCTATAAATTTTATTATTTGTTGCTATAGCGGCCAAAATTATACACCTTCTGTAAAAATTTCAAGATTCTACCTATTATGATACAAAACTTAGGCCTTATAAATCAAAATAACACCACTATCGGAACACCCTTTAATTTCTAGGTTTATTTTTTAGACTTGTATATAAAGCGAACTACGTTTTTATTACAGTTTGTAAATTTTTAGTGTATGCCTCCTACAGTTCAAGAAATAAACACATATTTGTGAATAACACCTCTCTATCGGAACACCCTATAAGTTTTAATTTTTGTTGTTATAGCGGCCATCGCTATACACCTTCTGTGAAAATTTCAAGAGTCTACCTATTATGGTCAAAACTTATGCCTTATACATGCATTTCACACCACTATCGGAACACCCTTTAATTTTTAGTTTTATTTTTTTATACTTGTTTATATAGTGAACTAAGTTTTAATAACTGTTTGTAAATTTCAAGTGTATCCCGCCTACAGTTCAAGAAATAAATACATTTTCGTAAATAACACCTCTCTATTGGAACACCCTATAAGTTTTAGTATTTGTTGCTATAGCCGCAACAACTATACATCATCTGTGAAAATTTCAAGAGTCTACCTATTACGGTTCCAGAGATAAAAGGCACTGACAGACGGACAGACATTGTAGCGAAAACAATAGGGTTTCGTTTTTACATTTTGTGTACGGAAACCTAAAAATTAATTAGAACTAACAGTGTCAGAGAGATCAGGGTTTAAATTGATTGATTAAAAATAGCAACAGCACTAAAATCTTTGCTTTGCTTACATCTTTTTCAGCAATAAAAAAAAAACTGAATTTCTCAGCATTTACATAACATTTTGTTATAAGCGAAGCAAAAGAGAAAAAAAAAACAAATACAAAAAAGAACGCATTTGCTTAAGCTGACTATGTGTTTCTTTCTGCTGCAAAGCAGTCAGCAAAGCAATTTTTTTGAAAACGTTTGCTGCTGTTGAAGCAATAAGTTAATCTTTGTTTCTTCTTTTGCTGTTGCTGTAAAGCAACAATATTAGAAATCTTTATTTTGAAGATCTAAATTTAGTTGTTTTTTGTTTCGCTTTGTCCCATTCCACACTTGCTATTTTTGTTTCTGCAACACATGCATTTGTTGTTGGGAGAGGAAATAAAAATGGCTGCGGTAAAATGTTTCTTGTACTTGAAACTCTGCTGCGACTCTCTATTTTTGTTGTTGTTTGCTCTTTTTGTCGTGAGAATGACTGTATAAAAGTATACAGTTGTCAGAAACACAATTTTTACAGTATGGACACGAATGCAACTTTAAAAGAGAATATAAAAAATGTTTCCGAAACAAAAATTGCAAGTGTGGAATGGGACTTTCCACGTGGCGCCATAATTTTAATCTCTCACTGTCAAAGAATTTTCTAAAACTAAAGACTGAATGAGGGAGTAACAGAAAATAACAGCAAGATAAAGCAATCGTAGTCAGCCACAACTTCACATTAAAGAGTTAAGCAAAAGCAAAAATGAAGAACAACTTATTGCTTAAGCAACACCACACGTTTTTAAAGGAATTGCTTTACTGCAGAAAGAGACACATAGTAAGTTTAAGCAAATGAGTAGCTCTTATTTTTTTTTTGTTTTTGCTTTTTACTTTTGCTGCACATTTTTTCTAAACAACAGTTAAGCAATTACATATGAATTGAAAATAGTCAAACATTTTTAATCACTGTAAAAGATTAACTTAGTCGGCCCGATGGAAGAACTTGGGTAAGACGTCCAAAAAACAAAGCTAATGACCCTAAGTACACTTCAAAGACCATTAACATTATGGAAACATTATGATATGTGGATGTTTTTCTAGGTACGGCATTGGACTGGAATATTTTGGACCAAGGAAAATATGGACAAACATCTTTATCTTCACTACTCTAATGATGTTATGCTACCGTATGCCGAATGGCAATATCAACAAGATAATGATACTAAGCAAACCTCTAAGGTCGTGAAGGAGTGGTTTGGGAGGAAAAATATTAACCTGATGGAGTGGCCTTCTCAATCCAATAGAAATCCTATGGAGAATCGTTAAGAAAAAAATTGCTCCTCTGAAAGCAAAATATAACGAAGATTTATGGACAATAGTGCAAGAAGCTTGGTATTCAATTCCATCAGCAACTTGTCAGGCACAGAGAGCGAAGCCGACATGAAATGACGACCGGCGGCGGCCAACAAGAACTGGTAGCCCCACCTTTGTGCACCCTCGGGTGAACCTTCGGGTTACACGTGGTGGATGTGGTTTGGACCAATGTTTGCAGGGATGGTCGACGGTTGGTCAAGTGTGTTGTTGCACTGTCAACAGAAAGCACCAATAGTGTCAGGAGTTAGATAGTCGCCAAAATACCCCTAAACAAGGGGTTAGAACATGTATTCAACCCTTCATATTTTATAAAATGCAACTTATTTTACAATACTTGTTGGAGGGCGCTAGGCTATGCCAAAATTTTACTCAGTGGTAAGACCACCACCATGTTAAGCCATTAGGTCAGGTACTGACGTTAAGTCTTCATCAGACACCGCACCTTTAATGCGAGATAGTGGTATATAACAAATAAACATTTTTCAAAATCACATTTTAAGTACTAATCCGTTTTTAAATGTGGACTTTACCCTGTTGTGTAAATCACTTAATACAGTGGGGATGGTTTTATGTTTATAAAATCACTAGATAATGGTGTTTTGATGATGCAATTTATTTTAAAATTATCAATTTCAAAATAAATAATATCAAATTAAATAAAAATAATAATCACCCCTATCGCGAATATTTATTCCCATGAATAAACTCCCAAAAATTCTATAGTGAATGATTTCTATCGTAAAATACAAGTAAATTGTTATTGGAATCATTCACGATAGACAAATTTGGGAGTTTTTTTCATGGGAACAATTATTCGCGATAGGGGTGAATAGCTTAACTGATGAAGCCAGCTAAAATCTTAGCCGAACACTTCGGAGGCGGCTAACCGCTTTAATTTTATGTCATCGGCAGCTAATAGCCTGCTGAGCCGATCGGCTTCGCGCTCTGGTCAGGCACTGGTCGAATCAATTAGTGCTGGCAATTTCTACTACTTTCAATTACTCGATACTACTCAATACTTTTCAATTGGGTACTCAATAGTACTCGATACCTCCGTTTACATAGCAGCGGAAACTTATCACTAGAGTTGGGTTTATTAGCTCTTTAAAGTGAGCGCTCTTTTCAGCTCAGCTCATTAAAACGAACTAGTTCGTTCATTTAGTTCAATAGCTCACTTAGTGAGCTAAAAGCAAATGATTCGCTCAGTTGATCTGTTTCGCTCAATTGTATTTATTTCATAAGATTTTAGTGTTAATTCATGTATGTAGTTGTATAAATTATGGATTATCTATTTCGCTGTAGTTGCAAAAAACCATAACTTAGTTTAATAAGAGTTGAATAATATATTTAAAATAAAACCTAGTATAAATTTTTGGTATAAAAATTTTTAATTTGTAATTTTTTTGTAGTATGTATGTAAGTAAGTAGTAAAAAAATATTAAATTAAAAAGTTAATAATAATATCAACACTAAGGGCCTTATTCATAAAAAATTTTTTTTGACTTGTAAAAATTATATAAAACAAATTTCCATACAAAATTTGTTATTAAACCTTTTATAAACTGGTAATATTTTTTTATGAATTTGAGCCTAATAAACTAAAATATAAAAACATAAAGATACATACATTTGTATAGGAATTACTCAAAAATTTAGTGCTTTTCATACAAATTTAATACAGAAACCGCATTATAAAAAAAACTTCAGAGTTTATATACATACATGTATCAACACAGAATGAATTTGACTTGGTCAGTATGATAAACATAAACAAAAGCTGAATGTCATAAAACAAATGAACAATGATCTACAAAAAGCGCTCAGTAACTGAGCTAAAAGAGCTCAGTACAAAAAGCGTTTCATCTAGTTCAAAAGAGCGAATAGTTCAATTGAACTAGATAACTGAGCTAAAAGAGCTCATAACAGAGAGCGTTTCATCTAGTTCAATTGAGCGAATAGTTCAATTGAACTAGTTCGTTCGCGAACTACACAACTCTACTTATCACCGTAGTCGTCAAATATTTTTATAAATCTATTTCTAAACATACTACCATAAAAGTATCGATTAACTACTTTTGCGTATCGAGTACTCAAAAATGAACCTCTTTTTTTTTTGCTTCACAGATATTAAGGACTATTTAAAATAACTTAGGATATATTAATTTGTATAAAGTTTTTGTAACTTTTTGTTACATATTGTGAAAGCTTACAATATTCCCCAGTAACAAACGTAGCAGTTTTATTTGTAACCTCTGTTCAAGGCGAATTCATAACAGGTAAACTCGAGAGCTCAGCTGACTATTTGTTGTCTCCATTTTCCAGTGTCAAAATGTACCTACATTTTTTATTTTGACAGCCAAAAATGATTTAAACAAAAACAAACTGCAAGGCAAATTCATAACAGGTAAACTCGAGAGCTCAACTGACTATTTGTTGTCTCCATCTTCCAAAAATGATTTAAACAAAATGTACGTAGTGTTATTACAGAGTTGTACTCTTTTTTTGCCGCGAGTCTACCTTGTTTATTGTGCCATGCCTCTGTTGAAGTTATTCTTCAAATGAAATTAAAAAATGTATGTATTTATCTGCTCGTAACTGTATGTACATATGTACATCAAAACGAAGACATTTTCAATTTTTATGAATTTAATAACGACCAAAAAATTTTAAGGATTAACATTCACCGTTTTTCAGTTCGCTTTATAAATTGTAAAATTAAAGAAAGTTCATCTTTCTTTCATGTTACCGAAATAACTTATGTACCTACTGTATGTTAACATAAATATTTACGCATTTTGATACCTTCAATAAGTAACTGTTCGTCGCAAATTTGACTTATATTCAATCTTGTATCAAAACTTAAAGCTTCGTTTTCGTCGGAAACTGTATTGGAAGCACTTGAAGGATTTAAGAAAATAAAGCCCTCTTCATCATATTCCAACTGGCTCGTTTCACTAGCAAAATGTGTCCAATCTTCCGCAATGTGGTCTTCATTATCCATATCAATTAAAAATTTGGCTCTAGCGGTTGCTGGCGTATTAGACGTGATGGGGATACTGATGTTTTATCTAAGTATAACACTATAAAAGAGTCATGTTCATCACAAATTACACAAATTAGTTTATAGACTATCAATAAATTTTTCAGTCTTTGACGATGGATGAATGGACAGAATATTACGCAATTATTTTTATTTTGTTTTTCTATTCAGTTTTTTTATAAATTAAATTGTTTTTCATTTATTCCACGCATTATCAAACTGGTTTTTACTTTTTGAGGGCACATTTCCAAAATGTTAAAACTTAAGCAAAATTAATTTCGACGGTTTTATTTCCATCATCGTCATTTTGTCACAGAAAAGATGAGTTTGCGCACACATTGTCTTATGTTATAAAACCACCCTTCCTTTACTTCTATTTTTCAATAAACAATTAGGTATATGCTTCCTTAGAATATATACATACAATGTATCTACTATATGTAAATATCCAAGTTACATTAATCAATTTTTTCACAAATTATGGATGGCTAATAACTATTTATTATTGTCAATAGTTCACTTTTTAAGCCAATTATATTTTGTTTTTTTTTTTTTTTAATAAATTAAACATCTATTTTATGGGCACCTATCCGTATTTCTTATAAACTGCATTCATAGTACTCGTTAAAAAATTAACTAAAGCGAAAAAAAATTTTACTGCAAAAATAACCTTTAAACTTGCTAGTCTTTTTGTAAACGACACAAAAACAGATTCTGTCATATAAATGCGTGCACTTATTGATATAATAATGTAAGCCACCAAAAAGCTCGTGATGTTTGTTGGCAACTAAAAAAAAGTACACACATTTTATTCTTTTTTAACTCTACTAATTTATTGAACCATTTTCGAAGTCATTTTTTATAAATTGCAATTTTTATAAAAATATATGTATTAAATTTGTTATCATAAAACACAGCCAATTATGTAAATATATAATTTAATCTAAAAGATTGTTTAACTACAGATTCAAAACACATACACGAACAAATCTCGTTTTGCACACAATTAAATTTTACAATCTTCACTCACACACTTCAAACTTTTTTGCATCGTTCATTCATAATACACTGTTAACCGCACAGAGTTGCTTTTATAAGTAGCAAACAGTGTTGGTCAGTATAACTATTTTTAAAAGTTTGCAATGAACTTGTAACATACATAACATGACCTACCGTCTATACCTGATAAAAATTTGTCTTGATAAAAGTCAAATTTCATATTAAAAAAAACCCAGTATTAAAAATAATGTTTTTTTAATATGAATTTTGACTTTTATTAAGACAAATTTTTATCTGGTATAGACACTAGGTGAACGAGTAAAATTACTGTTAAAAAATTTAATTTTGAAAACTAATAATAATATTTTCATCTACGTTTTTCCTCACAATTTTTCAACTAAATTTGTTTAACTTTATGCTGACGATGTCTAATCTCTCAAAGTACAAGATTAACAGGGTTGTCAGAAATGGCGATTTTCAATCTTACTTGGCATAAAATTTTGAATTTGGCGACATCGCGATTTTTAAAATAGTTGGTGACATTTTTGGCCTACATTAGAAACTGAAAGTTTTAAAAGTAAATTGTTTTTCATATTTAAATATGATTTTACTTCTGGAAACAGGAAACTTTCGAAACATATAAATTTATTTAAAGTTCACGAACATTTTATATTTAAAAATGTTTCTCATTTTAAAGAAAAATTGGATTTTTTTAAACTTATATGCTGCTAATTAATCTATAGAAAGATCGATTTCATTAATGAATTTAATAAAATCTAGACTTCGAAACACTTGCTGTAAATTTTATTTATTGAAATAGGGCATGTGTCACACATCTGTTGATCTTTAGAAATGTTGAATAAATTCCTATTCCTATAAAACATATTCTAAATAAGAATACGGTGATGGGTATGTTCAGGTCTCCATTTATAATAATATGCACTATTTTTCATTGTTTTAAGTAAAATTTTTACCTTTCTCGTGTTCACTAGTTAATTTAAATAAAAAACAAAATATTTATATATTTTGTCGAATTTTAGCTATTTCGATTAAATTTTTTTATGATTTGTTAGAAATATTTTTAAAAATAAAAAAAATAATGTGTATTTTAGAGCCAAATTTTAACAAAAAACGTTTTGGCGATTTTGCACATCGATTTTGGCGAAATAGGTGAAAATAAATCTGACAAATAGTAAGCTAGTACGATAATAAATAAATAAATCTGATAATCCTGAAGGATCAAATCATGATATAAAAATTACAGGTAATTCAATTCTCTATTTTTGTCGCCATATTAACGTTCAGACGTTTGCGGGAATTATTTAAATTTGTGCCCACCATATTACATACTTTGTGAAATCCCATTTACGTTTTTTCCTTTATTTAAAATTTAAAAATTAAAAAAAGAAACATGTGTCCAAAAAACACATGTTTCTTACTTGTCTTTGTCCATTCGGCAGTAATATACTTTTCTAGGAATTCACAAATAAGATTTTTTTAATTTCCATATATCTGACAAATCGTTATCTGACAAATCGTTACCCCCCGTCTCCATTAGACATTATTATGTCTTAACAAAATTCAACTTCATAAAAAAAACATTTAATACTGTTTTTTTTATATGAAGTTTGACATTTGTTAAGACATGTTGAAAGACGGAGGTTTAGCTCGCGAAGACATGGTGTTAAGAAAATATGAAATTAGCGTAGACAAGATTCATTAAAGTAAAAGTGTTTTTCTCGAGATAAGCAGTTTAATTTAAAATTTATTTTTCTTCTAAATCCAAAATAATATAACTACACTGGAAGTCTTTCTTAATATAGGGGTAATTCCACGTCAAATCAACAAGGCACTCAAAATGACTACTTCAGATTTTATTGTAACTTTTGTTATTTATATTCCTCTCCAAATCCAAATATAATTTTAAAAAAATTTTATCTCTTATAGTTTTTTAGCTATACAGTTATAAAAGTCGGAAAATATCGCTTTTTTGCATATGCGCTCGAGGATTAAATATATTCCAGTTCTATAAGCTCTAGGAAGTTGAATAATAGCTCATTTTAAAGGGCTTTAATTTGATACCAATCATGAAAAAAAAAATAATTTTTAACAAATTTTTTTCTTATATTTAAAAAAAGTTTTATAAAAATCTTGGGAAAACTTAAAAAAAAAATACATTATTCGATGGGAAATACCTTCTATTATATCATGGTCAAAACTAACTTTAAATGGAATTGAAATTCTCTTTAGAGATAAATTGAAATATTTTAGTATTATTTTTAATAAACAATAAGCTGCTAAAAATCACCTCGAATACTATAAAAACTTAAGTCAAACAAAATGACGAGATTTTTCTTACAGGTAATACATAAGTAACACATAATTTATATTGCATATAATATATGTACATTATTAAAAAACTAAAAGTATTTACTCCTTAAAAATAATATCTAATGCTATTTTGATATAGATAACCTTTTCTGCAATACAAAGTTTAAAAATATAATTGCTAATTAATATATAAAGTTTTTAACTTTATATTTCATTATATGAAATCTATGCATTTATGAATTCAAAGAAATACTTGCGTTCATAATACAATAAAAAAAATAAAAAAATTATGAATTTCGCTCTCCAAAATTTGTATGACAAATTAACCAATTCAGTTTTTAATTGGAGGTTGAGTTACGAATGAAAGAGCATATTTCGAATAAGGGCTGTAGTGGAACCATGATCTTGATCTACGTTAAACTTTTACCTATAATTGGATGTGGTGAGATGAAGTCCTTCCTGTTCTTGGTATTTTAACTATTTTAGAAGACGAAACAATATATGTACTACCAATTCAACAAGGTATATCATCAGTCCAAAAACTGCTGTTTTACGCCATTTGTCCTATATGAACTTTTTGGGTTGAGAAATACGGCACAAAGTTTTTAAACATTAATAGATGATATACATATGTCAATCTCCAATTATATTAAAGAAAAATTTGGAAAAATATAATTTTAGACACTAGAAGAATGGAATGCATTTTCTATACAACTACGTCATCAGCATTCTTCGCATCTATCAACTTTGGGTAGTATTAAGTTGTAAACATCATCTATTTAACCAACCAAACTCAGATATAGTAATACGAGTAAAATCGCATTCTATCATCTATCGTCAATTGGTGAGAAGGAAGTCTACCACTACCTAAAGCTTCCCCCTTATTTAATATTTTTACTTTATTATTTACCACCTTATATTTGTTGTTGCTTCAGCCAACCTTCGCACAGAGGGATATTTTGCCAATCTAGCCGGACATTAGGCTAAAAATTAAATTTAAGAAATGTAAAAATGTAAGTACGCAGATCAACAGACAACAAAATTCTGAATTTTTAAGGCTTTTGCACAAAATTTGTCGTTTTGGGACACTGGTAAATTCAGGAAAGTTGAATAAATTGCATACGTTTTTATTGACTTTTTTCTATTTTGAGAGGTTTGTAATATTATTTTTTAAGTAAACGAATAAAGATTTTAAATTGATTTTTTTCTGTGAAAGGCTATATTAACAGCTAGTTATATTAATTTTTAGAAAAATTTTTGTTTTAAAGTTTATGATAAAAATGTTGATAGAAATTAAAAAAAACATATTTTTTTTTTTGTTCACACTTTTGTAAAAAAAAGTGGAAAGGTTTTAGAGAGTGATCTCCATCGCGATCCTAAAAATGTTATATATCACCATAAAATTTGTGATCTCTACTTTTATAGTGTAGAAAAAACATTGCGCGTTTTGCGATTTTTTTTTTTTTGAAATTTAACCTTTTTTTGTTTTTGCTCATCTTGCATACGAGTAAGAAACCTTTTTGTCGGTCATAAAATGTTTTTGATTTTTAAGTTGTTTAAAATAAATTAATTTGTAATATTTTAAATGCAATTTGTTACTATTATAAATAAATTATTATCTATACCTACATATCAGACTTGGAGGATATCAATTACATTTTGTAATTAATTACACATGCAATTACTAATTACATGTAATTGTAATTGAAAATTTTCAATTACTAATTGCAAGTAATTGTAATTGAAATCAGGGACTAAAATCAATTACAATTACTTGTAATTAGTAATTGAAAATTTTCAATTACAATTACATGTAATTAGTAATAGCATCTTTAACATCTTTAGCACCTTTCAACTGGTGCTAAAGATGTTAAGGGAGTATTAGACCGTAAAAAAGCCTTTAGTATTGTAGGATAGTTCTTGAGGCAATTTAGAAACGAATTTATACCACGCAAGTAAATCTGAAGAGCAAATGTCAAACTATTTTATTTTTCACAATGTCAATGTCTACGAAATATAAAATGAAAAAATGTATATTTGACCGCAAAGTTTTCAAAATTTTGTAAGCGATAATTACCTTCATGAAGGTGTTCACCGTAATCGAACATGGATGAAGTTTTCGTATTGCATGTTTGATCATGCAACGCAAGAAATTCATATTTAAGATAAGTTTGAAATTTTTATGAATATAATTGAATTTCGTTCAATTGGAAGTAATGATTACTGCCTAATTACAATTAGAATTACTTGTAATTTGTAATTGAACTTTTTCAATTACAATTACATGTAATTAGTAATTGAAATTTTCCAATTACAAATTACAAATAATTGTAATTGAATTAGTCCCTGATTTCAATTACAATTACTTGTAATAAGTAATGGGAAATTTTAAATTACACATTACCTGTAATTGTAATTGAAATGTAATTGAATTCCCCCATGTCTGCTACATATAATAAAACTGCAACTTTCTGCTTTTCTGTCTGTCTGTGTTTGCATCACGTTAAAACTACTGGATAAATTGAAATAAAATTATATGGAGAGGTACCTTAGTATCTAGGTTAAGATATGGGATATTTTTTCCGTAAAAATATCAAATTTTCATAAGAAAATAGAGAAAAAGTAGTGAAAGTAGATCCGGCAACGCCGTGATGAACAGATAAAAGAGAAGATAATTAATTGGCTATTAAATTTATAAGATAATTAAATCAATAAGAAAAATATTTAAAGCAAACGAACTCTTGTTATATAGAGCGTGTCAGTTGTGTAACACTAAAGTGATGAATTTATTTTATTTTCATATACAAAAAGATTGTATTTCAGCAAACTACATTCATTAATTTGCATCGCATAACCTAAATCTGTATTATTTTGTGCTTTTTGTAACGTGTTATACTTTTTTAAGATGTCGCCCGCCGAAAATATTTTTTGCTCGTTGCTTACTTGGAACAAAAATATAACAGGGGACTGTTTGCTGTATTTTGTGCAATAAATGGTTTCATGCTAATTCTGTTCGTATCACCGCGGATCAGTTAACGATTATTGCTAAAGGGAAGGGGTCCTAAATTACCACTGCGAGTTATGCAAATCCTCAAGGGTAGACTCCAATTCTTCTCTTAGGAGCGATTTAAAGATGGGGCTTGCTGACATTCAAATTAAATTTGATTCTATCCTAGCAGAGGTAAAAAAGAAAATAAACACCAAATTTACTAAAAAATGTAACACCATGATTAATTCTGTCGAAGCAGAAGATGGAATGGCTTGAGTACCGAAATGAAATCATTCATAAACGTTTGAATAGAAATGATATAATTATAAATAAATACCATAGTAATGTAAATGATCCGGTTTTTAAGATATTCAAATTTTTAAATGTTGATACTGAAGCTTTTGAGGTCAATTATTGCTGTTTTATAAACAAAGGAAACTCAGTACTCGTTAAATTTAAATATGCGCAATTATTTTAAAATGGATAATCTTATGCTTTCGTGAATTACACAAACTGATAAAAACAAACGAGTCTTTTTGAATGATAATCTAAGCTACAATCAAGTGGATTCATTTCCTTTGCCGAGAGAAGACATCGAAGAGAGAATAAAATTACTAAATATCGCCTTATTAACTCAGACAAGCCTAAAGTAAAGGTCTTTCTACACGAACACAGCAGTAAATTGCTTGGATTACCGGAATTCTATTATTTTTTAACATTACAAATAATACCAATAACTCCACTTCTAACGTATAACTATGGTTTTTATATTGTTTCATCTTGGTAATTCTAAAGCAGGTTTTATATATGTAACTCCCAATCTTTTATTTTTCTTTTCATAATGTGTCATTATTTTTGCAATTTATGGATCTTTTAGCCAGTTAATACTTTTTTATATATCGATTTTGTAATAAAGTTTTCCGTTCTTACTATTTATATACACTTCGTCAGCGTCTTTGCAATGTTTTGTTCGATTTTGCTTTGAAAAATACATTTTATATAGGGAAAACACACCATCATAAAAGTGCGCATGTAACGCATATTCGTAGAAATTTTTCGATGTGTTTTTTTATCAACCATCAGTGAAAGTAGACCTTTCCAACGCATGTACTCGTTTGAAAATCGGTTGAGTGGTTCTAGAGTTATAATATCACGAACACAGGACAACTTATTTTTATATATATATATATATAGATAATTCTATTAATGAGTACTTTCAAACCTTTAGTGGGAAATTTTGGTCCGATAGTGAATGATAACAATGTCATTAAAAATAAATTTGCCTTTTGCAATGGCACACATTAATATTCAAAGCTTTAATCCTTCTTTTAGTAATTGTAAATTCGCTGAGTTTAAGGAACATGTTAATGGTTCCTTATATTATAAGAAATAATCGTGAAAGCATGAGAGGTGGTGGAGTAGCATTTTATGTTCTATTTGCACGGATTGTAGCAAAAAAATCAGACCCATTAAGCTTCGAATGTATATTCATTGAACTGTAGGTCTTGGAACAAAAGTTTTAATCGGAGTTATTTACGCTCCTCATGGAAATCTAGTTGGCCGGGGCACATAGAATCCGTCATACGTTATACTTTGTATTTTTCAACGTACAAGAAAGTTGAAATACAGGTTTTCTAATAAGTGTTGTCAAAATGAGTACGTCTCCGTTAACGCAAAGTACGAAAGTTGGGCAACCTTTAACTTTAAATCTATGAATCCAACGTCTTAAAAAATTTTTTACGTAATTGTTATTTAGTAATAATAATGGTCACTGAGCTCGACTTCAGCAGGATACCCTTGGTTGTATTTCCGAAAAGGGAAGACTGGTTGGGATCTGGTAAACTGTACGACGGATTTCCGGTGTTCACTGATGGTTCAAAGATGAACACCGGCATCGGTGCGGGTCTACATTCTGGAAACCAGCACACGCATGTTGTACAGATTCTAAAGGCCACCGAACACGTATCTAGACGCGTTTCAGAAGGAATGGAGGTCACACTGTACGTTGATAGCCAAGAAGCACTTAAGGCTCTGAAAGGACACAGTGTCAAATCAAGGCTGGTAAGCGAGTGTAAAAGGGCTATTAATGTGCTGGCTGACAAGTATAGGCTAGGAGGAAAACAATTCAGTTAGGGTAGAATCGGTGAAGCCACCGATTAGGCACTACTATAGGGGGATTGCGAAGTTAGGGGGATTGCAGAATCTCACAAGCAATTTGGCCCAGACTAGACGCTGTAAAAACTAAAGTACTTCTTGGATAGGAAATTTCTGAGAGTCGTGGTAGGTGCGCTCACTGGCAAGAGCCAGCAGATGGATCACCGGTACATCGGACTTTTGTAGGATAAGCATGGAAGAAGAGGAGTTGGAAACTGTAGAGCATATTATTTATCGATGGGCGATAGGTAGCAGGACGCATATACATAGGTCTCTCTTTTTTTCCTTTTGTTCTCTTAGTTTTAGTTAGATGGAGGGAATCACAATGGACCCTCCGGGTCTCCACGTGGATGTGCCATTTCTGGCACAACCCTTCTTAACCTAACCTATCCCTTGTTTTAATAACGAATAAAAAATTCATTCCGTTACATCTCAAATTGTAATAATAACTATCACGTTTTTTTGTTTTTGTTGTAAAAATTAAATTAAATAAAAAACGAATTTATTTCAAAATTTTCATGGGCACTAATTGGTGAAAGTTTAGTGAGAGTGTGAATATATGCAGCTTTTTATTGATTACAAGTACAAATTTTGCGCTAATTGAGTGAGTGAAGAATTTTTGCACTAAATCTGCATTTGCAATACAAATAAATTATTTTGATTGTTAGTGAAGAGTTGCAGTTTATCACTAAGCCGCAAAAAAATTGTGCAATATTTTTTTTTATGCATCCGCAATATCAAGTAAATGCTCATTATCCTCAGTTAGCCCAACCAACAACCCAATATGTTGCATACGCGGATATGTTAAAAAGCAACCATGTTTCAGTACATAAAGCGACACCGACAAATAATTCTACTCCAAATTTGCACCCAGAACCTAAAGAACAACCATCATCTGCTAACTGTAATCGAAGCAAGCATCGAGATATTAGTGCATTCGTTAAACAGTTTTATGAGATCTATGAGCAGCATGATGCAAGAAATGGTACGCATGCAATCTATGATGTTACAGGCGGTACTTAACAAACCATGAACTGTTTAAAAATATGTTTCTGGAACGCCAACTGCTTACGCCAACACAAAAAAGAACTCGAGTACTTCTTGAAGAACCAACAAATTGATGTCATGATGGTTTCAGAGACTCATTTAACAACAAATAGCTTTTTTAAAATCAATGGCTATATATTATATGACACTAAAGACCCCCGTGGCAGAGCATGTGGTGGTTCAGCAATACTAATAAAGGCTCGAACTAAACATCATTTACTGTGTGATTTTTGTGAAGACTAACTTCAAGCAACAAACATCTGTATTGAAGAATATCATCAAAACTTTGTTATTTCTTCGATTTATTCACCTCCTAGATTGCAAATATCGGAAAGTGTGTATAGCGACTTCTACAAATCTCTAGGTCCCTGTTTCATAGCATCAGGCGACTACAACGCTAAACATACGTTTTGGGGATCACGCCTAATAACTCCAAAAGGTCGTGTTTTGTTTAACACAATTTCAATAATGCGTCTGAATGTGATATCGAGTGGCCACCTGTTGGCCTACTTATTGATAAAAAAATACCTGATGTTATTCTGCAGATATCGAACTGATAGATATCGGCTCTTGGCTGAAAAAAGAAAAATTCGTAGAGAATGGCAATCACAGAGATCTTCTCAACTCGAAAGCAGACTTAAAGAATGCACGAACCGGCTAAGAGACATGTTGGAATCTCGAAGAGTAGCATCCCTGAAAAACTATTTGGGAGACCTAGACGCAACTACTCAATCAGATTATTCATTTTGGCGTGCTTGTAGAAACCTTAAAAGGCCAGTCTTACGTAAGCCTCCCTTGCGAACTACATCTGGAGGCTGGGCAAGGAGTGATACCGAAAAAGGCAATTTATTTGCTGGACATTTGAAAAGGGTTTTTACCCCAAATATATCGACTGATATAGTTGAGTTGCCAATTGTCGAGGCTAGTGCTGCAGTACCGATAAGATTTGAATTTGGTGATATTGAAAAGGCAATAACGGATTTAAACACCAAAAAAGCCCCTGGCGTTGATAAAACCAGTAACAAGATGTTATTTGAGTTGCCCAGTATAGCTCGCAGAATCGTTCTTTTTATTTTTAATGCCATTTTACGTCTTGAGTACTTCCCCACAGAGTGGAAGGTGTCCTTGGTTACCATGATTCCTAAACCAGGAAAATACCACACAAAAATTTAATCATACAGACCTATAAGCCTTTTATCAAATATGTCAAAGCTGTTTGAGAGGATGTTAATAACTAAGCTTAACCCTATTCTAAGCGACAAAGGATGTATTCCAAACCATCAATTCGGCTTCAGCAAAAAACATAGTACTATCGAACCTGTGAGTTTACAGGTTAGTTAATGTTGGTAAGAAGACTTTTGAAGAGAGAAAATACTGCTCTGCGCTTTTTATCGACGTTTTTCAAGCATTCGATAAAGTATGGCATGAAGGCCTAATATATAAGCTAAAACTGAATTTGCCCGTAAACCTATATAATCTGCTAGATAGTTATTTAAGCGAACGAAAATTTATTGTGCAAGAAGGGGATTTTTTGAGCTCACCACAGCCAATCGAAGCCTGAGTTCCCCAAGGTAGTATATTGGGGTCCTTTTTATACTTATTGTATACTTCAGACATGCCAACTAGTAACCGAGTTCACACATCGAGATTAGCTGACGACACAGCTTTTTTGAGCATTCACGAAAGACCCGAAGTAGCATCACGATATTTACAAGACCACATATCCAATTTAGAAAACTGGTTGAAGAAATGGAGAATAAAAGTTAATGAACAAAAATGTACTCACATAACTTTCACACTGCGTAGAGAATCTTGCCCCCCTATTCGGATAAATAACCAAACGATACCTCAGTTTTCAGACGTCAAATATCTCGGCATACATCTTGACCGGCGCCTTACATGGAAACGCCACATAGAAACAAAGTTAACACAAATGAAGTTGAAAGCAGTCCAACTAAACTGGATTATTGGCAGAAATTCTACTTTAGCTTTAGATTGCAAACTTTTATTATACAAATCAATTCTAAAACCAATATGGTATTATGGCATTCAATTACAAGGCGCCAAAATAAGATTCTTCGTATAATTACATCTGCTCCTTGGTATATAAAAAGCTCGAACATCCATAAAGATTTAAACGTGCCATCAGTTAAATTAGAAATAGCGAAACTTGCCATAAGGTATTTAAAGAAGCTTGAAACTCATCCGAATCCACTGGCCGTAACATACTAAATGAACCTGGTTACATTCGATTAAGAAGGAGGGACACTGCTTCTCTCATCCGTACATCAGAGGAATAACCCACAAATTACAGTAACCGTGAAACATACATTTTTTGTCCAGCACTGAACAAGTATATTTTTAGACTTAAGATATGAGTAATTATTGATAGTTCAATGATATTGTTTTTGCAATATGATTTAGTGGCAGTGCAATGCTGATGTGAAATTTAGTGCACTGCCCCTATCTATGATTTTTTCCCCACCGTTTCGTTTGTTTTTTACAAACTTCTTCAGGGGAATTTTTATTTCGAGATGATTATTATGTCAACATTCAAAAAGCCCTTATCTAATTTACTTATTATTTAAAAAAAAAACTGAACTACACAGAATTAAGCAATAAATAAAATAATTAGAAATCTTGTACAACACAAACACATAATCTCAAGTCAATCTTAAAGCTAATATTACAAAACGCACAGAGAACCGCCCATCTCTGTAACCGGTTATTCGTGAAACACCTTGGATGTGGTTTGGACCAATATTTGCAGAGATGGTGTACGGTTGATCAAGTGTGCTGTTGCGCTCTCAAGAGAACGCACCAATAGAGTTTCAGGAGTTTGATGGTTCCGAAATACCCCTAAACAAGGGATTAGAACATGGGTCTAGGCTTTCAACGTTTTATAAATTGCTACTCATTTTACAATACTTGTATTGTACAATGTGGGCGCTAGGCTATGCCAATATTATACTCAGTGGTAAGACCACCATCACGTTAGGCCATCAATGCAAGTACTGACGCTTAATCTTGATCTTGACTCTTGCGAGAGTCATATATAAAAAATAAAAATTTATAAAAATCACATTTCAAGTATTAAACCCTTATATAATAGTGATGGCAATTTCTGCTACTTTTAATTACTCGATACTACTCAATAATTATCAAATGTGTACTCAATAGTACTCAATACTTTTGTTTACATAATAGAAACGCGTTGTTCTTCAGAGTTTTAATGAAGTCATTCAATTTTCTATTAAATTTGTTTCTAAAACTATAACGTTAAAAATATCGAGAAGCTACTTTTGAGTATTGAGTACTCAAAAATATGATCAAATCCTTTAATTCCCAGTGGAATTATATATATATGAAATATATACTCGGTAACCACTACTCAATACTTTGCCAGCACTATTATATAATTTTAGTCTGTTCTGTTAATCATTTAATACAGTGGTGTAGTTTTAAGTTTCTAAAATCACGAAATAGTAATGTTTATTTATGATTGAAGGCCTCAACACTATAAGGATGTATAGGCCACTTTACAAATAAATTTTTTTTAAATCTAATTAAATTATAAATAAACATATAGTGGACCAGGATCCACTTTTTTGCAAAAGGGGAAATAAATAGCGTTAATTTTGCAAAAACTAAAAATTTGTCAATTATTTTCGATTTAAACGCTTTTTTTCAGATTTGGGGCCTATGCGCTACGTTTTAACGTTGTCGAATTCGACTAAAATTTTGTGGGTGGAAGTTTCTCATCAAATCTAACATTAATCCGACATGCACCCCTTGAAATTGGAAAATTTATGTTTTTCACACATTTGAAAACCCGCTATAATGCGTATATCAAGCAAAAAACTAAAATTTTGTGAAAATGAGCGAATTCACTAAATTGTGAATAAATTCGAAAAAAATCAATCGATTTTTATGGTCGATATCTCATTTTGTTGCTATTATATGTCGCTATGCGATAAAAAAATGAATCTGGAAGTTTTTTGCCGTTTTCGATTTTTTATGATTTTTTTAAAACGAAAATTTTTGCCATTTTTACGTAAAAAATATATTTTTTTCTTAAGTTTTTTATTATAACTCCGATACTATTGATCCGATTGAAACGCGATATATAGACGAATTAAAGGCTATGCAAATCTTAATTTTTCTGAATTTATTTTAATAATATCGGACTAGTAGTTTTTGAGTTATCATTAATTATTTGAAGAAACGTCTCGAAAAAATTGCAATTTTAAAAAAAAATTTTTTAAAAAAAAATCTATCCATAGAATTTAAAAATTTTACCATTTTTGTACTAAGGTAGCCATGATACATCAAATGTATATAGTAGTTACTCGAGCATATTTTTGCTGTTGCCCTGTGTTATCATTAAATCTAATGTTACTTTAATTTTAATGATTTTTTTATTTTTCAAAAGAAGCTTGAATTGGATTATACTTTCTACTTGGAAATTTTAATTTAATAATACTCCTATGCAAGTGTATCAACACTGTAATGTTTAACTTAAATACTACATACAAATTTTATCATTTGGCGATTAATTTACTCTTAAAATATCGCCTTATTTATTAGTCCTTTCAGGCTAAAGCCAGCTTGAGGTTGAGAAATTTCCCCACATTTTCCAATTACATCAATAATAAGCTTCAAATTACGATTTTAAAAGCATGCACAAAAAACATTATATTTAATTAATATTGAAAGAAGTGCAAAATTATAAATTAATTGAACAATGCAAAAAACTCCATACGTGCTGTTTATAGCCATAAACAGCTTCAAGTTAGCACAGTGAAAAAGTAAGCGTTGAAGAAAATCAAAAAGAGCTAAGTTGACATTAGTGCAAGCCATGCATATGAATTTGTTTGTTGTTGGAATTTAGCATTTTTCATAACAAAAAATACACAAACGTAAACAAAACATACATAACAAAACAAACGAAGTAAAAAAATAGTCAGCTGTTTACCTAACACTACCTTGTTTATTGTGCCATGTTAAAGACTAAAGCCATATTTTTATTCTACCAAAAAAATGGTAATTAGCAAAGGTACGAAACATTGGTTTATAATGGGTGATTTTTTTGAGGTTAGGATTTTCATGCATTAGTATTTGACAGATCACGTGAGATTTCAGACATGGTGCCAAAGAGAAAGATGCTCAGTATGCTTTGACATTTCATCATGAATAGACTTACTAACGAGCAACGCTTGCTAATCATTGAATTTTATTACCAAAATCAGTGTTCGGTTCGAAATGTTCAAATGTGACAAATTTTGTTCAGCGATGAGGCTCATTTCTGGTTGAATGGCTACGTAAATAAGCAAAATTGCCGCATTTGGAGTGAAGAGCAACCAGAAGCCGTTCAAGAACTGCCCATGCATCCCGAAAAATGCACTGTTTGGTGTGGTTTGTACGCTGGTGGAATCATTGGACCGTATTTTTTCAAAGATGCTGTTGGACGCAACGTTACGGTGAATGGCGATCGCTATCGTTCGATGCTAACAAACTTTTTGTTGCCAAAAATGGAACAACTGAACTTGGTTGACATGTGGTTTCAACAAGATGGCGCTACATGCCACACAGCTCGCGATTCTATGGCCATTTTGAGGGAAAACTTCGGAGAACAATTCATCTCAAGAAATGGACCGGTAAGTTGGCCACCAAGATCATGTGATTTGATGCCTTTAGACTATTTTTTGTGGGGCTACGTCAAGTCTAAAGTCTACAGAAATAAGAAAGCAACTATTCCAGCTTTGGAAGACAACATTTCCGAAGAAATTCGGGATATTCCGGCCGAAATGCTCGAAAAAGTTGCCCAAAATTGGACTTTCCGAATGGACCACCTAAGACGCAGCCGCGGTCAACATTTAAATGAAATTATCTTCAAAAGGTAAATGTCATGGACCAATCTAACGTTTCAAATAAAGAACCGATGAGATTTTGCAAATTTTATGCGTTTTTTTTTTAAAAAAAGTTCTCAAGCTCTTAAAAAATCACTCGTTATTTGCAACATCTACCATCAACTTATCTGACAAAAAAACTAAAAGTAAAGACGCATAATTTAGCTAACAACAAAATAAAAATATTGGTTTACAGCAAATATTAATAAGTGTTAGTGTAGAGTGTAGTGTAAGTGTAGAGTATTTAAATTATAGAAAGAAATTTAGAAACAATTTGTAAAAGAAACGTTAGTGCACGTTCGTTCGTATGACGCTCATTTTTAAACAAAAAATTTTTCATTAAAATAGTAAATTCACATTTTTTTGTTTGATAAATAAAACCTTTTATTTAAATTCATGCAATAAAAACTTTTTAGTTATTTATTTTATTAAAGGGTAGTGCTTTTTGCGAAAACTGATTGTGTACGAATGCGGATTTTTCATGCTGTACGTAATAATGTTTTAATTATTGTTTATAAGTAGATAATAAAAGTTAGGTATGTATATTATATACAACCTAATCTAAATTATTGTCATTTTTCTAGTGATGACACTAAAATAATCAAAAGATGTAAAATGGAACAAACTGAGATAGGAAAATCTTGTGAAGATTTTAAAAGATGTTTGAATTTAGCCCTGTGTAATTCTTATAAAAAGATGTCAACTTCTTTGCAAATTGATAGAAGATGTTTATCAATGTAAAAAGGCTATAAAAGGGGGAATATTTTCTCTTAGAAATTGTTATTTAAAATAAGATAACAAAATTGATTGTTTAAAGAGAAAAGTCTCTTTAATGTACTGAATTATTCTTTTAAACCTTTATAAATTATTAATTATATTAAAGAGGGAACTAAAAAAGCAACAAGATTAGTTATAATGATAATAATAATAATAAAACATATATAAACAAAAACAAAAATTAATGTTGGATTTGAAATATACCTTCATCGTGTTTAAGTAAACTGCGTACGATTTTTAAACATTTTGCACCCTTCGTGTTTTTTCCCACATGATACATTAAATTTAAATTATTAACAGCAGCTTCATAACACGCTTCTCTTTGTAGCGAGAATTGTGCGTTATTAAAAAAATCGTGGGAAAGTCCTCTAGACACAAAATTATAGAGTAACTCTATTAATGGTATTGATGCTTTTTTATCATGGTTTTTATCTTGGTAATCTTCAATGCGTACTTGAATGCGTTGTAAGGCTTCTAGTTGAAGTTCTAAATATGTTGCTTCTTCCTCTCTTGCAGCGAGCAAACCTGATCCTGAAGTCGATGGAAATTCAATATCAGGAGTTATTATTTTAAGCAGATCAACAGTTTTTTGTGTATTCGCTTTTACTTGATTTTGCAGCAGTTTGAAAGTATTATCGAACCCTTTACTAGATAAAGATGGCTTATCAGTAACTAAAAGGTTATCTTTGGCACTCGTTGTAAAATGTTTAAATTCTAATGTATGCGACTTATTATGAACGGGTTTTTTAATGGTTTTTTCTTCAAGTTCAATTGCACTGGGAATCGTAGCAATAAATGAACTTCGTTGACAATTTTCGTTGATGCCATTTTCAAATTTTAAATAAGTCATATTTTCGTATTCGTCTTCATTATCTTCCTTTTCTTTCTTTTCGCTTTTGTGAACTTTTCGTCGTTTTGAGCTAAGATCAGCATCACCATATTTAATTTTGTTTATTATAGGATTGTCATTAAATTGCTTTAGTTCTTTTTCTCTCGCAGCCATTTTTATAAATTTATTCATGTGTTAATTTTTAACTCATAACTTAAATCTTTAATTTACTATAAGGATTTGAATTCAACTATTTTTAACCCTTTGGTATAACAATTACAATTGAAAATATTCTTCAATGTGAACTTAGCATTTTTTTCTACATGTGATTTTTACCCTTTTATGTAAATTTTTTTTATATTTTTCGGAGCGACTTTTTAAAAAAATATTTATTTATTTAAATTATTAAATGTTATTACAAATTATATTATAATTACATAATTATATAATTATAAATTACAAATTATATTATAATTTAATTTACCGAGCTTAGTAACGAAGACCTTCACTCGTTGTAGTGAAAAACCCAGAGTCTTTGGTGGGAATTGAACCCACAACACCCGGAATGATAAACTAGCACACTATCTACTAGCATATCGGGGCACCCTTTTTTAAAAAATAAAATTTTAAATATTAAAATATTATAAATGAAAAATAATAAATAATCCCTTGGAAATCAGCAATTAACGAAAATAGAAAAAGTGAATAAAAAAAATATTTATAAATACATATGGGAATTTCCCATGTGGCGTGAAGTGACATTTGTACGACTAACAGTAACAAAATATAATGAAAAAGTCAAATTTGTAAAAAGGTTTTTTATGTTTGCAAATTAATTAATTAATTAATTAAAAATTAAAACAATCCATCCTAAGGATTTGAAGGTATAAGAAATAATATGTGCTGGCGTGATGTTACAAAAAACGTAAGAGGGTTTTGACTTGGATTACCAAATTGATAAACTCTGTGAATTGGTAATGACTTTGTATAAAATCTTTTTCAGAAGGATTTGGAATAATATAAATTTATTATTAATATTTTCCAAGTTATCAAATTTAAAAATGGTTCTCCGTTTTGCTCTTAGCTTTAGTATCTGGCGTGACGTTACTGACGTTGCACTACTTAAATTTCCATTTGATATTTTTTTGATTAAGAAATAAGAAAAATAGTATATAGTATATTTTTCGTTATTATAAGTTAGCTAAAAATAACCTTTAACTATAGCGTACTATAAAGGCAAGTTAAAGTAACTAGCATTACCCTCGTTATTACTACAAATATCTAATTATCACTCCGATAAAATTCTAAATTCAGCTATTAGGCTATTGGCCTAAGGGTGCGAACAGAGTGGCCGCTTGTTGCCGAGCCGAGCCGACTGACGCTTATTTCGAGAACTTGTTTATGCGAGAAACAAGTTTAAGTGTGATGCGCTGATATTTTATATTTTTTATAAAAAAAAACCTTTGGAAATTAGATTTTTCGAAAATTAGAACTACCTTAGGAACAAAGTGGTTCTAATTTACGAGCGTCTACTGTAATTATGATTTGAGTTTTGTTTCGTTGAGAAAAAAAACTGACATTGAGTTTTAACATTTTACTTATTAACGTCTTTCTTCAATTATTTTGTTTATAAGTTTTTTTATTTTTTTTATAATTGTTATAACAATTATAATTTAATTTAATTTTTATTATTTATTTGTTTTTTTTTTAATTTTAATTTTAGTTTTCTTTTTAATTTTTATTTTCTTTTTAACTTTTATTTTCTTTTTAATTTTTATTATTTTTTTGACTGCTTGTTTATTATCTGTTAAGATATGCACTTACGGAATTTATAAATTTAATACTGTCTGGCAACTTTGTTTCTTAAATTCTTTTTTATACCTTTTTTATAATCTGTTTTTCTTTTTCAGAAGCTTACAAGTTTTTGTTCGATCTAGAAGTTTCTTTTATAACCTAACCATTTTTTAATAAACTGTTATAAAAGCAAGTCATCGTGTATTTTTATTGTACATAAAATTAATCTGGTGTTTCTGCTGAATAGTGCTGTTCATAGTTTTTTTTTTAAACTGCTAATTTCTCAACAGGTTATGGGCCCAGTCCCTTACGTGTAGTGAGTGCGAAATAATTTCTACAATTTTGGTATATGGACAGTGACGAGCAAGCTGCGTTTGATTCTGCATTTATTTCTGGTTTTATAGAAGAGATAATTGAAAGTTTATACAAACTCCGAGATTCAGGCTGGGCTTCAAAGTTTAAAAGAAGTAAGCATGAGTGAATCAAGAGTTTATCGCATTCACCGTTTTGACGGACAGAACTACCAACTTTGGAGACGCCAGATGGAAATATATATGGCTGAAAACAAATTAAAGCCATACATTCTTGGCACAATGCAGAGAACAGAGAACAGGGATGAAAAGGATGCTGAAGCGCAAGCATTCATTATGAGAGGCATCGAGCTAGAACAACTCAAGCACCTCACTGAATGTTTAACGGCAGCGCAAATGTGGTCAAAGCTAAAAGCTGTTCATGCAGAGAAAAGTGAACAATCTGCGCATGTTCTTCTTGAAAAATTTATGAATGTTAAAATGACAGAAGACGAACAAGTCGTAGATTTTGTCGCAAATGTTATGTCAATAGCACAAATACTAAAAGACATGAATTTGGAACAAAAGCAACCAATGATTATTGCAAATATTTTGAGTAGTCTACCAGTCAAATTTGATCACGTTCGTACTGCATGGTATGCAGTCCCTCGGGAACAACAAAATATAGAGCGTTTAACAGAACACCTAGTTAATGAAGAAAGCTTGATAAATTTACGTACATTCAGCAGCAACAACAACGACAACAGCAAATGCCGTTTATGCAGCCAGCAAAATCAGAGAGAAGAATAACAACAACAACACATTTAATAAAAAACGCAATAGCAAATGTAATTACTGCCAAAAGGCGGGCCACTGGGCTAGAGAATGCAGAAAACGAATAAAAGAACAGCAACATAAAATAGAAAGAAATAAGCAACCTTATTCACTGGAATTACAAAATGAATCAATAGACAATAAACGTCAAATTGATACAAATGCATACCTATTTAATGTAGACAAGACAATAAGTACTGCTAAACTGGAAAATTATTTTTATGCGGATTCAGGTGCCACCGACCACATGTCATTCCAGAGGGAGATTTTTACAACCTTCGAAGATGAATCATCAGAGAATGCCTATGTAAGAGTAGGGGACGGACGACGTTTAAAAATTGATGGCAAAGGAGACATAAGAGTACAAGGCAAGTCAGATGAAATTTTTTTTATTAAAAATGTGTTATTGGTGCCAGAACTAGATAAAAATTTTATTTCCATTTCAAGAGCAACTGAGAGGGGTATTAAAGTTATTTTTGAGCCAGGTGGTGAACATGTTTATTTTATAACATGTTTATTTTATATATGGCAATGTTGTAGCTGAAGGCATAAGTGTAAATAGATTGTATCGCATGGACGTGAGACCAGTTCTGACGTCATCAGTAAATGTATTGATAAAAGAAAGCGTAATGTTGTGGCATGAGCGCCTTGGCCATGTAAATTTTAAAACTCTTCGTGAGATGAATGAACATAAAATTGTGAAAGATTTGAACATTTCTAATGTACCAAAAGAACAACCATTTTGTGAAGGCTGCGCCTACGGTAAGCAACACAGGAATCCTTTTCCAAAATCTGGTGCTAAGAGAGCTAGTAAGCCAGGAGAAATTTTCCATATGGATCTTTGTGGAAAAATGAGTCAATCGTCAATCGGTGGATCCAATTACTTTTTACTTTTGAAAGACGATTATTCACGATATTGTTTTGTGTATTTTTTGAGAAACAAAACAGATGTTTTAGGTAAACTAATGCATTCAATCAGCTTTGCGCTCTAACCAGTTCGGCGCCCACTATGACGTATTCGCGCTTATTTGTACTAATTTGTATAGCACCAGTTTTCTCGCATTGGTTCTAGCAATAAGCGTCAGTCAGCTCGGCAACAAGCGGCAACTTTGTTCGCACCCTAAGGCATAATAAGCCATACACCCGCCTACCTAAGCCATATCTTCTTTATACCGTTTTAAACCACCGGGGGTTCCAATTGTCACTGCAGGAATGGCAAATGCTTTGACGCGGTTCAATCGGGGAAAATAGGGGCACCAGACGCTAGGGTTCCTAGAGCCTAAATCTGGAAGAAAAGGTCTGTGATAAAAATCGCGGGTCCTCTTCGAGGCCCGACCAGTGCCCAAAGGATTGGTACCACGGGAATCGGTGGCCCCACAGAGAGCCTATCCTCTCTGTGACCGGTTATTGGTGAGGACCCCTTCGGGGGTACACGTGGTGGTTGTGGTTTAAGATCGATTTATGTAGGTATGGTGCAAGGTCGATCAAGTGTGCTGTTGCACTCTCAACAGACGGAGTTTGGATAGTCTCCAAACCCCTAAGCAAGAGGCTATAATATGGATCTAGGCTTGCCTTGGAAGAGGCTTGCCATATTACATAAATTGCTACTCATTGTGACTGTATCACACACAAAGTGCGATTGGTGGCAATCGTAAAGTGTTGTTATACTACACAATGGGGGAGCTAGTCTACGCTTACATTTCACTCGCAGCTTCAACGATACCCAGCATACAGATGCAAAAAAATGCGCACAACTCTTCTGCAGACAGTTTATTGAACACCCTATTCTGCAAAATCGGTCCTAAAGAGCAATAATAAGGAGAACCAAAATCTCAAACGAGATTCTGAGACGTTTTGCTTCACTCTCAGTGAAGTAAGTAATATTATCTCCAAAGCAAAACCCTCTAAGGCTCTTGGACCAGACGGCATCTCTAAGCTTATCTTGAAGAAACTTGGTACAGTATCGCTGGAATATATGACATGCCTTTTAGAGCTCTCGATGCGCCAATTGGTAATTCCAGAGATTTGGAAGGTCGCCCGTATTATTCCAATTCTAAAACCAGATAAACCCGCTACAAAAGGAGACTCATACCGCCCGATCTCCCTATTATCACCTGAAGCAAAGGTTTTGGAAGCACTACTGTTACCAACACTTAAAAAACATTTCCCGCTTGCCTCACACCAACACAGCTTCAGGAAAACCTATAGCACAACAACGGCATTGAACATGATAGCTACACAGATCGCTAATGGCCTCAATCAGCAAAGGCCGTGTCAACGAACTATTGTTGCTGCCTTAGATTTATCCAAGGCATTTGACACGGTAGATCACTCTGTGCTGATAAATGACATAATCCAGTCAACTCTTCCCAACTATATCAAACGCTGGGTTGCTAAATACCTATGTGGCAGACAAGCGTTTGTTGAGTTTAGGGGCCAAAAATCAAGCTACCGCAAGATAAAAATGGGCGTGCCACAAAGAGGAGTGTTGTCACCCTCACTCTTCAATATTTATCTTGCCCAGCTTCCTGCATCACCCCAAGATGTCATGATGGTTTCTTATGCAGATGATTGCACAATCTGCTCACCTGGTGTTCAGATTGAAGAAATAAGTACCAGGATTTCCAACTATATGGCCACCATCGTGGAATTTCTGCAGGAACGTAAACTCCGGCTATCACCTTCAAAGTCGTCGGTGACCCTTTTCACTTCTTGGACGAAGAAAGTAAGGACGGAATTAAACATCTCAGTTGAAGGCAGACGTATCCCTACGGTTAACAAACCAAAATTCATAGGGGTGATCTTCGACTACCTCCTTCACTTTTCCTCGCACGCCACTTATATCAGCCAAAAAGTGAAATCTACAAACAACCAAAATAATGTACTCCGAATTGCAACTGGATGTGTCAAGATGACCAATGTGGATCATCTCCATGAGGTGACCAAAATACTGCCGCACTGTGGTCAATATTATGAGATAGCGGCCAAAACTCCTTTTGGTTTTTGTTCTCCGATTTTAAAGTTATTAGACTCATATGAAAGTAGACAGTAAACCTCGGGAGCCAAAAAATTAGAACTCTATTTCAACTATTTCACTGAGAACAGGGTGGTCCAAAATGGGCTTTTTCAGAATTTAGTAAATTTATGATATTTTTAGTTAATTTTTAAAGTTTAAATGATCATAACTTTTTTGTTTTTCAAGATTTTTGGACGAAATAAATTTTGTGTTGTAACTTAACTTATTTCCTATTACTGGTAAAAAAAATTGAAGCTCTAATGTTTTCAGAACAATTTAAATATTTTTTTTAAAAAAGGTCAAATTTCTCGGAAATTTCCTACTTCATAGAGCACAACTCCTGTGAGTCAAGCTGAGTCAAAATACAAATTTACTATTTTGTAGTCCTAACTCTCCCCTACATTCCTATATATACATGTCCATGCATCGGGACTGCACTTTTTGAGCTACAGCTCAAGATATTCGGTACTAATGCACGTCATATTTTTTGAGAAGTTATTTGTATGTGAAAGTGGCTATTATGCATATATTTTGATGAAATTTTGTACAAGAGTTCTTATTGACCCAAAAAATAATTCTGTTGAAATTAAGAGAAGTTGGCCCATATTTGGACCTAGTCCACATAGAAGGGTGTATCAAAATTTTGACAAAATGACAATAGAACTCTCAAATTATGTGGTATCTGGCAAATGATTTTATTGCCATCTAATATTACATAACTTAAATACCTGAAAATTGCAAATAAATTTAGAACCAATGGAAATAACTGGTAAAACCAAGTACCTGTTATATTATTACCAGTACCTGTTAACTCTCAAATTATGGGGTATCTAGCAATTCATTTGGAAAAGGTAAAAAATGATTTTATTGCCATCTAATATTACACAACTTAAATACCTGGAAATTGCATATAAATTTAAAACTAATGGAAATAACTGGTAAAACCAAGTACCTGTTATGTTATGTTTCAAAGAGGTAAAAAAGATCATGTTGAAACTTTACATATAATTAATAATCCATTCTTCAAAATATGCGACAAACTAGAAATTAAAATTCATAACTTAAAAATAAAAAACTTTTTAAATACTTTAAGAAAACGGTACAATCAATGTTCCAGAAACAAGAAATTGTTTTACTCACGCAACCAAGAATGGCTAAGAAATAAACTTATTTTTAAAAAGCCATCAGTAACTACCACGGAAACTGGAAAAGGTGGTCGACCAGCAAAGCCAATTGATAATTGTAGTGAAAGATCACGAAGACGCAAGCTTAAACATATCAATGAAGAAGTTTCTTGTAACATCATAAAGGATTCATTTCTGCATCAAATTCAACCGTCGAAAACTAAAAAGAGTAAAATTGCTATCATTGAAAAAATAGTGGAAGCAAGCCCCAGACGCACAAAAAGGATTTTAGAAAGTATGCCGACACCAACTGAAGAAAATAAATTTACTCCAGAAGAAGCATTTGCACTATTTTTGGATTTGAAAATGACTAAAAACCAATATACAGAATTACGGAAGCGAACCAATGAAAAAAATTGTGGAATTTTTCCATCATATCGAGATATAGTTTCTGCCAAAAAAGATTGCTTACCTTCACCAACTGCTATTAGTGTAACTTCAAGTTCAGCAGAAATAAAATTGCAGGATCTTCTTGAACACACTGCAGAACGATTATTAAAGACATTTGATGCTGACTATTTAAAGAAGTTTAAAAATTGCAGCATGACTTTAATTTCTAAATGGGGATGTGATGGGTCCGGTCCTCTGGCCAGAAACAATACAAACAATTTAATGCGGAAAATTCATCAGATGCCAATTTATTCATGATTTCTCTCGTTCCATTACGTTTAACAAAAACTTATATTGTAGAACTGCAGAGATAGATAGTATGGAAGAATGAAATTCCCTCGTCAACAAAATTTTGTAGACCAATAAAGTTTGCTTACAAAAAAGAAACTAAAGATATCATAACTGAAGAAGTTGGAAAAATAACAGATGAAATTAAAGAACTTCAACCAGTGATAGTTGAATTTAATGACCAATGCATCGAAGTTAACTTTAAAATGTCACTTACAATGATCGAGGGAAAAGTTGCACAAGCTTTAACCGAAACAAAGTCTTCGTCAAGCTTCACCATATGCCAAAAAACATCAAGTCAATTGAGCCAACCACCAACACAAGACGATAGTTTTAATGAAGCATATGAATTTGGAATGTCACCTCTTCATGCTAGAATTCGTTTTATGGAGCATATTCTTAAATTGGGATACGATTTGGAATTTGGCCCGTTAGGCAAAACAGTGAGAAACAACAAAGAAAATTTGGAAAAAAGAAAGCAAAAAAAAAAGATATTGAAGAAAAATACCGTGAGATAGGCCTTATAATTGACCAGCCAAAGCAAGGAGAAGGAAATTCTAATGATGGAAACACAGCAAGGAGATTTTTTTCCGATCCAGAAACTGCAGCTTCTATAACTGGAGTAGATTATGATTTAATACGACGATTCCAAATCATATTAAAAGTTATAGCATGTAGCAAAAAAATTTGGTCAGTATGCTAATGAGACAGCAACCCTTTATAACCAAAAATATTCTTGGAGACATATGCCAACCACAGTTCAGAAAATTTTGTTCCATGGGGAACAAATAATTCAGCACAATATGCTTCCAATTGGAGATCTCTCAGAGGAAGAGCAAGAAAAAAGGAACAAAGACTACAGATTCTTTCGCGAGCACAATACCAGAAAAATTTCCAGATATTGTACTAATGAAGATCTTATTAATATTTTGTTGTGCACATCAGACCCATATACAGCTGCGGTATAAATAATAGAAGCACAGCCCAAATTATTGTTTAGAGGTTAAAAAAAAAATACTCTTGTATATTAAAAAATATATATTTTTGTTTTTTAATTTCTTGTTTAAGGTATTTTTAAATTTTACATTTAAACTTAAAAAATAACTTCAGCTTGAGAGATCAGAAATTTAAAACTATTCATTTGAAATGATTTGGCAGTAAAAAAAAATAGCAGCAGCTATACAAATGCTATTTTTTTCTTAAAAAAAAGTTAATCCATTTTGTACTTTTTTAAATGTGTATTTAGTATGAAAGGAAAGGAATGCTTTAGTATTTTGTTGAGCTGCCTTTGTTCTTTAAAACAGCTTCACAGCGCCGTTTCATGGAGTCTACAAGTTTTTGGCATCTTTCATTTGGTATTTAATTCCAGGATTCTTCCACAGTTCTCCAAAGCTCATTATTATTTTTTGGTTTTGCCTCTGATACTGCTTTTTTAACGTCACTCCATAAATTCTCAATCGGGTTGAGATCAGGCGACTGTGCAGGCCACTCCATAACTGTAACACCGTTTCCTACAAAGAAGTTTTTGGCGAGTCGGCTGGTGTGCTTTAGATCATTGTCCTGCTGGAAGATCCATCTGAGAGGCATTTCGTATTCGGCGTATGGAAGCATAATATTTTTAAGAATATCTATATACTGGAGAGCATTCATGATATTTTTTATCCAATATATCGGACCAACACCATAATATGAAAAACATGCCCATGCCATTATGCTTGAGCCTCCATGTTTAACAGTCTTAACTGTAACAGTCTTCCGCCATATAAAACAATTTTTGATTCGTCTGAAAACAATATGTTGCGCCACTTTTCATTGGGCCATGTCACATGCAATTTTGCAAATTCTAATCTCTTTTTGACATGTGTTTTTTTTTTTAAGTGGCACAGCTCTTGGACTTCTTGCGTGCAAATTTTGTTCACGTAGTATCTTACGCACAGTTTCGGCACTCAGGCTTGGGCACACGTTATCCTTAATCTCTATAGCTGACGCTAAAGGATCTTTGCAACTATAACGCTTTACACTTCTTTTGATAGCAGGAGTTACTAACGGCTTTCTTCCACGTGTTTCGGTCTTTTCTTCAAATAATACGGCGTTCCGAATCATTTTGGCTGAACAGCGTAAAATATTTTGAATTTCTCTGTATTTTTTACCTTCAGAGATCATTCTTTTTATAATGGTACGTTTTTCCTCCGTACAATGCTTTGCCCGCCCCACTGTAAAAAAGTTACACTCAATATACTTTTTTTTAACAATAAATATCAAGTTTTTTTACTTTTAGAAAAAAAATATTCCAAAAACTTCAATTTAAAATATGTTAATTTTGCACTTTTATAAAAAACTGCTATTATTTGGACTGCTAGTAAAACCGAACTAAAAAGAAATCGCAAAAATGTTAAAGAAGAAACAAAGAATTTATAAAATTTACAGTTATATTTTTGTTATTGCTTTTTTAAAGTAAAAAACAAAAAGCAGTGGAATTCTTAAAAGCAACACATAACGAGTTATACAAAGTAATTTGTGAATATATGGTCTGCTGCTATTATTTATACCGTAACTGTATGTCCAGTATTCGACAAAAATGGAAATCAACCTCATTAGAGTTAGATGAAGAAGCTAAACAACTACTGCAAAATGAAAATCAAAGCTATTTGGAAGAAATTTTTACTAATATTGTTTAATTAATACTAGTTTAAAGATTATAATTTGTTTCTAATTTTAGTATAAATTTTTATTAATACATTTAAATAAAATATATGTGCACTTTAAATCAATAGTAAAAGTTTACTTAAAATTTTATCGATGTTGTGTTCTGTATATAATATATCCAAATGGTATTGATATTGTTGGGAATTTCAGTGTTATTTTTCAGTTTAATCCTCACAAGAATTAGCTTTCTTCCAAAAAAAAACAACCTTTGGCCCCTGTATATATTGAGACTAAATAAATGTCAGGGGCCAAATGTTGGCATTTTCTGCAAAATACGATTGAAGAAAATAAGAAATTATAAAAAAAATACATATTTAAAATGTCAAAATATTCAACTTTTACATGGAAACTCAACAAAAAATTAAAATGCATTTTTAACTCCACATTACTTACGTTCCTATCAGTCGATTTTTACGTTTGAACACGCAAATTGAAGCTTAAAGTCCCTCCTATTGAACAAAACAAATTGCGTAAAAAAATACCAATCCGGTCAAAAGTTATAGAGTTTTGACCGCTATCTCGCGAAATTGACTACTGTGTACCGGTCAGACAACACAATGAGTTGTTGACCAGACAATTATTGATGGCATGTCACCTGCCAAGTCATCCCAACCATCGGATACTCTCCCAAGATCCCCCTCCTAGGCACATCCGACAGGACTTTCGTCACTATCTCGATGACATCCATGATGTTATTCCACCCTACGTTGACCGGATGTCCATATTGACGGCCCAGAAACTCTTACATCAACAGACGGTCACCACTACCATGAACGGGTATAGATGCAATAAAGTCTACAATGAACATCCCTCTGCAATCTCGGATCATGAACAACTCTTACCCAGGAAAACAAGATCAACCCTGGTACAATTAAGAGCAGGATGGTGCAGTATACTTAACTGCTACCGGGAGCGAATAGTTCCTGGCACTTTGAACCGTTGTCCATCCTGTTCGCAGACCCCTCATGATACTGTGTATTTATTTAATTGTCCTAACAGGCCAACGGATTTGCGCCCCATTGACCTTTGGCTAAGACCGACTGAGGTGGCACAATTTCTGCAGCTTCAAGTTCCACCCATGTGACCCATATTTACAATAATTAATATATATAATTTAAATATTTTCAGGAAAGAACTTCCGACAGCAGCAGAGCTGTTATAACAACAACTAAAGTTTTCTTATTATTTTTTAATTCTCGACCACCCTGTATAATTTCTTTTTATTGGTGATGCTTCACGGAACTAGACTTGTTCCGAATAATTTGTCATAGAAGTGTTTGCGAACACAGCTCATGTTATTTATATATATTTTTTTATATTTTAGTAAAATTTTTTGACGCAGTCGGGCAAAAACAGGTTGGTTAGTTTTTTTGAATTCGCCTTGCATATACCTGTATTATTATGCCATGAACTTTTGTAAAAAACCATCAAGACTTTTGTCTAACAAATTTTTCTTATATTTTTATTTCATTATGAATTTTTCTTTATTTTGACAACTACAGGTTTTTTTTACAAACAAAGTTGTCTGTGGTTGTATTTGTTGGCGTATTGCAAGGCAAATTCATAAAAGCAAAATGAAAAAAATAGCTGTCTTCGATTACTTTCAAAGCAGAAACTTCCAACATTTATGAAAAATATTAAATGAAATTATTTTTTTTCCATATTTAAGGACTTAATAACCTTGTGTCAGGATTCTTAAAAGGTCAAAACGATCTGCTATGTTTCTATAGCTGCAGACTGCAGGAGCAGAAAAAAAACAAAAATAGATATATTAAGTACTTGCAATATTTTGTTCGATTTTGCTTTAAAAGCAATCCACACAAAAGACCCTTACGTTTTTAGTGCCGCCTTTTATTTAGTTTATAAAAAATAAAGTTATGGTTTATGTATTTACTTTACTACCAAAATAACAGCGTACTTTCACTGCTTTTTCTCCACTTTCTCTTGGAAATAAAATATTTTTGCGGAAAAAAAGTATCATATATTGGAATCAGGATGCTAAGGTACCTCCTCGCAAAATTTTGTTAAAATCTATCCAGTAGTTTTTACGTGATGCGAACCAAGAAGAAGAAAACCAGACAGACAGACAGACGGAAATGAGTTACTATTACTATTTACTATAAAAAATAGAACTATAAAAAAAACTAATTAAAACAAAAGCATAAAAGAAAAATATGGACCCAAGCAGCTCCATTAAATTTTTATAAGCTGTGAATATTTGTGTTATTCAGGACTGTCACAGAATCCAAGTCGGATTTGCTTATTATAGGTTTTGCAAACCAAGATTGGTTTCATTTGGTGTCATAAAACCAAGACGGTTTGATTATTTTCAAATTGAAATAAAATCGATGTTCGAAACTGCTGTTTTTTAGCACTTATACATTTACAATTTTAATGTTACTTTTTTGACAAAATAATAATATTAATTAAAGTAATTGTTTAAATATGTATTTAACTTAATAAATAATCGGTTTTTGAATACGGTTATTCGTATGAAAAAATTACAACTCTAGATATTTTGTACATTGGTTGTTCTTTATTATTCTTTTTACATGTCTTTAGTTAGTCGTAAAGTAGCTCTGGGTTGGGGAACACGTGCTCGTGTCATTGTCATTATAGCTTAAAGTCAATCAGGCCGTCCTTGTTGCTTGGCCTTCGAGTGGTTTACGTCTCACTCACACTGGCTGATTGGCTTCCTCGAAAAGCTTTACTGTTGTACTGCATTGGTTGTCGCTTTAATCAGCCACGTGTAATCGTTTTTGTTATCGTGTATAACCTAGTAATTTTAATTAAATAAGTCGGATATTGGAGGAGCACAATTTTTAAAACTCAATTTTTCACTGGAGAAGAACCATTAAACTCTTATTAATTTTACCTAGCTGAAATGGGAGTCTCACTTCCTATACGAAGATATAGGTCGAGCTGCAGAGTTTGGAGGAAGCTAAGGCAATCACACCCTGGCTCTTTGGTCTCGTACTTTTGGCATTTACCATTTTTTTGCTTTTTTGTCTTAGGCTTTAACATGGCACAATAAACAAGGTGGTGTTAGTAAAACAGCTGACTATTTTTTTACTTCGTTTTTTTTTTTTTTTGTTATGTAGCTGTCAGCATTGCCACAAAGAAAAATATTTTCCTACCAAAGTCATTCCTAAAATCTACTAAAACCTAGCAAAACTTAAAAAAACTACTAAAAATTTGTATATCATAAATTGTTTTATTACATAAATTCGTTTGCATTGTTTTCATATCATTTACTACGTTTTCTTTCATTAATTTTAGAGTAGGTAAACTTATACTTACATATATATTTTTATATTTGGTTTAGTAAATTGTATAGTAGCCCGTTCAGGCTGCCACGAAATTAAGCCATTTTCTGATTTCGGCCGAAATCAAGTTGAAATTACGTAATTTCGCATACATTTTACCATTGCCCAAATTAACTCATTCTACTTAATTTCGTCGAAATTAACTTGAAATTACGATAGACAACGCTGGTTTTTTAGAAAAAGATACCTTTTTTGCAACCATGACCATATTTACAACCTAGAAAGTCCGTTTGGTTTAAAAAAAATTTAAAAGCCAAATAAAATAATGGAAATGTACATAATTGTACATTAATTTTGTTGTAGTGTTGTTTTTAATATTCGTGTATACTTTAAATCAATGCGAAAGTGTGGTGCGAAAGCTTTTTGCAAAAGAATTAAATTATATAAATGCAAATAAGCGTGATCAGCTGTTTGCTGAAATTACTTAATTTCGTGGCAGCCTGAATGGGCTATAGAACTTTTTAAGCACTTTTTTGGAAAATAATAATAAAAATAATTAAAATTGACGAACAATTATTTCTACCAAAAACGCATAAAAACTGAAACAAACGAACCAAACTACCAAATCGTTCATAAAAAAGAAAACTACCAATTTTGGTCTGATCGGACCAAAGTGGCATCCCTGGTAGCTGTCAAAGTTTGTTTACGTTTATTGTTTGTTATGAAAAATACTAAATTCCAATAACAAATTCATGTGCATGGCTTGCAGTAATATCCACTTAGTAGTTCTTTTTGATTTTCTTTGACGATTACTTTTTCACTGTGCTAACTTGAGGCTGTTTATGGCTATAAACAGTACGTATGGAATTTTTTGCATTGTTCAATTAATTTTTAATTTTGCACTTTTTTTTCAATATTAATTATTGACAACAAATTGACAGATGCTCTGCCGGAGTTATATTAAAAGTTATGTTGAAAATTCATCACGTGAGGACATCGGGTAACAACTTTCAAATGTATATTTAAATGTATAAAAATGAATAGTACATTTTTGTTCATTCTCTTATCAATTTCAATGTTTTTTCAAAAATTGTTCACCACCATTCTTCTTCTTTTTTATTCTTCACCATACATTAAATATTGATGATTTCTTTCGTTTGTACGAAGTGTGAAACGAACATGAAAGGAAATAAAATAATGCGTCGTTCATTTCAAAAAATCTATTTTAAACCAATAGTAAATGTTCTATTGAAAAGGATTATAAAATGTATATTCTTACCTACATACATCCATACATACATACATACATACATACTTACATACATACATACATACATACATAAATACATGTAAATATTTAGGATGTGTAATGAAAGAAGAGAGAAATACGTACTCTGGTTTACAATTTAATTTTAATCAGAAAATGTAGTGAAACAATTTGGGGCGACGCTTACTTTATCCTCTATGGTATAACAACACCGAATTCGCTAGTTGAAGGTTTTTGCATAGGCGGCCTTCGACCGGATGCAAGGATTTTCATCTCTATGGTATAACAAACACCGGATACGCTAACTTAAACTAACTCTATGGTATAACCAACACCGGCATCGCTAACTAAAGATTTTCAGCATAGCAAGGATTTTCTCCTCTATGGTATAACCATCACCGGCTTCGCTTACCTAAAATTTCCTGCGTAAACGGTGGCAGAATAAAAATGAAGAATATTTTTTAACAAACTAGGTCAATATGGGTATCAATTTAAAGCTTTTGGAAATATCTATCAGGTGGTGCTTGAATTTAAAAACAAAATTAACCCATTAAGAACCGATGGCATTTTTTGACGAAAATTTATGCATAGTACATGAGAAAATTTTGGTAAGCAAAGCAGGTGTTGGTCATACCATAGCGGAGAAGATCTTTCCGTCCGGCCGAAGGCCGGCTATGCAGGAAACCTTTAGTAAGCGAAATCGGTGTTGGTCATACCATAGAGGAGAAAGTCCTTGCCCACGGCTATGCAGGACACCTTTAGTAAGCGAAGCCGGTGTTGAGAAAATTCTTGCGCCCGCACCTGGTAGATATTTCCAAAAGCTTTAATATGATACCCATATTGACTTAATTTTTTCAAAAATGTAGTGTAAATCATAGTGTTATATGAAAAGTTCAGAGGCCCATAACTCGGAAATAAGGGCGAGCGCCAATTTTTTCATTTTACATTTTTTTTTATCATTTTTCAATTTCCTATCACCTTAGATATATATATTTTTTTTTTGATGGGAGCAGCTTGGCTAAACTAGATTTGTTCCAATAGTGCTTATGATTATTCCGTCGAATATTTGCCTTGTCCGACAGTGCAGAGCCCACAAATTAACACCTTTATTTATTTACATATATTTTCTTTTCATGATATTCATATTTATAGTATGCAGGGCTGCCAGGTCAAATTAAGAAAAAAATCGTCAATTTCCAGATAAAAATTAAAAGAATCGTTTTAGCTTTAAAAATCGCACAATTAAAAAAGTATTTCTTTAACTATTTTTTGTTTATATTTTTGTTCAAAAGCAATCAAAAAAATCCTAAAAAGTCACTTTTGAAGTTAACTTAGACATATGTACATAAGTAGATACATATTTAATGTATATTGAAATCAAAACATTTTCCTATGCTTTAAACACATAGACGACAGTGGCCACACAATTTTAAATTCCGTTGGCTCAATTGTCTTAGTGTAGTCAGCTACTTCGTAAACTCTGACATTGTTGTAGAAATACATATTTTATTCATATAAAATAACTTTTTTTAAAAAATAATAAATATTTTAAACAACGGTGGTCGTTTGGTGACTACAGTCTGTACAAGGTAGCCTGATGTTGTCTATGTGTTTAATACATTAAATTAAATTTAAAATTTGAAATGTATTAACTTGCTCTTGAGTTTGAAGGATACCATAAATTACATTGGTAAAATGTTTGGGAGATACCAATAGTCTCAACACTGGAAGTTAACAAAAAACATCTTTAAAGAATTGTACACATAATATTAGAAAGCGAACAACAATTCCCTTTAAACTAGCTCTTTTTTTACTTTAATTACCATTTTTTAAATCGTTTAAACTAAAAATACAAAACTTTGTATTCTAAAACACTCAGTTTTTGCATTGTAAAAAATCGTCACATTATAAAAAAAAAATCGTCAAATCGTAATTTCGCAATTTTTCGGATCAAAATCGTCAAATCTGGCAGCCGTGATAGTATTTACCTAAGTATATACATGAAATTTTTAACATTTGTTACTGTTTCAAGTTCCAAACTTATACGACTATTGCATATGGAAATCCTATTTAAATAAGAGAGTGATATAATTAAAAGTAGGCAAAAATTGTCTACATTTTTTGAACATTTTCTTATCAAAAAGCACGATGTGGTTAAACTATGTGTCACATGAAATTTATATAACGACATACATACATATGTACATACTATGTGCATAGGTAAAGAATTTTTTTTTATTTACATATGTATATTAATTTCACTCCTTTAAATTTGCAGAATATTTTCAATTGTTATAGTTTTTTTAATAAAGTTGGGTTGTTCCCTAAAAATAGAAAATTATGATTACACACACACTACTTTAAGAGTGGAAACACTTTGGCTTTTAACGATGAAATCCGACGAGTTTTTTTCGTTAACAAATAAATTTACATTTTTTGTTTAGCACGATTTTTATAATAAGGTTATTGAAGCTACAAATAATTCAAAATTTTCAATAAGTTTTTTAACAAATATAAATACATGACCGGTTGAGAAGATACGTATGACATAAATTATATGAAGTGGCAGACTATTGTCACAGTTTAAACAAATAAAAATATATATGTAGGTATGTATTTTTACAAAAAATACTATTCCAGAGTTGCATAAATATGTATTAAATATTGTTTTTAGTAACATTTTTTATTGGAAACATGGGGAAATTTTAGCCAAGTTATGCACCATATGAAAATTTTAATTTTCCGCTGGATGTCGCTATATTATAATTAAAATAGTTATTTTGGGGTTGCTGTCTTTACTAATATATAATTCAGTTTCCAACCAAAGAATTTTAAATCAAATAAATGAACCGTTTATTTTGCAAATAGCATTAGTCACTTTGTTTTTAAATGGATATATCTATTTAAGGGCTTGACACTCTAAAATAAACATCTTTGTTATAACGTTGATTAGTATAACTTTTCTCAGTGGAGCTTTACATCTGACTGCATTTTTTTTTTTAAGAAAAGATCCCGTTAAATTGTAATCAATGATATCATTATATTTTTGATATTTTTAAAAAAGTGAGTAATGACAATTTCAAAGTAAACGGCTCAAATAAAATCATGGATGGCAAAAAACCATCCAATTGTAGGACAGTAAGGAAAAATAAAACGTGGTTTTTTTGTTTGTGTTTTGTTAAAGCTTTAATATTCTGTAATATTATTCTCTTAACATACACACTTCTCATTTTGTTTTGTAGAATTTTATTACTTATAGAGTATTTTTGGCTTCTCTAAAATTAGGAAAAAATTTACTGTCAGCGATGCCAACTTGGCTCTTTTCGCGCTATTTTAAATTTAAGACACAATGGGCCGATATCGATATCTTTTTTATTCGAGCATTTTTATTTTCATATTACATTGAGAAACACGAACGTACCAAGATCTTGTCAATGAACGAAATGAAAAAATACTTTTTTGAGATCAACATTCCCTAATTAATCTAGAAAAACAAAGTTTTACAAGTTTCACTGTAAAGCAGTATATATAATTCAAAAGTCGATAAATTAAAAACACCTGCAAATATAAGAAAAATATTACATAAATATTTAATGAAACAAATGAAAATTATACTCGATTTATTTTCGAAATGAAGTAATAACGGATTTCGTTTTACAGAACACTAAGAAAAGTAAATGCGTGTCCTAATAGAAAAAGTTTACAGAACAGGGGTGAGGGTGATTATAATTTGAATATGTACTTATGAAAATATTACATTTACATTTTTGTAAATATAAAAACTCTACCTTTAAAGCACAAATAAAACAATAAAATATACAGAAAAAATCGTTCTATTAAAAATAGCGCTTTTTAGCTCTTTTTGTCCGCTGGGTCGACGCGTTTGGTCTTTGAAAAGTTGGCATCCCTGTTTATTGTTGATCTGGTAACCAGTGAACAACGTATAAGAACTAGCGCTTTTCCCCCAACAAATGAATTCCATTTTTATTATAAAACGTTATGGGTAATTAGCATAATATTAAATAATTAAAATCAATGAAAGGGTGTGAAGATTAACTCGTCAGTTAAATACGTCCCACACCTCTGTTAACTGCGTTCCACAAACTGTAACAAAAAATTTTTAGAAATTGAAGCGTAAAACTAGTAGATTCCAGCAGTATAATTTGTACGTCCAGATTGTGTCCAGTATCGGAGATATATATATTTTAAAATTTTGATTTTTCGAAAAAAAATATGACATTTTTAAGTGGATCCAATGGGTATTTAGAGAAGACATGAATCCGGTCACCGGAATATTGAAATTAGCCTAAGACTAGTAGATTCCAGCAGTATAATTTCTACGTCCAGATTGTGCCCAGTATCGGAGATATATATATTAAAATTTTGATTTTTTTAATTGAAAATACTCCGAAACAAAGAGGCGAGATTTTTGTTTTTTCTAAATACAAAGTACATAGTCGGTTTGAGAAACAGCTCGCGTTGTCGTCATTACGGTTTGAGGGCGTTCAAGTCTGAATCTGTTTCTCTCACCTCGAGAGATTTACGTTTCACTTTCGCATTGGCTAATGGTTTTCCTCGAGTAACTGTATCGAGTTACAGTTTTTCGTATAAAACTGTTAACTGTAAATAAGTATTAAATTGTCTGCGTTATGTTAAAATCACTTTAAAAGAAGAAAAAACTTAAAGAAAACACATTTTGTTGGATCTATCTATAAAGAAAAACTAAAAAGCAATACACATTAAGTTTTAAAAAACACAACTTGATGAGAGGATAAACATTTAAACAAAGGTGGATGAAAGAACTTGGTGAAGACCATTGAAAACTTAAAATTACAAGAATTGAATTTAATTACATCAATTGGATGAAAAAACCTGGTGGAGAACCCAATTAAAACTCACAAGTGAAGATTGTAACCTCACTTTTTGACGTCGTGTAGTACCAATAAAAATAACTAAGATTGGTACACTGGTGAGCCTACTACCTGTGCAAAGGTACAGGTCGACTGAATTTTTCGGAAAAAATATGTTACATGTTAACAGACCCTGGAAATATAACCTACTAGTGTTGGCCATTTAAATTAACACAAAAAAAAAAAAAAAATACAAAGCACCGTTACACATCTGTGCGTCAATTCAATTTTTTCTACAAATGTGCGTTCAGTGAGTTCAGTAGTTCTTGGAGAACTTTACGTGTTTGTTTTCTCACTATGTAAGCTATAATTAATTTGTGTAAAAGGAAAATAGAGACACATGTTAGCATATATATATGTATTTAATTAAAACTGCTTTATAAATATGCTGCTATACTTGAAAATTACTCATTAGTCCCGTTCCACAATTTTTGTTTCTGAAACATTTTGTAAATACTTTAAAAATTGTGTTTCTGACGACTGTATACTTTTATACAGCAATTTTCATGTCAAAGAGAAAAACAACAATAGAGAGTCAGCAGATTTTAATGTAAATTTTATTTAATCTCCCAACAACAAATACATGTGTTGCAGAAACAAAAGTTGCAAGTGTGGAACGGGACTTAGCATACATAACTTTAAAACGGTACGATACATCTAAAACTTTGACTTTCTCTAAGATTTAAAAAAAAATTGCACCATTTGGCCTCTTTGAAATTAAAACCATAGATTAATTATTTAAAGAGTTATTAACAATTTATTTAACAATAATTTTTTGCACCTTACAAGTAATGCCATTTTTTAATTATATAAAACGATCTGTTCGAAATATGGCGAACAAAATCCATAAAAAAAGAAAAAGTTGATACCTGTAGTTGGTATCAACAAATTGGTGTAAATGCAATTTTAGATGATTAAAAAAAAAAAACAAATAAAGAAAAAAATTTTTTTTGTAAGATTAGCTTAAAAGCGGGATAAAATTGCTAAATTTATTTAAGGACCAAAATCATGCGTGGCTCAATTCTGATTTAAATTTTGTGGTTAACAGGTTTTCAAAAAAAATCAACTTCTGCCGTTGTTGGACGCCTAATATTACCATTAAGCGAAAAATTAGAATTTGGTAAAAGAAAAGAAGCCGCAGACCTCTAAACTGAGAAAGCTGATACTAATCTTCTTCTTCGTGCATTAGCAACTTTGGCTCGTAAGCAAGGTGATTCCGATTTGGCTGCAGTCCTAAAAGATGGTATAAAATGCCCAACAAGGCTGTTCAGTCATTTGATAATTTTTATTTAATTATTATTTTTTTTATTTAATTTTGTTTGCCTTAAATTAACGTAACGTAAAATCACTTGTTTTTCTTTATTTTTTTTTTTTCTTAATTTAAATTCCCATACCTGATTTAATTATATCTGTCAAGTTGCTTGGGAAATTCAATAAAAAAAAAACTGTTATACTTAAGTTAGTTTAAGAAACCATTTTTGAATAAAAACCAATTGTTGAATCTAAACAGAAAGAACCGGTTGTGTACCTCTTTTTTTTGCGAATCATTTATTGAAATAAATAAATAAAAATAAATAAATACAGTCTCTTTTAAAAGACTAAAAAACATAAAATCATTTTTAATTTACTGCTTTAAAAAATATTAAGGCAAAACATTTTGGCGCCCGAGCAGGGACTGTGTTTTTAAAGTGTTTATTTTTAATTTTAATAATATTCGCGGCTACCACAACCGTATTTCAATACGCGAGTTAAAACAACTTCAACCTCAGGAGTCATCATCAATCATCCCGCAACAAGAGAATACATCATTACCAACATCTTCAAGGATTTCCAGATGCCCAAGTGCAATTGTATTCTTTGCCAAAAGGAAAGTGCCGAACGTCAGGTATTAAAGAACGAATAATTGTGTGAGACTTTGTATTTTTTTCCTTTGAATTTTATTATAAAATTCATTTAACAAAAGTTCTATTCCACACAAAAATTATTTGTTCTTATACAAAATTATTTATTAAATTTTGCCCTAGTAGTGAAACACACAAAACTAGTAACATAAATAAAAGTGCTTTATTGTTCATCATAATTATCATTAAAAGTAAACAAAACTTCATTATTACAGTGCAAGTGTTTATTAAAAAATCACAAACGAATAAAATTCCGCCTCCTCGCTGTAATTTTAACCATCACTTTGTGTTCGTGCTCTTCGTTTCTCGTTCTCTTAAATTCTTTCCATAAAATTAAATTTTATTAAATTGTAAAATATTTACAATATTCCAATATTTAATTTTTCGTTACTTCACTTACTCGTTTGTTTAATTATTGTTGCGTTTGTTTTGTTTAATTTTCTTGTAATCGCTGCAAGCAAATAATTTCGCTAGCCAACACTTTACTTCGAAAAGGTAAACAAACGGACAGACAAACAGAACAAATAAATTAATAAAATTTAAAGTTTGTTTAAATAAAACAAGTGAGAAAAGTGAAAAGTTAATAAAAAATACATAAGCAAATAATATTGAGAAGTTTAATTAATAACTCAAACTTGGAAAATTTGTACATTAGTTTGTGAGAAAATAAAGAGAAATAAGAAGAGTTAAAATCATTATTATCCGACGGACATTTATCAAAGTGATCGCGAGTAAAATATTTATCAGTAAATAAATAAGAGGCTGTGATTTATTTGAACAATAAAGAGAAATAATAAAAGTAAATATCACTTCTAAAGCTATTAACATACATAGTTATTGTGAAAATAAAAAAAATAAAAAAAATTGTGTTTTTTTCTCTTTGCGTTTTTGGTGGTTGTTCGTAGTGCAACCCAGCAAACATTTTATTAGCAAGTTGGTCGCAACAAGTAAAAATAATTTCTTTGTGTATTAATACAATACAGTTGCTTGATCTCGCTAACATTTAAGAAAAATCACAAAGCTTACCCAGCAAACAATTTTTAGCCATATTCTTGGTTTTTATTAAAAGTAAAAAAAAAAAAAAATAATTTCACAATTGTTAACAAAAGTGGTATAAGTAAAGAAATAGTCCAAACCTAAGTTTTCTGTACTTGTTAAAAGTGGTTTATTTATTTGCGTGTAAACCGTAAGTTGATCTTGGAAAATTAATTATTTCATTTGTCAATTAGACAAACGCGTCTTTTTCTTTGAGATCCTTCCAGAAAATTTATCACAAATAAAGTTTTGGTTTCCTATAGCTTTTACTAAAAATAAAATAAACCTCGACTACAATGGCTGGCGGTAAAAAGCAAAAAAGCACAAATAATAGTCTTGAGAGTTTATATTTACAGAAAAATACAATTTTGACCAACGTTTCACGAATAAGGCGCTCTATTAAAGAAAAAACTATTTCATTTAATCAAAATGAATTGCAATGTCGTCTGGAAATTTTAAATTCATACATCGAAGATGCTATGGATATTCAGTCAGAGATCGATATTTTAGATCCGTCAAATAATGAAAGAACTGATATGGAAAATTTATGCGTTTCCACTAAAAGTATGCTCATGGGGTATTTAACTCCAAGAGAACATAGCTTTGCTGAAGCTTCTTGTAGTTTTCATGGCCATCACAACCGACTTCCAAATATGAAGTTGCCGAAATTTAGCGGAAAATATTCCGAATATAAAAATTTTATAAGTTTATTCGAGAGTCTGGTAGACAGCGATCCGACTCTGACTGATATTGAAAAATTTAATCATTTAATTTCATGCCTATCAGATGAAGCTTTAGGTACAGTAAAGGCCTATCAAATAAGTGAGCAAAATTATTCCAAAGCCTTGCAAAGTTTAAAAAAGGTTTATGACAATCCGTGTTTAATATTTTTCGATAATATAACAAAATTATTTGATCTACCGGATATGTCTAAGCCGTCTGCAGCAGGCTTGAGGAGCATGATTGATACGGTTTCGGCTATATATGGCTCACTTTTGTCAATCGGTGATGACAAAGCAATTACTAATGCAGTAATTATCCACCTAGTAATGACAAAAGTAGATCCAATCACTAGATCAAAATGGGAAGAGCAGCTGGATTACGAGAAGCTGCCCCTGTGGAGTGATTGTGAGGCAGCACTAAATAAAAGATACCAGCACATTTCAGCTGAAGAAGCGTCAAATTCAAGACCGAAGCCTAATGCCAATTTTTCAAGAAAAAACGAATTTTTTTCTAAAAAGAAATCAAATACTTCATTTTCGTGCCAAACCGAGTCACAACAAGCATCTTCGAAATGTCTATTTTGCAAATCTACACAACATTTTGTTTCTAATTGTCCTTCTTTCTCTGCAGTACCAGTGCAGCAGAGATTCGATTTCATTAAAGGCGTTCCTGCCTGTATTAACTGCCTAAAAATGGGACATACAGTAACTAAATGTAAATCATCTAAATGTAGAGTTTGTAGTCGCTCACATCATACATTATTACACATATATGCTGCAAATAATGCGCAATCATTGAGTGTTAATAGTTCTGAGTCTAACGAACCAACAACTAGTTCCAGAGCTTTTATAAACCATTCATCTTCTGAAAAAGATAATGTCATCTTGGCCACAGCCTTGGTTAGAATTAAAAATAAATATGGCCAATATGTGTTAGCCAGAGCTCTATTAGACTCCGGTTCACAAACAAATTTTGTAACCGAGGAACTATCTCAGCGGCTACAATTACGAAAAGAAGAAAGAAATCTCAGTCTTATTGGCATCGGTAAAACTAACTCTTCTGCCAAGTACAAACTCCAGGCAACAGTAAAATCTCGTATGAATTCCCATGAGTTTTCGTCAGAGTTTTGGGTTCTACGATCGATTTCAAATTATCAACCAGATCGTGTAATTTCTACCTCTGGTTGGAACTTGCCTGGTAACATAGAGTTAGCTGATCCATATTTTAATAAACCGCAAAAAATAGATATGTTGATCGGCGCTGAGATTTTCTTTGAATTATTATGCGTTGGTCAAATTAAACAAAATCCTAACATTCCAACACTACAAAAGACTTTACTAGGTTGGATCGTTTCAGGAAAATATAAAGAATTGAGAAATTGTAATAGTTCTTGCCATTTAAGTTCACTTAAAGAAGATGAAAATTCATTAGATTCTGTGGTTCGTCGTTTTTGGGAATTAGAAGAGATTCCTAAAAAAGCAAATATTTTGTCGTTAGAACATGAACAGTGTGAGATGAGGTTTAAAAATTCTGTTCAGCGATTGCCATCAGGCAGATTTAAAGTGGCGCTACCCTTTAAAGCGGATCCTAAAACTCTGGGATTTTCTTTTGAGACAGCTAAAAGACGATTTTTATCTTTAGAACGTCGGCTCTCAAAAGAACCACAAACAAAAGTGATGTATAATTCTTTTATGAAAGAATATATCGATTTGGGACATATGTCTATTGCAGACAACAAATTTCCCGAAAAACCTCATTATTTCATACCACATCAATGTGTACTACGCCCTCAAAGTTCTACTACAAAACTTCGTGTGGTTTTCGACGCTTCTTGTAAGACGTCTACACAAGTTTCTCTTAATGATCTACTTATGATTGGTCCAACAATTCAAGAAGAATTGTATTCTACTCTAATTCGATTTAGAATGCATAAATACGCGATTACGGCTGACATTGAGAAAATGTACCGTCAAGTCTTAATTGATGAGGCCGATAGAAACTATCAGTTAATATTATGGCGTGAAGATCCATCTCAAAATATTGAAATATACAAACTAAATACAGTGACTTATGGCACTTCATCGGCACCATTTCTGGCAATAAGATGTCTAACTTATCTAAGCGAATTATATGAAAATTCGTTATATATTGGGTCTAAAATCATCAAAAACGACTTTTATGTGGATGATCTTTTGACTGGTGCTGATTCGATTGAAGAACTTAATACAATTCGGTCTCAAGTAACACAAATATTGCAATCTGCAGGCTTCAACCTTACTAAATGGTTTTCCAATTATAATAGGCAATTTGATTCTTCTACATTGGAAAAGTCTGTGCAGATAGATCCCGATCTCACGAAAACTTTAGGCACTTATTGGCGTCCGAAGAGTGATGTATTTAAATATCACTTAGATGATTCATTCTGCAATCTCAAGGCAACGAAACGTAATATATTATCTGTTTCGGCAAGACTTTTTGATCCACTCGGACTTTTGTGCCCACTAGTAATTAAGGCGAAGGTTCTTCTTCAAGAACTTTGGCTAATGAAGTTGGATTGGGATGAATCAATTCCCAATCGTCTTGACACTTCCTGGGAAAATTTCAAAATTAATTTATTAAAAATCGATCAAATAGAAATCCCCAGATATGTCTTAACAACTTTGAAAAACAAATATCAAATTCATGGTTTTTCTGATGCTTCTATGCGAGCTTATGGCTGCTGCCTTTATATCCGGAGTAGAGCTTCTGGTAAAACTTCTTGTAGATTGCTAACAGCAAAATCTAAAGTTGCTCCTCTGAAGACCAAGTCCTTGCCTAGGCTTGAGTTATGTGCAGCCCATTTATTGGCTAAATTATGGTCTAAAGTAAAACCTATGATTTCGTTCGAGATCGAAGACGTTACTTTTTGGACAGATTCAGAAATAACATTATACTGGATTCAAACTCATCCATCAACGCTGGCAACATTCGTATCAAATCGAGTTTCAGAAATCCAAGAACTATCAGATCAAGTTGCTTGGCGACATGTTCCAACTAAGGAAAATCCAGCTGATATAGTTTCAAGAGGATGTGATGTAGATGAACTAGTAGATTCAATTTGGTTTAATGGTCCTAAATTTCTAATACAGGAAAGAAATGAGTGGCCAGTAAATTCTCATTTTCAGTTGACCGCCGAAGAAGAGTCACTAGAAAAAAGGAATACTAATGTGTTTCTCGCTGTAAAAGAAGTTGAAGCCAACTGTATTATACAGTTGATTGAAAGATATTCATCATATACTAAAATGATCCGAGTATTTACATACGTTTTCCGTTTCATCGATATTGCTCGAGGTAACAAATATCGCAACTTAGGAATGCCTACAGCGAAGGAAATGACTTGGACTTTTCTACAGCTAGTTGAAATCATTCAGAGAACTGAATACGCTAAAGAGCTGGAAAAGTTGAATAAGTCACAAGTTTTGCCTTCTAATTTACAAAGACTGAATCCATTTGTCCATGAGTTTAAAAACGAACATCGTTCATTTTCACTACTAAGGGTAGGCGGGCGGCTGCTTAACGCGCCAATTGCATACGATGCTAAATTCCCACTGTTGATGCCCAAAAAATCACATTTTATGACATTGTATTTGCGACATTTACACTTTAATAATTGTCATGCAGGAGTGAAGGCTTTAGTAGCTCTTTTGCGAGACAAAATCTGGCTAATAAATGCCAGAGAAGAGTGTAGAAAAATAGTTCGAAGATGTCTGCATTGTTTTCGGTATAAACCGAAGTTGATGGGCCAAATCATGGGGAATTTGCCCGCTGATAGGGTGAGATCTCTGCGCCCATTCAAAGTGTGTGGCGTAGATTTTTGCGGCCCAATTAATATTACTCAAAAAATTCGTGGCCGTCCACCTATTAAAACGTATATTGCTATATTTGTGTGTTTTTCCTCAAAGGCTGTACATATTGAAGTAGTCACTGATCTCTCTTCCAATTCCTTTCTTCTCTGTCTTCAAAGGTTCATCGGCAGGAGAGGGCTCCCAGAAACGATCTACTGCGACAACGCCACCAACTTTGTCGGTGCCAATCGAGAGCTACTGCAGCTGCGAGAAGTGATACTCAGCCATGCCGGCGAGATAGAGTCGTTTGCAGCCAACAAAGGAATCAGTTTCGTGTTCATTCCACCACGAGCACCGCATTTCGGCGGTCTATGGGAGGCAGCCGTCAAATCCGCGAAAGGAATGCTCGTCAAAACCGTGGGCATGGTGTTGCTGACAGTGGAGGAGCTACATACGGTGCTGGTTCAAGTAGAAGCTGTGCTCAACTCCAGGCCGATCGCCCCGGCCAGCAACGATCCGAACGACGGAGAGGCCTTAACACCAGCGCACCTTCTCATAGGCGAGAGCCTTCTTGCGCTTCCGCAAGAATTGCATCGAGGCGAAGTGGACAGGCTGACGTACTCCAAGAGATGGCGGCTTACCTGCGCACTCAAGCAGATGTTCTGGCGGTCTTGGGAGAAAGACTACGTCCGCAGCCTCCAAGCCAAAACCAAATGGGCGGAAGAAGAACCAGACCTCGACGTCGGCAAACTCGTCGTCGTGCACGAGGACAACACGTCACCAATGAATTGGCTGACCGGCCGAGTTCAGGCGGTAATCCCAGGCGCAGACTTCAAAGTGAGAGTAGTCGAAGTGAAGACTAAGAACGGAATTATTAAAAGGCCCGTCCATAAATTAGCTCTTCTTCCAATGGATTGAAGACCGTTGGTCCTTCAATGGGGCCGGTGTTCAGTCATTTGATAATTTTTATTTAATTATTATTTTTTTATTTAATTTTGTTTGCCTTAAATTAACGTAACGTAAAATCACTTGTTTTTCTTTATTTTTTTTTTTCTTAATTTAAATTCCCATACCTGATTTAATTATATCTGTCAAGTTGCTTGGGAAATTCAATAAAAAAAAAACTGTTATACTTAAGTTAGTTTAAGAAACCATTTTTGAATAAAAACCAATTGTTGAATCTAAACAGAAAGAACCGGTTGTGTACCTCTTTTTTTTGCGAATCATTTATTGAAATAAATAAATAAAAATAAATAAATACAGTCTCTTTTAAAAGACTAAAAAACATAAAATCATTTTTAATTTACTGCTTTAAAAAATATTAAGGCAAAACAAAGGCCATCAAAAATGCGGAAAATTGTAATCAAGATTCCCAAAAGCCAATTTCACTTTCTGCGAATGAGGCTTATTAGCTTTTCTTCTGTAAAAGAACAGTACGCTGCGAAAACAAGTTAAAAAGCTGCGATATTTATCCACCGATACATTGTATCACGCCCGCAGAAACCTGTTAGACGTACATATGTATTTGATAGGGCTATCGATACTTCAGATCCATTAATTTTCACAATATTTCTAAGTAAACGCTTACAAAAGCGGAAACGTTCCATATTTCCAACTGATACAATCGGACTACACCTAATTCTGTTTTTACACGGTAGATTGTTTCCAGAAAAATCCGTGTAAAAAAAACGTGTAAAAAAGACATTGATCTTATACAAAAATAGGTGATTTGGTTCCTTATCCCTAAAACCTATTTAAATTAGTGAAAAACGAGAATTTTTTTAAGAACAAGAAATTATGTTTGTTTTTACACATACATATGTATATGCATGTGTACATATAATGTGTATTTGCACCGTTTATTTGCATCTTTAGTGCTTGATAAAGACTTAACAGAAATCAACGATTGCCTAATTGAGTTTTAATTTTTTTATAGTTCTTACTGTGACTTCTTTTAAACCGAACATTTTGCCAATAAATGTTGAGCCTTCTCCATTTCGAAAACGATCTAAAATTTTAATTTTTTTTCTAAAGAAATGGCTTTACGTATTAGTTTTTTATTTGTAGTTTTCGACGTCTCCTTTTAGAAATGCATTGATAGTTCACAAAATATTAACACATTTCAATTGCTCTAACAAGTAAAAATGCTTGTATGCACAAAAAGGGAAGTCCTCTAAATTTTTGATATAAAAATATTTCGCAAAACTTAAATTTTACAAATAAAATCTAAGCTCAAAAGATTTTGAATTGTGCTAAATGGAATAAAATCGTGTCAAAAAAATTATTTTTTATTTTCAAACCGTATTAAATCAAAGCCGTGTAAAAACAGACGGTTTAAAAACAGAATTGGGTGTATTATGTTTCATCGAAACCGTAGAAGAATTTCACCTTAGCAACCAAGATGATGAAAGTGAAAAAATGGTGAAACTGAAGAATTTGAAGAAAGTACAGAAATTGATGAAGAGGCCCCCTATTTGATTTAAATTTAGAAAATAAAATATATACACATAAGTAACTATTAAATGATTTGTATAATAAAAATAAATGAATGAATAGAGTATTACGTTTGCATAAAAAGTTGCCGAAGGGTTAATTTTGACTTTTAATCGTTAAAGGGTTAAATTCCATTTTGTCCAAATTTATTCTTACAGTGCAATGACATTATGTTTGAGTTGGCACAAATTGGCACAACATAACATGGCATGAAATATCTGCAAGTGACATTTTTACTCATATTGTTGAATTGTGCAGCACTTTATAATTTATCCCATTAATTTCTTTTTAGTAGAATTAGAATTTAAGTATCATTCCTACGATATTGCCTAATTTCATCAAGCTTGATAACTGCGTTAATGACAGGTCATGGAAAGTTCAAGTATAATCTGGCCAAGATAAAAATCGAAGAAGACGATGCTTGCAGACTGGGACTGAGACGGTAGCGCACATTGTGTGTCAATGTCTAGCACTGACTTGTATTAGGCATGGGTTCTCGCTCGGGCAGATAAATTTAAATGGGGATGATATGGGCGACCTTACCCTTAGACAAACATTGCAATTACAACAGACTCTGTAAAAAGAAAGCAATTGACCGGAGAGTTAAGGTTAAGGTTGTCGTAAATTATTATTCGGTAACCAGAAATTATTGAGGAACGAAGGGATTCAAAAATAGACCAATAAAGTTAAGTTAGTGGTCCGAAATGTTAGAAAAAATTGTTCGATTTTTGGAAACAGTAACCATATTTCCTAAAAAAAAGTCCGAAAATCTGAGCAGAATACGTACGTTTTCAAAAACGTATTTAACTCGACATATTTATCTTCACACACATGATAAAAAAGTGTATTAAAGCTGTTGATGATCCAAAAACCTAGACCATTAATGAATTGTGCATAAATAAAACTAAGTATTTGTCCAGGTTTTATGTCATTTTTATTAATAAAATATAAAATAAATACCAAATCCTTATAGTTTTATGAATTTTATAAACATAAGTATTTATTTTTACATAGAAATTGGCAAACAAATTCATTAATTGGCAAGGTTTGTGGATCTCCTACAGCTTCAATATATATTTTTTATAAAGGGTGTTTTTTATAGAGGTATAGAACTTTAAGTTGCAATAAAACAACGATGGATTATTCGATTGACATGAATTTTATTTATCCGAAAGATAATCTTGTGGCATTACATTTTAAATATGATTTCTGGCATATGACCGCCACGGCTGGCGCGGATGAAGTCCATTTTGGACGTCCAATTTTCGATGACTTTTTCCAATATTTGTGGCCGTATATCGGCAATAACACGGCGAATGTTGTCTTCCAAATGGTCAAGCGTTTGTGGCTTATCCGCATAGACCAATGACTTTACATAGCCCCACAGAAAGTAGTCTAGCGGTGTTAAATCACAAGATCTTGGAGGCCAATTCAGAGGTCCAAAAAGTGAAATTGCACTATTTGCAAGCGTTGTTCAGGCGTGAGTTTATTCATGATGAATTGCCAAACCAAACTGAGAATAAATCACTTGACAGCTGTTAAATCGGTCGCCATCTTGAAAAGTAATGCCAACTTAAAGTTCTATACCTCTATTTCATGAAGATATTATTATTGGTTCATGAGCTTATTATTATTATTTCCAAAATAAAACGTTTTTTAACCATTATGTGACATGGCTAATAATAATGAAATATAATACGGTAAAGTACAAATACTTACGAAAATAATTAAGAGTCTGCCGAGTTTGTTCCTTTGATAAGCCTAAGCCATTAGGTGGTATTGTCAATGCTGGTGCCGGAACAAACCAATCCTGATTTGAATATCCAGCAAAATCGGTAAGAAAATCAGACCGAACTTTATATTTTGGAATTTGTTCTTCAAGTAATGAAAATATTTCCACTTCTGGTAAATTTTCGGAGCTGCATAAATCTAAAATAAAATATATTGTTAGTATTAAGTCTCATTATTTGAATAAGAAAAGTTTTAATAAGAGAAATATTTTAGCCTAGAAAATTTGCAGTGTTACAGGAATAACTGTTTTTAGTAACTAAGATCCCTATGGACAATCATCTAACTAATGCACTTTAAGCTAAGTACTTCGCAAACGAAGGTAGTTGATACTTGGATTATTTTCAATAGAGCTGACTTTTTTATCGTTGTGATGTTGACTGTTGTTGACAGCTTACTGACTGCTCAGAAGTTAGTTAAATTTTATTTAGCTTGTAGTTAGGTAGAAGTAGACTTCATAAAATTATAAAATGTAAATGTTCCTGTTTCAAATTTCCTGCATTTACATACATATGTTTGTTTATTTTTGTTGAAGCTTTTCTTCTTCATTAAATACATTTAATACAACTCGAGAACCAGTAAAATTATTATTACTAATAATAAGAATAGTAAGGTCGAGTTACAATTCAAAAACACAAAAGACAGACACACACAGAAATTTACAGTTTTATTATATGAATATATACACATAAGGTACACACAGTTTCCTTTTTCTCCTTTCATTTTATTAAAGTTTTACCTACTTTATATGTATATTACATTTTAGATAATAAGATCTAACAAACAACCGCGGGACAATGGCCTCAAATTCATAATGGAGTAATTCAAAGACAAAAAGTACATCAGACATCTTTCAGATGATTTTCAGAAATAGATACGATTTCTGCAAAATTTCCGTCAGAAATATCAGAATTTCCCCCGACATGTCTGTCAGATTTCGTGTCACTTTATATATTTTTGGAGCAAAACTCTGACAGAATTCGTATACTGTTTTTTGAAGACATTTCCTGTCTGATATCTTTATATGTCGGACAATTTTGTTGGCTGGGTATTTTGCTTACATTTAAATTTGTTCAATATTTTTCTTTAAAGTGAACATTTAAGGTGAATATTAGTTTTGGTATTTTTTGTAAAATTTTAAATTAAACAAGATATAATAAAAGTGTATTAATAAATAGATCGAAAATAACATTGCATACCAGAGAAAACGAGACTGGTGTAAGTCCTAGGAAACATAAATAAAATCTTTGATCAATTACCAAATCACTGAGCAGATTACTGTTTTTAGTCCTGAACGTCTTAAAGCAAAAAAAGCAAATGATGAGACGCGCGTTAGACCACATTAAACACGGATAATTCTATCGTCACACTTGCTAAAATGAACCGTTTCAAATTTTTTTGGGATATTTCTGCTGATATAGCTGCAAACGATTAAGTAGAAAAGCTTCTTGCTTCAAAACAAAAAAGTTTAAGACAAGGCATTTCTTTGCATGAACCCTTGTAAGTTTGTCTCTACCAATCGATGAAAAGAAATCGCGTAATATCGTGTGGAGCGAAGAAACCAAAACATTTAGTTGGAAATGATTACAAGTTCGCTTCGCAAAAAAGACGGTCAAGTACGGTGGTGACAACATAATTGGATGTCCCAACAGGATGACGACCCAAAACACAAGTCAGGGGGGTTACTGCGTAATTCGACTCGAAAAAAAAATGTACGAGTTCGAACTATTCGTACTGTGTATTAAGATTTTCGTATAAATTATTACGAAAGTGCGGAAGATTTTTTGCTCTAACGAAAAATAAAAATCCCTATCTAAAGAACAACTCTGTGTTACGAAAAACAAAAATCCCTTTCGAAAGGTCAACTCTGTAGTACGAAAACAAGCATCAGTTACGCAAAAACCATTAGGAAATTGTTCGAAAGCTATTTTGCTAGTGACAAATTGAAAGAAAAGTACAAATGCAAGTATTTTAACGTTTCAAAATAAATAAAAATGTATAATACATAAATTAACTTAATAATGTTTGGTTTTAATACAATTATTATAATGTTTAATGTAAATTTAATTTTATTTGAACTGTTTTTTATTAATGACTTAATAATTATTCAGGGTTAAGTTCTTTATTATGCATTACATTCTGTTGGTATCTATTATTTCTTTATTATAAAGAACTTAAGCCGAAATAATTGTTATTTAAAGGAATATTCAGAATCTTATAAAAAACAGTATGAAGAAATGGTTCAATTCATGTCTAAGCATTCAGAGTTAGCAAAAGGTCATCCTAATGTTCCAGATCCTAGGAATAAATCAATTAATATGGGGCAGCAATTGTAGAGTGACTGACTCATTTAACGTAGGTGAATAGCAGCGGATCTTTGTGACTTTTTTAATTCGCTTTCTATGCTATTAAGTATATACATAATTGAATCCTTACTGAAAGAAGTTTTTTACAAAACTAAATGATACATTTTGTTAATATAATTTAGAAAATATTTATGGTGTCTTGCCTTTTATCATTAAGATTAATTTTATTTGATGGGACCCTTACTATTTTGCTTTGAACTCTTTCTGGAATTAAATTTAATTAATTAATGAATTTTAATCAACAACAAAACACAATCCATTATTACAATAAAAAATAATTAGAAAAGTATAATATTTAAACTTTCTTTTTTAACTGCTTTTTGTTTTAGGTTATTTTCATCAAGTTTGACAATTAAGTTGCAGTGCTACCAACTTTTCATCATAATTTCCCATTTGTTTAACAATACAACTTTGTCATCGTTTCGAACGAAAGATATATTTTTCAATAAAAAAATTATTAATTAATTATTGGAATTTTTGACCTTTTAATCATTTTATAATTATGTTTTTTAAGCTTTAGGTCTTTTTTATAAAAATTTTAAATTTATATCAAATATTTATTCAAAATATTTCGCTACACCATTGGGTAGCATCGTCAGGAAAAAATAAATAAGAATAAATTTAAAGTTTTTATAAAAAACTTTATAAAAACTTTAAACTAAAGAGGCTGTCCAGTTTTTTCTATGGTAAGGAAGTCAACTCAGAAATTAAATACTCCTGCTAGGCAGCCACAATACCAAGCAAATGCTCATTACCCTCAGTTAGCTCAACCCACAACCAAACATGTTTCATACGCGGATATGTTAAAATCAAATCATGTTTCAGCACACAAAGCGACACCTACAACCAATTCTACCCCAAATATTCACCCAGAAGCTAAAGAACAAACACCATCTGGTAACTGCAATCGTCTCGAAGCAAGTATCGAGACATTAGTGCATTCGTTAAACAGTTTTATGAGCTCTATGAGCAGCATGATGCAAGAAATGGTTCGCATGCAATCTATGATGTTGCAGGCGGTACTTAACAAACCATGAACTGTTTAAAAATATGTTTCTGGAACGCAAACGGCTTACGCCAACACAAAAATTAACTCGAGTACTTTCTTAATAATCAACAAATTAATGGCTATATATTATATGATACCAAGGACCCTCGCGGACAAGCATGTGGTGGATCGGCAATACTTATAAAGGCCAGAATCAAACATTATTTACTGTGTGATTTTTGTGAGGATTACCTTCAAGCAACAAATATCTTCATCAAAACTTAGTTATTTCTCCGATTTATTCACCTCCTAGATTTCAAGTATCAGATAGTCAGTATAGCGACATCTTCAAATCACTAGATCCCAGTTTCATAGCATCAGGCGACTACAACGCTAAACATACAGTCGTGTTTTGTTTGATACAACTTCAAAAATGCGTCTGAATGTGATATCGAGTGGACAACCCACCTATTGGCCTATTGACCTATTGGATCGGCAAAAAATACCGGATGTTATTGATTTTGGCGTGATTAAGGGTATTCCGAGAGAAATGCTTAAAGTTGAAGCGTCAATTGAATTATCCTCAGATTATTCACCCACTATTGTCTATATATGGAACCAGCAAAATATTGTGTTACCAAAAACTTGCACAAGCATTAATTGGTTGAAATATAGAAAGTATCTCAGTACTCACTGTTCGGAAAGTATACCGCTAAGAACACCAGAAGACGTGGATCAAAGTCTTATTAACTTTGATCAAATCCTTAAATCAGCTGCCCAAAAAGCAAGACTAACCCGACAATCAGCTAGATACAATCAAATTTACTTTGTAGATGTCGAGCGGCTCTTGGCTGAAAAAAGGAAAATTCGAAGAGAGTGGCAATCACACAGATCTCCTGAACTCAAATCTGGACTTAAAGATTGCACGAAACGGCTAAGACAGCTTCAAGAATATCGAAGAGTAGCATCTTTGAAAAATTACTTGGAAGACCTCGACGCAACTGCACAATCAGTCGTACGTAAGCCTCCCTTGCGAACTTCTTGTTGAGACTGGGCAAGGAATGATACCGAAAAAGGCAATTTATTTGTTGGACATTTGAAGAAGGTTTTCACCCCAAATGTATGTACTGATATAGCTGAGTTGCCATCAGTAGAGACTAGTGCCGTAGTACCTGAATTTAGCGATATTGAAGGGCAAAAAAGCCCCTGGCGTTGATAAAACAAGTAACAAGATGTTATTTGAGTTGCCCCGTATAGGTCGCAGATTTATTCTGTTTGTTTTTAATGTCATCTTACATTTTAAGTACTTTCCCTCAGAATGGAAGGTTTCTTTAATTACTATGATTCCTATACCAGGAAAAGACCACACAAAAGTAGAATCATACAGACCTATAAGCCTTTTATCAAACATGTCAAAGTTGTTTGAGAGAATATTAATAACTAAGCTGAATCTTAGCGGGAAAGGATGTATTCCGAACCATCAATTCGGCTTCAGAAAATACAAACATAGTACGATCCAACAAACACACAGATTAGTAAATGTTATTAAAACGACCTTTGAAGAAAAAAATACTGTTCTGCGCTTTTTATCGACGTTTCTCAAGCATTCGATAAGGTTTGGCACGAAGGCCTAATATTTAAGCTAAAGTTGAACTTGCCCGTAAACTTGTATAAGCTCTTAAAAGATTATTTAACGAATCGCAAGTTTTTACTAAAAGAAGGTGACTTTTTAAGCTCGCCACTGCTCATTGAAGCCGGAGTTCCCCAAGGTAGTATTTTGGGACCAATTTTATATTTACTGTACACATCAGATATGCTAATTAGCACCCTAGTCCACACATCAACTTTTGCAGATGACACAGCTTTTTTAAGTATTCATGAAAGTGCCTAAGAAGCATCACAACTTTTACAAGACCACACACTCAATTTGGAAAAATGGCTAGAAAAATGGAGAATAAAAGTGAATGAACAAAAATGTACTCACATAACTTTCACACTGCGTAGAGACTTATGCCCTCCTATTCGCATAAATAACCAAATGATACCACAGCTTTCAGATGTTTATTACCTGGGTATACATCTTGACCGTCGCCTTACTTGGAAAAGCCACATTGACTTCAAGTTAACACAAATGAAACTAAAAGCAGTACAACTAAATTGGCTTAGATTGTAAACTTCTACTGTGGAAGTCGATCCTCAATCCAATTTGGTGATATGGGATTCAGTTATGGGGCACTGCCTCAGCTAGCAATGTAGAAAAAATTCAAAGACGCCAAAATAAGATACTACGTATGATTACATCTGCTCCCAGGTATATAAAAAATTCGAACATCTACAAAGACCTAAACATGCCATGAGTTAAAGCAGAAATAGCGAAACATGCAGTCACATATCTAAAGAGGCTTGAATCTCATCCAAACCCTTTGGCTCGAAACATGCCAAATGAACCTGGTTACATTCGACTAAAAAGAATAGATACTGCTTTTTTTGGCCGTACATTAGAGGGATGACCCGCAAATGATTGCAAAATCCGTGAAACAAACATTATTTTTGTCTAACACTGCCTGGACTTAAAAAGTATATTTTATTTTAGACTAAAGATATGAGTAATTATTGTTAGTTCAAAAATATTGAAGATACAATAAATAAATTATGCAAAAAAAAGATTACACACAACTTCTTCTCAAAGCTTTCTCGATAAATTAAATCAACGGTTTAATTAATTTAAATCAACGGTTTAATTTAGCAACGGTTGTAGTGACCGTGACTACGGTTACGCAGCGATCCTTCAGCAGCACCACCACGAGAAGCAGGTGTCGCTGCTTTCTTGGATTGTGATCAAAAATTACACACAGAAGTTGCAAGCTTAAAGCTTGCTCGATGAAATAAACCAATATCAATACCTTACTAAAACTATTCACTTTTTTATATAATATGAAAACTATAGATCAATTTGGGCGATAATTCATTTATATTTGGGTATTTTTTCACAATTTTTGGGCCAAATTTCCATTATTCTTTTTTACGCAATTTTTCATTTTTTTAGGGTGATTATTCATTCGGTAATTTTTCATTTTTGTTTTTGGGCGATTTTTCATAGGGTCGTTTTGCATACAGCCTGTTGTAATATATGTTTTATGTTTTTTAAATTTCTATTTTGTGCTTCATCCTTATTCAAATCAGTTTACTGATGTTTTTGATTTATGTTTATTTTTTATTTGTTTCGTGTGGAGTTTTGTCAATTCTTCCATCGACCGCGTCCCCAGGTGGCGGATACGGGGGTGGAGACGCACAGTGCTTTGTTCCCATATAACGATCGAACAAAAATAGGAGTTGACATAGACTTTTGAAACTTTGCAGGGCAGTTATATTTAGCCTAATTAAGAAAAATTTAAGTTTTTGAAAAAATTGAGACATGGACACGACTACCGCCCATGTTCCAAAAAGCAAATGTTTTTGTATTTGCTATAATATTCAACAAAAAACATGAAATCATAGGTTTGTTAAACCCATTATAATCGCTGTTGAGAAAAGGACTCTTGCTCCTGTCAAATGTTCTTTATAGAAAAAGTGCATTAAATCTTACAAAAATTATGCGAGTTTCATGAAAGTTGTGAATACCTATTAGTACATAAAAGCACATGACTGTTTTTGGCTCACGGTCACGCATACTCACGGTGAGAAAAAATTTACTTACGCACATTCACGCGCAATTAATTAAAAAAATCCTTTCAAAGCTCATCGCCACTACTTGAAATGATCTATTCATCATTAGCGACACTTTCTTTTCTTTTTGTACATATTTATTAATATCTTCTATATTATTTTCAATCCTAATATTTCCTCTTGAAAACATAACTGAATCTGTGGATATTAACAAATGAGTCATCAAATCCTTATGAGTGTCAATTCGAGCCGTTTTTTGGGTATCCGACTTTTCTCACATTTTTGTTATTTACTTTTAGCACTTCTTCCAACAACCAGCCTAAAATGGGTTTTTATTTAATTATTATTTGAATTTCAGAAAGGTGTTCTAGATCATATTTATTTAAAATATTACATCAATTCCGTATATTAAAATTTTATGTTTGTTAGATTTACTAGACCACATACACTCACTTGTACTCACCTTAGAGTATAGTATTTTGCTCATATTCATAAAATTTAAGGTTACTTAAAGTTTACTTTATTTCTTATAAAAATTACTTCAAGTAAACTTTATTTTTTATGAATAAGGACATTAACATTGTTCGAAATAATACTTTTCATAAAGACTACTGTGCATATTTAATAATTTTAAATCATAGTAAACTTATGTAAAATGTCATTTCATTTTATATGTATATTTAAAAACAATTTTTAGTTCCGTATAAACTTTTAAATTAACAAATCTGTGGAGTTTTGACAAAAGAACCTATCTTTCTGTCTTTTCAGCGTGTTTCTAGATAGTGTAGATCAGAAGATATAGAAGCCCCCAAATCAACCTACCTCGCAATTTTTACAATATACTTTTGACAAAAGAAGCCATATCGAAATATGCTGCATGGCACCAGGATAAATATCATAACGTAATTTTGACAAAAGAACCTATTTGAATATGGGTTTTCAATAATTTACTAAAATTATTTTGACAAAACAACCTATTTGCACTCATGTTCTTTTATCATATCTTTAGTGCAGTGGGAATAAACGAAATAAGTGGAACCTATATCGAATCAAGTGCTTTTGTCGTGTGCATGTGTAACAAATTAAGACGTTTTTAATGAAAATATGTTGTTTCCTAATATATGTAGAAAAACATAAACAATGCACAGAGGAAGACAAAAAACAAAGGTTCCAAAGTTTTAAAGGAGCATTGACTCTCTCGCAAGTGAATACATTAACCACAACAATTATAGATATACAAGATTACGACAATTATCAGCTGTTTTGAAGGTACCTACGTCACGGCTCCAAAGAGCCGAATGGAATTTTCAATGATTTTAGAATTTTCGACTTTTATAGAGGGTGCCGTGTTTATCGAAGACATTCCACCTTTGTTCAACTGCCGATACTTAACGAATCCAAGTAAGCCATTTGTGAAAAGTCACACTATCAATTTTTTTTTCTTTCGCAATTTTTATTTATTGCATCTTCAATATAATTGAACTATCAATAATTCTCATGTCTTAAGTCTAAAAATATAAATATACTTGTTAAGTCCAACCAGTGCTGGACAAAAAAAATGTATGTTTCACGGTTACTGCAATTTGCGGGTTATCACTCTGATGTACGGATGAGAGAAGAGGTGTCCCTTCTTCTTAGTCGAATGTAACCAGGTTCATTTAGTATGTTACGGGCCAGTGGATTCGGATGAGTTTTAAGCTTCTTTAAGTACCTTATGTTTAGGTCTTTGTGGATGTTCGAATTTTGTATATACCAGGGAGCAGATGTAATCATACGTAGTACCTTATCTTCGCGCCTTTGATTTGTTTCTACATTGCTAGCTGAGGCAGTGCCCTATAATTGAATCCCATAACACCAAATTGGTTTGAGGGTCAACTTGTACAGTAGAAGTTTACAATCTAAGCTCACTGCCGATAAGCCAATTTAGTTGCACTGCTTTTAATTTCATTTGTGTTAACTTGAAATCTATGTGGCTTTTCCAAGTAAGGCGACGGTCAAGATGTATACATGTATACATTTTTCCAAATTGAGTATGTGGTCTTGTAAAAGTTGTGATGCTACTTGGGCGCTTTCATGAATACTTAAAAAAGCTGTGTCATCTGCAAATGTTGATGTGTGGACTAGGGTGATAATTGGTATATCTGATGTGTACAGTAAATACAATATTGGTCCCAAAATACTACCTTGGGGAACTCCGGCTTCAATGAGCTGTGGCGAGCTTAAAAAATCACCTTCTTTTAATAATCTTTTAAGAGCTTATAAAAGTTTTCGGACAAGTTCAGCTTTAACTTAAATATTACGCCTTCGTGCCAATACTTATCGAATGCTTGAGAAACGTCGATAAAAAGCACAGAGTCGCCTGATGCTATGAAACAGGGAGCTAATGATTTGTAGAGGTCGCTATAGCGACTTTCAGATATTTGAAATCTAGCAGGTGAATAAATCAAAGAAATAACTAAGCTTTGAGGAAATTCTTCAAGATATTTGTTGCTTGAAGGTAATCCTCACAAATAATGTGAATAATGTTTGATCCAGGCCTTTATAAATATTGCCGAGCTTCCACATGCTCTTTCACGGGGATCCTTATTATCATATAAATATATAAAATATAGCCATTAATTTAAAAAAAATTATTTGTTGTTAAGTGTGTCTCAGAAACAAGCATGACATCAATCTGTTGGTTATTGAGGAAGTATTCGAGTTATGTTGGCGTAAGCTGTTTGCGTTCCAGAAACATATTTTTAAACAGTTCAGGGTTTGCTAAGTATTGCCTGCAATATCATAGATTGCATTTTTAACAATTCTTGCATCATACTACCCATAGAGCTCATAAAAAGTGTTTATCTGTACTAATTTCTTAATGGTTTTTTCCAGACTACTATAGATGACCGAAGGTGTTTGGTCTTTAGGTACCAGGTGCAAAAGTTGGTTCGGGTTAACTGTCGATGGCGCTTTATGAACTGGGTTGTATTTTAGCACGTTGGGTGGTTGGTTGGGCTAGCTGAGGGTAATGATAATTTGGTCGATATTGTGTCTGCTTAGTGGGAGTATTTAATCTTTGAGATGACTTCCCTATCACAGAATAAACAGGACATCCTCTGTAGTTAGCAGTGTGGTTTCCGCCGCAATTAATACATTTTTGTAACCTTCGTGTCATCCTTTGACTTATCGCATTGAGTGACTTATCGCTACATACAACGCAAATAGGAGGCAGCTTACAGTAAACCCTAGTATGACCATATTCTTGGCAGTTTAGGGACTGGCCGGGTCCTGATCGTGTATCTGGTTCCACTACTGTGATTTTGCGGTGCAATAGATACCTTAGATTGTATATAGGGTATCATTTTTTTAATCTTATATCTCCAGGTTCCAGTTCAACTCGAAATAGTGGTTGGGGACACGTTCTCGATTTCGGCGATTGTCTACACTATTTATTTAAAAACCCGCTTTTTGAAGTCCAGCTCTTATTTTAGCTGGATCAACGTATGAATCTACGCCTTTAATGACTACCTGTAGACCTTTCTGCAGGTAGTATAAACATTTTTTGCAGCTTTCAAACTCGTTTACAGTTTTACGATGCTTTCATCAATGAAAGCAGGAGGTGGTTTGAACGACTTGGGTGCCGTTTTGGATTCACTTGTTTCACTATCTAGGACAGAAAAACGATTTTGGGAGCTTATGCCGTCCTTTTCTTTATGTACTTTCGACATTGGTGCTAACTGCGAAGATTTAGGGCTTCGACCTCTTTTCATTACAGTCTCTACCCATTCCCCCTTGAGTCTTGGGTTTTGGGCACTGTCCGTTATTGTTTTTGTCGTACTGTATTCAAAAGGCAACAATGATTTATTTACTTTTATTTTATTGTCACTACTTAGCAACAACGGTGAGCAAAGACGTGTACGGTAAATTGGCGCAGGATTAAAAAAACATCAGTTTTTTACTTTTCTTTCTTACGCTGTTTTCATCAGCATTTATCATAACATAAATGCTATTGCTTACGTTCGCACTTTTTTCAAGAATATTTAAATTTGAGTGACTTATAAAGGAGCCCTCGCACTGTACTTTTGGTTTCTCTTATTATTCAACTAATAATGCCGTTGTAAAAAAGAAAAACAAATACAACAGCTTTGTTGTTCTGTACAAACAGGTTTTATTGTTTATTTTTTTTTTAATTCACTTACGTTTATTGCGAGCTTAAAAATACACGTCTGTTCTATTCCACGAATAACTAGAACATAATGTGGTCGGACTTATAGACCGCGATTTACAGAATAGGGAATATACGTGGGCGGGGTTCTTAGATATTGAGGGAGCTTTCAGTAATGTTGATCTGATTATTAGAGACTCACTAGTAGACCTCAACATCCAGGAATTCCTAGTGGAATGAATTATTCGTATGCTCAGCAGCAGAACTATCAACTCGGATTTGGGAGGTGGCTGTGTGAGAAAACTAGTTACGAGAGGAACGCCTCTAGGTGGAGTTCTATTAACACTACTACTGCTGGTGGTAAACGTCATTTTGCGGAAATTTGATATACGAGGGAGGAAAATAGTTGCCAATGCAGACGACGTGGAGATATTGGTTAAGGGAAAATTTCTCTCGACAATCAGTAAAGTCATGCAAGCTGCGCTTGGGGAACTCTCTTCTTGGGACTCGAGCAAGGGTTTGCGGGTCAACGGGGATAAAACTGAGTTAGTTCTCTTCACCAGACGATACAAGGTAATAGGTTTTATACTACCTAAGGTCAATGCCGTCGAGCTAAAGCTCGCAAGGGAGACTAAATACTAGAAGGCTATTTAGATAGCAAATTGACTTGGAAAAGGAATATTAAGGAGAGACACAAAAGGGTCTAGATGCCTGCAAAAACTCAATAGGTAGGAACTGGGGCCTACGACCAAGAGTGGTAAATTCGATTTACACTTCGGTTGTACGACCCGTTGTCACGTATGATTCCGCTGTCTGTGCTTCGATTGGCACCCCAAGTGCAATGAGAAATATACCACCAGCAGTTTTGGACATCATTCTGCACCTACTTTCCATTGAGAACTTTGTGGTCGGAATGGCGGCGAGGAGTTTGTTTAGACTTTCTAAATTAGGCTTGGTGAAGTCAAGTAATATAGGAAACAAAGATTCTGCTAACGGACTGTATGGTCACTGAGTTTGATTTCATTAGGATACCCTTGGTAGCACGGTTGCCAGATTGGGGGATTTTTCTTCAGATTTAGGGATTTTTTTTTTTCATTTAGGGCGGAATTTGGGGGTTAACATTTGCTAGGGGAAAACAATTGGGGGTTAAAAAAAATGTTGGGTGTTTTTTGGGAGATTTTTTTATGTTTTACCAGATGATTAATTGATCTATTCCTATTTCTTTGCAACCAATAAATTAAAAATATGTAACAATCGGCTTTCTGATAGGTTCTTTTAAACTATTTAAATAATGTATTAGAAAGCTAATTTGTTTGTTATGCGTGTAGTATGTCATGAAGAAACCACAAAATTCGTACATAAGTAACGAACTCTAATTTTAAGAATACTCTTACAACAACAATACAAGAAACATCCTAGTTGTAAAATTTAAAGATGCCTTACCACTTCAGGCCTTCTATAAGGCATGCTTAGACCTTCTCTCGGATACGATCCTCATTTTTGTGGCTTCCAAAAAAGCCCTTTTAGAAGGCATTGGCTCTTTCTTCTAAAAGATCTAGTACACATTCCTACTTCGGTTCTCTTAGTAGGGAAGTAGGAATGTATACTCATTTTGTACGACAAATACATAATTTTCTATTTTTAGATTTCTTATTTATAAAACAGAAAAGTTCATTGAATAGCCTTTCTCTACTTCATTGCTCCTTGAAATTGAGATGCTTCGATAGACTGATTGGCAGTGCGAAGGTCTATCAGCCTTGTGACGGTTCGAATCCCCAAAAACTATAATATTTCAATTAAAAATAAATTAAAAGTGCTTAAAATTAGAAAAAAAAAAAACACAGAAGACCTTGTGCCTCCAAAGGAAGGAGTAAAGAGGCCCTCATACTCCTACTTTTTACTGGGTATATTTATATACACATATATGTATATTTATAATACATACTTTAATATAATGAAAATTTAAATAAATAAAATTTCTGTTTTGGGGGATTTTTGTTAAAATTGGGTTTAATTTATCGGATTTTTTTATTTAATTAATTTGGATTTTATTTTTTTAAATTACAGAAAAAAATTTGTTTATGTAATCAGAAAAAAAATTTTAGGGGATTTTTTTTTTAAAAAGCTTGATTTTAGGGAGTTTTCATTTGCTTTTAGGGGAGAGAGGACAAAAATCTGGCAACCGTGCTTGGTAGTGTTTCCGAAAAGGGAAGACAGGTTTGGATAGGGTAAGCTGTTCGACGGGGTTGCGGTGTTCACTGATGGTTTAAAGATGGAGACGGGCACCGGCGCTGGGGTCCACATTTTTGGAACCAGTACACGCATGTGATACAGATTGGCAGATGAATGCAGTGTGTTTCAGGCAGAGGTAATGGCGGTTCTAAAGGCCACCGAACTGCTGTCTAGACGCGTTTCAAAAGGAATGGAGGTCACACTGTACGTTGATAGCCAAGCGGCACTTAAGGCTCTGAAAGGACACAGTGTCAAATCATGGCTGGAAAGCGAGTGCAAAGGGGATATCAATGTGCTGGCGGTCAGATTGTGCTGGGTCCCGGGTCATTGCAATGTCGAGGGCAACGAAATTGCTGACGTACTGGCAAGACTGGGCTCTGAGGAAAACAACTTTGTTAGGGTAGAATCGTTGAAGCTATGAAACAGCCACTACTATATCCGATTCTGTAGTAAAGACAAGTACCCTATCTTGAGAAGTTAGGAGGGATTGCAGAATCTCACGGGCAATTTGGCCCAGACTAGACGCTGCAAAAACCAGTGTACTTCTGGGCTTGGATAGGAAAGTTCTGAGAGTCGTGGTAGGTGTACTCACTGCCCATTGCACCACTAGAGCAAGAACCAGCAGATAGTTAACCGGTACATCGGACTTTTGTAGAAAATGCGTGAACGAAGATTTGGAAACTGTAGAGCATATTATGTGTCACTGCCCGGTATTACAACGCTACAGGCTGAAATGGCGCTAAGTGAGAGATTTCTTGATGGGCTCTTCGATATAGCGCGGTGTAAAATCGATAATGTCGACGGCTCGATCAAGGAAATCAGGTGGCTTAGGGATAGGTAGCAGGACGCATATATATCTCTCTTTTTCTTTTCTTAGTTTTAGTTAGCTAAAGGGAATCACGATGGACCCTCCGGGTCTCCGAGTGGATGTGACATTTGGCACAACCATTCTTAATCTAACGTAACCTATTTTTATGTTGTATTCTTAGTCATAGCCCTCATGATGCTATCCGATGTTGTAGCGAAATATTGGCAATAAAGAATTAGTTTTTACACTACAATTCAACCTCGAG
>OX451216.1:107106981-107400638 GCA_949628195.1 Phasia obesa | reverse complement strand
CAAATTGTTATGTAGGAGTGAAGGCATAATATATGAAAGTATTTTGAGAAGAAGAAAAACCACACAGATTAAAAAATTTCATAAACTGAAAGAGATACAAGACAGTAAACAATACATTAAATACAACAAGGATTGGTTTATAAACAAAACAACTACAGACATACCAACTGATATACAGAAACTGTTATCGTTAGGCCCAAAATTTGCACTGCCTATAGAAAAGCAACATTTTCCTATGTTCAAATGCATTGCCGATGGAGAGGACATCGTTCAAACTAATAGAGAAAAAGAAAAACAAGAAATAGCCAGAACTCAACTTGTAACAACTATGGACAATTACCTAAACAAAAGATCATTAACAACAAGAGAAAGAGAGTTGATAAGCACAGTGGATTCAACGAAAAAATTTTTAAACAAAAACAAGAACATTTTAATATTGAAAGCAGATAAAGGCAACACTACAGTAGCGTTTGAAAAAACCGAATACGAATCAAAAATGAGAGGGATTGTACAGGACATGTGTACTTATAAACGTTTGAAAATTGACCCTACAACAAAACTTCAAACACGAAACAATATACTGGTGGAAAAATTGTTTAAATTAAATGTTATCGACGCATGGGAAAAACATAAGTTAATAACTAATGTAGCTACCGCACCAAGGTTGTATGGACTCCCCAAGGTACACAAAGAGGGTACACCGTTAAGACCCATTTGTTCATCCGTAAATTCACCGTCATACAATTTATGTAAATATTTGGTGAGCATTTTAAAAAATTTAACGAAAGACTCAAAATATAACGTAAAAGATTCAATAGAATTTAAAAGAAAAGTTTCTAATTCATATATTGCTGACAATGAAGTTCTAGTTTCTTTTGACGTGGTATCGTTATTTCCCAGTATCCCAGTGAATTTAGCAATAGACATAATTAACAAAAAATGGGAATTAATCACTTCACATACGCAGATACCTAAAGAATTGTTTTTTGATATCATAAAGTTTTGTATCAAAGATAACAGATATTTCAAATTTGATGATAAAATATATGAGCAGTTAAGAGGAATGCCTATGGGCTCACCAGCCTCACCAGTAATTGCAGATATTGTCATGGAAGAGTTGTTAGACACCACGATTGAAAACCTTAACATAAAACCGAAACTCATGAGCAAATATGTGGATGATTTGTTTTGCATATTAAGAAGAGATGCTGTAGATGTTACTTTAGAAGCTCTTAATAACTTCCACAGGCAAATACATTTCACGAAAGAACTGGAAAATGAAGAAAAGTTACCATATTTAGACGCACTTCTTATTAGAAAACAAAATATATTATCCGTAGACTGGTACCAAAAACCAACCGCCTCAGCTCGTATTATCAACTTTTACTCGAACCACCCGAAACACGTGAAAATTAATACTGCACGAAATTTTGCAGAAAGAGTCCTGAAAATAAGTGATAAAAGTTTCCACCAACAGAACGTCCAGAAAATTAAGGGAATATTACAGAAAAATAGTTATTCTTTTAGTATGGCAACAAAGATTATCAAAAATGCTACAAAGAGTTATGATAAAAAGATTGATGCAAAGACGGAAAAAATATTCAAATCGTTAACACATGTACCTGGTTTCTCGGAGAGGATCGTACATTCAAATATATATGACAAGGAAAGATTCAATATTGCATTAAAAACCGATAGAACTTTAAATATGCTTTTCACAAACACGAAATCAAAAATAGATTATTTGGACAAATCAAACTTAATATATAAAATACCTTGTAATGGAGACGGGTCCAATGTATGTAATAAAATATATATTGGAACAACAAAATCAAAATTAAGAACAAGATTGGCTGCACATAAATCAGATTATAAAACACGTAAAGGTACTACAGAACAAAAAACAGCATTGGCAGCCCACTGTGCGATCAAAGGTCACTCTCCCAACCTTGTCGATACAACAATATTACAACAAGAAAGTAATTATAAAAAACGATACACAATAGAAATGTTACATATAATAAATACTCCCACGGACATAAGGATGAATTTTAAAACAGACACAGAAAATTGCGCGCATACGTATAGGCATATTGTATCAAAATATAAACAAAAGAGCTTTTAGTAAGCATTGCACTCTTTTTGAAAGCGGACAGCTTTACTCAATGTAAGATTTGTGCTTTTTTTTTTAGTAATATTTATGTTTTGTGTATATTGTTTGTTTGTTTTTTCACTTTAGTTTTTCCTGATGAAGAACACCAAAGGTGTTCGAAATATCGATTTATAAAAAATAAAATTTAATAAAACAAAATAGAGTTTTATTTAAATTAGACCTTGAGCCCAAATAAAAATAAATAGTTTTTAAATAATAGAAAAAATAATTACAATAAATTTAAATTGTAACTAAATCGTGAAAATTTTCTAGAATTAAGAAAGTGAAAACTATATTTTTATAATTATCAAAGTTTAAATATCTTGTGTTAGGAGCGAATCTTTAATTCAACAATCCAACGCCTTTTTTTCAAACCAGAACTACACAAACACTTTTCTACACGAAACCATATCTAAAAAATTTTTTCTTTACTTTAAAATGGAACGCGATAACGCAACTTACCAGTGCCCTTAATTCACAAATAGAGCAAGTAAGGCTTCTCATTAATAGAATAAGTACCTTGGAAAGCAGAAAGAATCCTGCTCCCACTAGGGATGCAACACTCCCTGTTCCTAGAACCGAAGCGGATCTGGTCGAAATACGGAAACTTCCCGATTGCGTAAGGGATTTACAGGTCTTTGACCGTCCAGTATATTTCTTGGATCCACAGTGTGGAATCCATATTGAGGGACTATGAGATAGTAAGAGATAAACCAATTGGCAATTCTGCAACATATAAGACATAAAATGAGAGGACCCGATGATGCGGCCTTAATATCTTATAACCTAGTCGATGAGAGTTGGGAAAAAATTAAAAATTGTTTGTCCTTGCATTATGCAGATAAACGAGATGTGAGAACCTTAGAATACGAGTTAAGTGTTGTGTCGCAGCGCAATAATACGGTTGATGAATTTTATGCTAGAGTTAATCACCAGTTATCACTGATCATAAATAAAATTAAGTCAGATAATTATTCGGCTGAAACAGTGGAAGTTTTAATCTCAACCTACAGAAATAGAGCTTTGGATGTATTTATCCGAGGGATAAACCGTGACATATTGAGAACGTTGGCTATTCAGAAACCAACAACACTCCCAGAGGCATATACTTCTTGCCTCGAGTTCCAAAATTTGAATTATAGAAATACCTCTATTCACCCACGCAATAATAAATATAATACCATTGTTGCACCTATTAATCAGGTACATAGTCCGATGAATCGAAGTAGATTTGGTACTCAATACTCGTATTTATAATACACCGATCCCAATAAGACAGGATCAAAAATTCACACAGAATAACCCACCTCCAAGACCCACTCAACCAAAGCCACCAGTACCAATGGAAGTCGATCCTTCCGTAAGACGCGCCAAATTAATTATATGAACCCACCACAGAAATCTCCGTTGCCAAACTCAAGTAATTCTTATAATATTCCTCAAAAACAACAACGTCTCTTTAATACAGAGACTGTTGAGGACGACGAACAAGATGTACTGCAAAGTTACCAAGAAGAAGAAGAAGGTTATGATGAGGCAAACTTAGAAAATGAACATGAAATAAATTTTATGACAGAGGCCTGTCTAGCATACCATACCTAGAGTTAAGCCTAAAGGATGGTAAAATCTTAAAATTCCTCGTTGATACTGGCGCGAACAAAAATTTTATTTCAGAAAAAATATCATGTAATTTAAAACCCGTGAATTCACCATTTAAAATTCATTCAGCTACCGGCGAAATACCTATTTCGCGTAAAGTTCGTGGCAAATTTTTTCAAAGTGTAAATATCCCTGGACTCCGCTCATTTGATGGTATTATAGGCGATGACACTGTGAAGGAACTAGAAGCCATAATTAACCGAAAAGGTAACACCTTACAGTTAAAAAACGGAGCTAAAATTCCTCTTAAAAATAGAATATCCAAACAGATAAATAATATCGAATCAACCCAAAATCTTGACAAAGATTTCCAAGACCTGTTAAACGAATACAGTACACTTTTTGGTCCAGTCTCCGAAATTGGATTAATTGAAACCTCAGTTCGGGCAGAAATAAGAACATCTACAGACGAACCAAATTATACTAAGCAATACCCCTATCCAGATCACCTTAGATCTGAGATAGAGAAACAAGTCAACCAAATGTTCGAAGATAGTATTATAAGACGATCAAAAAGTCCATATAATTCACCCTTATGGGTAGTTGAAAAGAAACCTAAACCAAATGGGGAAAGACAATATAGAGTGGTTGTAGATTTTAAACGGCTGAACGCAATAACCATCCCAGATGCGTACCCGATCCCTGACATTAATAATACACTCTCTAATCTAGGAGAATGTAGATACTACACCCGGTACTAGGAAAAGCCTGCTATGTTTACATAGACAATATTATTGTGTTCGGCAAGAATAAAAATGAACATATCGAAAACCGCAGGAAAGTATTTTCCCTATTAAATTAAGCCAACTTAAGAATAAATTTGGAAAAATCCAAGTTTCTCAGGACAAACGTGGAATTTCTTGGTCACGTTTCCTTTTGAAAGAGAGAGAAGAACAAAACGTAACGCAAAATTAAAGCAAATAAATAAATTAAATTAAATATTAATTGGTTTAATAAATAGACAGGACTATTAAAAACCAAAAAAAAAAAAAAAATAAAAAAAATACAACAAGTGAAACATAAAGTCAATTAATAAAAAGTGTTTTTTTAATAAAAGAAATTGATTTTATAAAAAAACCCTAATGACTGAATGCAGTAAATGCAGAACAGCAGTTAGAGGGGAAACGGATGTACAATGTATGGGAGTATGTAATAAGGTGTATCACTGTAATATTAAATGTGCCGGTATAGATCTATACTAAGCAAAGGTCTTGGAAGGAAACAATTTTGTTCGTTTTATATGCGACGATTGTCTCCAGTATATACAAAATGTTGATTTGGTATTAAAAGATATTCAAGAAGATGTAAACAAAAACAAGGAAAATCTAACGGAGTACAAACATGAATTCAAAATGTCTCTTAAAGAAAATGAATGTGAAATTAAAAAGCTATTAGAAGCAATAGAAAAAAGGTACGAGGAAAGGTTAAAAAAACTCGATAGTGCACACAAATCATTTGAAAAAAACACACAGGAAATAAAAAAATTATGTGAAAATGTTAATAAATTTGAAAATAAAAATAATGAAATGTGTGACAAAATTGAAGAAATGTGTAAAGATATAAAAAAAGGAATAACAGAAGCAAGCGCCAAACAAAGTAAAATGTCATATGCAGAAACAGTGCAAACCAAAACAGTGATGCCAGATGTTAACAAACAAATGCCTTTAATAATTAAGCCTAAAGAAAAACAAAAAATTGAAAAAACGAAAGATGAACTAAATAAAAAGGTTAACCCGGTTAATTTAAAAATAACTAATATCGAAAATAGAAGAAATGGAACAATAGTAATTCAAAGTGAAAACAACGAGGAAACGGAAAAAATAAAAAAAGCTATAGAAAATGAAATGAGTGAAAATTATGAAATCAAGGTGCCCAGCCCAACAGAATTTTATATAGATATAACGGACATTTCATTTAAATACTCGGAACAGGAATTTATTGAAAAACTTAAAAAACAGAACCCGTTTATTTTAATCGAGAAATATGTATTAAATGTCATGGAAATCACAAGATTGTAATAAAGAACCAGAAATAAAGTGTATTATTTGTATAAAAATGAATCAAAAGCTGATTATGGATTTAGATGATAATCACATGACTTACAGCAGAGAGTGTCGTGTTTACCAAAATAAATTAAATATGAAAAAGAGAAGAATGGGATTATCAGCCTAATAATTAAATAGCACATATATTTTATATACAAATGTACAAGGTCTAACAAATAATATCAATCAAGTGGAAATAATAGCTTCAACAGAAAAACCCGAATTTTTTATCCTTTCCGAAACGCACATGACGAATGAAATTAACGAAAACGAAATAAGCTTACAGGGATATAACCAATTAACATCGTTATCTAATTCAAAAAGAATGGGAGGTGTAATTATATATTATAAAATTGAATGGAAAGTCGACATGGTTTTTGAAAAAGTGCCGAACTCAAAGTATTGGATTATGGCATGTAATGCACAGCGTGAGCACACTCAACTTATAATAGTCACAGTATATAGATCGCCTAGTAGTTATGAATCTGAATTCTGTGAAATTTTTCAGGAAACTTTGGATGAATTAAGTGAAGAAATAAGTGATATTATTATAACCGGTGATTTCAATTTAGATTGGGCAAATAACAGCTTTTATAGAAATAAAATCGATAGCTTATTGAATGATAATGGACTTGAACAAATTGTTAAGGAATTTACACGGGTTACGAACACAACTAGAACTATAATAGACTATGTAATAACAAATAACAAGTACAAAATATCAGCACAAGACTGTGATAAAAACAAAATATCAGATCATGAAATAATACAAATTTTTCTAAAAGATGAAAAGAAAACAATAAAAACAAAAAAAAAGGATAAATTTAGATATAATAAAGTAATGTTTATGGAACAACTTAGGGCAGTAATAAATTATGAAGAAGATGTAGATGTCAGTCAAAATGTTTTGGTTTTTGATAAATGCCTGGAAGACACCATTCGGTAGTTTACTAGAAACACATCAACAAATACACAAAATTATGTTAAAAAATGGTTTAATAGTGAACTACATCTATTAAAACAAGACAAAATAGTTAAATACCAAATCGCAAAGCATGAAAACACAACTGAAGCATGGTTGAATTACAAATCAATTAGAAATTTGTATAAAGTAAAAATAGAAAACGAAAAATATAAGTACATTAATAACAAAATAAATAATGCAAGATACCAGAAACAAATGTGGAGAGCAATTAAAGACTTGGTTATAAAGAAAAATATAAATGTGATTAAATCTGTGATATTTAATAATGTAGAATATAAAGACAATTACCAAATAGCTAGTCATTTTAACAAATACTTTATAGATAGTGTTAAAATAAAAAGAGATTCAATAGAAAATGTGCAATATACAAATAAAATACGTATGGTTACCTCACAATTCAAATTCAGTGCAATAACAACTTTAGAGCTTAAGAAAATAATGAGAGAATTAAAAAACAAACCAGACTACTGCAAAATATCAACAAAAATTTTACTTGATAACTGGCATTTGCTTGGAGCAAAACTGCTAAAAATTATTAACAAATCACTAGCATCTGGAGTTTTCCCTGAGAATTGGAAGGAATCAATGGTTACACCAATTGAAAAAGTTGCAAAAACTAGAAAATGTGAGGAGTTCCGTCCTGTTAATACTTTAAAAACATGCGAAAAAATAATAGAAAAAGTTGTAAAAGACCAGCTTAAAAAATATTTCGAGAAAAATAATTTATTATCAAAATATCAATCGGGGTTTAGAAGAAAATTTTCATGTGAAACAACTGTGAACTATGTAATAAATCGGTGGAAAAATATCGAAAAATAATGGCAATATTCTTAGACTTTAAACGAGCGTTTGAAACAATCGATAGAGAAATTTTAATAAAGAAACTATATATGTATGGTATACGGGAAAAAGAACTAGAATGGTCTTACTTGGTAAAGAGAAAACAAATAACAAAAGTTAACGATATAAAATCAAATCCAATTAATAATGGTTTCGGTGTTCCACAAGGTTCGATTTTGGGCGCTTTGTTATTTATAATACATATAAATGATATGCCAAATGTATTAGAAAAATGTGAAATTATATTATATGCTGATGATACTCTTATATATACAGAAGGAGATAATAGTGAGGAATGTCGTGATAACATGATAATCGATATAAATAATATGGGCCTTATTCATAAAAAATTATTTTGATTTATAGAAGGTTTAAAAAACCAATTTTCATACAAAATTTCTTTAACAAACCTTTTATAAACTGAAAATATTTTTTATGAATTTCGCCCTATAAATATATGGCTAAAAAAGAATAAACTTAAACTTAATGAAAATAAAACAAAAATTATGGAAATAAATTTCGACAGTGAAACAGTATTTAAAATAAATACCGAAGTTATAGAGAAAGTGAATAATATCAAATATCTTGGTTTTAGACAAGGAAATGAAATTCAAAGATCATATAGAATATATTTGTAAAAAAATTAGTAAAAAAATTGGCTTTTTTAAAAGAATAAGAAACAAAATATCCATAATAACCTCCATAAATGTATATAATACCATAATAAAACCTCATTTTGAATTCGGTTCTACAATAATATATATGTACATGCTGTAACGAATCACAATTAGAAAGACTTCAAAAATTACAAAACGAACAATTTTAAAATGTAACAGATACACACATACGAGTAATGCTTGATATGCTTAAATGGCTAAACATAAAACAAAGACTGCAACTAAATACACTGCGCTTTATTCACAAAATTAAACATGGTAATGCACCTCAATACCTATGTGACCAAATAAAATATGTCGGCGAAATACAACCATATGGATTAAGAAATGCTGATAACTTTAGGCTAAGGAAGGCTACTACATCATCTATGCAAAGATTGCTATTTCATAAAGGACTCAAATTATGCAATTCTCTTCCAAACAAAACGAAAATAGAAACCAATATTAATATTTTTAAAAGGGAATGTGTAAATATTGTTAAAAATAATTCTAATGTTTAACTTTTTCTAATGTTATAAATGTTTTAATATATTTTTTATTTATTTAATATTAAATTATAATTAATGTGAAATCTGACGAGAGGTTCAATTGCACAAATTAAAGCAAATCAATCAAACCGAATCGATATTACACTTGAAAATGAAGCTCTAAAGTCATTCAATAATTTAAAAGAACTTTTAGTATCGTCGAAAATATTGGTTTTCCCAGCTTTCGATAAACCATTTATTCTCACAACTGATGCCTCTGATTACGCAATAGGTGCCGTCCTTTCACAGGGGAAACTTGGTATAGAACGACCAATTACTTACCTCTCAAGATCTCTTAACAAAACTGAAGAAAACTATTTAACTATTGAAAAAGAAATGTTAGCAATCATATGGTCCCTGGACAAGCTTCGCTCCTACTTATATGGAGCTCGGGAAATTAATATATTAACTGATCATCAGCCACTAACTTTCGCATTGAGTAACGCCAATAATAATGCAAAACTTAAAAGATGGAAGGCCAGGATAGAAGACAATTACAGACTAATTTATAAACCTGGAAAAACATATGTCGTGGCCGACGCTCTCTTTAGGTTACCACCTGAAGCCAATTTGTTGTCATCAGATGATAACTCCCAACATAGTGCCGAGGAGGACAGTAGCCTTCTCATACCACATTGTGAGGCCCCACTAAACGTCTTTAGATCCCAATCATTTTGAAAACCCCCATTATAATTTCCAAAGACACTATATAAAAATTAATAATCTCAAAAAAGATAGTTTGACCCAAACGTTAAAAGAAAAACTAAATCCTGCAGTGTTGAATGGAATTAAAATCCCCGAAAAATACCTCACGTTACTACAAGACGTTTTAAGGAATAATTTTTTCAGATTTCGAATAAGAATTACACAAAGGTTGGTACAATTTCTGATTATTCAAAATGAACACAAAAGAGCCCATAGAAACTCGGAGGAAAACAAAAAACAAATTTTGGAAAAATATTATTTTCCAAAAATGTCAATATTAATAAAAAATTTTACAAAAACTTGCGAAATGTGCAAGATAAGTATTTATATATAATAAGTATTTTTCCGAGGTGTTTTTCGGTAGAGTTGCGGACGGTTGGCCTCCTAGGGTAAAAGGGGACTTGTGGGTAAGCCCCCAACTTGTACCTCGAGCATACAAATTTTTTATTTATAGCTCAAATGTTATGATTTTTCAAAGGTATAGTTAATTTTTGGCCAACCTTATCTTAGTATTTTTGATTTTGTGGACACATTTATAATTGGATTATACACCTTTGGTGAAATTAAAAATAAAATAGTGTTTTCTTCTGATAGCGCGTTTCGTTTAAAAGTTACAACCTCTGAATTGGGAAAATATAAAAATGACCGGTTTTTCAGGATTTTCTACAAAAAGTGGAACTTACTTCTTTACTAGTAAATTGGTTTGAAATATTTTAATTGGGTCATAAATTGATCGGTTCTTCCTCAAACCCTTTGCAAAGATAGCCAATTTTGAAACAAAATTTATGAATTATTTAAAAATTTTTTAAAGCTTTATTTCATGGCAACATAATCGAAAAAGGATTTGACAGCACCGTGGTTAACAAAGGCAGGATAACCACTTTTGTAAAAGAAACCCCAATTTTTTGTACTCATCATTTCCTTTTTAGGAATTCAGGTGTTAGACTTCGTTCTCACCAACTGACGGTATATGATTGAATACAGTTTTTTTTGGGAGAATCGAAAAACTTTTGTCGAAAGCAAACGTACTTTTTTCTGTTAAAAATATATAAAAAAAATTAAATAAAATATCATTTAACAAGATGTCTTCCTGTCGTTCATTGGATGATAAAATTCCTCCGGTAATTTTGCAGAAAAAGGATTCTAATCGCAACAATTAATTTCTTCAAACAAATTATTTTGGGAAATACAAAATCTGAAAGCAGCTCTGTATCTGCTATAAAAGAATATGTGTCTGAATGTATTATTATCAAGTATATTTCTAGCTTTTCTGAGTCTAAGCCTCAAGAAACTAGAATGATAAGTATTATAAGTGTAATTAGCGATCCAGATCAAATTGCTTCTCAGTTGAAAAAAAATCTATCGATGACAAAAACTATTTTTCGCTGGGACAGCATTCAGAAAATATTAAGAACTTAGAAAGTATGGATTTTGAAGTTTTTCCACATTCCGTCTCTGAAGTTGAAGGTAATCAGTTTAAGGTCAGTTTAAGTCCCCATAAGAAAACGTAGAAGATCAAATTGTTCTAAGGTAGATTTAACTACTTTTAAGTAAATAAAACATTCAAGATTCAGAAAAATTATCTTTAAATAATACACAAAATCCTCAAAATAGATTTGCTTTTAGGAGAATTTAGAATTTCGGGTGGTAAATCTAATTTATTCAAAGATTTTCAAAATGTAGCCTAAAAAAAAATTCCTCATTCTGTCCTCCTATATTTTTATTTAATGTAGTTTACAAAATTATTAAAAAGAATAGATATAAAAGCAAATTTCCTCATGCATTAGTGCATGAGGAAATGATGCAACTTTTAAGAAAGAAAAATATAGATTCTTATTCTTGTACACCAATGGAAAAAAAACCTAAAAGCGTTGTAATTCGCGGTTTATATTTTAAAACATGTAAATTCATTAAAAAATTAAATTGATTCTATTACTCCATTCTCTAGGAAAAATGGAATAGATACGGGTTTATTTTTAGTAACCTTAAAAAAATAGATGTTTAGATGACATAACAAATATTAAATACATTTTTAATCAGAAAGTTTTATGGGAGTCTCCTAAACGTAACTCAAGAGAAATACAGTGTTGGCGTTGTCAACAATTGGGTCACATGTCAAACAATTGTAACAGACAATATATGTAGATAAATGTATTAAATGTGACAATAATCATGGTCCAGGTGAATGTCAGTTTGTTTCCACTGAAGACAAGCTTCCCTTTTACAATAACTGCAAGCAAACATGGCCACCCCTCTAATTATAAGGACCGCTCAGCTTACTTAAAATACATTGAGATGAAGAGGAAAGTTAATTATGATGCTAGACAAAAAAAAAAACAAAAAGCTTCAGATAATGTTTTTAATATTTTAAATAATAATCTTGTTCAAGAAGAAAAGTCATTTGCTAGTTTCTTTAAGAAAGATAATTTAACTTTCACACATCATCAAAACTCAAAATCATCTTTAATTGATGAATTTTTAAAAATACTATTTTTCCATTTATGAAATTTTTCTTATAAACAAGTATAGCTTTTTGTTTTTGCTGCTAAACAATTTCTTAAACCATCAACCCGATGTTCTGCCATTCCGCCGATTCTAAAACTCTGTAACGCACTAAGATTTTTTTCTCATAGAAGCTTTCAAAGAATTAGCGGCAATGATTATAACATTGGGGTTTCGCAACTAGCTGTTTGTTGCATTTTGTTAGTTCCAAATTTCAGCTTTCCCCGGCCAATATCTGGATTTAATTGCATCACCTCTACGAGCTTTTCTATCTGCTCTTAATTTGTTATTTTTCTAAGAAATATTTTAAGTTGTGATTGTAAAAGCCTAGCAAAAATAATAAAAAATAAAAACTTACAAGTCCTTCTACATTGTAATTTTTCAACTTGTCGCGACAATAAGACAACAGCTAACAAACAGTTGTAAGATTTTGATGTGCGTAACAACACATAGAAACACATGTTGTTAACGATAATCGCTGTAAATTTTCATAGACAACTGAAATTGCGACACATGTGATAAGTGTTGTAAATCGTAATCGCAATTTTAAATATACAACACTAAAATAATTAATGTTGTGAACGTAAATCCGGGCCTGGATGGGTTCAAACCGATATATGTATTTACCAACTGGTTTCGTCATTTTTTAAAAACTACAACGCATTCACCCCAGGAGCCTAGTTTATTGATTTTAGATGAGCATTATAGCCACACTAGAAACATAGATCTTTTTAATCTATACATTCAAGTCATAAGATGCAGCCTCTGGACAAAACATTTATGGGACCGCTAAAAACTTATTACAGTGAGGAAATAAGAGAAACCCGAAGAAAATTAACCCACTTTAACATTGCAGAACTATTTTCAAAAGCATACCTTAAAGTTCAACAAGGCGAAATCACTCTAAATGGACTTAGTTGCACGGGTATTTATCCATTTAATAGGAATATTTTTTCTGAATCAGATTTTATCGCTGGAGAGCAAAATCAAACAAGTAAAAATAAAGCTTCTGTACAATATGCTGGACAATTAAAAGAACTTGGAGTAATAAAAGGTTGCTCATTATCAGAAAACGTGGAGAATTCAACCGAAAATGAATCACAACATCTAGCAGTTGATACAGGAAACATCGACGAACCATATTTAACACCAAGTACAGCAACATATGTTACTTCCTGGAAAATATCCCCTGTTCCTAAAATTAAAACTGTTTTTTTGGGCACTCGCAAGGGAAGGAAAACAAAATCGGCATTCTTAACAAAATCTCCATACAAAAATGATTTAGAATCAAATAAGTCACTTAAAATTCAGAAATCCCAAAAAGTTGAGCAGTTCCTTTTTGATCTCTCTAAAAAATGTATAACATGTTTTTAGATATACTTTTAGGTATATGTACATATATAGATATATTAATGTACATAAAAATAATTTTTATGTCACGGAGGCAGCCTTTATATTTTTTTTTATTTATGTTAACGTTATTATCTACTAAATACATCTTAATTTGAATTTAATAAAAATAAATTTTAATTATTTAATATTATGCTAATTACCCATAACGTTTTGTAATAAATTTTGTTGCGGGTAATGTGGACTGGTCGACATTACCCTCCAATTTTTTTAGTACGGTTTTTGGGGTTCCATATATACAGCCATGTCACAGAACGCAATTCCGTTCGGAAGTGGAATTGATTCCGTGTTTTGCTTCTATAGAAAAGGTAAAACGAAAAATTTTTTCGGAATGAAACCACTTTTAAATTGGTAGGTGGAATTCATATTTTAACCACTTTCCAGATGTATGAACTACTCAGAACGTCTTTTTATCAGTAATGAATGTTGTTGTTTTGCTTATTTTACTAAAATAAGTATACTTTAAAGAAAATTTAATGAAAAATTTAAGGTTTTGTTAACACTTAAGAAAAAATTAAAGAATCTACGGAATTTGTTTATTTAGTGTTACCATACTTTTATTCTTGTACATTTTTTCGAAAAATACTATGGTGGCAGCACAGAAAACTAACGAAAAGGCGCAAAGAAGAATAGAAAATTAAAAACAATTTACTTATAACAAAAATCTTTAAACCCTAAATAAGAATTAGCTAGGCGATCATGTAATTATTTCAAAATTTATTTTTGTATAGGTATTTGAAGTATTTTAAAATTTACTGCCTTTCGCAGGGGTAAGCATCGAAGTGCAGGTCAAGACAAAGTCTTCATTGATTTCATGGAAAGTCATCAAGACATTGCCAGGGGATATGTGAAAGGAGATCGTGTTATTTTGGAGTCATTGTGGTCTGAATTGACTAAAGAGTTAAATTTATGTGGACGACCAACCAAAGATGTTAATGGTTGGAAGAAAGCATGGTCCGATTGGAAGACCTATGTGAAAAAAAAGATGTGCTACAATAAAAAAGAAAATCAGAAGACTGGCGGAGGTGAATACAACAAATATGTTTTGACGGATATTGAGGAGTCCCTAGCAAGAATTAGTGGTATACACAGAAGTGTTGATGGTATAAACAATTCCAAAAGTTTTGTGGAATTTGATGCAAATTTATACCTAAACGATTTGGATTAAGAAAATGAAGAGCTTGATGTACAACCCTAGACATCAAATAATGTTCCAAAAGACAAAGAGATCGATCACCATCGCCAGATCCTAAAAGATCTAAAGGCTTTAGCTCTGACCCAAGAGTAAGTAGATCATGCACTCCATGTCCTGATCCAAAAAGATCCCCGCTGCTACCCACAACATCGCCAATTACTCCAAAAAAAGCTAGACCTCAAACACCATCTAAACCTGATGTTAATAGCCTTTTGATTGAGGAAAACCAACATTTAAAAATCTTGTTGAATTAATCAGTCAAAAACTTTCCGAGGAAAAAAAATTACCACCTTAATGGAACAACAGCGCGACCAAATGGTAGCCCAAAATCAAATGTTAAATACTCTTTGTGGTATTTTACAAAAACATTTCGAAGCTTGGGAAAATAATGATACCGAAGTTAAAAGGATTTTATGTGAAAAAAAATTCGTTTAAGCTCAAATAAAATGAACTTGAAACCTTAAGACTTGAGGTAGAACGCAAAAAAGCTGAAAGACCTTAGAAAAGTCTTTAAACTTTATTTTTCGTTAGCAAAAGCTTAAAGCCTTAAAAAGTTTCCACATTTTTATGTGAACTAAAGAACTCAAGAAGTACAAATTTTTTTTTATTTTAGTACGTAAATAGTTATTTTTAGTTTTATTTTTATAATTAAAATAAATGAATTTTTTATAATTAAAAAAAAAAAAAATTATTTATTTGCATTGCAATATTGTCTCTAAGACGTTTGGCAATATTATAGAAATGTCTTTCCTCCACATCGTCGTCGTTAGATGGAGGATCGATTTCCTCTAGTCGTAATGTCAGGTCTTTTTCTATATTAATGTTATATTATCTGCATATATTATGCAAGGCACAGCAGACATTGACGATTTTTACAACCTTTTCTGGAGTGTAGGGTAAAGTGCTTTGTAAACACCTAAAGCGACTTTTTAATACACCGATTGTGCGCTCTACTATATTGCGGCCGGACGTGTGTTTTTTATTAAATCGGTTTTCCATTGTTTCGGCAATTACATTTTTATAAAGCGTAATTAAAACCTGAATCGTCCAGCAGCCGCGAATTTTTTTCTCCGTTTGAATATTTATTTTAAAAGTTCTTGCAATACTCATGTCCCAAATGATGGAGTCATGACAAGACCCAGTTCTGCAAGCATCCACAGCCCTGATTTTCATTTTGTAATCGCATATCTAACGTAAGAAAATTAGTAAACTGTAGTAAAATATAAAATGAATTTTTCTTACAATCATTGCGTTGACACTGAACGTTCCTTTCCGATTTAAAAAGAGGAATTCGTCTGTATGTGGCTTTGTCAGCTTTATGTGTGTACTATCAATAAAGCCTACTATACCTGGGATTTGGTATTTAAAAACCAACCTATCAGTTGCGTCCTTAAAAGCATCTATGATTATCTTCACAGCATCTTCAATATGATGTCCCTGATTTTATAGGGATGCGTAATTACGTTCGTGAAAAACATGCTTTGTTCCTCCCAATTCGTTTTGCGTCTATTTTTATAGAATATGGTCGAACCCTTCTTCCTACTAATAGAGAAGACCATGGTGGTCGGAGAAGGAGCAGTCATTTGAGACTTTCCAATTCTCTATTAAAAGTGCATGGTGTGTGCTAACTAGCGTGATGTCCAATACCTCCTGTCTGTTTGATAAAATAAAGGTAAGTTCGGACCCCCTATTCGCAATTTCTAGATTTTTTTAGTATAAAATCAAAGATACACTCACCTCTGTAGTTTGTGTCTGAGCTTTCCCAAATTTGGTGATGCGCATTTGCGTCAGCGCCTATTACTATAGGCACACCTTCGCCGCTCTGGCCATTTTAATAACCAGGATGTTGGGTGGAGATTCTGCTTGGTCGTGTGGCATATACGTGGAGGATATCCACACCAGAGATTAATTTAGTGTAAACTTTTTATCCTCTATACACACAAAGCTACACAATGGACATAAAAAAATACATTGAAAAATGTATGCATGACTCACTTTATACACGAATAAATCTTGAGTGTCAACTTCTGTGCATTATATCTAAATGTGTACATTGACGACATTAAAAGCATCGAATTAACTTTATATATGTACGTATGCACATTCGTGGTGAAGATACGATTGAATTCGTTTTGTAACTTTATAAGATTAATGTGTGTGTGCGCAGTAAAAGCAAACAGCGTTGCCGTTTTTGGTTAATTCTAACCAAAATGAAGATAACATTGAATTTGTTTTGTAACTTCATAAGATTAAAGTGTGTGTGTGCTGTAAAAGCAAATACTGAAAATATTATAAATACCCAATACCACTTTTAGCAAATACTGAAAATATTATAAATACCCAATATCACTTTTATGTCTCTAGTTCAAAAGTTACAAAAAGCACTAATAGGGCAACTCCCACCCATGTGTTTGCTTGCTAAATCATATACACAAGATGTACCCAAGTAAAGTCATAGCCACACATTAATATCAGATGTACATGCCGAAAGAAAGGCAATGTCTTCAATGTATAGAAGGTGTACAGTGTTTTCAAGGTGTCCATTGAAATTTATTGTACATTTCTACGATCTCTGATCCACACCGCCGATTCTGCATTTTCCCATACTTCAGTCTCCGTATCTTCATCACTGTAATTAGATAAAATAAAGATCTAATATTTTTGCTATTGTTACCTGCAGTTGTTGCATACATCAATTTGTAGCCTCGTGCATTAAGTCCAAATATTTTACCGCTGTTGATCCATGGCTCTTGGACTAACGGTATATCTTTGCCTCATACCATAAGGTGAAGGTTTATCTGGAATGGTAAAGGTTAATCTGAATCACCTTCGCCATGGTTGTCGGGGTCGTAAATGACAGTGACGTCGAAGTCTTCTGGATCAGATTCCAGAAGTACATGTTCCTCCTCCGCAACACCCAGAAGCTCAAAGAGCTCCACAACCAGACATGATTCTGATTGAGAACTCTCTGCAGTCTCTGGGTTCGCGAGGTCACTCACTTCCTCATTTGGGGCTACAGTTTGTCGGCTATTGCAGTCAGTCACGCCTTTACCTTGCGACCCTACCAGTTGGTCGCTGGAGGTTTCGTGGTTGGTTTTGTCATCAAATCGATAGACGCTCAGCTTGACACTTTCGTATCCATAAAATATTTTGCCTTGCTTCTTTCGAAGTGGTGACAAAGAGTATTTGTTAAGGACAACAACCGCCTTTCTGGTCAGACCCACCGGTTCGGAAACTTTCACCACCTTCCAGTCACTAGTCGGTAGATCACTATTTCCTCTCCGGATGATCGCCAGAATCGTCGCAGGGTCGTGTGGTTCCCTATGTATGATTGCGACGGATCTCGGTCTGCGAGGAATTTCACCAACCGGAACCACGTCCAATCTCGCACCGAGCCACACTTCCCCTAGGGACGTAACATCCTGTTTGAGGTGAATAGCTGAACCCTCACTTGTGCATGAGAGCAGCTTGATATGGCCTTGGAACCAGCTAGCATCCATATTTTGGGGTACCTGACTTGATTCGTCGGCAAGGAATTTGGCATACAGTTCCAGAAGCTTGATCCGGATCAGCTCCCACGAGAGATAGCACCATCGCAAGCACTTTTGTCGACAATAGCCTTTATCGGTGGGTCCTTAGCAACCTCACTGTAACGGTTATTGACGACTCTGGACTGAGTGGTAATGCCTGTTGTTTTTGGACGTTTAGTGTCCGGTAGCAAAGTTAGTGTAAATAGTTTAATTCAGCAATTTCATAGTCAGAGGATATGGTTTCTAAAGATTTTTCTTCGGAAAAAGTACCTTTAATATTTTTTGTACCAATTTAAACAAACCTAGTAATAAAGTAGTAATAATTTCTCTAAAACATGGTTACATTTGAAGTATTGTAAAGTTACAATTAATATTTTAATAATGCCTGTCTTAAGTAAATTAAACCCCGGTCTTCATTTGCTATCAACATGTCCTAACAAAAGTCAAACTTCATATAAAAAAACCCCAGTATTAAAAATAATGTTTTTTTTTCATATGAAGTTTGACTTTTGTAAACGCATGTTAATGTCATCTGGCAACATTGCCTTGAGTTGTAAACAACGTGTTATTTTTTACTCGTGTGTGATTTTTCTTGAAAATTTAATTTTTCCTTTAAATCGCTTCCAATATGGCTAGCCAGAAGCGAGATTACTTTGGGAATAGTCCCAAATTTAAGACGATAAGGGTTGATCCCGGCCCTAGTAACAGGTTTCATTTGCTAGCAAATGAAGAAGAAGAAGAGGCAAGAGCAGTCAAAGAAAGGGTTCCACCAATAGTGGTAGACTCGTGTCACAGTTTCTCAAAAGTTTGGGAAATACTTGGTGAGGAGTACTTCTTCAAGAGAATGACAATTGGAACTAAGGTTACATGCAATACAATGGTCCTGTATGAAGCTGCTTTAAAAAAGCTGAGTGAACTGAACTACAGTTTTTATACACACGAAGTTAAAGACGTAAAGCACTTTAAGTTAGTGTTATTTGGTTTGCCAAGAACAGACGCAAAGCTTTTAAAGGAGGAATTGGTTAAAATGCACAACATAAATCCAGTAAGTGTCAAAGAAATCGTAACCAAAAGGACTACAGCTGATGACGCTATATACTTGATTGAGTTTAACAAACAAGAAGTGTCAAAAAATGATATTATGAAAATAAAGTACTTTTGCAATATTGCTGTTTACTGGAGAAGACCTCTTAAAGGGAATAAAGGGCCTACGTAATGTACGAAGTGCTCTATGTACGGACATGGAGCTAAAAACTGCAATAGAGTTATCGTCTGCGCAGTTTGTGCTGGCAATCACGACCAGACTGAGTGTGTATTGGCCAAAAACACTCAAGGGAGTAATGTTGTTTATAAATGCCACAACTGTAGCCAAAAGAACTTAAGAAACTCGAATCACAGGTCCGACGATCCTAAATGCCCTTGCCGTAAAGATTATTTAGAAATGCACCTACGATTAACTTCTAAGTCTAGACCTAATTTCAACAAGTCGAGAATTAATCATGTGTATGATGAGACTGAGTTCCCACACCTGTCAAGTCAGAGTCAACCATCTGATTCACGAGAGCACACCTTCCAAAGGAAAAGTTTGTACTCTGAGGTTTCGAAAAACAGACCCCGCGACAGCAACAACGATGATGACTTATCTAACGAGAGATTGTTAGAAATCTTCTTTAGTGCTGTGGATGCACTAGAAAAATGTCGAAATAAATTTGACAAATTAAGAGTGCTTGGCATGATGCTCAAGCATGCTATATAAAATCATGGGTAGCCAAAATGTATACGTTATGCACTGGAATGCTCAAGGCATAACAACTGAGTCAGCAGCTGCACAGCTCGAAAAAGTTCTCCATGAGAAAAATATTGATATTCTACTTCTTAACGAAACGTTCCTGAAGCCGTATCATAGGTTAAAATTTGGAGGCTACAAAATATACAGAGAAGACCGTCAAACACATGGTGGGGGTGTGCTTATAGCGGTTAAAAATTACATAGATCATAAGTTGTTACCAAAGATTAAAACAATAACCATAGAAAATATCTCTGTGGAAGTTAAAATAAGTGGACGTCCCGTAAGTTTTATCTCTGCTTATAATCCAGTTTACACTTCTAATTTTAAAACTGACTTAGAACTTCTTACCAATTCGTTTAATGACTATTTTATTTTTGGTGATTTGAATGCACAACATGTGAGTTGGAATTGTATTTCAAACAATTCAGCTGGCAAAGAACTGTACAGACATCACTTAAGTTCAAGTTATTATGTATATCATCCGGATACACATACTAGATTCGGCCAAAATATAATTTCAGTCCAACCATCCACGGTTGATATTTTACTTACTAACTCTAACATTTCATTTTCGCAGTTACAGTCACATCCAAATATCTTACAGTCTGATCACACCCCAATATCTTGTTACATTTTTGGAACACCACAAAATCACTTTGTTACAGTTCCGTTGTATAATCAGGCTGATTGGCCAGCAATTAAATACTGGGTCGAGAATGAAATTAAGAATCATAATATCGGACAAATAGAGCTTAACAATATAAACCTAGATTCGTCATTAAATAAATTAGTTAGTATAGTTAAAGAAGCTTTTTCCAAGATTCCAATTGGCCAGAAAAATCCTTGGCAGAGGGAAATTTCAAATACGTCTAAAATGCTGATTACTCAGAGGAACAAGTATAACCGTAAACTTAAAAGATGTAGAGATCCTAGTTACAGAACTCAACTAATCAGCATTTTAAAATAGTTGAATCACTTAATTAATTTTCATTTGAAAAGGGATAGAAATGAAGCGTGGGCTAAATTCATTTCCAAACTGCCTTCCGGCTCTAAAAAATTTTGGAAACTAACAAAAGCTTTAAACGGTAGAAATTCTGCAATCCCCGATCTAAATATAAATGGGGAATTTTAAGTACCAGTGAAGCAAAAGCAAATGCCATTGAGGAAGTTTTTAGATGCAACAATAATATCACCAACAACAATTCATCACCTTTAGATAATGTGGTTCTAAATTATGTGCAGGAACTTAACAATGTAAATCTCGCTGACAGTGACAATTTTGAATTCACAGATGCAGTAGAGGTAAAGACATTTGTTTTTTCTTTAAAAAAATAACAAAGCCCCAGGTTTAGACGGAATTAACAGCATTATTTTAAAAAAAATATGCCCGATTACTTTTTTGAAACTTTGAGCAAACTATTTAATTACTGCTTGAGAAATGGTCATTTCCCCATGATATTTAAAAAGGCCAGGGTTATACCTATTTTCAAAACTGGAAAAGATCCAAAATTGCCTTCCAGCTATAGGCCAATAAGCATTTTGAGCTTGTTGGATAAAGTCTTTGAAAAAATAATCCACAAAAGAATCGTAGAGTTCTCAGAACAGAATAACATTATACATCAGCAGCAGTTTGGATTCCGAAGAGAGCACTCTACGGTACATCAAATCAAACGAGTGGTTAATATTATTGAGAATAATAAAAGAAATCATAGAAGTACAGGTATTATACTTCTTGACATTGAAAAGGCTTTCGATACAGTATGGCATAAAGGCCTATTGTATAAACTTAACTCTTTTAGTTTTCCTTTATAAATATTTACAAAAAATCATACAAAGCTTTTTAGACCAACGTTCATTTGTAGTTTTCGTGGAGCGCATCTCATCAGATGAAAAACATATACTCGCAGGTCTACCGCAAGGTTCCGTTTTGTCACCTACGCTTTATTCGTTATACACGTCAGATACGCAGAAAGCAGCATTTTATGCAGACGATAGTGCTTTCATTTGCAGCGGTAAGGTATCTAATTCATTTGTTAGGAAAATGCAAGAGAGCTTAAATTCAAGCCAAAAATATTTTAATAAATGGAAAATAAAGGTCAATGATGATAAAACACAGGCCATTATTTTTCCATATAATAAGTCGCCAAAACGCATACCTTCTCAATCTATGTTGTGCCGTGGGAATGTTATACCTATAAAGTCAGAAATCAAGTATTTGGGCATTATAATGGATAAAAAACTAACATTTAAGCAACATGTCAACCAAATTTGTGAAAAAGCTATAAAGTGTGGTCGGGTATTGTTTCCCATACTCAACAGAAGATCTAAATTGAATATAAAAAACAAAATATTGTTATATAAAATGTGCATTCGACCAATTATGAGTTACAGCTGTCAAGTATGGTTTCATAAAACTGCGAAAACTCATACCAAAAAGCTTCAGATTATACAAAACAAGAATTTGAAAATAATTCATAATCTTGCTCGTAGGTATCTGACAAATTTACTTCACAGTAACTTTGGACACAAGATGATAAAAGATTTCACTAGAGAACTGACACTGACATTTAATGAAAAATGCAGACTGTCAAACTTTGAATCAATAAGGAATTTACAAGGTAATCACTAAGATTCGTTCGTTAAGAATGAATGTATTAGTGATTATCCAAACAAATTTCTTTATAACTTCCATACAGATCAAAAAGGTTTTTGTGAGCTATTTTCCTTAAGGCTGTATATTTATTGTTATTAGTTTTGTAAATTTAATTATAAGACTCTTATTGTTGTAGTACTTATAGTAAAATCTCATACCTCTGTACCTTTTATATTTTAAACTTGTAAATAAAGACTTTTATTAAAACACAAAAAAAAAAATATTTTTGAATACTGGTGTCAATAAATCAAGTGACTTACAGTAAAAGTAATAACAGTGTGTATTTATTTTGCAATTAAAACCCATCGTAAACCAAAAACGTAACAATATATGTACATATATTTGTAGATTTATTCTCATGTAATTTTTGTATTGTTTAATTGTTGTTGAGGTATTGTATGTTGTCTTCCTTTGGCCTGTTGTGTGTTGTGTGTTGTGTTCCTTGTTCTTTATTTTTATTGGCCTTGGCCCCAGATTCACGAACTCAGGTTCTTGGTCCGGTGTGGCTCATTATTGAACTAGCCTCTTGGATGTCCCTCAATAATTCCTCAAAGAATTGTTCCATTAAGGAAGATTTTCTTGATGTTTTATTTTAATTTAATTTAGATAAATAGATCTAGAACTAAGCATAAGCCATGTATGTCCAGGAATTATTATTACAAATTTGATTTAAGCAAATAATGCTGCTTAAACTCAAAAAGGAATATACGGTAGGATCGGTATATAATAAAGATATATTAACAGGTTTGGATATTTATATAAAACTAAATCTCTTATTTTAAAATCATAATCTAATTTCGTTTTGTTGTAATTAATTTTTTGTTTAATTTCATTTATATTTATAATTTTTTAACTCTATCTATTGCTACTGTTTACCTAAACATAGCATAATTACTTACATTATAAATTGGTGCAACTGGGAGTTTTACCAAACACTAATTCATATCGACAATAGCCATGCACCGTTGATGGTGTTGTATTAAAACTATATGTAAAATCTGAGCAGTAGTCAGATACCTGTTGCGTTCCTCTGGAGTTGTAGAGTATTCTATCGATAGAAATTCAGTTTCTTCGCTATTATCAATAATATTACTATTATTTTTACACTTGTAGGATACATTTATATATTCAGCAGCTGTTTTTGGCTCATAGTGCAGTTCTCTAGCACCCACCAAGCAAGCATCTCTATCTGCCTTTTAAGACTCTGTTTGTTATTTCTATAATATTTTTGCATTTACAATGAATGAAGTTTGACTTTATCAATGGTGCAAAAAAAATTAGTGAATACTTTTACTGCAACCTGGGTTGAATATTTGTTTGCCAATTCGTATGACAAACCATCTGATATATAGACGTTCTCTAATGATGTTAAATTCCCTATTTTGCTGCAACAATTGTTTGCAGTTTTGTTGCTTTGTCGTGTATTCATTATTTTTGCTGTTAGTACCTCAACTGACTCGCATTTTACTGATTTTTTTAATTTATTAATTATTTCAGTAATGGTTTGTTCATTACCTATTTCATTTCTTGGGCTCACCTTTAATTTTGTATTTATCAAGGAGACCGCGGTAGACTCGTGGCTACCTTTAATGGACTCTATCAACTGTAATGAGTATATAAAGGAACGCAAATTTTCTGATTTGCCATCGAATTCTATTATCTGAAGCTGTGTTTAAAAAGTCAACACCTGTTTGTGACATTTTTGTTTTTGTATTTTCTATTTTATTGTTGTTTTCTAAAGGAAACGAAGCTTCCGAATTTCCAGTTGCTACTGAATACCTTACTTCTTTGTGAAGTGTATCTGGTAAATTTACCTTAACACCCTTCTTTGATGATATAATGAGAATTTTAGCCTTCACGCCTAAGAAGAAACTTTCGGTAGCTGACCTATGTTTTGTGATTAGTCTGCTATAATTCACATTTAGTAAAACCCTGATTTGTTCCAAATTATCATATAAAATCTGAATGTGTTTTATCACTGTTTCTTCTTTTGTATTTCTATCTATATTCAAACACTTATTAGATTTGTCAAATTCTTCTTTTATTAGTCTTGCCATCTGAATTATTTCTTGCCAATCCATATGGTAAAAAAATATATGTCTTTGGTTAAACTCACAGGCCCTACTAGAATATTTCTTTTTAAGTTTTTTAGTATATAAGGCATAAATATACAGAGCGAAATATAAACTTATTGAAACGATAATTGCTGTTAAACAGCGCTCAACTATGGGTAAATTAATAGATACTTCTTTTACTTCTACCTCATTAATGACATTAGCTATGGGATTTTCTATTTTAGATTTTTACAATAAAAATGATAAGACTAGAAAAAAAGTATTTTGAAACCCATAGCTAATTGACTGGTAAAAATAATATATATATATATATATATATATATATATATATATATATTGTAACGCCCAAAGTCACCACGCTCGTTTTGAGCAACACAGAATATTTAATAATGAATTATATTTTTTTGTAATTATAAAATTATTATGTACGCCATATGGCGTTTCTAAATTGCATATACTGTATTTTGGTTATAATATATATTATTATTGAATATTAGCAGTTAAGTTTAAATTTAAATCTAACGGCCGAATGAATGAAAGCGCCTCCTACAATAATTAAAATATCAACACTGTAATAGTGAGACGTACTGTAATGAACACAACCACGCAGCTGTTGTTGACATGAACATTAGTATACATGTGTATGAGTGAATGTGTGTGCTTGCTTGTGGGTATAAAAGCACGAGCATTTGCATTAAGTAGGGAGTTAGTTGGTGACTTACTAGACGGTAAGTTCTCATTTGGTAAGGAATTACTAATTCCCCAAATGAACCATACAATCTAGTGGTGGCCAATAAACTGGTACGAGTGAAAAAAAACACCAACAGAAGTACTGCTTCTACCGGTGTTAACCCATCATTTGGCCGGACTTATAGCGGAACTACTCGTTCCCTGTAAAGCCACCATTTGTGTGGGAACTCGCTTTAGCCTGCGTGTAAGGAAGCCCAGGGTGCTAACGGAAGTTCTGCTTCCACCAGTACTGTGGTCTGTCTGTGGACGCTGTAACGTTTTTTTAAAAGTTAATTTCTTTAAAATTAGATTTTAGTCTATTTGTTTTTTTTTATTTGTTATAAATAAACCACCTGGATTACGGTTTGAACAACAAGTGTTTTATTTTTTTAAATCAACCCTGGACGCTGCTGAGCCTACCCCAGCAAACAGCGCAAAGCGTGTCGTTACATTGGCGCCCGAGCAGGGACTTATATAGAGTTCTATCTAAAAAAAAAAAAAAAAAAAACAAAAGCATACGTAATCATTTAGCAAAATGTTAAAGACGTCGTGGGTCTACGCTTTGAAGAGGGACGAGTTAGTCAAATATCTCAACCAGTTTGAGCAAGACTACACCGGCAACGTGGAAGACCTACGTAAACGGTTGGCAAAATTTCTAATGGCAGAACATACAGAGAGCCGTAAGCGTGCACTGCTGGAAATACAGGCCAGATATGACACCACGTCAACCTCTTCCTCAAGCACACCTCACGTAAGAATAGACGTACCTCCGGAGGGCTTTAAGACTGCCCCTTCGTCTCCAGCAAAAGAAGGTATAAATAAACCAATGACTGAGCCGAACTTGAGCCCCATACTACCAATGGCAACAACGCATCACAATCAAGTGATACCATCGACCAGTATGATGACAACGAGACTCGCCCTTGATATTGAGGTCAATGATGGAGTTATGGTCATCGAACTGGTGAGAAAATGGGGTCTCAAATACAACGGAGGGAAAGACCCGTTGGAATTCATTGAGCGAGCCGAAGAGTTAGCTGCTATGTATGGAGTAAATATGAATCAACTGCCAGGTGTGATGCCCGAAGTCTTGCGGGAAAAGGCGCTGATCTGGTATCGAAACAACAACCGGCACTGGGATAGATGGGAGAAATTTAAAACGGATTTTTACAAGTTCTTCCTACCCCCGCACTACTTTGAAAAACTTGAGGATGATATTAGAAAGCGAACCCAGCGTCCTCGGGAACCCTTCAAGGACTTTGTGTTGGCACTACAGGACCTGATGCGGCACACCGAGTTGACAGAAAAACAGAAGCTTGATAGGATTTTCCGCAATGCCCATCCGGACTACCAGTGGTATATACGCCGAAAAGATTTTGCTGATCTAGAAGAGTTGATCCAGTTAGCGGACGATCTAGAGAGTATTCCCGCAGTATCACGTACACGGGAGCAGCATCGTATGGTCAGAGAAGAGCTATCTACAGGGAGCTACCCTACACACCACTATGCGGGAAAGAAACCTAAGGCAAATGATACCAGGCTTATATGGGAAGAGGAAAAGATAAAGGCTATTATTTTAGTGCAAAATCAGCTGATTTCATCAATTATTGACACTGGAGCCACCAGAAGTTTTATATCTCCTTCACAACTAAAACAACTAGCTAACATACCAACATGAAAGCCTGTGAACATAGAAGTGTTCTTAGCTGATGGATCGCGGAAAGTGATAAGGGAAGCTATCTCGCTGAGCGTAACTTTCGGACAGAGGACAGTCATGTGCCATTTTCTTGTCATGAAGGAAGCTATGGAGAACCTCATCCTGGGATTGGACTTTCTACAACTTTGTAACGCCACGTTCATCTGTGCCGGATTGGAAACCACATATGAGGCAGAGGACATCCATCTTGGGGGACAAGGAAAACCAGTGAAGGTAAGCAATATTCGTAATGAATCATTAAGTGACGATAAGGAAAAGACAAGACCCCGCAAAGTGGAGCCTCACAACCAGCAAAGAGAGGTTACGTTATTTCTAGAGAAGGAACTGCCCAAATTTCAAAATATTAAAGGTCTTTCGAACATCGCCAAACACCGAATTGTCATGAAGGATGATCGGCCAATCAAACTCAGATATGCGCAGCGTAACCCGGCCATGCAAGCCATCATTGACGCTGAGGTGAATAAGTTGATTGCCCTTGGGTGTGTTGAACCATCGTGCAGCCCATACAGTTCTCCGATTACGTTAGTAAAAAAGAAAAACGGTACGTGGCGCACTTGCATGGATTTTCGCCAACTGAATGCCAGATCCGTACCCGATGCGTACCCCCTACCCAGAATCGACACCATCCTCAACAGGCTTCGGAATGCTAAATTTATAAGCAGTCTTGATTTAAAAGATGGTTACTGGCAGATCCCACTGGAACAGGAAAGTAAAAAGTATACCGCATTTGCTGTTACAGGCCGTGGGTTATACCAATGGCGCGTTATGCCTTTTGGGTTACACTCAGCACCTGCAACTTTCCAGCGGGCATTAGATAGCGTAATTGGGCCCGAAATGGAGCCCCATGCATTCGCTTATCTCGACGACATTATTGTGGTTGGGTCAACATTCGAAGAACACATGGCTAATCTAAAGGAGGTCTTTCGGAGATTACAAGCGGCCAACCTAAAAATAAACCCAGAAAAGTGTGAATTTTTTAAAGCTGAAACAAAGTACTTAGGCCATGTCATCACAAAAGACGGAGTAAAAACCGATCCGGACAAAATAGCGGCTATTGTCAACATGGCTCCTCCAACAGATGTAAAGGGTGTACGTCGTTTCTTAGGAATTACATCGTGGTACCGACGCTTTGTGCCAAATTTTGCTGTTTTGTCCAAGCCATTAACACATCTACTTAAAAAAGGCAAACACTGGAAGTGGAATGAAGCTCAACAAGAGGCATTCATTAAACTGAAATCCAAGTTAACAGAAGCTCCAGTCTTGGCCTGCCCAGATTTTACTAAAAAATTCATACTTCAAACCGATGCCAGTGAACACGGGTTAGGTGCTGTTTTGACTCAAAATCTCGATGATGTTGAACGGGTAATAGCTTATGCTAGTCGACACCTCAATGGCGCCGAAAAGAACTACTCGGCCACAGAAAAAGAATGTCTGGCAATTGTTTGGGGCATAAGGAAAATGAGACAATACTTAGAAGGTTATGATTTCATTGTCGTCACAGACCACCTGGCTTTGAAATGGCTGAATACAATTAATAATCCGACCGGTAGGTTGGCGCGATGGGCCCTCGAGCTGCAACAATATCAATTCGCCATACATTACCGTAGGGGAAAACAGAATGTGGTGGCCGACGCCCTATCTCGCCAACCAATTGACACCATCAATTTGCTGCAGGCATCGTGTGAAGGCCCATGTCCATGGATCACTCAACGCATGGTGGACGTGCGACAGTGTCCGGAAAAAATTCCGGATTTTGTTATAGAAAATAATCAACTTTACAAACGCTCTTCACGGGATACAAATGATGAAGATGGCACTCCGTGGAAGTTATGTGTTGCCTCCCCATTAAGAAAGCAAGTTCTACGAGAAAACCACGACAGTGCCACTGGAGGGCACTTGGGTATTAGGAAAACAATGAACAAAATTGCTAGCCGTTATTTCTGGCCAGGAATGGCCAGAGACGTAAAAAACTATGTCCGCAAATGTGAATCTTGTCAAGCCTATAAAACCTCACAGCAAATGCCTGCTGGTCATATGCTCACCCGTATACCGGAGGAACCCTGGGCAACGATATGTGCAGACTTCGTGGGGCCCTTGCCTAGAACAAAGCATGGGAATTCAATGTTATTAGTGCTTTTCGATAAATTTTCCAAATGGTGCGAACTTGTGCCACTACGGAAGGCTACCGCAGAAGGGCTGGTGAAAGCCTTCCGCGAACGAATCCTAGCCCGATACGGGGTACCCAAAGTCATCATCACAGATAATGGGGTCCAATTTACTTCCAGAATTTTTAGAAGGTATCTGGAAGATATTGGAGTACGTCAGCAGTTCACCGCACCATATACACCCCAGGAAAATCCTACGGAACGAGCCAATCGAACCATAAAAACTATTATAGCCCAGTTCTCGGGTCAAAATCATAATACCTGGGATCACTATCTACCAGAAATTATGTTGGCTATTAACACTAGTGTTGCCGAATCCACAGGTTATACCCCGGCGTACCTAACGCAAGGACGAGAACCACGTCTTCCGAAAGCCCTGTACGACGAAGTAACAGAAGGAACCGGAGCGCGAAAGCTATGCCCAGAGGAACGAGCTCGCGAACTCGAGGATGTATTCCAGTTAGTAAAAAGGAATCTGGATAAAGCGTCACAAAATCAGCAACGACACTACAACCTTCGACGACGACGTTGGACGCCACAAATTGGTAGTCAAGTGTTAGTACGGCAACACCCACTGTCCAAAGCTAGTGACAATTTTGCCGCGAAATTAGCACCAAAATACGGGGGACCATTTGTCATTAAGGGATTTGTGTCCCCTGTTATCGTTAAAGTTCAAGCGGAACACAGTAAAGACGAACGAACAGCCCACCTAAGTGATCTGAAACCATACCACAATTAAATACTACCAGTGGCTACAATCTTAACCACCTAGCTAAGTGCTCGTTGTCTGAATGGGAGGGTAGTGTAACGCCCAAAGTCACCACGCTCGTTTTGAGCAACACAGAATATTTAATAATGAATTATATTTTTTTGTAATTATAAAATTATTATGTACGCCATATGGCGTTTCTAAATTGCATATACTGTATTTTGGTTATAATATATATTATTATTGAATATTAGCAGTTAAGTTTAAATTTAAATCTAACGGCCGAATGAATGAAAGCGCCTCCTACAATAATTAAAATATCAACACTGTAATAGTGAGACGTACTGTAATGAACACAACCACGCAGCTGTTGTTGACATGAACATTAGTATACATGTGTATGAGTGAATGTGTGTGCTTGCTTGTGGGTATAAAAGCACGAGCATTTGCATTAAGTAGGGAGTTAGTTGGTGACTTACTAGACGGTAAGTTCTCATTTGGTAAGGAATTACTAATTCCCCAAATGAACCATACAATCTAGTGGTGGCCAATAAACTGGTACGAGTGAAAAAAAACACCAACAGAAGTACTGCTTCTACCGGTGTTAACCCATCATTTGGCCGGACTTATAGCGGAATTACTCGTTCCCTGTAAAGCCACCATTTGTGTGGGACCTCGCTTTAGCCTGCGTGTAAGGAAGCCCAGGGTGCTAACGGAAGTTCTGCTTCCACCAGTACTGTGGTCTGTCTGTGGACGCTGTAACGTTTTTTTTAAAAGTTAATTTCTTTAAAATTAGATTTTAGTCTATTTGTTTTTTTTTTATTTGTTATAAATAAACCACCTGGATTACGGTTTGAACAACAAGTGTTTTATTTTTTTAAATCAACCCTGGACGCTGCTGAGCCTACCCCAGCAAACAGCGCAAAGCGTGTCGTTACAATATATATATATATATATATATATATATATATATATATATATATATATATGTGTACAGCGCTTCATATGGGGTCACAAAAAATGTTTACTTTTTTTAACAAAATTGCGTACCTTTTGAACAACTGTTTACATAAAATAACAAATTTTTATATAATTCTTAATAAAATTGGATTATTATCACTTTTAGTACATTTCGCATTTTATGCAGACATATGAATACCTTGCGATTCGTTTGAACCACTGGCCTCAATATCAACTGTAGGTTTATGAAATTTATTGTTGCCAGATTTTGTACTTATTTTCTGTTTATTTCTCTCCGCCGTAACGTATTTTTATTGCCCCTGTAGTTTACATTAAACTTGCGTTAGTGATGCTAATATGAAGTTTCATAAAATAGTTATAATATAACCAAACTAGGTAAAATGCATAAAGTAAAACATAAATATAATTAAATACAGAAGATAAAAGAAAAAAAAAGGAAATGAATGAGTCAGCTTAAATTATAAAATTTATGCGTGTATATAAAACTATTGTACACATGTATATTTAAAATAAATCAAATAAAGCCTATTAGATATATGTATATCTAACTAATATATACATGTATCTTTGGACTTCTGACAAAACAACTTAAGTAAAATTTTTTGTTTTAATAATATTTTTATAACTAAGCTTTATAAAAACATGACGACTGGACCAAAATATGAGCCTAAAAGCTTACATTTTAGAATAAAATAATTGAAAAATTTTCTTAACTTGATTTAAGTTGTTTTGTAAAAGTCCACAGAAATAACGGCACATATATCACAGCAAATTTTATGAAAAAATTTTCCATTATATTGAAAAATAACCAGATGAAATTTGGTTTTTATTACTCAACAACATTGTGCAAGTTTGTTAAGCGATCTATACACTCGCAAAGTATGTAATTGTGTAGTTTTTCGAAATGTATAATATAATTATCATTTAACAATGAATTTTACGTGTATTGTCTTTTGTTTACAAAAAAAGTGGTGAAGAAGTGGGGTATGCGAAATGGCAGGCATGGCTTGAATTTTAAGTTGTAATTTGTACAATAGCTTTTTATTAATTTGTTCAGTATTGTATTTTGAGACTCATTTATGATTTTGTTCATTTCGTTTGAGAGAATTTGTATTAATTTTAATTAAAAATATATATCGTATAAACCAGAATATAAATACAGAAGGTAATTCCATTTTCTCTTTTTATCGCCATACTAATGTATGTTGGAAATATATTAATTTTTCTGTTTTACTTCTTTTATTTGAAATTCAAAAAATTAAATATAAAGCCTTAAATATATTTTAAAATAAATTCAGGAAGATGGAAACGATACTCAAGAAAATAATTATATTTTTGTATACAAGAAATATTAAAGATTAAGTAAAAGTGCTTTTTCCGAGATTACGAGGTAATATGTCTAATATACAAGATTGTTTTGAAAATCACTTTTTATTATTTCTCGTTTCTATCTGCAGTAACTATTTTTTGTGTTCTTGTTCAAAACATACATCTTTACTTCAAACAATAGCCCAATTCACAATAATGTCAAATGGTATTGCATCGTAGCATTTACAAAATGGTATTGATAATTTTACAATACACTAACAAAATATACAGACATGTACATATATTCTAAACTTTTGCCAATAAGAAAGACCTAAAACCATAGATTTTATTTCCTACTCCCTAAACAGACACCTGGCAATATAAATTAAACGAAAAATATGAAAATTAAAATAAACAAAAAATATGAAATGAAAATCGAAAAATTACAAAACTTAAAAAAGGAGATAAGAATTTAAAAATGGACCCAGATGAGCATAATAAAATTTTATTTGATATATGTATATTACTGGTCTGTCTAGCCGCCGAATTTTATTTCAAAAAATATCGTGATCTTTTGTATTTCTTGCACTTAAAATTCCAAAGAAATTCTGTTGCCCCTAATTGTAGTCTAATAATAGACTACAGTCAAATTTTGGGCAATTTAAGTCTATTACATGGGCATTCCGAGATTTTTGCATATCTAGTGCAGTAATTTACAATACAACAACCGTTCACTATACAATTAAAAAAGTAATATGTAATAAAATAATAACAAATACTCTATTCTCAATAATAACATACATATGTATGTACATATCTATATAAGAAAATATTAAGGCAAACATTTTTACATGTTTTTATATGGATTTTGACAGTTAAACTTCCATTTAAGGTAAAAATTTTAAATTGTATTCTTAATATTTCCCCTGCGTAGTCAGGCTACCTGATAAATGTGCCTTGTATTTATAAGTAGTAAAATAAAATTTGGAATCAAAAATGCAACCCGTTTGCCTTCAAAATTTCGTCGTAAAAAGACACGATGAAATTTTAAAAGAAATATTAAAAAACCTCATATCCTATTGTATTAAAAAACCATTGAAAGTACTCTGTTCTGTATCATGTGTTAGCAACATTGTTGGGCATAAATATTTTTTATATCGCGGTAACGGAATAAATATTTTGCAAATCAACCGCATAAAAACTTTTTTTATGTGCCTGCGTTGTTGTTGAAATTGAAATTGTTAGCCATTAGTTGTAGGAATATATTTTATTTAATTAATATATGTATATAAAATATAATAATTTGCGAGAAATTAACCGTTTAGGCGCTACCCGCCTACAACCTTTTATAAAGCCAAAATTGCGCTAATTAGTATTTTCCCTATAAAATGCGTAAATTGAGCGGTGCGAAAAATCTGAAAATTAGATTTGGTAGTAGGAATAAGATGTACTAAGCGTAATTTGTGAGAAATTAAGCGTTTAGGCGCTACCCTCCTATAAACTTTTATAAGGCCTAAATTCCGCTAAATAGTATTTTCCCTAGAAAATCCGTAAATTGAGCGGTGCCAAAAATCTTAATACTGAAATAAATAGCCACTAGTAGTAGAAATAATATGTACTAAGTGTAATTTGCGAGAAATTAACGGTTTAGACGCTACCCGCCAACAACCTTTTATAAGGCCTAAATTGCGCTAAATAGTATTTTCCCTATAAACTCCGTAAATTAAGCGGTGACAAAAATCTGAAAATTGGATTTGCTAGCCATTAGTAGAAGGAATAAGATTTACTAAGCGTAATTTTTTAAGAAATTAACCGTTTAGACGCTACCCGCCAACAACCTTTTATAAGGCCTACATTGTGATAAATATTTTTTTCCGTATAGAAACCGTAAATTGGCAGCTGTTAAAAATATGAATACTGGAATTCGTAACCATTAGTAGTAGGAATAAGATGTACTGAGTGTCATTTGCGAGAAATTAAGCGTTTAAACGCTACCCACCAACAATCTTTTATAAGGTCTACATTCCGCTAAATATTTTTTCCCTATAAAAACCGTAAATTGGCTGCTGTTAAAAATATGAATACTGAAATTCGTATCCATTAGTAGTAGGAGTAAGATGTACTGAGTGTCATTTGCGAGATATTAACGGTTTAGGCGCAACTCGCCAACAACCTTTTATAAGGCCTAAATTGCGCTAAATAGTATTTTCCCTATAAAATCCGTAAATTAAACGGTGACAAAAATCTGAAAATTGGAATTAGTAGCCATAATTAGTAGAAATATATTGTACTAAGTGTTATTTGTGAGAAATTAACCGTTTAGGCGCTGCCCGCCAACAACCTTATATATAATAACATACATTTGTACATATTTATTTATTATTTATAAAGAAATATTAAGGCAAACATTTTTAAATGTTTTTATAAGGAGTTTGACAGTTAAACTTATATTTAAGGTAACAATTTTAAATTGTATTCTTAATATTTCCCCTGTGTATTCAGGCTACCTGATAAATGTGCCTTGTATTTATAAGTAGTAAAATAAAATTTGGAATCAAAAATGCAACCCGTTTGCCTTCAAAATTTCGTCGTAAAAAGACACGATGAAATTTTAAAAGAAAAAACTTCATCTCTTGTATTAAATAATTCTTGCAATAAAAAAACCGACTTCAAAACAGACAAACTTAAATTCATATTTCTTTAAGACGGTAACTATTGCGGCACCCTGTAAATTCCGAATTCAAATATTATACTAGTTATAGCGGTCTTAGCAATACAGGTTCATTGTAAATTTCAACCGTCTGTCTGTAACGGTTTAAAAGTTTGGCCATATACATCAAATTACCTAAACCATTACGACACCCTGTAATTTATAGTTTTAAATATTTATACTTATTATAACAGATATAGTAATAGACATTCTGACTAATTTTTAAGTGTTTATCAATAACTCTTTAAAAGATAGGGTCATATATATCAAATGACGTCACCTATTGGGACACCCTTTAAATCAAATTTTAATATAAATACTTTAAAGAGGAGTTTGTCATACAGATTCTTTTTAAATTTTAACTTTGTGTCCATATACATCAAATTACATCAACTATTGGGACACCCTTTAATTTCCAATTTTAAATATTTATACTTGTTGTTATACCAGACATAGTAGTGAACATTCTGTCTATTTTTCAAGTGTTTGTCTATAACGGTTCCAAAGATGAGGACATAATGGTCAAATTACATCAATAATGGGGACACCCTTTAATTTATAGATCCAAATTTTATACTTGTAATAGCGGACTAAGAAATATAGATTCTATGTAAATTTCAACTGTCTATCTATAACAGTTGGAAAGTTTGCCCATATATATTACTTTTACATTAACTATTGGGACACCCTTTAATTTCCAAATTCATATTTTACTCTTGTTATTTTAGCAGACTTAAAAACACAAGTTCTTTGTAAATTTGAACTGTCTGTCTATAACGGTTCAAAAGTTTGGCCATATATATATCAAAATAAACAAACTAATGGGACACCCTTTAATTTCTTATTTTAAATATTTATACTTATTATAACAGACATAGTAACGAACATTCTGTCCAACTTTCAAGAGTTTGTCTATAACGGTTCTAAAGATAGGAGAATAAAGATGAAATTAAGTCACCTATGGGGTCACCCTTTAATTTTTTATTTTATTTTTTAATTACTTTTTGTTATTGGGAGCTACAGTGATACGCACTTTTTTTTAATTTTAAATTGGTGACCTATAAAGTTCATAATACACGTAAAAAACATGTATGTTGTATGGGGACACCCTTTAATTTATAAAATTTTGAACTTCTTTTAAAATGGGACCAATCTGTACCCATAACCTTTCTAATAGTACAAAAATTTTTAAAATCGGTTCAGAAATGACCGAGGTCTGAAGGCACAAACATACAAAAAAAAAAAGCAACACACAGACGAATTGATAACCTTCTTCTTTTTTTGAAGCCGGTTAAAAACCATCGAAATTACTCTGTTTTGTACCATGTGTTAGCAACGTTGTTGGACATAAATATTTTTTATATCGCGGTAAATAAAGAAATATTTTGCAAATCAACCGCATAACAACCATTTTATGTGCTTGCGTTGTTGTTGAAATTGAAATTGTTAGCCATTAGTAGTAGGAATATATTTTATTCAATTAATATATGTATATAAAATATAATTATTTGCGAGAAATTAATCGTTTAGGCGCTACCCGCCTACAACCTTTTATAAGGCCTAAATTTCCTTAAATAGAATTTTCCCTATAAAAACCGTAAATTGACAGCTGCAAAAAATCTGAATACTGAATTAGTATTAGGAATAATATGTACTAAGTGTAATTTGCGAGAAATTAACCGTTTCGGCGCTACCCGCCTACAACCTTTTATAAGGCCTTAATTCCGCTAAATAGTATTTTCCCTACAAAATCCGTAAATTGAGCGGTGCCAAAAATCATAATACTGGAATTAATAGCTACTAGTAGTAGGAATAATACGTACTAAGTGTCATTTGCAAGACATTAACGGTTTAGGCGCTACCCGCCAACAACCTTTTATAAGGTCTAAATTGCGTTAAATAGAATTTTCCCTATAAAAACCGCAAGTTGAACGCTGATATAAATCTGAAAATTGGTAGCCGTTAGTAGTGGGAATAAGATGTACTATGTGTCATTTGCGAGAAAGTAACGGTTTAGGCGCTATTTGCCAACCTTTTATAAGGCCTGAATTGCGCTAAATAGTATTTTCCCTACAAAATCCGTAAATTAAGAGGTGCAATAAATCTAAACACTGGAATTGGTAGCCATTAGTAGTAGGAATAAGATGTACTAAGTGCCACTTCCGAAAAATTAATCGTCTAGGCGCTACACGCCAACAGCCTTTTATAAGGCATAAATTGCGCTATATAGTATTTGTCCTAAAAAATCCCTAAATTGAGCGGTGCCAAAAATCTTAATACTGAAATTAATAGCCATTAGTAGTAGGAATAATATGTACAAAGTGTCATTTGCGAAAAATTAACCGTTTAGGCGCTAACTGCCAACAACCTTGATAATTGATTGAATGAATAAATAGAATATTCCCTAAAAAAACCGTAAATTTACCGCTGCAAAAAATCTGAAAATTAGATTTGGTAGTCATTAACTGTAGGAATAAGATGTACTAAGCGTAATTTGTGATAATTTAACCGTTTAGGCGCTACCCGCCTACAACCTTTTATAAGGCCTAAATTGCGCTAAATAGCATTTTCCCTATAAAAACCGTAAATTGATCGCTGCAAAAAATCTGAATATTGGAATTGGTAGCCATTAGTAGTAGGAATTAGATGCACTGAGTGTCATTTGCGAGAAATTAACTGTTTAGGTGTTACCCATCAACAATCTTTTATAAGGCCTAAATTGTGCTAAAAAGTATTTCCCCTATAAAATCCGTAAATTAAGCGATACCAAAAATCTGAAAATTGGAATTGGTAGCTATTAGTAGTGGAAATAAGATGTACTAAGTGTCATATGCGAGAAATTAACCGTTTAGGCGCTACCCGCCAACAACCTTTTACAAGGTCTAAATTGCACTAAATAGTATTTTCCCTTAAAAACCCGGAAATTAAGCATTACCAAAAAAACTGAAAAATTGGAATTGGTAGCCATTAGTAGTACAAATAAAATGTACTAAGTGTTATTTGCGAGAAATTAACCGTTTAGGCGCTATCCGCCAACAACCTTTTATAAGGCCTAAATTACGCTAAATAGTATATTCGCTATAAAATCCTTAAATTAAGCGGTGCCAAAAATCTAAATACTGGAATTGGTAGGCATTAGCAGTACAAATAAGATGTTCTAAGTGTCATTCTTAGCATAGTTAACCACTAGCGGGTTTCTAATAAAATGAAATGGTGGCAAAAATATTCAAAATGGCCTAATAACTTATTAGAGCAAGTCCCATAAAGTTATTATTATTAACTTTATTATATAGTCTAATAGTTAAAAAAATCCATCTTAACCACACTTTGAAGACCAGCTGTTTTAAGTATTTTATTTTTGTTTTTAACAACAGCATTACATCAGCGTTATGATATAATCATCAGAGCTCATGTGCAGATAATTATATTATGATGTAAAACGTCATTTTAGTTGTTTTTTTACACTGACGTTTATTTTTTTTATCGCAAAAAAAGGGGACAAGCGAAAAAGATAATTCATTAATTTTTTAAATGAAAAGCAATTAATATTGTGTGGCATGCGTAAAAAAGTACATTTTTGGTTTCTTTTACGAAAAATTAAAAATGATTCATTATCATACAAATGCATCAACGTCTTCCCCTATGAATTTATATTGATAAAAATATGACAGTAGCTCTGCCGACGTTATATTACAAGTTATGATGAATATTTATCACGTGTGGACATCAGGTTAGTAGCAGGATTACACTTAGTACATCTTATTCCTACTACTAATGGCTACCAAATATATTTTAGATTTTTGTCACTCAATTTACGGATTTTATAGGGAAAAAACTATTTAGAGCAATTTTTGCCTTATAAAAGGTTGTTGGCGGGTAGAGCTTAAACGGTTAATTTCTCGCAAATAACACTAGTACATCATATTTCTTCTACTAATGGATACCAATTCCAGTATTCAGATTTTTGGCAGCGGTCAATTTACGGTTTTAATAGTGAAAATTCTATTTAGCGTAATTAGGCCTTATAAAAGGTTGTAGGCGGGTAGCACCTAAACATTTAACTTCATTAATAAAATATATTCCTACAACTAACCGCTAGGAATTTCAATTTTCAGATTGGCACCGCTTAATTTACGAATTTTAAAGTCTTTAAAAGTCGAATATTTTATGTCTAATAACTCACAGAATACTAAAATGTCGTAAATGACCAACATATAATTAGATACGTGTGGTGTTTTCCTTTTAATTACCGTTTAAAAATGCTTAAAAAGTTTAAAACTATACTGTTTACAAGCCTTCAAACTATGTTATATTTTTGCATCTTTTATATTAGTTTTTCCCACGCACGTGTATTTCTAAGAAACAACAATAACACAAGCACATAAAAAAAGTTGTTATGCGGTTGATTTGCAAAGTATGTATTTCTTTACCGCGTTATAAAAAATATTTATGTCCAACAATATGCTAACACATGATACAGAAGAGTAATTTCAATGGTTTTTTAATACAAGTCAAAAGTTTTTTTTAGGCGATGAAGTTTTTTCATTTTTCTTTTAAACTTTTATCGTGTCTTTTTACGACGAAATTTTGAAGGCAAACGGCTTGTATTTCTGATTTCAAACTTAATTTTACTCTTTATATGTAAATACAAGGCACATTTAACAGGTAGCCTCACTACGAAGGGGAAATATTAAGAATACAATTTAAAATTTTTACCCTAAATGGAAGTTTAACTGTCAAACTCCATATAAAAACATTTAAAAATGTATGCCTTAATATTTCATTATATAAATATGTATGTACATATGTTATTATAGAAAAAGAGCATTTGTTATTATTTTATTATTATTTTTTTATATACTTTTACATACATATGTATGTATTTATATATGTACATATTGGCCCAATTTATGCAATTATATATTGAACGGTTGTTGTATTGACAATTACTGCACTAGATATACAAAAATCTCGGAATGCCCAGGTAATAGACTTAACTTGCCCAAAAATTGGCTGTAGTCTATTACTAGACTACTGTTAGGGAAAACAGAGTTTGTTTGGAATTTTTAGTGCAACAAATTCAAAAGATCGCGATATTTTTAAAAATAAAATTCGGCGGCCAGACAGACCAGTTAGAGCAACTGAAATGTGTTAATATTTTGTGAACTATCAATGCATCTCTAAAAGAAGGCGCCGATAACTAGAAATAAAAAACTACGACTGAAAGTCATTTCTTTAGAAAACAAAATTGAAATTTTCGATCACTTTCGAAAAATTTCTTGGCAAAATGTTCGGTTTAAACGAAGTCGCAGTAAGAACTATAAAAAAAATTAAAGTTCAATTAAGCAATCGTTGATTTATGGAACGAAACTATCTCTCAAGTCTTCATCATACACTAAAGGGGTTTTAGAGATAAGGAACCAATCACCTACTCTTGTATATGAGCAATGTCTTTTTTACACGTTATTTTACACGGATTTTGCTGGAACCAATCTACCGTGTAAAACAGAATTTGGTGTATATTTATTCATCGAACATGTATGATATTTTCTATTTTGATAGCTGTATAGCTAAAAAAAACTGTAAGGTATAGAATTTTTTATTTTTATTTGGATTCAGAAGTCATAAATAAAAAAAGTTTCAATAAAATCGGGAGTGGTAAATTTGAAAACAATTTTTTCGGTTGATTTGACATGGAATTACCCAAATTATAATACTATGCAGGTGAATATGTATTGCAAAGAAAAGTTTTCTACTATTATACATAATTATGTATATAAAAACGTTTTAACTGCAGCTTATTATACATATACTCGCATGAACATCTAAATACTTTGTATTTATTCGTATTTACTAACGTAAAAAATCACAATACGTTGAATAATTCTCATCTTTCATAATCTATTTCCTTCAATTGTTTCAGAAGAAGGTAATTTGTTGAAAACTTTAACTGTCTTAGCTTAACAACCTACGCAAAAATACTTAAAACTCATTAAAAAAAATGCCAAAAATTATGACTGGTCACATTTGGCATCATTGTTGGAACACCCTTTAAATTTTAGTAATTGTTGTAATAGCGGCCATGGTAATAAAATTTTTATAAAAATATACATGCCGGTTCACAAAATAAGGTAATATACGTGATAAACATGTCACTGATGGTACACCCTTTAGATATTAGTAATTGTAACAGCGGGCGAAGTACATCTACTCTAAACATTTTAAGAGTCTACCTATTACGGTTCAAAAAAGAAGGCTATTTACGTACAAATCATGTCTCTGTCGGAACACCCTTTAATTTTGTTATTTTTTTATAGAGGATGGCAATTCTCTTTCTATTAATATAACAATGGCTACCTATTACTATAAAAAATAAGTTACTATACGTAAAAACCATGTCAAAACACCTTTTAATTTTTACTAATTGTCATAACGATCATGGCAACACATCTTCTATACAAATTGGAAGAGTCTACCTATTACTTTTCAAAAAATATGTCGGTTTACATGCAAAACACGTCACTGTCTTAAAACCCTTTAAATTTTTATTGTTTTTATAAAGGTCATAGTAATACACCATTTGTGAAAATTTCAAGATCCTATTTGTTATAGTCAAAAAATTAGCCAATGTTCATGCAAACCACGTCACTGTCGACACACCCTTTAATTTTTACTATTTGTTATATTTATGTTATAAATGAAATATAATTTCTACGTTTTCGAATCTCACAATAATAAACGGCGTTTAAATAAATTGTTTATTTCAAAGTCAATGAACATTAATTTTTTGACGCAGTTAATTATATTTTTTTTTAAAGAAGTACGGCAATACTAAAATCAAAATTAAAAATTTTATATTTTATGTCCTCATATAGACATGTCCTCATACGAATCGCATGGTACATAAATTTTTGGGGTCAGACCTCAAATGAAGCAAATGTCCCCATACGAACTGGTTTATAGAAAAACTGTCCGCAAATGACGCGCTGTGCACATATATATATATATATATATACACGATATATATATACATACATATATCGCACTTGATCAACAAGAGGGTATTAACTCAAAATTTTCAGTAGAGGAATATACTGAAAATTTTAAAATTTTGCGTTAATACCCTCTTGTTGATCAAGTGCGATAAATATGTATATAAATATATATATACATATATATATATATATATATATATATATATATATATATATATATATATATATATATATATATATATATATATATATATATATATATATATATATATATATATATATATATATGTATATATATTTACCTCTACTGAAAATTTTAAAATTTTCAGTTAATACCCTCTTGTTGATCAAGTGCGATATATGTATGTATATATATATCGTGTATATATACATATATATATATATTATCTTTTTTACCAGTCAATTAGCTATGGGTTTCAAAATACTTTTTTGCTAATCTTACCATTTTTATTTTTTCTTCCTCTGTCCTCTTCAGTAGGCGGACAACTATCCACTTTCTATTTTCGCTTCTATAGTTGACTTATGTTGCTCCAACGTTTCGTTATTATTCATGTTCGTTTTTTTGAAAAATTATACTTTTAAGATTTTTTTTCGCAATTTTTATTTATTGTATCAATATACTTGAACTATCAATCCTAAGCCAAAAAAAATAAATATACTTGTTAAGTCCAACCAGTGCTGGACAAAAAAATGTATGTTTCACGGTTACTGTTATTTGCGGGTCATCCCTCTGATGTGCGGATGAGAGAAGCAGTGTCCCTCCTTCTTAGTCGAATGTAACCAGGTTCATTTAGTATGTTACGAGCCATAGATTTGGATCAGTTTCAAGCTTTTTTAAATACCTCATGGCAAGTTTCGCTATTTCTGGTTTAACTGATGGCACGTTTAGATCTTTATGGATGTTTGAGTTTTTATATACCAAGGAGCAGATGTACTCATACGAAGAATCTTATTTGTATTTTTTCTACCATAACACCAAATTGGTTTTAGAATTGACTTGTACAATAGAAGTTTGCAATCTAAGATGAGAGTAGAGTTTCTGCCAATAAGCCAGTTTAGTTGGACGGCTTTTAGCTTCATTTGTGTTAACTTTGATTCTATGTGGCGTTTCTATGTAAGGCGGCGGTCAAGATGTATGCCGAGATATTTCACATCTGAAACCTGTGGTATCTTTTGGTTATTTATGCGAATAGGGGGGCACGCTTCCTTAAGCAGGGTGTAAGTTATATGAGTGCATTTTTGTTCATTCACCCTTATTCTCCATTTCTTCAACAATTTTTCTAAATTGAGTATGTGGTCTTGTAAATATCGTGATACTACTTCGGGTCTTTCGTGAATGCTTAAAAAAGTTGTGACGTCGAATGTCGATGTGTGGACTCGGTTACTAGTTGGCATGTCTGAAGTATACAATAAGTATAAAAAGGGTCGCAATATACTACCTTGGGGAACTCCGGCTTCAAATGGCTCAAAAAAATATTCTTTCACAATAAATTTTCGTTCGGTTAAATAACAGCTTATATAGGTTTACGGGAAAATTCAGTTTTAAATTATATATTAGGCCTTCTTCCCATACCTTATCGAATGCTTGCAAAACGTCGATGAAAAGTGCAAAGCAGTATTTTCTCTCTTCAAATGTCTTCTTAACAATATTGACTAACCTGTGAGTTTGTTCGATCGTACTATGTTTTCTCCTGAAGCCGAATTGATGGTTTGGAATACGTCCTTTGTCGCTTAGAATAGGGTTCAGCTTAGTTATTAACATCCTCTCAAACATCTTTCACAAAATAGATAAAAGGCTTATAGGTCTGTATGTTTCAATTTTTCAGTTTATTTATTCATAATCTGTAAGCCAAAGAAAGGCCAAAATGATTACATAGTAATTGTTTATGACACTTATAAATAATTTAATTATATTCTTAAATCTAATTTATAATATATATCCAATTAATTCAATATTATTGCTTATAAACTAACATTATATCACTTTTTTATTTCATCAAATATGAATAGTTTTCTGTTAAAAACTAAAACCTCAAAAAATCAGTAGAAGATAATACATATATGTATCTTCACCATCATCAAAAAAATTTTTTTTAGAAATTGAAACAATTGACATTATCTGAGTTTAAAATTCGTTGAGGGAATGAAATGTCTATCAGAGTACAGTAAAAAGGCATTCCAAAAGCGGCAGACTCTAACTACAAAAGAACGTTGCATCACCATTGAGTTGAAACGAGGGCATAACAAAATATGCGATCTAGAGGAACATCAGAATTCAAATCTAGATAACATATAGTTTGGTGAACCGTTTTGAACAATCTTATAGAATAACAGCATTATTCTAACTTTTAAAAAGTGCTCAAATGAGCACCCTAAAAAGTTTATACATAAGCAGTTAAGCCCTAAGTTTATATACAAACCTTACAATTCGATTAAAATATCTTTTTAACCGGGTTATATTAGTATCGGTAGGCCCCAGTATATATTTCAAGACCATAAAGCAATATTGGCATAAGCGTAGCATGGGTAACGAACAATTAATATTATATAGCTTGCGTTATCCAAATGATAATCGGGAAAACACATTTTAAACAACAGTTTAAATGAAAATCAAAACTAAGTTTATTATCAATAAAAATTCCAAGAGTTTTAAAAAAGTGAACTTTTTCTATAAAGCATAAAGTTTATTTAGTAAAAGTTCATGACAAATTGAATCAAATGCTCTACTCAAGTCTAAACTGACTAATACTGAAATTTTTTACTATCAACCTTGTTACTAATTTCATCAACTAAATTTGTCAAAAGAGTCGTAGTATTGTGGAGCTTTGTAAAACCTGACTGAAAATCTAAAATACGGTGATTAAAATTTAGGTTTTCATGAATTTGATCACTAATTAAGGTCTCTAATATCTTTGAATAAACGGGCAAAATGCTAATGGGTCTAAAATCAGATGTATGTTGCGGATTTCTCACTTTTGGGATTGGAACAACCCTTGCTATTTTCCAACAATCAGGATAGCATAACGACGTAATAATGTTATTATAGACATGTATTAAATGTCTTAAGAAAAAAGGAAAAATTATTTTTAAGAATTTTAGGGAAACTCCATCTGGCCCTATAGCACCAAAAAAGTCATTACAACCTTCAACATCAATGTTTTTAATTTCCACGCAATTATTACTTATCATACCCAAATGTCTAATTTCACCCCACATCTGTTTCTTAGAACAATTATTAAACATATTATGAAAATATTGTCTCTTTTGCTTTCTTATGACTTTCTTCGCCTTATTTCGGTATTTGCGAGATATTCTGCATCTTTCATCAGATCTTTGTTCTAAAAATGCTCTATATGCTAAGTCTCTACGTTGTAAGGCCATAAGTATATCCGAGGACTTCATCTAATCATAATTTCGACGGAATTTAACTGCTTCCAAAGAAATATGTCTGTCATAAAGTTGTGCAATGATATTACTTAAAAATTCAGCTTGCCCATTTATACTAGCGTTATTGTATATGTTACTAAAATCAATATAATTTTAAATTTTTTTAAAAACTCTTACCATCCTTGTTTCCGAACACGTTACGGAAATAATTTTCACTGATAAAAATATTAAAGCATGATTTGAATTTATTGCAGGAAAATAAAATTGCCCACTTTTTTCAACAGAGTTAAGGTCCGACACTAAAAAATAATACAGTAGTTTGGCTCTGTTTAGGCCTATCGTAAAATGCGTACACTCTAAAATATTGCTTAAATTTAGGATCACATAGTGTCTAAATTTTTGTTGAAAAACAATTGTTGTCTAATATTACGTCCAGACTAGGATTATCCAATAGGCCAGACTAGGCCATGGCCTGGGGCCCCCTTCGAGCAAGGGCCCCCTAAAAACTTGAGATAATTTTTTTTTCAAAATTTTTTAAATTTTTACTTTCAATTTAATTTTGTTTTATTTTTTCAAACTTTTCCAAATAAAGTAACTTATTTGTGAAAATATTCTTTTCTGCTAATTTATGCATCATAGTTATTACAATTGTTATTAAAAAAAGTTTAAATAAAGAATCTTCCAGTTTGTGTGTTATTTTATAATGTCGACTGTTATTTTAGGTCAAAATTCGAATTTCAAATCGCGCCCTAAAGACCAAAACAGTGCTTGAAAACTCAAGCTTGTTTATATAAACAAAAACGATCTTATTCACACAACAAATCTATCTGTTGCTTAGCAGTTTTGCAGAACACGATTATTCTTGTTTCTTGTTGGGAAAAAAAGATCGTTTTTTGATTATTGACAGAAAGGAGGTGATGTTTCATGTGCAATCGTGAATTTGTGTGTGTTATTGATATATGTATAAAACTAAGCGCTTATTGAGCAAGGTAGGTTCAATTTTTAATATTTTAACGTTTCACATCAAAGTAACGTACTGATTAAATGTACTATTTTGGTATACTTTTTTTCGTGAAAAACTCGTTATTATTTCTGTGGTTTTATTTTGTAACTTGACGTTTGGCATTGTTTTTATAGACTATTTGATGCGACGAACTTATCAGAGTGGAGTGCAAAAAAGAAAACTTGCAGAGGAGAAGAAAAAACAAAAGAAAACAAATATATTACTCAATTTGCAGATTCAATCTGAACCAGAGAAAATTTATCAGTCCGAAAGTATTGAATTTTTGGATCACGATAATGGATCAGACACGCAGCCTGATGTTAGTCCAAACGACTGTGAACAGCTTAGAGCAGCGAATTCGGGAATTCTTGAAACTACACCGGGGAATGAAAATCGTTCAAGCTATCCAGGCAAATGGGGTGATTTCACAGGCAAATGGGGTGACTTTACTGCCGGTGACGTCAATTTTTGGGTCAATCATGGTCCAAACATGTGCCAAAATCACTCTGGATCATTTGAGAATTCACGTAGGTATTACGATGCAGAGACAAGAGCAAGAAGTTGCTCAGAAAACACGTTGAAGAGAGGTTCAAGCGCGAATGGCTGATTTATTCTCCAACAGCTGGTTGTGTCTATTGTTTTGTGTGTAAAATGTTCGCTCCCAAAGACAAACAAAACAAACCTACCGGCAAAGGATTTAATAATTGGAAAAATGTTTTTCAATTACATCAACACGAGAATGGATCTCTTCACAGAGAATGTATGGCGACAGAACTGTGGAGATGTTGCCGACAAACTTCAACTTGACTACCAAAAAGAAAAAAATTATTTGGAGGAAGTACTCAGACGATTGATACCAGTCATTATAACCTTGGCTGAACGAGGATTACCTTTTCGAGGATCAAACGAGCATTTTGGCGTTCCAGATAATGGAAATTACATAGGTTTACTCGAACTTGTTGCGCAATTTGACCCCTTTTTGAAAAATCACATTGAAAACTTTGCAGACCGAGGAAAAGGGCATCCTTCTTATTTATCAAAAACAATTTGCGAGGAGTTGATCAACATCATGGGTTTAATAATTAGATCTCATATTGTAAACGAGATTTTGGCCGCGCGTTACTTTAGTCTTTCAGTCGATTCAACTCCAGATATCGCTCATGTTGATCAACTCAGTATAGTTGTCCGATACGTTTCTAAGAATGGGAAACCTGTCGAAAGATTTTAAACTTTTTTAAACTTTGACGGTCATAAAGGTACTAAAATAGCTGATGAAGCTTTGCAATTTTTATGCGATGTTTGCGGTTTATATTTCAAATACTGCAGGGGCCAATCTTATGATAATGCCCCGAATATGTCAGGTATTTACGCAGGTATGCAAGCGATCTTGTTAAATATGAACGAATTCGATTTATTTACCTTGCGCGGCGCATTCGCTTAACTTAGTTGGACAAACCGCCGTTCGCGGTTGACTTTTTTTCCATCGTACAATCGTTGTACACTTTTTTTTTAAGCTCAACACACCGGTGGCAAGTTCTGAATCAAAAACAAAAACTCGTTGGGAAGTTCACGCGAACGCCACTCAGGCAATTGTCAATTCTTTCAACGAAATTGTAGCAGCACTAAATGAAATTGCTGATGATTCTTCACAAAAAAAAGACTGTAGACACGAAGCTGAATGTCTTGCGAATAAAATTCAAACCTTTGAATTTGTTTTCATGCTTGTTTTATGGAGCGATATTTTGAACAGATTACATTGCACCGCGAGTTCGACGAAGAAAAAACAACCCAACGATGGTGATGCTGCAGAAGTTGTATTAAATCCTCGAGACGATTTTCGCGTCAACGGTTTCCTTATAATTGTCGATACTCTCAAGATCGAGATCAATCGTCGAAGCAAAGTTTACTTAGAGGTTTCAGAAAGACTTTCATTTTTGGCTGATTTTGATTTGGCAGAAAATGATCGCCGTGAAAAGATTACAAATTTGGTTCAATTTTACTTTGACTTTGAACTCAGACAGTTTCAAACTTTTATGAAATCAAAATTTCCATCAAAGCCAAAATTCACACACTCTGAACTCTACGAAAGTTTGATTCAAGATAGCTGTTTTTCCAAATGTCGAAATTGCTCTTCGCATTTTTTTAACTCTCATTACTACAAATTGTTCAACAGAGCGATCTTTTTCGAAGCTAAAACGCATCAAGAAAAACAAAGAAGTACTATAGGTTAAGAACGACTTGACATGCTAAGTTTGATGTCGATTGAATCAGATGTTCTTCGTGAAATTGATTTTGAAGATATCATCAACGAGTTCAGTGTAGAAAAAAAGTTTTTTAACGTCATGTTAGGCGTTGTCCAAAGTTTATTTTATAACTTAATGTACTGTTATTAATAATCAAAAATTTTATAACAGAATAAAATGTTTTGTTTATTTTATTGTGTTTAGATCCTTGAAATGACACGCTTAGGTTGTTTGAAGCTTATTAATGATAAAATTTAGGATTAATTCAACAGTTATTGGAAAAAAGGGGGCCCCATACTCTCAAGGGCCTAGGGCCTCCGATTCGTTTAATCCGGCACTGATTACGTCGATTTTATGGTTATTTGAAGCAAAAAACATAATTTGTTTAATTTTACACAGACAAATAAAAATGCTGTTAAAAGTGTTTAATTTTAAACAAACTGTGCTTAAAATCAGCCACATATGCCTAAAGAACAAAGCTGTCAAAGAAGGAAAAATCATAAACGTACTGATATGGTTTTTACTAAATTAATTTACTTGTTAAATCATAAAAGATATTAAAAATACCTAAATGAGAATTTATTATTTCAAATAAAAAGTGTTATGGAAGCAAATGGCGAAGTGTTTAAATGCCAAAAACTGTAAGTGTAGAAAATAGTGCCCTCAAATCAGCACGTACTCCTGCCTCACACATGGGTGTGCCAATACTACTACGCCCGATAAATTAAGAGCCGCTAAAGCTCAAGAAAATGTGATACAATTAAGTCAACGTTTAGAACTACTTTCAATTTCGATCCAACAATTACAAACTAGCCATATAGAGCTCTGAGATTTTCTTCCAGCTATGTGTGACAAAAGCAGTCCATACATCAATACTGGCGTTACTTTAGGAGTGGCAACATCAGCGGAAGCGTATAATAATTAATCTATTCTTAAGTTAATTTGACTTTCCTGTTTTGTACAATTTTATTCTATATAACTGCATAAGTGATTATAAAAAATTGTATAAGTATACATACATATGGTTCACGTATGATCCATTGATCCGTGTTAAAATAAATGTAATTTAACAGATATGTATCAGAGACCTGCATGATTACGATTCAAACGGCAACATTTTGTATTTTCTAAAATGAGTATTGAACTAGCACTTAACATTAAAAAAATGAATGCTGTTAATGCATGATTCATATCAATGAGACTGTTGTTAACATATGCTTGCCACTGCTTGCAATTTATGTTTATTCCCATGATTCACAAAAGCAATGAATTAGTTTGAGTGGTTTGAGTGGTTCGTAAAAGAAGCTGCTGACAAATGTGTATAGTTTTACAGAAGATTTTTATTTAATATGAGAAAAATTATTATATTGTTATTTATTTATTTATTTATTTATTAATGATTATATAAAACATTAAATGAATTTATATAACATATATTTAAGAGTAGGAGAATCTAAGCCTTTAATTAATTATTAACTAATAAAAATTTAGAGACGAATTTTTTTATTTTATTATTTACATATTTACATATGTATGTGTCGAAAGAAAATAAGAAACGGAAGTTAAGATAAAAAAATTAAATAAAAAATTCGTCAATATATAAATAAATATATGTTTATATATATGTACATATATACACTTATTATAAAAGTAACAAAATTAAATAAAATAAAAAAGTAAATGAAATTATCTATTAGTCATATTTATCAACTGAATTCAGGAAAAGTAAATTATTTACAGTTTTCGAATCAACGTTCGTTATGATGTTACCTGAGACTAAAAACGCGCGCTCGAATTGTTATGCAAGTTTGTTTTAGTTTTACGAAGTTTATATGTAAATACCTTCTGAAAGAAATAAGTTTAGATCAATTTTATATATATTTATATTGTAAACAATTTACGCAAATTTAAAAAAAAAATTTGTGCAGGTAAATAACTCTACCTGTAAAAGATGCAAAAAAATATTTGGTATTTACAATCTTTTTCGTTATAAATAATATACATATTTTAAACTCTTCTTTTGAAAATTAATTTTTCCCAAACCTTTTTTGTTCAAGAATATATTTTTTATTGATACATATCGTTAGCTAAAAAACAAACAAAAATATAATTTTTCAGAAGAAGCAAAAACCTTTGTAAAATGAAACTAAACTATACGATACGTATCTTTGTTTTTTGTTAATAAAAGGGTAGAAGTGTGAAACTTGGTCAAGACATGTAGTTTAATGGCATTCATAAAAACCAAACCGTGTTTGATTTTTTGAATAGTTACGCCTTACAAGGGAGCAATTTATGATAATCTTAATTCACAAATTTATGGTGAGCCAATGGAGAATTCAGTTAATGAACAAAATTGTATTAATGCTTTTGTCTATTTTGATTTTTCTTTATCCATTAACACTACTATTTGTCAATACTTACATATTTTGTTTTTTTTTTTTTTAATAGAAAAAATAATTACTTTATTGTCACAATTTGTTTTCCTTACTATAATTTTCTCATTTACATAATTCATTAAATATTTTTGCAAAAATAGAATACGAGTATATGTACATGAATTCCAGGAATACTTGCAATCTCTTAACCCTTATTTCAATTAAATTTGATGTTTATTTGTGTATGCAAGAATTTAAACGAATGTAGCAAATCCAGTTCGGTTATTACTTCACAAGAAAAAGTTTGCATGTAAAAACAGAAATGTCTTGCATCCAAATACAAAGAAATTTTTTTAAACATATGCTAAAAACTGTTTACCTGTACTTTCAACATACAGACTTTGAACTTTTCTCATTAACAATGAATTTGTCATAAAACTCTTTCATAAAAAAGTATATTTTTTGTTAAGTACTTCTGTATATGACAGTATTTTAAAAAACACTTAAAATTGTTATTTTATTGTCCACTAATTTTGTCAAGTATTAGCTATAATAATCTTAAAATAATAATTATTTTTCATAAAAATTGAACCCAATTACCACTTTCTTTAAATATGTTCATCTCGTACATAGATGTTTCAAGACTTTTATTAACAGAATTGCAGCGCTACATAAACATTAAAACATTCTTTTTTGAACGCTAGTTAATACTTTTGAACGCTAGTTAATACTTTGCTTTTGTGAGTGGTTTGAGTGTTCTGCAAAACAATCAAACAACAGTAAGAAATTTTTACATACTTTCGCTAACAGCACATTTAAAACAAGGATGTGTCAATAACAGTCAATTCTTAGAGAGTTAACATTGCAAGCAAAATCAGTAGTACAAATTGATGTTAAAAGACAGAACAAAAGCAATTTAAATGTGAGTGGACAGCGAAAGTGAATCAACTCATGGAGGCCTCTGATATGTACATATGTATATTAAATGTATTTTTATTCAACGAAAAATTGAGAAAATTAACCAAAGAGGAAATAAATTGAACACAATTTGTGCAATATCATTAAACACATATTGTTCAAAATTCAACAAAAGGTGTAAAAATATAGTTGTCTAATTTTAGGTCGAAAATATTCGGTAAAGTGTTGCCTATTGTTATCGACCTAATTTTCAATAAAAGTATTTTAGAGTGTAGGTAGGTTATTGTGTACAATACTTAACCCCATACTGCCGCATAAAGTCCTCATCCTAAAACTATCTTTAAATAAGTCAATATTAAAATCTCCCATCCAGATGACATTATTATATCTTGCGCTATACTCCGCAATTCAATTAAAAGCTTCGACTTTTACTTTTTACTTACAAATACACATGTACCGCCTCCTCTCCTAAACGGTCTGTCACTCCTATATATACGATAGCCTCCTAAAGAAACTGAATTATCAGATATATGCTCTGACAGCCAAGACCCGACACACCAATCAAATCAAAAATCCATATTCAAAAAGGTTTCTTATTTCATCTAATTTTGTGGAACTTTCTCTTAGTGAAATGCTTTGGGAATTAAAATGTGCAATGTTAAGGTTATGTTGTTTTAAATTCAAAACTCTTATCCATCTTTAGTGATGATGGTCAGGGTTGTCAGATTTATTTTCACATATTTCGCCAAAATCAATGTGAAAAATCGCCAAAACTGTTTTTTCTTAAGATTTTCCTCTAATATATACAATATTTTTTAATTTTAAAAATATTTTTAACAAATCAAAAAAATAAATTTAATCGTAATATCTAAAATTCGTCGAAAATAGAAAAAAACTCGCCAAAATTTATAAAAATTTTGTTTTTTATTTAAAATGATTAGTGAACACGAGAAAGATAAAATATTAACTTAAACCAATGAAAAATAGTGGTTATTATAATAAATGGAGATCTGTACCAGGCTTGGTAAAGTTGATACAATTGTACTTTTTTGATCCATTTTAAACTTGAAAAGTACAATGGTACACCAATGACTAATTTGGTGGAATATAAAAGTTTTGCTGGCTTTACGTTTAAATATCTATTGTTGTTATTTTCATTTTTGGAACTTTAAAAAACTTTATTTTTAACCTCATTTGTTATTACAAAAATACTCAGCTTTTAAGCGAAAAATTCCAGCATAACGGTTTTTTTATATTACCTGAGACAAAACTAATGTAGCTGTACATAATTAGATAGAATATCATATATTTTATAATCTTTCTAAAACAAAAGTTAATGTTTTCTATTATGGTTGATAAGTATCCAAAAGTATGTTAGAATTTAAAAAAAAATTTGTTTGTGATAAAAAATTGAAACATTTTAAAATCGAAAGATGTTTGTAAACTTTAAATAAAGTTTTATCTTTAGATATAAAAATCATTTTAAAATATGAAATATTGTGAACTTTAAATAAATTTATGTTCCGAATGTTTCCGGTATCCAGAAGTAAAATCATATTTAAATATAAAAAACAACTTCAATTAATTTGTTATCCATTTTCATATTCATTAATTCAGTTTCTAATGTTGACCAAAAGTCAATGAAAAATCGCCAACAATATCGCCAAATATTTTAAAAATCGCCATAAAGTCGCCAAATCCAAAATTTGATCGCCAAATAAGATAGAAAATCGCCACGTTTGGCGAGAAATCACCATATCTCACAACCCTGATGATGGTTCCAATATTATCATTCATTGTTCATATACAGAAAAACTACCCATATCTATGAAATTATAAAGGGATAAAAAAATATAATATAATAAAAATATAATAATATTAAGTAACTTACAACTAAAAAAATAAAAATATAAAATTTAAGTTCCCACATAATAACAATAATGATTTTAATGCGCTCGCTTAAAACATTTTTTTAAATCTTTTTTATCAAAAGTTATTTAAAAATGAAATTAGGTGAACCTAAAACAAGATTGAATCAAAAATTTGTTTAAACTACTTATTTAATGTGTTAATTTTTATCACAAATGCTTGAAAAATAATATATTTATGAAAATGTGTAAATACAAAGAAAAAACAAAAAAAGAATATTTGTATACATTACTCATTTAAAAAATATATACATACATAGGTACTTTATGATATTTGTACTTACATACATGTATTTATTCTATACATATAATAAAATAGTAACTCATATCCGTCTGTCTGTGTGCTTTTCATTGACGTTCGCATCACGTAAAAACTGATAGATGGATTTTAACAAAATTTTGTGAGGAGATACCTAAGTATTCTGGTCTCAATATAGGATACTTTTTTCCGAATAAATATCTTAGAAAGTGGAGAAAAAGCAGTGAAAGTAAGCAGTTGAACTAACCGGATATGAATACTTTACTTTTTATAAAGTAAAAAAATACATAAACTGATACGTAGCATATCTTAAGGCGAAACTAAAAACGCCGATATTACACCGGTATAGCACTAAATCGCCGGCGAAGTAAAATAATTATTAATTGGCTCTGCTAGCTTCAAATTCGCCTAATGAACACCAGAAGCGTTTGCGAAGCTTTACTATCGCACTAACCATCTGTCTTATCTACTACTATCCCTTTCTAAAGGAAGTAACACAGTTAATATAGGCATTAAATGCCTGAGTGTTACTTCTCTTAAAAAAAAAAAACTAAAAACGTAAGGGTCTTTAGTGTGGATTGCGTTCAAAGCAAAATTGAACAATATATTGTAGGACGCTGACGAAGTGGCGGGCACAGCTAGTTATAAATATATAACTTGCAATTTGTTAATTCAAGCAAGACAGTTATTTCTTTTGTTTTTGGGTTTTGGAACATCTAAGAGTACTATTTATAATTTAATAATAAATGATAAATTTCCTCTCTTACAAAACAAATTAAAGCTCAGTGTGAGCAAAATGTACAACAAATGTATCACCACTTTATTAATCATACATAATATGCCTTGGCATGAAATAATGCCCATTTGCTTTATTTCACAGCTTTGATAAAATCTTGCCAGCAAAAACAGAGTACTACTTCACCAACATTTGTTCATGACTTTTTCATACAAATTTTTTATGTATGTAGTTTGACAGCATTCCGCATGAAAAACTGTACAAAGTACCAGGCTTATCTCGCGATTTGGAAGAATTTTACGATTTTATTGCTTTTAAATATATCACATTGTTTTAAAAAATTTTCCACAAAAAATTTTATAAAAAAATTCCATGTGAAATAATGCTCATTTGCTTTATTTCACAGTTTTGATAAAATGTTGCCAGAAACATTTCATGTTTTTCCACAATAAAAACAAAGTACTACTTCACCAACATTTGTTCATGACTTTTTCATACAAATTTTTTATGTACGTAATGGGTGATTTTTTTGAGGTTAGGATTTTCATGCATTAGTATTTGACAGATCACGTGAGATTTCAGACATGGTGCCAAAGAGAAAGATGCTTAGTATGCTTTGACATTTCATCATGAATAGACTTACTAACGAGCAACGCTTGCAAATCATTGAATTTTATTACCAAAATCAGTGTTCGGTTCGAAATGTTCAAATGTGCAAAATTGCCGCATTTGGAGTGAAGAGCAACCAGAAGCCGTTCAAGAACTGCCCATGCATCCCGAAAAATGCACTGTTTGGTGTGGTTTGTACGCTGGTGGAATCATTGGACCGTATTTTTTCAAAGATGCTGTTGGACGCAACGTTACGGTGAATGGCGATCGCTATCGTTCGATGCTAACAAACTTTTTGTTGCCAAAAATGGAACAACTGAACTTGGTTGACATGTGGTTTCAACAAGATGGCGCTACATGCCACACAGCTCGCGATTCTATGGCCATTTTGAGGGAAAACTTCGGAGAACAATTCATCTCAAGAAATGGACCGGTAAGTTGGCCACCAAGATCATGCGATTTGACGCCTTTAGACTATTTTTTGTGAGGCTACGTCAAGTCTAAAGTCTACAGAAATAAGCCAGCAACTATTCCAGCTTTGGAAGACAACATTTCCGAAGAAATTCGGGCTATTCCGGCCGAAATGCTCGAAAAAGTTGCCCAAAATTGGACTTTCCGAATGGACCACCTAAGACGCAGCCGCGGTCAACATTTAAATGAAATTATCTTCAAAAAGTAAATGTCATGGACCAATCTAACGTTTCAAATAAAGAACCGATGAGATTTTGCAAATTTTATGCGTTTTTTTAAAAAAAAAGTTCTCAAGCTCTTAAAAAATCACTCGTTATAACGACATATTTTAGTTTGACAGTATTCCGCATGAAAAAATTAACAGAGTACCAGGCTTAAAACACGTTCAAGGGTTTGTTAAAGCAGATTTTTTCTTGAAAACTTAGCAATACGTTTTTCAAAGTTGGCCCGTCCATCCTCGTCGCCACTGTTAGGTTTTTTTTAATTGAAAAGTCAGACTCGTGGTTTTAATTCAATGACAATTTATTTTAGGAAAAGCGTGTTGGGATGCCAGATTATTAATTTCTAACATAAACTAAAAAGTAATATGGAACCAAATGATGTAGAAACAGAAGACGATGTCTCAAAAATTACCTCAAATCAACAGCAACTCCTGCTTCACCCATGGCCGAGTCCAAATTTAATATAAAGAGTGTTTCTAGTGGCGATACTACTCGTAACCTCAATTCAGCTTCATATTCTTTAGAACGTACTACCATAATATCTTATAAATTAGATGGTGAATCATATGCCAAAGGTACACAATGCACGCAGCAATGACGAGCGTTTTGAATTTAAGTATCGGCCGCGAAAATTTTTTAAAGATATCGGCGATGGTGATAGCATTAGTGGCGTAAAGCAATTGAGTAACTATACCCTAAGTAGGAGACTTGTATAAACAGCAACATTAACAGGAACAACCACATCAACATAAATTAATAATAATCAACAACGTCATGCTACATATACTTTTAGTTTAAAACAGAAACTATCACTGTCTTTTCTCCTCCCAAGAGTAATACTCTCAGCTCTAGTAATGTAGGTGTTGGTGGTAGTAGTACTCGTGATATTCCTGCCGGCATTAATAATAGCAGTAATCATCATTATAATATAATAGCAGTAATCATCATTATTATAACAGTATTCTTCATTATAACAATAATGACATTACGCATCATAATGTAATTCATAATTGACCGCTGATACAGTGTTAATACGGTTAGTGCTAGATATCCCAGTCTTATATCATTATCAAACATTGAAATACTAAGCCGTAAGTTTAATTATCCTCCAATAAAACATCATTATTTTGTCTCAGAAGTACCGGTGTAAAACAAATGGAACCCTTTGGATGATTGTCATTGAGGGCAACTAAATGCGTTTCGTTCGGGCGAACAACTAGAAAGTCTTGCCAAATTGCATTTTAAAATGGCAGCAGCCGGAGAAGATTCTCTCGAATGGTGATGATTTTAATGCCGCTAAAACTCACGAAAATTTGTTACAATTGAGGCAACGTTTAGAAATATGTTTGTACTTTCGATCGAACAGATACAAACTAGCTATACAGGAGTCTAATATTTGCTTTAAGCAACGTGCTTCGTAATTTTTTTTTACTTTCCGATTTTGGCATTTTAAAAAGTCTGTTTATTTGTCATTGTTAGTTCATAAAAACGTTAATGATTAAGAACATTTAATAATAATGTTGTAGTTGGCTTAAGATTTATCATTGTATAAGTTAGTAAATATTAATATTGGTATATTATAAAATGTACTATAATAATATGCATTTTTATTTAACGAAAAATGTAGAAAACAAGCCGATAAAATTAAACACAATTTGTGTAAAATAATTAAACACATTTTGTTTAAAATTTAACAACTTGTTTAAAAATATAGTTGTATAATTTTAGGTCGTTGGTGTTGCCTACTATTATCGACTTAATTTTCAACAGAAGTGTTTTAGAGTGTATATGAAATATGTTTATTTAACACCTTTTTGTTTACAAATTTTATTTATTCAGAAAAAAATTATTATTTTGCAAAAGTACGAATAAAACAAATGTGCAACTGTGTCGTAATAGTTTTTAGATTCATGTAAGTACATTGTAACCACCTAATAGGCTTTTTACACTGACAAACATCTTAGTGAAACGTCTGAAAGATGTTGAAAATTAAAACTTCGGTTTACATTTGAAACATCTTCTCACATCTACCATCAACTCAACTGTCAAAAAATTAAAAGTAAGACGCTAATAAAAAAATAAAAATATTGGTTTACAGCAAATATTTATTATTGGAATAATTGTTGCTTCGCTAAAACAAAACTAATGTTTATGTAGAGTATTAAAATTTAAGAGAGCATTTTAGAGAAAGAATTTGTAAAAAAGTTTATATTACGCTTATTTTTCAACAAATATTTGTTTATATTTTTCCACATAAATGACATTTGTTCGGTGATTTTAATTAATCTAGTTTACTGCCATTTTTCTAGTGATGACACTAAAATGGAACAAACTGAGTTAGGAACATCTTGAGAAGATGTTGAAATATGTTCAATTGTAGCCCTGTGTAATACCATGTTTCCACGACAAAACGAAGCACTTGCTTCGCTCTCTGAATCATGATTGCGAATCATACCGTTTCCACGACGCATACGTGCTTCGTTTTGTTTGGATTTTAAAATTTATTGCACGATTTTGTTTTTTACCACTTTATATACTTTTGTTTTTGTTTTATTTACAATTTTAAGTTATATTTTAATTATTTGCTTATTTAGTTATGTTTAAACATCACTTTTAATTTTATTTTTTCTTCGTTTACATTTTTATGTAAAAAAGGGAGCTAGTTCAGATAAACTTGCGATAAAAATTAGAAGATAGAAATTATTCATGCTTCACAAGTAGATTCAAACTGAATCATCTTAAAAAAAAAACACAAATCAGACCAGATAAGACACGAAAATTGGAGTGTTACCAGATCACAGCTTTTGTTGGAAAGGGATAGCAAGTGTTAATGCTTTTCTTATATTACTCTCTCTTTCTGGTTATAGCTGCAATTTGACATTTTATTGTTTACAAAATAATTTGTGAAGCTGGTGGAAAATTTTAATAAAATTTGATTTGTGTGTAAAATTAATTGTTTTATAAATAAATTGTGGCAAAAATAAAATTTGAACAAATATCATCCGAAGTCAGCCAAATAAATAAAAGGAAACAAACAAAAGGAAATAAAACAACAAGAATCCAACAGGAAAATGTAAGTATAATAAAGGTTTTCTATTCAAATTAATTTGGTTTTTATTAAATTATTTTGCTATTTCAAGAATCGCTGATGCATAATGGGCTGTCCAAAAGGGGAGAAATTTCTTCAGTTCCCGAAAAATCCAACCAAGTGTACATATTACATTTGTTAAATTTTAAAGTGAATTAAAGACAATTGGAATTATTTACTTTGATTTATGTAAAATGATATGTTACAAAAATATCGTCTTGCTGGATTAAAATATGTCTTATTTATTAGTTAAGCAGGTTCTTACATTGGATAGATAATTACCCTGTGTTGGCAGGTCTGTTTTGTTAATGGTGACTAAAATCTTAAGGTAAATAAATATGTTACAAGTTTCCTTTTAGTTTTTTAATATATGTATGTAACTTGTTTTTTCTAATTTCAGTCGTATTTAAATCTAACCAAATTAGCTATTGGTGATATTCCCTTCAAAAAACAAAACTGGTGCTGGAAACAATGACATGTATCTTTTCATTGTAATATTCTTCCTTAACTATCTACTTATACTAATAAATTGAAAAAGATGCTACAAATATCTCCAACAACTGCAAACTATTATGTATTACGTTCACCATTTTTTGCTGTTAACGTTAGAAACAAAATATTAATAAGACCAGAAAATAAAAATACAAAAATTACTTTATTTAAAATGATCACTTAACATCCAAAACTAAATATGAAAACTGAAAATAAATTTTCTATTTAAATTCAATTAAATAAAAATATGTATTTTTATGTCATTTAGTTCAGCATCATTATTGATTACGTGGTGGAGCAAGCTTTCGTGTTGACCGAATGTTGTTACGAATGCAACGTGAACCAATCCCTTGGCATTTTCGCTCCTGCTTTTTTCACAAACGATACGAAGGCGGGTTTAATTTCATATTTTGAGAATAGCGTGTAATGGGCCAGTTAAGTAAAGCTTTCGGTTTCTATTTCAGGACTTATATCTCCCGCAAAAACATTATGTGAACCAGTTATCAGAACTAGTGGCACAATTTACCTAAAATTAAAATGCAATTTATTTTTCGTATATATAACAGTATATTGAGATTGATTTGCTTACCTTATTTTCTTTATCGAGAAATAAACGTTTATTGCTGTTAAGGCGGTCTTGGTTGATTAATAAGATCTATAACCATAGGGATCATTGCTCATGTAAAATTTTACAACTTTTCAATGAACCCATTTTACTAAAAAAGCAACTAAATACGAAGATGCATCAAAATTCCCTACACATATTTTCGGTTGTAGTTATAAATTTTTGTAGCAGATTTTTGCATTTCCTTTACTAATTTAGTATTTTATTTCATTGTAGATGATTTAGTTCGTTTGCCGACAAACACTCTTATTTATATTTATGAAATATAGTTGTATACTGTTTTAGGTTTTCGTTTCTTAGGTCCTGAATTCCACACGAATCCCTTAAAACGTTAGATTTGGTTTGAAATAATTTTATAAAGTACATATCATTATATAGGGCATCGACGGAATAATCTTTTTATTTCTCACCGCCATTATCATGTACAAGAACATTTCCTTATGTTCTGGTTGCTAACGTGCACTTCGCCGGAGAACCATTCATGTAATGCACATAAGCATCTATGTATATTGCACAACCCTTATGAAGTCACATACATGTATAAAATTGTTTACCATAAGGAATCAAATAATTTAGACGGGACTCCTCCGCTTCCAACTGCATTTGTGTCCAAATTTTTCTTGAATTCTCTTTAACATTGAGACTTTTTGAACAAATGCCACTTAAAAAACTTTTATTGCACATTTTTTTCCAACTTTATGATCATGTTGTATTTTTGTAACTTTTAACTGCGCTTTGCAACAACCGTAATATATCTTAATAACTTTTAACGAAATTATTGTACCAGTTTATTTTAAATATTATTAAGAAAATATAATTTTTGTTAAAATTTTGTTTCAAATTTTTGTTTACCGAATTTAAAACATATGTTAGTAATGGCAACATATAGCTGGTACTTCTTACTCATTGCTTTAAACATTTTTTGTTATCTTTTTATTCACTTTATCGAAAGCTGCAAGTACAAATGATAATGTTCTTTTTTAAACGTCACAAGTGGGTAATCTGGTTAGTTATCTGTGACAAAGTGCTTCGCTCTCAAAATTTTGTATGGCGAAGCACGTTGATTCAAACATGATTGGAGTGTGAAGCACGAATGAGAGAGCGACTATTAGGCTTCGTGAAAACGTGCTATAATTCTTATGAAAAGATGTCAACATCTTCGCAAATTGATGGTAGATGTTGATCAGTGTAAAAAGCCTATAAAAGTCTTCAGCCTTTATATTCATGTAAATAGAGTAAACATCAAACAGCAAAAAAATAAATAATAAATTTCCAAATTAAAAAAGATTGTAGAAAGTGAAGCATTTTATTTCCAAATAAAGAAAATTAAACGAATTTAAAAAGAAGTTTTATGAAATTCTGCGCAGCTGTCTATTTTTACTTCGCCATTGGGAAGATATACTTTTACCTCCGCGATAAGTTTATTTTTAATTTGGAACTTTGTAATTTTTTTCTCATACTTCAGCTTTCTGCACATACCTGTATATTGTAAGTTTGCTGCCATTGGTGTCAAGTGGTCATTGATATATACTCTTTATTCGATTTCTCTGAAATCATCATCTATTTGACATAGTTTAAGATTTTGTTTCTCAAAATAAGACTGGCCTTTTAAGGTTTCTACAAGCACGCCAAAATGAATAATCTGATTGAGGAGTTGCGTCTAGGTCTCCCAAATAGCTTTTCAGGGATGCTAGTGTTCGAGATTCAAGCATCTCTCTTAGCCGGTTCGTGCATTATTTAAGTCTGCTTGAAACATAATATAACAGGTACTTGGTTTTACCAGTTATTTCCATTGGTTTTAAATTTATTTGCAATTTTCAGGTATTTAAGTTATGTAATATTAGATGGCAAAAAAAAGCATTTTTTACCTTTTTCAAATGAATTGCCAGATACCACATAATTTGAGAGTTCTATTGTCATTTTTGTCAAAATTTTGATACATCCTTCTATGTGGACTAGGTCCAAATATGGGCCAACTTCTACTAATTTCAACAGAATTATTTTTTGGGTCAATAAGAACTCTTGTACAAAACTTCATCAAAATATATGCATAATAGCCACTTTCACATACAAATAACTTCTCAAAAAATATGACGTGCATTTGTACCGAATATCTTACCTTGGGTCAGAACAATTGCTGTGGCTCAAAAAGTGCAGTCCCGATGCATGGACATGTATATATAGGAATGTAGGGGAGAGTTAGGACTACAAAATAGTAAATTTGTGTTTTGACTCAGCTTGACTCACAGGAGTTGTGCTCTATGAAGTAGGAAATTTCCGAGAAATTTTACCTTTTTTGAAAAAAATATTTAAATTGTTCTGAAAACAGTAGAGCTTTTTTTACCAGTAATAGGAAATAAGTTAAGTTACAACACAAAATTTATTTCATCCAAAAATCTTGAAAAACAAAAAAAATTATGATCACTTAAACTTTAAAAATTAACTAAAAATATCATAAATTTACTAAATTCTGAAAAAGCCCATTTTGGACCACCCTGTTCTCAGTGAAATACTTAAAGTAGAGTTCTAATTTTTTGGCTCCCGAGGTTTACTACTGTCTACTTTCATATGAGTCTAATAACTTTAAAATCGGAGATAAAAAACCAAAAGGAGTTTTGGCCGCTATCTCAAAATATTGACCACAGTGCGCCGTCGACGAAAATTTTGACACGGCTTGTTTCACTGGCTGCGGTATGCTATTTTCGTGTTCAAATTCTTGACAATGTCGACGTGTCCATTGTAGCAGCCAAAACCAAGGTCACCCCACTGAAACCGACATCGATATCTCGGCTAGAACTTCAAGCGGCACTAATAGGAACACGACTGGCTTCAAAAATTCGAAGCGCAACCCGTCTTCATATTACAGATTATGTTTATTGGTCAGATTCTAAAACGGTCGAGTTGGTGAAATTCTGGAAACCACAAATTTAAAACAATGGCATTAGGTGCCATCAAAATCAAAACGCACAGACTTCGCAACAAAGGTTGGTTCAACCGACGACGATTTGTGGCTCAACGGACCTGTTTTTTTTTTTTAACAAAAATTTGTGGCCCAAATCTCCAGAACTAGATGATCATAGTAAAGAAGAAAATCAAAATCGCTTACTTATCATCGCCACAAAAAGTCTCTCAATCAACATTGAATATTTTTCGAATTGGAAACGACTTTACATTCAAAAATTAAAATCTATTGTACGAGGAGATACAAGAAATAAAGGTATGTGCTTTGAATATATACAAAGTCGAAAAATATTTTGTTTAAGTATGCTCAAGATTGTGAATTTTCCAATGAAATATGATGACGGTACAAATTTTAAATCTGTAGAAAAAGTTCTCGATCTCCACCAGGTCATCTGCAAATACGATGAAATAAAATGGAGGTTCAACCCACCTTCAGCAGCACACATGGGCGGAGGACGACGCCTTAACACAAAACCATCTACTTCTCGGTTCTGCTGATGGATAAAAACCCTTATGTGAAGTTAACTACGATCTTCGTACACGGTGGCATCAGGCCCAGCAGTTTGCAAACCATTTTAGGAGCAGATAGGTTCGTGACGCAGCAAGTGGTTCAAAAAGGTGAAGGCGCCATCCGTAGGCGACATTGTCATTATTGTAGACGACACGCTTTCCCGTAACAGCCAAAAGGCATAATAACTGAAATAATTACTTGCAAAGATGGTCAAGTTCGTCGCGTCAAAGTAAAACTAGCACCAGTATGTTTGATGGGCCCGTATCCAAAATAGCAGTACTAGACGTTACCGCCGCCACTGGCTTATATACCAAAATTAATTTTGTTTATTCTTTAAACTCTTTTTCTTTATATTCACTATTTAAATATGTACATACATACAAACATATGTATTTACATGCACTAAATGTGGATGGTATGTACATACATATGTATGTAAGTATGCATATACAAAAATTGGAATAACGGCTTTATCGTATGATTAACTACTGATTTAAAAGAAGATATAAAGAACAAAATTGTGTTCTTTTTTACAAAGTAAAGCAAGTAGAAAGTTTAAACAAATTGTTTTAAAGCAGTGGTATCCAAATCTTCATTTTCAATAAACAATTGAGCTACAAAAACAATAAAAAAAACTCACACCGACGCTTGTTCTCTTTTATTTCAGTCGTTAATTGAGTCAAAGAGAACCCAAGAGGTGAAACGGCGTATAAACAGGACGGCAAAAAATACTAATTCAACCCGTCTCTTTCACACGTTGATTAGTTTTCTTTTGTGTTATTTCGTAAACATTGGTTTTCTTTTGTGCTATTTTCTTATTAATTATTTTTTTATTAGTGTAAATGTGCGTAACTTTCATTAAATATATTTCTCAAGCTTATTTCATAACACCAAAGAGTTTTGATTGTTTGTTTTAATTATACTTTGTTGTTTAATTAATATTTTAATGGACAAATTAACTTTTACAGTACAAAGTTTTAAACAACGAACACGCTTTAAAGGAAAATTTTCAAAATTTTTAGTTTTTGTTTTGTTTATTTTTCCGATGTTCGTATAAATTTGTTACTATATTTGTCTCTTTCTTGACAAGCTTAGGAAAGTCTGATTATTGCCATTTTCATCAATCACTATTTACATCTCTGTATACTTTGTGATTGAGTGTTAACGAATGAACATATGCGGATGCTTACTGCTTTTTTTCAGCTTTATTGTTTTTTCAGCTTTGATTCAATTTCAAAATAAACCAGCAAACAAAATTATATAGTGGAAGACAAAAATTTTTGTTTTGTCATTAAAAATGATTATGGTAACATGCAATGTATTTTATGTTACCAAACATTTAAAACAAAGAAAACCTTTTCAACTAAAAGGCATTTTGATCTTTTTCACAATTAAGGAAAATGTTTTTTTCTTGAGCAAAAAACCTATATATGCAAAAAATTAATGAATGGGTTCTGCAAGAAGAGCAAAATGAGGAAATTTTGCAAAATAAAGAATTAAAAATGGAGACTTTAAGCCAAATAAGCTTGGAAATCGCTCAGCAAGGCAGACCATTTATGGATGGAATGCTAGCAAAAAATATTTTACAAAAAACTTTTTAAACGTTAAATTATAGAACAGATTTCATAAAGTCAGTTCCCTTGTCACCCCAAACTGTGGCTAGGCGTATTGCCCAAATACATAGGAAATTTGGTAGAGTCTTCTATTAAAGAAAAATTGATAAATTGTAAATTTCTTTCGTTTTGTTTAGATGAAAGTACAGATATCAATGATCTTTGTCAACTGGTTGACTGTGTAAGATGCATTGATGAACATTTTAATGTTTTTGAATCAATGTTGACATTGGAAACCTTTTATGGACATGTAATTGCCATGCTGAGCGATTTCCAAGCTTATTTGGCTTGAAGTCCCCCTTTTTTATATTTTGAAATATTTCCTCATTTTGCTGTTCTTGTAGAACCCATTCATATAGAGGTTTTTTTGCTCAAGAAAAAACATTTTCTTTTTTTCCTCTTTTAGTTTATTTCTTTGTGAAAAAGATCAAAATGCCTTTTAATTGAAAAGGTTTTCTTTGTTTTAAATGTTTGGTAACATAAAATGCATTGCGTGTTACCAAAAGCATTTTTAATGACAAAATTATTTATTGTTTTGTAATGCTTAGTTTTGTGTTTGCTGGGCAATATTATCTTATCCAATACAGACGTATTTCATTTATTGAGAGTTTTGGTATCTTTGTTTTAAAGCCATTTAATTTGTGCAAATATTTTTAAAATAAATAAAAAATACAGTCGCTCTTAAAAGTTGTTTTTTACTTCACGGTTTACAAGAGAACCAACACAGATTATTAAGAAAACACTTTAACATATTTCTTTTAAAACTTGGATTCCGCAGTGAAGTTTCTTTATCATCAGATGGATAAAAATACAAATGAACGAGGCTTGTTATGTACTCTCAGCAAAAAGTTTCGGTTTCTAGTTGATTAGCTGACAACTCAAAAGAAGAAAAAAAAGCTAACGTAATATTTCCAAAACATACACATGCTGGACTTTAAAAAGCGGGATTTAAACCGCTGATTTGAGATTAACTGAAACCAGGAGATACAAAGATAAATAAAAAAAAATGAAACGCATCAATGAAATCAATTTTATACATATGATGCTGGAGACCCAGGTCGAAGAGCATGTGGAGTCTCGGCAATACTTAAAATGGACAAATATCTGTATGGAATAATTTCACCAAAACTTAGTTATTTCTTCGATTTATTCATCTCATAGATTTCAAATATCGGAAAGTCAGTGTATTCTACAAATCACTAGGTCCCTGTTTCATAGTATCAGGCAACTACAACGCTAAATATACGTTTTGGGGATCAAGCCTAACAACTCCAAAAGGTCGTGTTCCGTTTGATACAATTTTCGAGTGGACAACCCGCCTATTGGCCTACTGATCGGCAAAAAATACCTGATGTTATTGATTTTGGTGTGATTAAGGGTATTCCAAGGGAAACGATTAAAGTTGAAGCGTCACTTGAATTATCCCAAGATCATTCATCCACTATCGTCTATATATGGGACAAACAAAATATCGTAACATCAACGACTACTATAAGCATAAATTGGTTGAAATATAGAAAATATCTCAGTACTCATTGTTCGGAAAACATCCCGCATATAATATCTGAAGACGTAGAGCAGAGTATTGATTTTGAACAAAACCTCAAATCAGCTGCCCAACATTCAACAATTACCCGACTAGCTAGATACAATCAAATTTATTCTGTAGATGTTGAATGGCTCCTGGCTGAAAAAAGAAAAATTCGTAAAGTATGGCAATCACACAGATCTCCTCAACTCAAAAGCAGATTTAAAAAATGCACGAACCGGCTAAGAGAGATGCTTGAATCTCAAAGAGTAGTATCCCTTATAGAGTATTTCTGGCTTCTCTAAAATTAGGAAAAAATTATCCTGATAATCTGGCCCGAGCAACCAGTGAAATGCGTATAGAAACTAGCTCTTTTCCCCCAACAAATAAATTGCATATTTATTATAAAACGTTATGGCTAATTAGTATAATATTAAATAATTAATATTTAAATTCCCAAAAATTTTATAAATAACTAAACATGCAATTGCTTGTGCAAACTTTGCAGCACTTGTTATTTTTTGATTCTCTTGCGAGAACAAAATTATCTTTTGTACGCATTTCATTACACCTTACTTCTGCATTAAGTGATGGCAAAAAAACCATCCAATTATAGTTTGTTTGTTGGTGTTTCATTGTGTTTTGTAGAATTTTATTAATTATAGAGTATTTTTGGCTTCTCTGAAATTAGGAAACAGGTTTCCTAACGATGTGGCCTGAGGAACCAGTGATATACGTATAAGAACTATCTCCTTTCCTCCAACAAATTGCATTTTTATTATAAAACGTTATAATTTTAAATAAATAATATTTCAATTCCCAAAAATTTTATTTGAGTTCATTTTTGTACTCACAAATATAACTTATATAACTTTCATGAGTCCCCCTATTCGCATAAATAATGAAATGATACCTCAGCCTTCGACGTAAAATACCTCCGTATACATCTTGGCCGGCGCCTTACTTGGAAAAGCCACATTGAATCCAAATTAACACAAATTAAGTTTAAAGCAGTGCAACTAAACTGGCTTTTAGTCAGAAATTCTACTCTCGCCTTAGAATGCAAACTTTTATTGTACAAGTCAATTTTAAAGCCAGTTTGGTATTATGACATTGAAATATGGGGAACTGTCTCAGCTAGCAATGTGGAAACGATCCAAAGCAACAAAATAAGATTCTACGGATGATCACAGTTGCTCCCTGGTATATAAAAAAACTCGAACATTCACAAAGATCTAAACATGCCATCAGTTAAAGCAGAAATAGCGAAATATACAGTAACGTATTTAAAGAAGCTTGAAACACATCCAAATCCGCTGGCCCGCAACATACTAAATTAAAGTGGTTACATTCGTCTAAGAAGGAGGGATATTGCTTCTCTCGCCCAAGCGACAGAGGAATGACCCGCAAATGACAGCAGAAACCGTGAAACATACAAGTTTTTGTCTAGCACTGGCTGGACTTAACAAGTATATTTTTTTTTATTTTAGACTTAAGATATGAGTAAATATTATTAGTTCAAATTTATTGAAGATACAATAAATAAAAAATATGCAAAAACTAAATTCTTCGTAGACAATAGCTTTGATGGCACCAAGCTGAAAAGTATATAATATTCATCTCTATTTTCTCCGGAGATTTATTAGTATTTTTAATAAATCTTCCGCACATCTTCTGATTGGTCTGTGCTTTATATACATAGCATAGCTTCATTTTAACACTAAGGTTATTTTCTTTTAATTTAGGCTCATCAACTGTTTCTTAAACCTTCAAGCTGTCATCATTTAAATTGGTGTTTTCAAAATCACTTTCACTGTATTCTTCTTGAATGTTATTAAACGCTTGCAAAATATCATTGTATTTCTTTTTTCACATGTTTTTATTATCACTATTTCTAGGCTGCATGCAAAATGAGCCTATGAAAAATCGCCCAAAAACAAGAATGAAAAATTGCCAAATAAATAATCACCCTAAAAAATTAAAAATTGCCCAAAAAAGAAAAATGGAAATTTGACCCAAAAATTGTGAAAAAATACCCAAATATAAATGAATTATCGCCCAAATTTATTTATAGTTTTCTTATAAAAAAAATTACAAGATGTCAATAGTTTTAGTAAGGGCATTGATATTGGTTTAATTTATGGAGCAAGCTTTGAGCTTGCAACTTTTATATGTAATCTTTGATCAAAATCCAAGAAAGCATTGACACCTGCTCTCGTGGTGATGCTGCCAAAGGAACGCTGTGTAACCGTAGACACGGTCGCTACAACCGTTGCTAAATTAAACTGTTGATTTAATTCATCGAGCAAGTCTTGCGAAAAAGTTGTATGTAATCTGTAATCACAGTCTATTAGAAAGCTTTTTGCTTCCAAGCTAAATATATTGTTGCCAATGTACGCAAATAAATTATTGTATGCGTTCATTAAAATAAATATGAAAGGAAATATATGAGCCCTTTATTATGAAAGTGGTATAAGTCGAGATATTAAGAGGTTGTCACGCTTTCTGTCGCCGTTTATTGCTAGAGTAAGCTCAGCGGCGTCCAGGGTCGTACAACACAGAAAAAACACAATGCTTTACACACGTTATAAAAAAATTTTAACTTTATTTATAGTTCAATTTTAAAAGAAAGCCAGAATAAATATTCTTGCCAACGTGATTCTGTCGCTGAGGGGCCTTATAAAGTCCTCCTTTACCATCACCGCGATTGAGCCGACAAACGCGTTGAGATAATTAGGAATTTGCTAGGGATTTACAAAATTCACTTAACAAACTTCTTGTTATCCCTTCGAGGAGCAAAATAAATAGTTGTGTTGCTTGTTATTATGAACACTCAATTTTAATTCAGGTTTCACAATAATATTATAATAATAATATTATTATTATACAGTGAGGATAACCACCAAATATTTCGGGACTTACAAAATCCACTCAAAATTTAGTTCTTACCTTCACGGCAGTCGCAACTCAACTCCCTAATCATTAAACATGTCGCGCTTTTATACCCTTTTCAAGCACACATATTTATGCACACACGTGTACATATTAATACCAAAGACACGTCAACAGAAACAGCTGTGTCCCTGATTGTGAAAAATCAACCGCTATAATAAGCAAACAAACAGAAATCAGCCGTGTATACATCGACGAGTACTTGAACAATAGATGGCGTAACCATTTATCCTGGCTTGAACTTAGAATTAAGTTATTCTAATAATAAGAGCCAACTTATTCTAATACATAATGATTAAGGTAATTCCTTACGGATTACAATACTAAATAAAACTACCTTCAAGGATATTACTTTATTAGTATCACAAAACTGCAATAATGGCTTCCAAAAATAAAAATAATATTATAATATAATAAGAATAATAGTAATATTCATATAATAACAAAAAGAAAATACTGAAATTCATACATAACAGAATAATATTCAAATAATAATAAAAAATAATACAAAACCAGCTTAATATAATTATATCGTGTTGCCAAAAACAAGTGTTACACTACCACTCTCGTTGGTTTAGTCGACTTCACTGGGGTTTCTTGGCTGGAATCACTGAATCTGTACCTGTCCGCCACGCGTAATCGCCACTCAATATTCTTGTTCCCGTATCTGTCTTCGGACCCGTATTTGTCGACTATTCGTTTTGTGGGCTGTTGCATCGTCAATAGCCTGCTTCACCTCAAGAGGAACTTGTGCGTAATTCAACCAGCGACAGACAGTTGGCATTGGAGGCGTGTTGGATCTTTCTACTAACTTTTCAGTTTGCGGTGTGAGGAGATCTGTCGAAGATACAGTTGTTGGTTTGGCTGTTGTTGTTGATAGTGCTGGTGGTAACATATCCCCTGAAACACTCTTGAGGGTGTCGAAGTGATGGGTGAAGTTGTTTGTACCGATATTTCATCCCCGTTTAGCGATTTAGGTGATCTTGCTGGTGATGAACTGTATTCATTGACCAGAGTACCGAACCACTCCCTTCCTGGTGTCCGAGGAATACTGAGAGCGTCAATACTATTGGTTGAACTGAAAGGACTTGGTGGGGGATGCGTTCTTGTGGTTATAATATCAAAAACGGATGATGCATTTACTTCTAGCTAAGGGTTCTGTTGTGTCACAGGTACTAGAAGACGCACGATCATAGCTCTCTCGCAATACTGTAGGCCCCAATGTCGTTACTTACAGTCGTTAAATTCTACCGATGCCCATCCCTTTCGTTTTGGTGGCGTTGGGTGATGATATCCTTCATTTTCCCATTCTAGGGTTGATACCGATTGGGGTGATGGAGGTGAAGGAGGCCGATAGTCGATAGTACAATCGTCAGCACCGAAGAACAAACGAGTAATTTCTTCAAATATTGGATCGGATGTATTACGGAGATCTTCTAGAGTGTAATAGCATTCGTCGTTGTATGCAGTCTTCTCTCCTGAGGAAGGGAAATTGTTCCGAAATATTTCCTCGTACAATGGAAAAGGTGGTGGTGGTGTCATCGGGTTAGGTGGATTTTCAATAAACATCTCCTCGTATTCTGGAGGAGATGGTGGCGATAATGATGATCTAGGAGGACTTTCCAGGCAATTTTCATCATACACTGGTGGAGGTGGTGGTGTTGTGGTAGATGATTCAGGGGACATCTCTAGACAACCGTCATCATATACCATTGGAGATGGTGGTGTTGTGATAGATGATTCTGGGGACATCTCAAGACAACCTTCGTCATATACCGGTGGAGGTGGTGGTGTTGTGGTTTATGATTCTGGGGACATTTCTTTGCTCAACTTAGAATGTTGGAATCGGGTGGTGGCACTCTTTTTAGGCATATTTCTGGACCCTGATTGAGCAGGCGGCCCCTTGCGTTTTGTGACTAGAGGAATCTTCGGTTGTCTAGGAGGTTTTGTAGTTCGAACTTTTCCCTTGCTGGTACTCGGAAAGTCATCATCATTTAAAAATATTGTTCTTCTTCCTATACCCTGTTCGCGCTTTAAGCTCTCCTGAAATTTATTTCTGCGTCAATGATGGCTTGCATTGCTGGGTTTCTTTGAGCATAGCGTATTTTTATTGGTCGATCGTCCTTCATAACAATTTTGTGCTTAACGATATTGGATAAGCCCTCGATCTTTTGGAACTTAGCCAGCTCGGTGCCCAGGAATAATTCTATTTCACTTTTACCGCCGAGAGATTCCTGCCAACCCTTCTTGTCAAATCCTGTGGAATTTTCGGGTGAATTATAAATACTTCTTACCTTTTCTGTATGGATTTTTCTCCCACGATTTTCCACTCGTGTTTGTCTTTGTCCGGGACGATAGCTTGCTTTAAGACCGGCACAGCTTATGGTTGTACCAAGTTGCTGAAGTGCGTCTAACCCCAGGACGATATCTTTCATGGCTTCTTTCATGAATAAAAAATTGCACATGATTACCCTGTTGCCGAAGATTACCCCTACATAAACTGTTTCAGTTATAACTCTCGTTGAACCATCAGCAAGAAATACTTCTATACTAACAGGGGCGTGGGCTGTTTGGGTTGCTAATTGTTTCGAGAGGATGGAAGAAACAAAATATTTCGTGGCTCCTGTGTCCACAATCGCGGGCATTAGTTTGCCTTTAATTTTTATCAGGGCCGTAATATTTTTCCTCCTCCCAGAAAAGCCGGGTTTCTTTGTCCATTTTTCTATAGTTTAGCGTCCTGTTTAATTCTCGTAACGATGTTTTGGATTTTAGGTTTTGGTGATCCAAAAACATTCGATGATGTTCACCCCGGTTATGTTGGGAAGAATTTGGAATGCTTTCTAGGTCATCTGCCAACTGGATAAGTCTATAACATATAGTCTTTAAAGGTCTCTCGAGGCCGTTGAGTTCTCTTGCGAATCTCATCTTCCAATTTTTCAAAGGCAGGAAAAATGCACAAAAGTCATCTTTAAAACTTTCCCACTGTTTCCAGTGTCTATTATTGTTGCGGTACCACACCAAGGCTTTCTCTTGCAGTACTTCCGGCATCACCCGTGCCAACTCATTCAGCTCGACGATGTACATTCCTGCGAGTTCTTCCATGCGTTCTATAAATCCTAATGGATTTCTTTCGCCTTTATATTTTATATCCTATTTCCTAACTACCTCAATGACCATCAGACGCTTCTCATTTTGTACAAGTGGCAGAGTTTCAGGTGTGGTTTGCATGGTACTAAGGGGGCCGGGAGATCCTGATTGATTCAAACGACTTTTTGGATGTACAAGGGGTGATGCTGATGCGTTTCCCTCAGGTTTTACTGGTAATGAGGTGGAAGCTGTTGTCTCGCTTGATGCTGGTATTTTTCCAATGTTCGCCATGCCGGTTGTACTGTTATTGTCATGCATGGTTTGTAGCGCTAAAAGTGCTGTTATTCGTGCGGATGGGTGCTCTGTGGCTAAGAACCTGGCAAATCGCTTTAGGAGGTCTTCTACATTGCCCGCGGAGTCCTGTTCGTATTGACCGAGGTACTTAACCAACTCGTCACTTCGCAAGGTGTATGCCCATGAGGTCTTCATCATTTTAAGAGTTTATTTTCTTTCTGTTTTATTTTAATTATTTAAGACACAGAGTCCCTGCTCGGGCGCCAATTGTCACGCTTTCTGTCGCCGTTTATTACTAGAGTAAGCTCAGCGGCGTCCAGGGTCGTACAACACAGAAAAAAAAACACAATGCTTTACACACGTTATAAAAAAATCTAAACTTTATTTGTAGTTCTATTTTAAAAGAAAGCCAGAATAAATATTCTTGCAAACGTGATTCTGTCGCTGAGGGGCATTATAAAGTTCTCCTTTACCACCACCGTGATTGAGCCGACAAACGCGTTGAGATAATTAGGAATTTGTTAGAGATTTAAAAAATCCACTTAACAAACCTCTTGTTATCCCTTCGAGGAGCAAAATGAATAGTTGTGTTGCTTGTTATTATGAACACTCAATTTTAACTGAAGTTTCACAATAATATTATAATAATAATATTATTATACAGTGAGGATAATCACCGAATATTTCGGGACTTACAAAATCCACTCAAAATTTAGTTCTTACCTTCACGGCAGTGGCAACTCAACACCCTAATCATCAAACAAGTCGCGCTTTTATACCCTTTTCAAGCACACATATTTATGCACACACGTGTATACATACATATTAATACCAAAGACACGTCAACAGAAACAGCTGTGTCCCTGATTGTGAAAAATCAACCGCTTTAATAAATAAACAAACAGAAAACAGCCGTGTATACATCGCCTAGTACTTGAACAATAGATGGCGTTACAATTTATCCTGGCTTGAACTTAGAATTAAGTTATTCTAATAATAAGAGCCAACTTATTCTAATACATAATGATTAAGGTAATTCCTTACGGATTACAATACTAAATAAAACTACCTTCAAGGATATTACTTTATTAGCATCACAAAACTGAAATAATGGCTTCCAAAAAACAAAAATAATATTCATATAATAATAATAGCAATAATAATAATAATAATAATAATAATAATAATAATAATAATAATAATAATAATAATAATAATAATAATAATAATAATAATAATAACAATAGTAATATTCATATAATAACAAAAAGAAAATACTGAAATTCATAACAGAATAATATTCATATAATAATATTCAAATAATAATAAAAAATAATACAAAACCAGCTTAATATAATTATATCGTGTTGCCAAAAACAAGAAACGACTTTTGGTGTTACAAGGTTTACATTTTAAAGGATTAAAAAATATTTTTTTATTATGGAATAAAATATTTTGACAATTAAATAGTGCCAACAAATAGTATTTATTATGATTGTGAAATTTATAACTATTTTTAAAAGGTAGTGTGTTTTTGAAAGGTTGAAATGACTTACACTATTTGCAAAATTAACTGCATTACTTTATAAATGACTTAAACCATCAAGGAAAATTTTTTTTATTCAATCTCATTACATTGTAATTAAGTAATTTATTTTTTAGTATTCAGGGAAAATAAAGAGTTTGTGGAAAGTTGGTGGGATATAGGGCAGTAAATCCATCATTTCTTTTTTTCTTCTGTTTTTGGTCTAATGGTTGTGTATAATGGAAGCAAATCAATATTTTCGTATATTCTTGGTCTTCCTCTTTTTGTTGAAAGGTCTAACACTTTAAATTCGGAATTGTCATCCAAAGAAGTTTTATAAAACATTTTATATGGAGAATTTTTTAGAAATCTAATCCATTGTATTTTTAGCCAAGATACAGCTTCTCCATTGGTATTTCTCTTTCTATTAGTCGTTGATTCTCCCAGGAATTTCGTCGAAATGAAATCTTTCCGAGCCCTTTGTTGTACCAAAAATGGGTTTCTCTTTTTACATAATTCTATTAAATAACTTATTCTTTTTCGCCGTATAATTTCTACAATTAATTATAAATAGTGCATTTTTACATTAATAGGCTTACCTGGGGGCTAATCCTCGCAGTCGAACTCATGCGAGATTTACTTGAAGTTGCGATTTTTTTTTACTTTTTGGATTCTGCCACTCGTTATCGAGTAAGTTGTATCGATATTTCTGATGATGGCACTCGATAGCGAGCTTACGTTCGAATGCAACTGTTCGAGTTTAAATTCGATAGCAAATTTGATGTCGAAATTTTATTTTTGAATAGTTCGTTGGATAAAAAGAAAATGTAAGCTAATTTTTTTATATTTTTTTCATATTAACTTATTTTTATTAATTATTAGGTCAAATACAACAAAAATAAATTTTAGGCAAACTCAAATTCTTGCTGATTTTATGTCTGAACACAGCAATTTGGCAAAAGGCGTTCTACCAAATACATGCCAAGGTAAGGCTACGGCTAATAGACTTTGGGAAACCTTGACCAATAAATTAAATGCCTCTGGTCCACCGTTAAAAGATGTAAAAGCTTGGCGAAAGGTAAATTCTTCATTATTTCCCACATTAACATGCTGCAAATAAAAAAGTTTATATTTTTCGGTAGGTGTATGCTGATCAAAAACAAATGGAAAGCTTTTTTTCTTATAATAAATGTTCCCGCAAGAAAACTGGAGGAGGTCCCTTCGAAGAAAAACCATTAAGCGCAACTGATGAAAAATTTTTGGAAGCAGCAGGCATTGATGTTGCTTAAGCTGGATAAAAGGAGGTCCGGACATTCGGATCCCAAAACCAGCAATACGAACAAATACCTGGCAACAGCATAGATCCGTCTCAAGAAAGTGATGACTTATTCATACAATTAATGGATATAGTTGAGGAAGTAGAAACACCAAAACACCAAGGAAGGGAAACTAAAACAATATTGCTAAAAAAATATATGTGTAACTAAAACTTACCATAATGAAGTTTTGATAAAATAATTGCCATTAAGGAAAAGAAATTGGAAATGTGTTCGTAACTACACCAAATTAATATGGAAATTAAGAGGACAGAGCTAAAACTTCGAATTAAAGTTCGAAGTGTGTCAAGTTGGAACAACTTGATAAAAATTTATGACTGAGCATAAATTGAGATTTTTTTTTTGTTTTGTATATGTATATTGAAACTTACCTTTCTGTTTTTTGTTCGTAAATAAAAATATACAATAATTAGAAATGAATTGCTTTTTAATTGTAATTTTAATGATTTATTTCTATAAATAAGAACTTATTTTAAATATATGTATGTATTTACGTACAATATGTATGTATTAATTTGAAAACAACGAATTTTTAATATTGTCTCTTATTTGCTTTCCTATTTTTGTAATTTGTGTATCCGTTCAGTGTCAAAGTTTATTACTGCTTCATCAATATATGTTTGCTGCACATCCTCATAATTTGGTACTTTAAATTTTATGCATAAATTAAGCGGTACACAGCACACATTGGAAAATTGTGCCACTTTTGAGGAGTATACCTGCTTCTTTTGTCATGACATACAATTTTCCATCTGACTTTCAGTATGTCTATAGTTCTTTAAACTACTCATCTGCCTCTTGCATGAACGTCATTAAATTCAGACTCCCTCGGTGTGAGTAACCATGGTTCGAGTGGATAACCAGAATCTCCTTGAAATGTTAAATCATTTACATTAATTTTGTTATCTGTTTGTTTGTTAATTCAAGCACCTTTTTTACCTAATAGCCAAAAATTTCGCAAATTGGTTTTGTATTTTTCTTTCTTTAGACACCTTTCAGACGAAAGAGTCATGAGGAGCACCACCGTATTTTGAATTTATTGCTAGAATTCTATACTTGTGATCACATATCTGCAAATAAATAATTATTCTTTTCTTTACGATAATTATTATTAACAATACTCACATTGCATTAAGGCTTTGAAACCCTTTTCTATTAAAGAACATATGCTCATTTGATGGTTTTTGTAAACCAAAATGAGTTCCATCTACACAGCCAATGACTAAAAATGGGTAATGGTAATCGTTATCATAACTATGTGTGTATATGTATATACATAAATCGTGCACAATACTTACTTCCTGGAAGCTTGCACTTTTTCGTAAAGTATTGTTTCATTCCAATTTTATAAATTTTGGACACAGCTTCTTTTCCATTTCCTCCAACACTCTTGCGAGTGTTTTGGATAGTGTGCTTTGACGAATGCCGATAAGAAAATCATTTCCGATGGTATTTTGAAATCCCCGGAATGTTTACAAATTAAGCGGCTGTAACTTACTCATTGTTCGGCAAGCCCAATGGGTCACTAGTGTGTCGGATTTGTCTTCTTATTAAATTTATATTACATTTCTTTTCCGATTCTGATGAAGAATACAAAATAGATTTGCGTCCATGTCACCGATTAAACAAAAAGAAAAACTCTTAAAATTATTATATTTTTTTTTTTTGCTTTGTAATCATTAGTTTTTTGTTTACTTATTTCTAGTATTGGTAAAGACTTTTTTTTTATCTTTTACAACACTTTACTAAAAAATCGATTCGCAATGTATCGAGTCCCATCATTAGAAAACTCGTACAATCGAAATTAATTTAGATACGAATTTATTTCTATCACGAGTCCCGAAATTAGTCCCTTGATCATAACTGAACCGCTATCTGAAGACATGACAAAATTACTAATAATTATTTTGCCAAACTTTGAAAGCAGACTGACTTATACTATTATTAAAATATACAGTTACTGTATTTTGTTTACCAACAAAAAAAAAAAAATAAACTGAATTTATCAACTTAATTTTCATGGCATACTGCGAATTAATTCAGTTTATGTTACTTTATTAGGATTTGATATGAAATAGCTGATAAACTAGATTTTAAAAATTTTTGACTTATACCACTTTCAAAATCAAGGGCTCATATGTATGTGAACAGATGTGGAACAAGATTAACGTGGTTGGCCTAATCCTACGGTGGTCTTACCACCGAGTGAAATTTAGGCATACACTAGCGCCCCCATTGTGTAGTACAGCAAAACTTCCACGATATGACGTTGCCGCCAGTATTACAATTTGCGTGTGATACAGTCACAATGACTAGCAATTTACATATGCACATATATAAAATGGCAAGCCTAAAAGGCAACCTAGAACCATATTATTGCCTCTTGCTTAGGTATTTGGAGACTATCCAAACTCCGTCTGTTGAGAGTGCAACAGCACACTTGATCGAATGTGCACCATACCTACATAAATCGATCTTAAACCACAACCATCACGTGTACCCCCGAAGGGGACCTCACCAACAACCGATCACAGAGAGAATAGACTCTCTGTGGGGCTACCGATTCCCGTGGGACTCGAAGAGGACCCGTGCATTAAAACAACAGACATTTTCTTTCAGATTTAGGTTCTAGGAACCCTAGCGTCTGGTGCCCCTATTTTCACCGAGTGAACCGCGTCAAAGCATTCGCAATCTTTTTTTTATTTTTTTTAATAAAAATATGTAAAAATTGACATGTAAAAATTGACATGTTTTACTTCGTTTATCAAGAGATTTTATTTTTTTTTTAGGAAATATCTTTGCATAAAGTAGCTATATATGTGTAATCAAACATGTTGATTATAACACCTAAAAGTTTGAAGACCTATAACTTTAAAAGTATAAGAGTCATACTTACGTATTATACATTTTTAAAAAGATGATTTTATTGCAAATAAAACAGTGTTAATTTTTTATCAAAGTTTTTAAAAAAATTCAACCAATTATTCGATCCATCTCAAAATTTAAAGACATAAGATATTAAGATGGAACTACAATTTTGCCTCCACTCCCCTCCACTAAGATATTAGTACAGGTATATAGCTAAATGTTTCACTTATTCGTCCTAAATATTAAAAAACTTCATTTTGAATCATTATAAACTGAAAAATATAAATTTTTTAACAAACTGGGCAATAAAGGTAAGAAATATTTTATATTCCTTAAAACTGAAAAATATGTAGTTTTTTTACATAACTTTTGATCCCACCATGGTCCCACTCTGAAATTTTTATGGCTACTCATTAAGCGCATTTCCGATTATTCCCAAGCTATTCAGCTCCATAAACCAAAGGCGTACTCATTAAGCCACTTTAAAAAACATATGTAAATTTAAAAAAAAATAAAAGATTGGATTTGTTCCGCCAGTAAATATAATACTGTTGTCATATCTTTCGGTGAAGACCGTCGTCACTGGCTGTTTTGGTACGTTTGGCGAGCGCTTTCGATGTAAAGACATCATTTTCAAGCCGCGTTTAAAATGGTACTGGAGAGTTAGTATTACCTACTTTAGTTTAAATAGTAATGAGTTTAGGTAATTGTTCATTATGGTGGTGTTTATTTAAATGGTCTTGTACAGGTAGATTGCTTGCTACCTGATATATTTATATGAGGTCAGTTGATAATTTAGTATTTTCGTCTTTTATTGTTAGCTAGGTAAGTGTGTCCATCTGCAGGTGTTTTTCGTTTGTTAGAATCTTTTAGAAGTTTTAGTGGTGTGAAAATTGTATCTGAGGTTGTGTTTACCTGTTCGTTAATAATATCTTCGTTAAAAGTTCGCGTTTTGTAGATTTCCATGTTTTCAAGAATGTCTAGTCTTCGTCCTTTTCTGCTAGGATGTAGCAATGTCATATATTCATCTATTTTCCTTGGTATATGCTCGTGAGTTTCAAGGAGTAATACAAAGTTGGAGTCCTCTCTTTTTCGTTTGTACGAGCGCATGTGTTCTGTATATCTTGTTTTTAGTGTTCGTCCCGTTTGTCCTATATATGTATGGTTGCAGGTGCAAGTAAGTCTGTATACTCCGCTATTGTTAAATTTGTCGGTTGTTTCTGTTGATGTCTTGAGATTATGTCGTAGAGTGTTGCTGGTTTTCAATGCTATAAGTAGGCCATCCTTCTGAAAGAGGTTAGTTAACCTATATATTTCTGGTCCTGTGTAGGTAAAAACGTGTCGACGTGGTGTTGTATTAGTTGACTTCGTCTTTTCTCCCTCCGTTCCTAGTGCTGTATTGTCTTAGTAGTTTGTCGATAGTACTGCTTTTGTAACCGTTATTTTTAGCTATAGCGTAAATTGTGCTGAGTTCTTTGTTGTACTTATCCGGACTGAGTGAGATTATCTTAAGTCTGTGTATCATATGTCTAAATGCTGCGAGTTTATGTTGCATAGGGTGGTTTGATGTGACGTGGATAGTAGTGTCTGTTGTGGTTGGCTTTCTATAAATGTCAAAGGCTAAAGATTTAGTTCCTCGTGTTATTGTAATGTCAAGATAATGTAAAGATTTGTCTTTTTCCTTTTCCATTGTGAAGGTAATGTTTTTATGAAAAGTGTTTAAGTCTGTCAGGATTTCTTCGGCATTTTCCTGTTCAAGAATGCATATGATGTCGTCAACGTATCTATGATAGCTAGTTATTTTATGTTTTTCCATTAGTGTTTTCACGTATGTTGATTCAAAGTGTTGCATGAAAATTTCCATGAAGATTGCGGATGTTGAGTTTCCCATACCAAGTCCGTCTGGTAATTTGTAGAAGGCGAGACACACTCGCCAATTTTTACGACATCCAATACGCCAATGAAATTATGGGCATCGCAAAGACGATAATAAAACAAAACTATTTCAGATTTAATAACTCCTTCTACAAATTACCAGACGGACTTGGTATGGGAAACCCAACATCCGCAATCTTCATGAAAATTTTCATTCACCGAAAGATATGACAACAAAATTAAAAGACACTATCTCAAAGATTTTAATAAAACTTTTTTTAAATATCAGAAAAAAATTTGTTAAAAAATTTCATGATTTATGATTGATACCAAATTGAAGCGTATGTAATACCCTTTAAAATGCGCTATTACTCAACTTTCTAATACTTAAAGAACTGTATTTAGAATAAATTTAATCCTCGAGCGCATATGCAAAAAAGCGACATTTTTCAATTTTGATAACTGTGTAGCGGAAAAACTGTAAGGGATATAATTTTTTTAATCATAATTTTAATCATATTTGGATTCAGGGAGTCAACGAATATAAATAAAAAGTTTCAATAAAATCGGGAGTGGTAAATTTCTAAACATTTTTTTGTTGATTTGACTTGGAATTACCCAATACAGTTTACAATGGAGATGGAAAACAACAACAGATTTGGATTCGATAGTTATGAGAAAGCAAAACCGCTTGATATTGGATTGGTATCAAAAACCTATGTCATCATGAAGAATTATAAATTTCTATTCAAAGCATATTAGGAAAATCATAATAAATACTGCTCTCAACTTTATTAACCGAGTTTTAACCGAGTTTCATTCTAAAAACGTAAAGAAAATTAAAAAAAAATGATTTCGCTAATAAAACAATCAAGGACTTATTAGAACATGTGAAATATAAGAGCCAAAACGAAAATAATAAAATTGAAAAATCACCGAAAATATATAAATCCATGGTATATGTTCCTGGTTTTTCTGAAAGATTTAAATAATCGGACATTTACGATAAAGAAAAAAATAAATTAGCTTTCAAGACCATAAATACATTAAATAGACCTTTTAGCCAGACTAAATCAAAATTAGATAATAAAGACAAGTCTATTATAGTTTATCAAATAAGCTGCAATGGGGACGAGTCCAATATATGCCAGAAAGTATATGTTGGTACTATAAAGACAAAACTTAAGACTAGGATGGCTTCACAGAAATTCGATATAAAATCTAGAGAAAAACCTTCAACTCAAAAAACTGCACTTGCAGCCCACTGATCTGCAACAGGTCATAAACCAAATTTTGAAAACATCATAGTATTATCAAGAGAGGATAATTACAAAAAAAGATTTACGCTTGAGATGTTACATATTATTGATGTACCAATTGACGAGAGACTGAATTACAAGAGCGATGTAGAGAGATGTGCACAGAAATACAGACACACAATAAACAAACATGGACCACGAATCAAAAGAAGATAAAATCAGCTTTAGTTACATATTTTGACAATAGTGCAACCAACAGAAGCGCGGAAAAATTTAAAAACACGTAACCTTTATTTTAAAATGTAGATTTTTTAATTAAAAATTGTAATAATTATTTTGTTTTCAAATTATGTTATGTTTTCAATTGTGTTTATAATTACTAGTTAATTGTGTTTATAATTACTAGATATCATTGGTGCGCTTCGCTGCCCCTTTTTAAGGAAATAACTGAAAAATAAACACTTGGAAGAAAAAGTATGGCCATGCTTAAACACGAAAACGCACGTGTTTCTCTTAAAATTTTCTTGTGTTTGCGACTTGCAGCTAAGAGAACAACATGTACATATGTATGTATTTGTTTATTGGTGTTAGTAAGAACTTTATAGTCTTATTACTCCTAAAGTACTGAACCGATTTCAGTAAAATTAAGATTGTGCACATCTGTGTAGAAAAAGCTTTAAAACCATATAAGTCTTTCCAAAATCGGTGCAGTATTACGGACGTAAAAGGGATTACAAAAAACGTGTTTGCCTATTAATTATATAGATATTTTAGATCCCCTGAAGATGAACAACGAAGTTGATCGAAATATTGGGAAATTTTAAAATCAAACAAATTAAATAATAAAAATAGAAAAACAAAATTTCTTCTTTTTATATATTATTTTATTTGATGAGAATAAAACGACCTAAAGCCGAAACAAAGAACTTAACAATAAAAAGAAATCTTAAAAAATAACTTAATGTGAAGATTATACGCTAGTTAAGAAAAATGGTTTAAATATTACATCATTGTCTCTAAAAATTTCTGTTTTATAGTATTGACAGATTTTTAAATACTGATTAAAAAACTGTCATTGACACTTTCATTTATAGAACTAGAAAATATTCTTTTGACTTTCTTATGAACATTTCTATTACTTAATGCCCTATTTTAAAGCAGATTTTATTACGTGTGAAAAAGGATAATAATTGTGGTTTTAAAAAATCTGTTTTGCAAAAAGAATTTTCGGGAAAGTCCAAAAAACAGGAAAAATAGTACTCATAAATAGTATTGCTATAAAAAAATAAGCCAAATATTTTCAATTGCATCTTGACCGGAAAACAATAACATCTTGTAAATATAAATGGTACTTTATGCCCTCATACACAAACTCCTTATTCATGGAGAGTAGATTGTAAAACATTTTGGGATGATTTCCATTGGCGTTCTTTCAGAGGATGCACAGGAATTAGAGGTATGCTACCAATGAGGATGTTTTTAATTACCTATAGTACTCTTCAGGTCCATATATATCATCCTTAAGGAATAAATATAGCAAATATGTAAAAACACTGGATAATGATGCTATAAAGCTCTTAGAAAATTCTTAATACTTCCATAGTGTTCAAGGCGACTGCAAAGATTAAAATTGTTGTAATATAATGTAAATAAGTTTATGAATCTGTTATAGTATAGATCGCAGGTATACTTTTTTGTTTCTATAAAAAAACTGGAATGGCCTACACTCAACTTTACCATACCAAATGGAAACAGATATTTTTATGGATATATTACATAAAGAAAAAAGTTCGAAGTATATTCGAATCGCAAAAATTATTTTCGGTTTGAGATGTTAGGTAAATTACCCCTTGCCCCTTCCCGATTATGGCCAAAATTATATACAGCTCTTCATATCCGCAAAATTAAAGGCACATACTGAATTTCATTTTGATATGTCCTGAAGGCGTTCACAAAATTTGGGAGTAAGTAAACTAACCCTTGCCCCTTTCCGATTATTCCCAGGTACATACTGAATTTCATTTAAATATGTCATACGGTATTGTAGATCTTTCTCATCTTAATTTTTAATTAAAACAACCGGCTTCTTCTATGTTCAAATCATAACTACTCTTTTTATTTATTAATTATTTCTTATGATCCTATACATATTATTATGGTGTGTTTTTTTTTTAATTGACATTTACATGGTTGCTAATTATTGTAACATTCAAGATTGGCACTACACCTCCCTTTTTTATAAAAATAAAATATGGTTTAACATTTTTATGTGACAAATTTCATAACGATAATTAATGTTTAAAGCAAGCTTGTTTTAATTGGCACTTGTAATTTTAGTAGTTATGTTTGCTTTATGTACCTCCCTTTTTTATAAAAAAAATTTGAATCAAACAAGTTGATCAGTCTTGTTTGGTTCAATATTTTTGTTATATTTTTAAATCTAAAATTAATTTTTTCTTAACAATAGTATTTCATTTATATCTTCTATTTAAATAAAATAACAGTTTTTTTTAATTAGCTTTTATTTTTATATTTTTTTAATTTATTTTATTTATATATGGACCTTCATAGATATTTTTATATTTGCCATAAGGTTCTTTCAGGAGTAATACATTATCATTGGTTTTCAAAGTTATTGCTTTGCAAAATTTATCATAATAATTTTTGTTTTTCTTTTTGTGTTTTTCAATCAGTTGTTTAGCAAGAATATTAGTTTTTTGCAACCTATATTTAACTTCTTTGCTATAATTGTCTAAGTTCTAAAGTGGGTCTAGATTCCTACTCAGTTCGTTTGGTAGAACAGCAATTTTACCAAAAACGAGACATTTGTCATTCCAATTAAATTGAATATTTTTTCTCGTCATGAAATTCAGAGGAGCTGCTAAGGTCGCAAAATTCGGAATCAATCTCCGGTAGTAATTTGTAAATGCTACAAAACGTCTAGTTGAGTCTTTATCGGAGGGTACTGGATAATTCTTAATAGCGTTGATTTTAGAGTCATCTGGCAGTAGACCATTTGCGGTACATTTGTGACCAAGAAATGTGACTTCTGGCCGAAAAAAGTTGCATTTGTATGGATTAATTTTAAAGTTATGTTTCCTTAATGTCTCAAAAACATCTTTTAGATTATTTAAATGGTGTTGTTTACTACATCCGACAATTATTATGTCGTCGACATATAAAAACGATTTGTTAGGAGCAAGGCTCGAAAATGCAATATTCATCATTCTGGAAAACGAGTTAGGCGCAACGTTAAGCCCGAATGGTAAAACCCTCCAACGAAAGGATCCTTTATCGGTGCTAAACGCTGTTACGTCACGGGATTCCGGATCTAACGGAATTTGGTGAAATCCTGAAAACAGGTCGATTATGTTTTGCTCGTCCTAGATTTTCCAAAATATCGTCGATTCGCGGTAACGGAAATTTATCGGCAATAAGTTTCTTATTCACGGAACGATAATCAACACACATTGGATATGCTTTGTTATCTGAACCCTTTTTTGGCACGAGTATTAGAGGACTGTTGAAATTGGAGCTGCTTTCAACCTGTCTATTTATTTCCTCTCTTTGACTATAAGGAAGTCTGTAGTTTTTTATGTATGTTGGAAATGAATCTATTAGTCTGAGCTTCTGTTCGTAAAAGTTGTTAACAGTCATTTTATCTGTGTCTAAGGAAAATATATCTGCATATTTTGCACATAATGGTAGTAAACTGCTTCCGACGTCACCAGGCATTTGCGTTTTCAATATCTTTTCCAATTTTATTACGCGATCTTCATTAATCTTATACTCGTTTATTGAATATAAATGAAAATTTCTAAGCTTCTCCATCTTAATTTTGTCATTTGGTATACTTTTAAATTCATTAGAAATATTTACTATACGTAAAACAGGATTATTTCAGTCAATTATTCTTTTACCAATGAAAACATCTCTGCAAATTTCTTGAGATTCGATGAACATAGGCACTGTTATGCTACTTAGATGGAAGACTCTGAATACTTCGCATATAGGTGGTATTATGCATGCTTTTGCTACATTGTTCCCAACATTAATCGTTAAAGTGAAATCTTCATAATTTATTTTGCATTTATTATCCTTAAGGAAATCTTTTCCTAAAATTCCATTCGACGGAATATTGAAATCATCTTTGACGATGTGGAAAATTTGTGGAATGAGTCGGTCTGAAATTACTAAGTATGTACAAATTGTTCCTAAAGTAAATATTGGATTTGTGGTAATGCCGGTAATACTGATTGTTTCATTTTCATTCAAAATAGTCTCATCTTTTATACAAGAGATTTTTATTAGTGAAATGTCAGCTTGAGTATCAATGAGAAACGTGCAACATTGCTTTGTGTCAGTACAATTTAGTTTCATGAAGTCAGAATAATTAAGGTTTAAGGTATAAATTGATTTATGAGTATTTAAATTCTCAATATTTGGCTTTATTGTTCCTGATCTGTTTCCTCCAACGACAATTGCTGAGGGACATTGGCGTTTAAAGTCCTAACTGAAGCTCCTTGACTTGTATATTGATTTCTATTATTGCCACGATAGGTATTTGAAATGGAATAATTGTTATGAAAATTACGATTGTTTCCTCTGAAATGAGAATTACCTCGAAAATTTCTGTTTCCCCGATACGAATTATTTTGGAAATTTCTATAATTGTTACCTCGATATGACGTATTACGAAAGTTGTTACGAAAATGACTGTTATTGTTATATAAATTATTGTTTTTGTTATAAGTTTGTACAGCTAAAACTTGACGTTCTTTTGTTTCGTTTGTCTGCTCTACTATCAGTTTTGCCACGACCTCTTTTGGGTCTGTAAAAACTGATGAGGCTAAAACTGATTTTACTAAATCTGATTTAGCATTTAAACGACACATTGCAATTGTCTGTTCAATTGCCATTTAATGGGCTTTATTTTTTGTGATGCCTTCGATTACTAAAGATCTCTCTAACGCCTCAGCAAGTTCTTCGGCTTCTTTTGCAAAATCTGTGTAATTATTGTTTCTAACACTTAAAGCTGTAATCTTTCCTGCTATAACTTTGGAGTTATCTGGCCTAATTCTTGTTTTCAATGTTGTTTTAATCTGTTCTAATGAAGTTACATTTTCTGGCAATGATTCCCACGCTTTTGCTTCAAGCTTAGATTTAATAAAAGTTATAAATGTAGTCTTCGTCTGTCAGTTCCTCTAAAAGATCAATTTTGTCTAAAAATGCGCCAAGTGTCAAGGGATTGCCATCGTAAATTTCCCTAATTATTGAAGAGCACACCAATATAAGTTCTTTTCTGTTCATTTCTGCCATTTTGTTATCAAATGTTTTACTATTTTACAAATACAACAAAAATAAATTTTAGGCAAACACAAATTCTTGCTGATTTTATGTCTGAACACAGCAATTTGGCAAAAGGCGTTCTACCAAATACATGCCAAGGTAAGGCTACGGCTAATAGACTTTGGGAAACCTTGACCAATAAATTAAATGCCTCTGGTCCACCGTTAAAAGATGTAAAAGCTTGGCGAAAGGTAAATTCTTCATTATTTCCCACATTAACATGCTGCAAATAAAAAAGTTTATATTTTTCGGTAGGTGTATGCTGATCAAAAACAAATGGAAAGCTTTTTTTCTTATAATAAATGTTCCCGCAAGAAAACTGGAGGAGGTCCCTTCGAAGAAAAACCATTAAGCGCAACTGATGAAAAATTTTTGGAAGCAGCAGGCATTGATGTTGCTTAAGCTGGATAAAAGGAGGTCCGGACATTCGGATCCCAAAACCAGCAATACGAACAAATACCTGGCAACAGCATAGATCCGTCTCAAGAAAGTGATGACTTATTCATACAATTAATGGATATAGTTGAGGAAGTAGAAACACCAAAACACCAAGGAAGGGAAACTAAAACAATATTGCTAAAAAAATATATGTGTAACTAAAACTTACCATAATGAAGTTTTGATAAAATAATTGCCATTAAGGAAAAGAAATTGGAAATGTGTTCGTAACTACACCAAATTAATATGGAAATTAAGAGGACAGAGCTAAAACTTCGAATTAAAGTTCGAAGTGTGTCAAGTTGGAACAACTTGATAAAAATTTATGACTGAGCATAAATTGAGATTTTTTTTTTGTTTTGTATATGTATATTGAAACTTACCTTTCTGTTTTTTGTTCGTAAATAAAAATATACAATAATTAGAAATGAATTGCTTTTTAATTGTAATTTTAATGATTTATTTCTATAAATAAGAACTTATTTTAAATATATGTATGTATTTACGTACAATATGTATGTATTAATTTGAAAACAACGAATTTTTAATATTGTCTCTTATTTGCTTTCCTATTTTTGTAATTTGTGTATCCGTTCAGTGTCAAAGTTTATTACTGCTTCATCAATATATGTTTGCTGCACATCCTCATAATTTGGTACTTTAAATTTTATGCATAAATTAAGCGGTACACAGCACACATTGGAAAATTGTGCCACTTTTGAGGAGTATACCTGCTTCTTTTGTCATGACATACAATTTTCCATCTGACTTTCAGTATGTCTATAGTTCTTTAAACTACTCATCTGCCTCTTGCATGAACGTAATTAAATTCAGACTCCCTCGGTGTGAGTAACCATGGTTCGAGTGGATAACCAGAATCTCCTTGAAATGTTAAATCATTTACATTAATTTTGTTATCTGTTTGTTTGTTAATTCAAGCACCTTTTTTACCTAATAGCCAAAAATTTCGCAAATTGGTTTTGTATTTTTCTTTCTTTAGACACCTTTCAGACGAAAGAGTCATGAGCAGCACCACCGTATTTTGAATTTATTGCTAGAATTCTATACTTGTGATCACATATCTGCAAATAAATAATTATTCTTTTCTTTACGATAATTATTATTAACAATACTCACATTGCATTAAGGCTTTGAAACCCTTTTCTATTAAAGAACATATGCTCATTTGATGGTTTTTGTAAACCAAAATGATTTCCATCTACACAGCCAATGACTAAAAATGGGTAATGGTAATCGTTATCATAACTATGTGTTTATATGTATATACATAAATCGTGCACAATACTTACTTCCTGGAAGCTTGCACTTTTTCGTAAAGTATTGTTTCATTCCAATTTTATAAATTTTGGACACAGCTTCTTTTCCATTTCCTCCAACACTCTTGCGAGTGTTTTGGATAGTGTGCTTTGACGAATGCCGATAAGAAAATCATTTCCGATGGTATTTTGAAATCCCCGGAATGTTTACAAATTAAGCGGCTGTAACTTACTCATTGTTCGGCAAGCCCAATGGGTCACTAGTGTGTCGGATTTGTCTTCTTATTAAATTTATATTACATTTCTTTTCCGATTCTGATGAAGAATACAAAATAGATTTGCGTCCATGTCACCGATTAAACAAAAAGAAAAACTCTTAAAATTATTATAATTTTTTTTTTGCTTTGTAATCATTAGTTTTTTGTTTACTTATTTCTAGTATTGGTAAAGACTTTTTTTATCTTTTACAACACTTTACTAAAAAATCGATTCGCAATGTATCGAGTCCCATCATTAGAAAACTCGTACAATCGAAATTAATTTAGATACGAATTTATTTCTATCTCGAGTCCCGAAATTAGTCCCTTGATCATAACTGAACCGCTATCTGAAGACATGACAAAATTACTAATAATTATTTTGCCAAACTTTGAAAGCAGACTGACTTATACTATTATTAAAATATACAGTTACTGTATTTTGTTTACCAACAAAAAAAAATAAACTGAATTTATCAACTTAATTTTCATGGCATACTGCGAATTAATTCAGTTTATGTTACTTTATTAGGATTTGATATGAAATAGCTGATAAACTAGATTTTAAAAATTTTTGACTTATACCACTTTCAAAATCAAGGGCTCATATGTATGTGAACAGATGTGGAACAAGATTAACGTGGTTGGCCTAATCCTACGGTGGTCTTACCACCGAGTGAAATTTAGGCATACACTAGCGCCCCCATTGTGTAGTACAGCAAAACTTCCACGATATGACGTTGCCGCCAGTATTACAATTTGCGTGTGATACAGTCACAATGACTAGCAATTTACATATGCACATATATAAAATGGCAAGCCTAAAAGGCAACCTAGAACCATATTATTGCCTCTTGCTTAGGTATTTGGAGACTATCCAAACTCCGTCTGTTGAGAGTGCAACAGCACACTTGATCGAATGTGCACCATACCTACATAAATCGATCTTAAACCACAACCATCACTTGTACCCCCGAAGGGGACCTCACCAACAACCGATCACAGAGAGAATAGACTCTCTGTGGGGCTACCGATTCCCGTGGGACTCGAAGAGGACCCGTGCATTAAAACAACAGACATTTTCTTTCAGATTTAGGTTCTAGGAACCCTAGCGTCTGGTGCCCCTATTTTCACCGAGTGAACCGCGTCAAAGCATTCGCAATCTTTTTTTTATTTTTTTTAATAAAAATATGTTCAAATTGACATGTTTTACTTCGTTTATCAAGAGATTTTATTTTTTTTTTAGGAAATATCTTTGCATAAAGTAGCTATATATGTGTAATCAAACATGTTGATTATAACACCTAAAAGTTTGAAGACCTATAACTTTAAAAGTATAAGAGTCATACTTACGTATTATACATTTTTAAAAAGATGATTTTATTGCAAATAAAACAGTGTTAATTTTTTATCAAAGTTTTTAAAAAAATTCAACCAATTATTCGATCCATATCAAAATTTAAAGACATAAGATATTAAGATGGAACTACAATTTTGCCCCACTCCCCTCCACTAAGATATTAGTACAGGTATATAGCTAAATGTTTCACTTATTCGTCCTAAATATTAAAAAACTTCATTTTGAATCATTATAAACTGAAAAATATAAATTTTTTAACAAACTGGGCAATAAAGGTAAGAAATATTTTATATTCCTTAAAACTGAAAAATATGTAGTTTTTTTACATAACTTTTGATCCCACCATGGTCCCACTCTGAAATTTTTATGGCGTACTCATTAAGCCCATTTCCGATTATTCCCAAGCTATTCAGCTCCATAAACCAAAGGCGTACTCATTAAGCCACTTTAAAAAACATATGTAAATTTAAAAAAAATTAAAAGATTGTTGTTGTTGTCATATCTTTCGGTGAAGACCGTCGTCACTGGCTGTTTTGGTACGTTTGGCGAGCGCTTTCGATGTAAAGACATCATTTTCAAGCCGCGTTTAAAATGGTACTGGAGAGTTAGTATTACCTACTTTAGTTTAAATAGTAATGAGTTTAGGTAATTGTTCATTATGGTGGTGTTTATTTAAATGGTCTTGTACAGGTAGATTGCTTGCTACCTGATATATTTATATGAGGTCAGTTGATAATTTAGTATTTTCGTCTTTTATTGTTAGCTAGGTAAGTGTGTCCATCTGCAGGTGTTTTTCGTTTGTTAGAATCTTTTAGAAGTTTTAGTGGTGTGAAAATTGTATCTGAGGTTGTGTTTACCTGTTCGTTAATAATATCTCCGTTAAAAGTTCGCGTTTTGTAGATTTCCATGTTTTCAAGAATGTCTAGTCTTCGTCCTTTTTTGCTAGGATGTAGCAATGTCATACATTCATCTATTTTCCTTGGTATATGCTCGTGAGTTTCAAGGTGTAATGCAAAGTTGGAGTCCTATCTTTTTCGTTTGTACGAGCGCATGTGTTCTGTATATCTTGTTTTTAGTGTTCGTCCCGTTTGTCCTATATATGTATGGTTGCAGGTGCAAGTAAGTCTGTATACTCCGCTATTGTTAAATTTGTCGGTTGTTTCTGTTGATGTCTTGAGATTATGTCGTAGAGTGTTGCTGGTTTTCAATGCTATAAGTAGGCCCTCCTTCTGAAAGAGGTTAGTTAACCTATATATTTCTGGTCCTGTGTAGGTAAAAACGTGTCGACGTGGTGTTGTATTAGTTGACTTCGTCTTTTCTCCCTCCGTTCCTAGTGCTGTATTGTCTTAGTAGTTTGTCGATAGTACTGCTTTTGTAACCGTTATTTTTAGCTATAGCGTAAATTGTGCTGAGTTCTTTGTTGTACTTATCCGGACTGAGTGAGATTATCTTAAGTCTGTGTATCATATGTCTAAATGCTGCGAGTTTATGTTGCATAGGGTGGTTTGATGTGACGTGGATAGTAGTGTCTGTTGTGGTTGGCTTTCTATAAATGTCAAAGGCTAAAGATTTAGTTCCTCGTGTTATTGTAATGTCAAGATAATGTAAAGATTTGTCTTTTTCCTTTTCCATTGTGAAGGTAATGTTTTTATGAAAAGTGTTTAAGTCTGTCAGGATTTCTTCGGCATTTTCCTGTTCAAGAATGCATATGATGTCGTCAACGTATCTATGATAGCTAGTTATTTTATGTTTTTCCATTAGTGTTTTCACGTATGTTGATTCAAAGTGTTGCATGAAAATTTCCATGAAGATTGCGGATGTTGGGTTTCCCATACCAAGTCCGTCTGGTAATTTTTTATTATTTTTTTATAGCAATACTATTTATGAGTACTATTTTTCCTGTTTTTTGGACTTTCCCGAAAATTCTTTTTGCAAAACAGATTTTTTAAAACCACAATTATTATCCTTTTTCACACGTAATAAAATCTGCTTTAAAATAGGGCATTAAGTAATAGAAATGTTCATAAGAAAGTCAAAAGAATATTTTCTAGTTCTATAAATGAAAGTGTCAATGACAGTTTTTTAATCAGTATTTAAAAATCTGTCAATACTATAAAACAGAAATTTTTAGAGACAATGATGTAATATTTAAACCATTTTCTTAACTAGCGTATAATCTTCACATTAAGTTATTTTTTAAGATTTCTTTTTATTGTTAAGTTCTTTGTTTCGGCTTTAGGTCGTTTTATTCTCATCAAATAAAATAATATATAAAAAGAAGAAATTTTGTTTTTCTATTTTTATTATTTAATTTGTTTGATTTTAAAATTTCCCAATATTTCGATCAACTTCGTTGTTCATCTTCAGGGGATCTAAAATATCTATATAATTAATAGGCAAACACGTTTTTTGTAATCCCTTTTACGTCCGTAATACTGCACCGATTTTGGAAAGACTTATATGGTTTTAAAGCTTTTTCTACACAGATGTGCACAATCTTAATTTTACTGAAATCGGTTCAGTACTTTAGGAGTAATAAGACTATAAAGTTCTTACTAACACCAATAAACAAATACATACATATGTACATGTTGTTCTCTTAGCTGCAAGTCGCAAACACAAGAAAATTTTAAGAGAAACACGTGCGTTTTCGTGTTTAAGCATGGCCATACTTTTTCTTCCAAGTGTTTATTTTTCAGTTATTTCCTTAAAAAGGGGCAGCGAAGCGCACCAATGATATCTAGTAATTATAAACACAATTAACTAGTAATTATAAACACAATTGAAAACATAACATAATTTGAAAACAAAATAATTATTACAATTTTTAATTAAAAAATCTACATTTTAAAATAAAGGTTACGTGTTTTTAAATTTTTCCGCGCTTCTGTTGGTTGCACTATTGTCAAAATATGTAACTAAAGCTGATTTTATCTTCTTTTGATTCGTGGTCCATGTTTGTTTATTGTGTGTCTGTATTTCTGTGCACATCTCTCTACATCGCTCTTGTAATTCAGTCTCTCGTCAATTGGTACATCAATAATATGTAACATCTCAAGCGTAAATCTTTTTTTGTAATTATCCTCTCTTGATAATACTATGATGTTTTCAAAATTTGGTTTATGACCTGTTGCAGATCAGTGGGCTGCAAGTGCAGTTTTTTGAGTTGAAGGTTTTTCTCTAGATTTTATATCGAATTTCTGTGAAGCCATCCTAGTCTTAAGTTTTGTCTTTATAGTACCAACATATACTTTCTGGCATATATTGGACTCGTCCCCATTGCAGCTTATTTGATAAACTATAATAGACTTGTCTTTATTATCTAATTTTGATTTAGTCTGGCTAAAAGGTCTATTTAATGTATTTATGGTCTTGAAAGCTAATTTATTTTTTTCTTTATCGTAAATGTCCGATTATTTAAATCTTTCAGAAAAACCAGGAACATATACCATGGATTTATATATTTTCGGTGATTTTTCAATTTTATTATTTTCGTTTTGGCTCTTATATTTCACATGTTCTAATAAGTCCTTGATTGTTTTATTAGCGAAATCATTTTTTTTTAATTTTCTTTACGTTTTTAGAATGAAACTCGGTTAATAAAGTTGAGAGCAGTATTTATTATGATTTTCCTAATATGCTTTGAATAGAAATTTATAATTCTTCATGATGACATAGGTTTTTGATACCAATCCAATATCAAGCGGTTTTGCTTTCTCATAACTATCGAATCCAAATACGGTAATCTGTTGTTGTTTTCCATCTCCATTGTAAACTGTATTGGGTAATTCCAAGTCAAATCAACAAAAAAAAATGTTTAGAAATTTACCACTCCCGATTTTATTGAAACTTTTTATTTATATTCGTTGACTCCCTGAATCCAAATATGATTAAAATTATGATTAAAAAAATTATATCCCTTACAGTTTTTCCGCTACACAGTTATCAAAATTGAAAAATGTCGCTTTTTTGCATATGCGCTCGAGGATTAAATTTATTCTAAATCCAGTTCTTTAAGTCTTAGAAAGTTGAGTAATAGCGCATTTTAAAGGGTATTACATACGCTTCAATTTGGTATCAATCATGAATCATGAAATTTTTTAACAAATTTTTTTCTGATATTTAAAAAAAGTTTTATTAAAATCTTTGAGATAGTGTCGTTTAATTTTGTTGTCATATCTTTCGGTGAAGACCGTCGTCACTGGCTGTTTTGGTACGTTTGCCGAGCGCTTTCGATGTAAAGACATCATTTTCAAGCCGCGTTTAAAATGGTACTGGAGAGTTAGTATTACCTAATTTAGTTTAAATAGTAATGAGTTTAGGTAATTGTTCATTATGGTGGTGTTTATTTAAATGGTCTTGTACAGGTAGATTGCTTGCTACCTGATATATTTATATGAGGTCAGTTGATAATTTAGTATTTTCGTCTTTTATTGTTAGCTAGGTAAGTGTGTCCATCTGCAGGTGTTTTTCGTTTGTTAGAATCTTTTAGAAGTTTTAGTGGTGTGAAAATTGTATCTGAGGTTGTGTTTACCTGTTCGTTAATAATATCTCCGTTAAAAGTTCGCGTTTTGTAGATTTCCATGTTTTCAAGAATGTCTAGTCTTCGTCCTTTTCTGCTAGGATGTAGCAATGTCATATATTCATCTATTTTCCTTGGTATATGCTCGTGAGTTTCAAGGAGTAATACAAAGTTGGAGTCCTCTCTTTTTCGTTTGTACGAGCGCATGTGTTCTGTATATCTTGTTTTTAGTGTTCGTCCCGTTTGTCCTATATATGTATGGTTGCAGGTGCAAGTAAGTCTGTATACTCCGCTATTGTTAAATTTGTCGGTTGTTTCTGTTGATGTCTTGAGATTATGTCGTAGAGTGTTGCTGGTTTTCAATGCTATAAGTAGGCCCTCCTTCTGAAAGAGGTTAGTTAACCTATATATTTCTGGTCCTGTGTAGGTAAAAACGTGTCGAGGTGGTGTTGTGTTAGTTGACTCTTCGTCTTTTCTCCCTCCGTTCCTAGTGCTGTATTGTCTTAGTAGTTTGTCGATAGTACTGATTTTGTAACCGTTATTTTTAGCTATAGCGTAAATTGTGCTGAGTTCTTTGTTGTACTTATCCGGACTGAGTGAGATTATCTTAAGTCTGTGTATCATATGTCTAAATGCTGCGAGTTTATGTTGCATAGGGTGGTTTGATGTGACGTGGATAGTAGTGTCTGTTGTGGTTGGCTTTCTATAAATGTCAAAGGCTAAAGATTTAGTTCCTCGTGTTATTGTAATGTCAAGATAATGAAAAGATTTGTCTTTTTCCTTTTGTCTAAATTCTTGGTTAAAGGTCTGCTCTGTAATACTCTTTTTTTTATTTTATAAAATTGCAAAATCAATTTGTTAAATTTCTTCTTATCAAATTCTGTCATTTATTACATATAAATTGTTTATATGCCTGTTTTGTTTCATTAAATTGTTATATATTAATATACATTGAGCAAAAAGTTTTTGTACTTCTTTTTAATAATATCTTGTTATACCCTTCACCACAGGTGGAAAGGGTATATATAAGTTTGTCATTCCGTGTGTAATTTCTACAATATTCATTTCCGACCCCATAAAGTATATATATTCTGGATCCTTATACATAGAGAAGTTGATTAAGCGATGTCCGTCTGTCCGTCTATCCGTCTGTCCGTCTGTCCGTGTTAGTGTGGTAATGTCATTTGCCAAGGCACCAAAAGAGATACAAAAAATTTAAGCACACCAATCTGTCAGGCATAGTTTCGAAAATTTTCGTATTGCAATTCAGCAACATCGGATCATTCCTTTGGAGGCTACGGGCCAAAAACCACGCCCACCTATATTTTTTTCACATTTTTTCAGGTTTTTTTAATTTTTTTCAGCTTTAATGATTCTGTTTTGCCTTTTTTCTCAAATAAATATTAGACTGCGACAGGTAGATCGCAAGGATTGCATACAGATCTCGGGGGATCAATAACCCCCTGCGAGGGGCGATTTTTGTTTGTTTTTAGATTGGTAGGGTTTTTCTGCTTTGATTTGTATTAGTGACCTTAATAGAAAGCAATACACATAAAGGTAGCCAATGGACCCACAGGGTACCCACTGATAAATAGGAGCAGTTAAAAGGACCCCCCATGTGTCAATATGAGGAAATTTTTTTTTTTTGTAAGGATTTTTTTTTTGCTTTAGTCTGACCATTCTAACTCAATATAGACTGCAGAAAGGTCCTAAATTTAAAAAAAAAAAATTTCAATCAAATTTAAAAAAAAAAAGTTTTAAAAAATTTACAAAAAAAAATTTTAAAAAATTTACAAAAAAAAATTTTTACAAAAAAATTTACAAAACATTTTCAAAAATATATTTTACAGAAAAATATTAAAAAAAATTTTTTTTTAAAAAATTTTCCAAAAAATTTTCGGATAAAATTTTACAAAAAATTTTTAAAAAATTATTTTTACAAAAAATTTTTACACACAATTTTCGAAATATGAAAACATAAATTTCAATATTTCTTTGGAAATGAAAATCATGACTGTAACATAATATATAATTAATATTAAGATTATACATATGTATGTATGTGTGTATATAGAGTAACATATTTTTATACCCTTCACCACAGGTGGAAAGGGTATATATAAGTTTGTCATTCCGTGTGTAATTTCTACAATATTCATTTCCGACCCCATAAAGTATATATATTCTGGATCCTTATACATAGAGAAGTTGATTAAGCGATGTCCGTCTGTCCGTCTGTCCGTGTTAGTGTGGTAATGTCATTTGCCAAGGCACCAGAAGAGATACAAAAAATTTAAGCACACCAATCTGTCAGGCATAGTTTCGAAAATTTTGGTATTGCAATTCAGCAACATCGGATCATTCCTTTGGAGGCTACGGGCCAAAAACCACGCCCACCTATATTTTTTCACGTTTTTTCAGGTTGTTTTTTAAATTTTTTTCAGCTTTAATGATTCCGTTTTGCCTTTTTTCTCAAATAAATATTAGACTTCGACAGGTAGATCGCAAAGAGTGCATAAAGATCTCGGGGGATCAATAACCCCCTGCGATGGGCGATTTTTGTTTGTTTTTAGATTGGTAGGGTTTTTCTGCTTTGATTTGTATTAGTGACCTTAATAGAAAGCAATACACATAGAGGTAGCCAATGGACCCACAGAGTACCCACTGGTAAATAGGAGCAGTTAAAAGGACCCCCCATGTGTCAATATGAGGAAATTTTTTTTTTGTGTAAGGATTTTTTTTTTGCTTTAGTCTGATCATTCTAACTCAATATAGACTGCAGAAAGGTCCTAAATTTAACAAAAAAAAATTTCAATAAAATTTAAAAAAAAAATTTTTTAATTCCCAAAAAAAAATTTACAAAACATTTTCAAAAATATATTTTACAAAAAAATATTAAAATTTTTTTTTTTTAAAAATTTTCCAAAAAATTTTCGAATAAAATTTTACAAAAAATTTTTAAAAAATTATTTTTACAAAAAATTTTTGCACACAATTTTCGAAATATTAAAACAAAAATTTCAATATTTCTTTGAAAATGAAAATCATGACTGTAACATAACATATAATTAATATTAAGATTATACATATGTATGTATGTGTGTATATAGAGTAACATATTTTTTTTTAAATGCGTTTGATTTTTAAATAGATGATATCTCTGTTTTAAAACCTAGGTGCATTAAACACATAGACATCATCTGGATACCGACTACAAACTGTCAAAAATAAAATACACACGTTTATAGGTAAACGATTATTTTGAAGCCAGCAGAGCTACATGGCTACACGACCACTGATGTGGCTGTCGTCAACTTAGGCTAATTTCTATTTTATTCAACAAAAGAAAATGTCACAAAATTGTAAATTACAAATTCATATACAAACAAAAAGTTTTTGAAAAAGTTATTTAATTTTATAAAAGCAAAATAAGTATTTCTACATCAATGTCAGAGTTTACGATGTAGCGTCGGCTTCAATATCATTAGGTAGCTGACAACACGGCGACAATTGTAGCAAACGGAATTTGTTTTCATTTGTCTTCTATTTCTTTAACTCATGAATAATGATTTTTTCTTATACGACTTTACTTAAGTAAAGAGTCAACAATATGGATAACGCTGTACATGTCTGTATAAATAAAATCACCATGGTGAAGGGTATAGAAGATTCGGCACGGTCGAATATAGCACTTTTACTTGTTTTATTCCAATATTTGAAATTAAAAATTCTTTTCCTTAAAAATTGTTGTTATTAGGTTTGTTAATAATATAAAATTTGCATATCTCTCTTATAATTTCATTCCATTGTTTAAAATAGGAAAATGGCAGTAATTTACTCTTAAACGTCACGCGAAATATGCTCTTTATTTACAAATATTATCTTAAATTTCTTGTGTCATTCCATTATTTGTAATGAATTTCTATTTTTTTAATTATATTATTAAATATAAATTTGCATGTTTCTCTTATGATTTCCTTGTATAAAATAGGAAATGAGTAATAATTTTGTTCATATTTTATTTATATTAAATGTTTTTAATGATTTTCTCTTTCTTTGAGATTCTTTTATTTAAGATCGCTAATAATACAGCATGAATCTCTTAGTTTCCATTTCAACAACAAAAAAAATGTGAAGAATGCATTAATTTACACTTAAATATCACAAGAAATTTTAAATATCACGCGATAAACTAATATATAATAATATAAAAACAGACAGCAGAATAGAAAAATATTTGACTGTACGTTTTGTTTATTAAGAGAAATTGATTCATTTAAAGAGTAATTGATTTTTTATTTCGATTTTACAAATTTTAAATTTAGAAATTTTTTAGCTTAAGTTTTCTTTATTAACGATCTTGTTTTTATAATTCTCTTTATTAGCTCTCTTGTATATAAGTGTTTCATTTTTTTTAAATAGTAAAATATTAACATTTTAAAATTCTTACATGATACCAATGTAGAGAAATAAAGCTTTTGTGTTTTTATTGTTTTTCCTTTTATTTATTATGTCTTTTATTTTTTTTTTTTTTTTTAATATTCTTTATTTGTACATATTTACATTATTTGTATACATCATATTTTTTTATTTGCACATATTTACATTAGAAATTATCATTTTATAAATTTTTATTAAGTTATTTACATTTATAAATTTAAAAAAAAAATTATTAGAAAAAATTATTATCAATAAATGTTAGTAATTTTTATAAAATATATGGATTTATTTATATAAATATTTAAGTAATATTTAGATAATTTTAGAAATTTAATACATACATATGTATATGTAAGTTAAGATAAGTATAATCAAAAATTTTATAATATATGTAAATTATGTAGAATATTTGTAATAATTATAGGTAGTAAAATGATAATAAAATTTCAGAAGAGACACATGATGCATATACATAATTGTGGTTGATCTCGTAGAATTTTTTCAGGAATCAGGAAAAAGATTAATGACGTCATCAGGGTTTGGTAAATTCTCTCTTTGATTTTGAAGGTGAAGGTTATTTTAAGGTTGATTTTGCAAGAAAAAAAATTTAAACCAGTTTTATTGTCCATGCATATTTTTGAAACCGTTAAATTTCTTATTGTCTTTTATTAAATATATTTTTTGTATAAACCACAGATCATGTGATTTGGTTTTTGTTCTTTTAGGTTATTTTAGGTTTTCCTGTTATTTTTAGGCTTTAATTTGTTAAAAAAACGATTTTTTTTTGTTTTTTTTAGCAATTATTATAGAGCAATTTTTGCACATTTTTTTTGAAAACAATGCTTTTTGTTTGAATTTTCTAAAATTTATTGAGGCACTGAACTTTATGTTTTAAAAATAATTCTTCTAATAGTCACTTTGTTTTTTTTTAACATCTATTTTTAAGGTTTTTTATTTTCAGGCACTTTATTTTAAAATAACTTTTTTTATATCTATAAAAACTTCAATAAACATGTGGTATATTTTCTCCAAAGAGATGTCGCGGTCGCCATGTAGATCTATCTCATCTTAATTTTTAAGTAAAACAACCGGCTTCTTCTATGGTCAAATCATAACTACTCTTTTTATTTATTAATTATTTCTTATGAGCCTTTACATATTATTATGGTGTCTTTTAATTGACATTTACATGGTTGCTAATTATTGTAACATTCAAGATTGGCACTACAGTATGATCTGTAGAGCGTTCACAAAATTTGGGGGTAAGGAAACTACCCCTCGAAATTCCGACGGATTAGTGATTTTTTTTATTAAAAATATATCGTTTTTAAGAAAAACCCTTATTTTTTACACTCTTATTGAAAAATTATTGAAGAATTTCTTCATCATTTAAAATGGCTGAAAATGGGTGATCTTTCATTAAAACGTTTATCTATACAAAGTAATTATTCTCCAAAAACGACGAAAAAACACCCACAATTTTTGGGTTACTTTTTATATGAAATATAACCCAATTTTGTATGAAGATTTCTTGAGCTCAGGGCCGCGCCGAGGTTAGTAGGCGCCCGGGGCGAGATTGTGATCTGGCCCCTACACAATTAATTGGTGTAAATAAATTTATATTTCTCATATAATTTATTTTTTATTTTATACTTTTATTTACAAAACATATTATGTAGTAAAAATAAAAAAATATAAGAGATAGAATTTTTTTTAATTTTATTCCGATTTAGGGCGTCAAAGAATGTAAATAAAAAACTTTCAATGATATCTGGAATGTAAACATTAAAGTTTTATTTGTTTCCAATTTGCTATACAACGAAGCTGATGTTGATTACAAAAATATATTTTTTATGTAATTTTTGGATAATAGTTATCAGCCTTTAATGGCAAGGGCCCTTTAAAAATTAACTCATTCTTTTCGTTTTTTTTAATTCTGGCCAAGAAGATGGATCCGTATTTATCAAGCCAACAGTTTTAGGAGAAGAAATTAATATCGTTTTGTCAGCTTCATTCTCATTAATATCTTCGTCATTAGAATCTGAATCTGATATTACTAGTATTTCAACTTCATTAAGTATACTCACGTTCACTGATGACAGCCGAAAAACTATAAGGAGCAAAATAGGAAGTGAGCTTTGGGAACTTCTTAAGAAGCACTTCAGTCGTTGCCTCCTCTTCTCTTACTAATTGAGACTTTATGCTCCAGACAGTTTTTTAAACATGATGGTAAAAAATTATTCAGTTGGTAATAATCCTACTGAATGTTTATGGTATGGTAATTGATAATTTCAAATATAATATTTTCGTGTTTTAATTCTTTATTCCTTTTTTCGCACGCAAAGTAAAAATATAGTTGAGGTAACCACAAACTAAGAGCAAGATATTATGGTTAAATTATATGGTTGTAGTTAAACCATATTATTGTTGAATATTATAATATTATGGTTAAATTAAATATTATAGTATGGGTAAAAAAAATGAAATGTCATTTAGAAATTGTTTATTTTTTTTTTTTAGTTTATTTTGAAACATACATTTTAATTTACATTTTATTATACATACGAGTACATAAATAACTATAATTTTGAAATAAAACTTGAACGGTGCTTCATTTTCCTATACCAGCAGCGAAAGCTGCGACCTTTACGACCCAACCCAGAACTAAAATTTCACCGTTTTTTTCAATGTAAATAGGACAAGCCAGAGTCAAGGGGTACAAAACCCTCAATATTTTTCCGTTTTTAAGCAATTAGACTCGCATATACTTACGAATAGCAGAATTTTGTTGTTTATTGCAATGATTTCAATTTTGCTAATTTTTGTATTAATGAAATCATCACGTCGCACAGTGAGACAGCCCTATAGTAACGGCAGGGAGTAACAATTCCCTGAAATTTCAGCCTCATAACTTACTTACTTTTTGGTCTAGAACAAGTCAAAGTTGAGAACAAGTCAACGCGCTTGAAATATGTTAGTTTAATATGTAATATTCAAAAGCTTATTAATAAAAAAATGCATAATAAATATAACTTTAAAGTATTTTTTTAATTAGTTTAGTTGTTGTAGAATGAGTAGATGAAAAAATAAATTTAAAAAAAAATTTCTTAACAACAGAATTGTGGTGTAAAAATTGAACATTTTGCATTTTCAATGAACTAGGAAATATAGAGCAGCCCCTCGCCCCAGGTGCAGACTTATATCAAATGAAAGATTGAAGTCTAAGCTTTCATTTGAAGTAAAGGAAATATAGCAAAAATTTGCAAAAGTACTTTAAACATACAAAAAATACGCAACGCGCACATTCAGTCGCTATACGTATGTTAGCATGCAATAGCATGTTTACAACATTTTACTTTTATTTTTTTTAATTGTTTAGAACTATTCACTTATTGTTTATTATTATTTTATTTACATTATTCATTTGATTGATAATTTTTTTGAAGGTCATTGACTTTGGGTTAGATAGTTGCATAACTTTCAATTTAAATTGATAGTGCAAGCTGTTGTTCTTATCTTAGTTGTGTTATGTTCATTTTCTAATGTGGTTAGTTTAATTGTTATATATTGAATTTAGTTGCATTATTTATTGATGATGGTAATGTCTCTAGAAGATTTTTTGAAAATCCAGAAATAACCGCTGACATAACTGGTGTAAATGTAGACTTAATTCACCGCTTTAAAATTATATTAAATACTATAAATACTAGTAAAAATATAGATGTTGGTAAATTCCATACGTATTGCATGGACACTGCAAAATTGTATGTAGAGCTTTATGGCTGGTATCATAAGTTCAATAAAGTTCTCATTCACGGCAGCAAAATGGTATCTGAGGCTATATTGCCAATAGGTTTGTTTGCAATTTTTATTTTTGAAAGAATTTTTTTAAATTTTATTTAATATTATTTTTTTTTTGCTACAGGAATATTATCCAAAGAAGCGCAAGACGTAATGAATAAGGAGTATAGAAACTGTAGGCTATTCCATTCTCGTAAAAATTCACGTATTTTTACGAATGAAGATGTAATTTACTATTTGCAAATATCATCAGATCCTTATATTAAGTCATTTAGAATGCATTTCAATGGGAGGTGGGCGTAATAGTGGGCGTGTTATTATAATTTTTCCATGAAACATTTTAAATGATATAAATTACAGTAATATCAAATTTGAAGGTTGTACCTGAAATATTTTAGAAAATATGGCACTTTTTATGTTGTGGTTGTATGGGTGGTGTGGGTAAAAGTGGGCCAAAGTACAAAATTTTTTTCCGATAATGTTTGTAACAATATAACATTCAAGTATACCAGAATTGAAATTTATACCTAAAGTATTACGGACAATACGGCATTTTACAAATTTCGATTGTATGGGAGGTGGGCGTAAAAGTGGGCGAATTTTTTTATTTTTTTTTTTTAACTGGAATTGTCTCAAAAATAACCTGTCCAAAAGCTCTACAATGACTCCTTGTATTTAATGCCGACGTTGTCTCACTGTGCGTCGTTTTCATTGATATATAAATTAGCATCATTTTATACTTACTTTATATTGTAAAGATTAATTAAATATTTACATATGTATATATGTATGTATCTATACAATTTTCCAAAAATAAATTTTTACATTTTTTACATGTTTTTACTATTTTTATTTTTTAAAAAAACATTTTGTATTCTGTTGTAAAACCCGATGATTAAAAGCAAACAACTTTTGATTACATTTAAATATATTATTTTTAAATATTTATAAAACTTTGGTTGTGGTTTGAAGTTTATCAAAATTTGTAGAATAAAAGCCAACCATATTGAATTTTTTGGATGTAGTATTTAATGTAGCATTTAATGATAAAATCATAAACAAAACTTGTTTATCGTGACCAAAGTAATGTTACAAACAACTAAAATTTGTTCAATGCAACCATACATTGTTACAGAGAACATTATGTGATTCCTGTGACCATACCATACCAATGTTTTTTCTTTGAGTGTGGACAATGAAAGAACCAATGCTAACTTTTCTATAGCTAGCCGTTTTTAATTCGAACACTCGCCGGCGTCATTGGACGGTTCATCGTACATTTGAAAAACAGTCAACCTGCCCTAGGGGCGGCACTGCTTGGGCTATTTTTCATTTATGTTTTTGGGCGATTTTTCATTGGTTCATTTTGCATACAGCCCTATTCTGTGTTATGTTCATTAGAAATTTGTTAAAAACTTCAGTTTTTGACTTCACTAATCTTTTAAAATTTCTTTTGCTCATTTTTTAATTAAGTATTCATCTTTTTTTAAATTCACTTTTATTGTTGATTCCTTAAATTTCAAATGTTACTAAAAATAAACAGCAAAGAAAGTGTTATTAAAAGTTTTTCTAGTTTTAATAACGGTTTCTTTCTAAAAACATAATTACCCTCAGTGACAGACATCAAATGCGTCGTAGAAAAAGCACCTACCACTTCGCTATCTAATTGTGGCAATGGATTCTGCTTATAAAAATTGTTTGTCAGGGCTGTTACAGAATCCAATTTCATCGGAATTTGACTTAAAACCGAAAACAATACTTTGGTGTCATTAAATCCAATGTTATCGGTTTTATGTTCGAACTAGAATTGTTGTTGGTTTTAAGTTGTACCGGGTTGAAAAAAAGAAAAAAACGAAGTGGAAATCAGGAAATATTTGATAGTTGTAGGGTAATAGTGGAAACAAAGAAAAATAACTAACGTACGCAAAGAAAAACGTATCTGGGGAACCGAGGAAACTGCGTCGCAGTGTGTGTAAGGTTCGAAAAGGCGAACTGACTAAGATTGAAAACGAGCTAAGGCCCGGCAAAAGAAAATTTTCCATCTGGTCAGGCGCATGATCAAATTTAGAGAAAATCATGAACGGTAACCCCGAAAAGCTACAGAAGTTCCATACCACCAACCGCAACTGATCCACCACATTTCGTCACCCTGCTTCTTTATTCCACAGCCAATAATCAGTTTGGTTATTTATAACACCAGCAGCCAAGCAAGCCAAAAACGCAATTTTGTTCTTCGCAAAGACCAGAAAAAAACAGCGTTGGCACAATCACTAAGCCGAAAACACCATTTTGTGAAAAGACTGAGTTCAGTTGCGATAATTGCAAAATTCGTGAAAAGTTTTAAACACATAACGCCAGCAGCCAAAAAACACGCCGAAGTCGCTATTTTGTTTTTGTAAAATAAAAAAAAAAAAAAAAAACAGTGTTGGCACAAGCACCACCACGAAAACACCATTTTGTAAAAAAAGCTAACTTCAGGTGCGACAATTACAAATTTGCAAAAAAAAGTAATTAACATAGCACCAGCTTCCTCGAGGTAACACCATTTTGCGAAACGGCTAACCTAACTTCAGTTGACACCAATTATAGCCCAAGACACCACTTTCATCATCACCAACGCTCGAAACAACCATAGGCATCAACAGCGTAAACAGTGTCATCATCATCACCATCTACAAATCACCAACATCATTAAAACGAACATCATAATCACCAACATCATAAAAACCAACAGCGATTCTGATAATCATCACCACCATCATTAAAACCAACAATAACGACAATCATCAGCATTAGAACCATAGTCATCATCACCACTGCCGTCTTCAGCAACAGCTTTTATGGTAACCAGTTCACCTCAGTACAGTCAGTATAATCAAGCCCACAGATAAGTAAAGTAGCACTGAGCTTTAGGTAGGCGTAGGTATTAAGCTAACCTCGCGGAAAATTTTCATGTATTTGAATTATTTTAGTCTAGCGATTCGTCGACGGTTTTTAAAAGCATAATTTTTTTTTTGTTCAGAACTATTTAAATTTTTCAAAAATTTCGAAGTCATATTATTGGATTTAAAAGTCAAAATTTGTCCGACATAAATAAATATATATACTCTCTAAAGTTTCCAAATTTTTTTATAATAGTTAATATTCAAAATTTATCCGGCTCAAAACTAATTGCTCTCCCAAATTGGTTTTCATTTCTCAGATTCAAGGTAGCAAAGTGAAAACGCGTTTGGCATCAAAGTTTCTGGATAATTCAAAACCTGATAGCCTTGTTGGAAGTCAACATTTAATTTTTAATAGACCGTAAAAATTTTGATTCGATTCGTTCCTCCGCAGATGGAAAATAATTTTTACAACACCAAGTGTTTTTCTTTCTAGATGCAAAATAATATTTTTTTTAATTTGAGATAGTCTTAAGATAACTAAGTGTCTGAAAATTTCTGAATAAATTCCTACAATAATAGCTTAACTTTCAAATTCGAATTACCAAGTTTTAGAAGGTTAAACACAATTTTCAAAAATTTCAATTCCATTCAATTCATAGTTAATGTTCAGTACATCCAGACATCTAGTGCCATTCGGAATTACCTACTCAATTCGACAAGCCTTTGCCCTTTAGGTGAAAAAATTTTTTAAAATCGGCAGTTGTTATTTAAAAATCGAAATTGCTTATTATTACATTTTTAGCGAATAAAAGGATCAAATTGCATATTAACTATCTGACATTAAAATTACCAATTCCTCGTATATTAACAGGAATTTGGCCAAATGTATTAAACTGAAAATTAGTAATCACTTACCTCAAGCTGAAATTGCCAATTTGACTAAATTAACAAAAATTTCACAGTTTACTTACCTAAAACCTAGATTCAAAATTTAACCTACCATAAACAGAGACCTAAAGTAAAAAAAGTTACTCCTGTTAGGAAAAACCAAATTCGCCCTTACCTAAAATTAAAGAAAAATTACTTACCTTATTAAAATTAATCCTTATATCTTACCTAACTAGAATTGAATGAAATTACTTACTTTATTAAAATTAAATCTAATTACCTACCTGATTAAATTTAATTACATTAATTAACACCTAGTGGAAACACAAATACAGTACTGCTCAAAATTAAAAATCAAATAAACAAAAATACAGTACTAAACCAAATAATAAGATAAATAAACCAAAATACAGTATCGAATAGAACATAGAATAAATAAACCAAAATACAGTGATTAACAAAACCATAGTACAAATAATCTACAGTTCAGTGTTGAACAAAACTAGTAGAAACAAAAATAAACCTCAACAAAATAAGAAAAGAAAATTAAATTAAATAGTAATGTTTTTTTCATAATTTATTTATTGTATCTTCAATATTTTTGAACTAACAATAATTACTCGTATCTTAAGTCTAAAATAAAATATTCTTTTTAAGTCCAGCCAGTGCTAGACAAAAATAATGTTTGTTTTACGGATTTTGCAATCATTTACGGGTCATCCCTCTAATGTACGACCAAGAAAAGCAGTATCTCTTCTTTTTAGTCGAATGTAACCAGGTTCATTCAGCATGTTACGTGCCAAAGGATTTGGATGAGATTCAAGACTCTTTAGATATGTGACTGCATGTTTCGCTATTTCTGCTTTAACTGATGGCATGTTTAGGTCTTTGTGGATGTTCGAATTTTTTATATACCAGGTAGCAGATGTAATAATACGTAAAATCTTATTTTGGCGCCTTTGAATTTTTTCTACATTGCTAGCTGAGGCAGTGCCTCATAACTGAATCCCATAACACCAAATTGGTTTGTGGATCGACTTGTACAGTAGAAGTTTACAATCTAAGCTCAGGGTGGAGTTTCTGCCAATAAGCCAATTTAGTTGTACTGCTTTTAATTTCATTTGTGTTAACTTGAAGTCAATGTGGCTTTTCCAAGTAAGGCGACGGTCAAGATGTATACCCAGGTATTTAACGTCTGAAAGCTGTGGTATCATTTGTTTATTTATGCGAATAGGAGGGCATGAGTTCCTACGCAGTGTGCAAGTTATGTGAGTAAATTTTTTGTTCATTTACTTTTATTCTCCATTTTTCTAACCATTTTTCCAAATTGAGTATGTGATCTTGTAAAAGTTTTGATGCTTCTTGGGCACTTTCATGAATACTTAAAAAAGCTGTGTCATCTGCAAAAGTTGATGTGTGGACTAGGGTGCTAATTGGCATATCTGATGTGTACAGTAAATATAAAATTGGTCCCAAAATACTACCTTGGGGTACTCCGGCTTCAATGAGCTGTGGCGAGCTTAAAAAGTCATATTCTTTTAGTAAAACCTTGCGATTCGTTAAATAATCTTTTAAGAGCTTATACAAGTTTTCGGGCAAGTTCAGCTTTAGCTTAAATATTAGGCCTTCGTGCCAAACCTTATCGAATGCTTGAGAAACGTCGATAAAGAGCGCAGAACAGTATTTTTTTTCTCCAAAGGTCGTTTTAATTACATTTACTAATCTGTGTGTTTGTTGGATCGTACTATGTTGTTTTCTGAAGCCGAATTGATGTTCGGAATACATCCTTTCGCGCTAAGAATTGGGATCAGCTTAGTTATTAATATTCTCTCAAATAACTTTGACACGTTTGATAAAAGTCTTATAGGTCTGTATGATTCTACTTTTGTGTGGTCTTTGCCTAGTTTAGGAATCATAGTTATCAAAGAGACCTTCCACTCTGTGGGAAAGTACTCAAGACGTAAGATGGCATTAAAAACAAACAGAATAATTCTGCGACCTATACGGGGCAACTCAACTAACATCTTGTTACTTGTTTTATCAACGCCAGGGGCTTTTTTGGTGTTTAAATCTGCTACTGCCCTTTCAATATCGCTAAATTCAAATCTTAGGGGTACTGCGGTACTAGTCTCTACTGATGGCAACTCAGCTATATCAGTACATACATTTGGGGTGAAAACCTTCTTCAAATGTCCAACAAACAAATTGCATTTTTCGGTATCATTACTTACCCAGTCTTCACAAGAAGTTCGCAAGGGAGGCTTACGTACGACCGGTCTTTTAAGGTTCCTACATGCACGCCATAATGAATAATCTGATTGTGCAGTTGCGTCGAGGTCTTCCAAGTAATTTTTTAGAGATGCTACTCTTCGAGATTCTAGCAGCTGTCTTAGCCGTTTCGTGCAATCTTTAAGTCTAGATTTGAGTTGAGGAGATATGTGTGCTTGCCACTCTCTTCTAATTTTTCTTTTTTCAGCCAAGAGCCGCTCGACATCTACAAAATAAATTTGATTGTATCTAGCTGGTTGTCTGGTTTCTGTCGCATGGTGGGCAGCTGATTTAAGGTTTTGATCAAAATAAATTAGACTCTGATCCACATCTTCTGGTGTTCTTAGCGGTATGTTTTCCGAACAATGAGTACTGAGATACTTTCTATATTTCAACCAATTAATGCTTGTGCAAGTTGTTGGCGACACGATATTTTGCTGATTCCATATATAGACAATAGTGGGTGAATGATCTGAGGATAATTCGAGTGACGCTGCAACCTTAATCATTTCTCTCACATTCAGACGCATTTTTGAAATAGTGTCAAATAAAACACGACCTTTTGGAGTTATTAGGCGTGATCCCCAAAACGTATGTTTAGCGTTGTAGTTGCCTGATGCGATGAAACAGGGACCTAGTGATTTGTAAAAGTCGATATATTGACTCTCTGATATTTGAAATCTAGGAGGTGAATAAATCGAAGAAATAACAAAGTTTTGATGATATTCTTCAATACAGATGTTTGTTGCTTGAAGGTAGACCTCACACAAATCACACAGTAAATGATGTTTAATTCGAGCCCTTATTAGTATTGCTGAACCACCACATGCTCTGCCACGGGGGTCTTTAGTGTCATATAATATATAGCCATTAATTTTAAAAAAGCTGTTTGTTGTTAAATGAGTCTCTGAAACCATCATGACATCAATTTGTTGGTTCTTCAAGAAGTACTCGAGTTCATTTTTGTGTTGGCGTAAGCCGTTTGCGTTCTAGAAACATATTTTTAAACAGTTCATGGTTTGTTAAGTACCGCCTGCAACTTCATAGATTGCATGCAAACCATTTCTTGCATCATGCTGCTCATAGAGCTCATAAAACTGTTTAACGAATGCACTAATGTCTCGATACTTGCTTCGAGACGATTGTAGTTACCAGATGGTGTTTGTTCTTTAGCTTCTGGATGCATATTTGGGGTAGAATTGGTTGTAGGTGACGCTTTGTGTACTAAAACATGATTGGATTTTAACATATCCGCGTATGAATCATGTTTGGTTGTGGGTTGAGCTAACTGAGGGTATGAGCATTTGCTTGGTATTGTGGTTGCCTAGCAGGAGTATTTAATTTCTGAGTTGACTTCCTTATCACAGAAAAACCTGGACAGCCTCTGTAGTTAGCAGTGTGATTTCCACCGCAATTGCTACATTTTTTAACCTTCGAGTCATCCTTTGGTTTGTCGCATTGGGCGAAATAATGAAGCTCTCCACACACAACGCAAACCGGAGGCAACTTGCAGTAAGCCCTTGTATGGCCGTATTCTTGGCAATTTAAACACTGAACGGGTCCTGACCGCTTATGTGGTTTTTCTACACTTATCCTGCGGTGTAACAGATATTTTAGATTATAAATGGGGTGCGTTTCGTTCTTCTTTAATCTAATATCCCCAGGTTCCAGTTCAACGCGAAATAGAGGTTGAGGAACACGCTCACGATTTCTGAGATTGTCAACGCTTTTAACCTTAAATCCTGCTTTTTGGGTGCCAGCTTTTATTTCCACTGGATTAACATATGAGTCTACACCTTTGATGACTACCTGTAGGCCTTTGCTACTCTTTAGCTGATAGGTATAAAAGTTCTTATTGCAGCTTTCAAACTCTTTTACTGCTTTACGATAACTACTTTTGTCTATAAAATGAATTTTAGTTTCATCAATGTTACCACGCTTGATTGGAATTACATAGAATGAATTTTCCCCGATTACTGAAATTAACTTATTTATTAATTCATTCAAATTTTTTTCCCTTAAAAAAATTGGTGGTGGTTTAAACGACTTGGGTGCCGTTTTTTGTTCACTTGTTTCGCTATCTAAAATAGCAAAACGAAATAGTAATGTAACAAAAATAAAAGATTAAGTCACTTGGAGAGAAACATGGTGAAGAAGGATACATGGGAAAGAGTTAATACAAATCAAAATCCACTAAAATTCACTCCAGATGAGTCGATCTTGTAATTAGATAAGCCATACAGATCTTTATACAAAATAGTAAATTTAAAGAACTAACATAAGACATTTTTAAATTTAAATATGTGATTTACTTTTACAGAGTCAATAACATTGTTCGACTGCTTTAAATCTGAAATTTATTTTATTTATTTATTTATTTGAAATTCATATAACTAACCGAGCCCAGAAAGGCCATATTTGGTTAGTAGACTAACAATGCACAGAATGGATAACAATTAAGAGATAATTTATATGCTATAAAAAATGCTGATATTATTCGTAAATATATTATAAGAAAAATAAAAATTATAGATATTAAAATATTTTAACAAAATGTAAGTGAAATTAAGTCAAATTATCGTTTAGTTACATATTAATTTTAAACGTTATTAAGACGAGCATATTCTAAAAGCTTTTTCCTAAAAACATAAAAGGAATAAACAAATGATCTGAAATCACGAGGCAACACATTCCAAACTCTCGCCACTCTTACTTGAAACGACAACTCAAAAAGAGAGACTCTAATATGAGGATACAATATCTGTGGATTCCTTACGGAACTAGAAAACAAAAAGCGATCGCGCAAGTAACCTGGACTATTTCTTTTGATAACTTTATAGAAAAGCAACAACAATCGTATATGCATAAAACTATTTAAACTACATCCCAAAAAATCAACAACATAAGAGGTAATAGGTGTACGAACCTTAATACGATAAACAAATCGAACTATTTTGTTAAAAATAAGTCTGAATTTATTCATTATATACGCAGACGATCCCGTAAATACCTCAGAACAGTATAAAATATTCGACATAAGCAAGGCATGTGCAATACGCTTCCTAACAAAAAGAGGTAAATAAAGGTTTAGCGAATACAACCGCCTCAAAGTAAAATTAATTTTAGAGCTAAGATAATTAATGTGATTACCAAAATTAAGCTTATGATCAATTATGACACCAAGACATTTGATATGTTCAACGAAAACAACAGCAACACCTTGAATTTGAATTGATATCATAGGTAGAGACCTAGGTAAACCAAAGATCATCGCCTTAGACTTTGAAGGGTTAATGCAAAGATTAGAATCAGACATCCAACTGACGATGCGTGACAACACAAAGTTTACAACTTGTTCCAAAACATCAATAAATTGAGGTTCACCTGAAAAAAATAACTGAATATCGTCAGCAAAAATGAATGCATCACAAGAAAAACCATGAAATACAGAAAAAATGTCATTCATATACAAAATAAACAATAAAGGCCCAAGGACAGAACCTTGTGGTACCCCACTAGTAACCATCATCCAATCAGATAAAACATTATTCACTCTAACACACTGGCTCCTTCCAGTTAAATAAGAGTAAATTAAAATGCATGCCATACGCGAAAACCCAAAATAATTGCAAAGCTTTGTAATCAAAATAAACGGACTTACACAATCAAAAGCTTTGGACAAATCCAATGATAACAAAACTCCTACATCACCACTATTGACAGTCCGTCTAATGCAATCCGTAAGACCCAATAAGTGGGAAGATGTATTATACCCTTTGCGAAAACCACATTGATGTGAATGGATTAACTGGTTATTGTCCAAATATTCCATCATTTGCTTCTTAACAACATGCTCAACAATCTTTGACAAAATAGGAAGAATTGATATAGGTCTCAAATCATTCATACAGGACACAGATCTTGTTTTACCCAACGGTACTACTATAGCTTTCTTCCATTCATTCGGAAACACAGAAAAAGTTAAAATATTGTTAACAAGATAAAGTAATTGATTATGAATTAACGGAAAGATAAGCTTAACAAACTTTAGAGGCAATGCATCATGACCACATGCATTTGATTTCACACTACACAAAGCCGTACATAATTCATTATAGTCAATATTTCGAAATGAAAAACCAAAATCATTAAAATTTAGGTTACCATTAAAAGGGTTAGCCACATCATTAGTTCGGTGCAACAAGAAGTGGTTGTTAAGTTTATCCGGATTAAACTTCTCTACATTCTGTTCAAATTCAATACAACCATTTGATCTGATCACATTCCACATATCCTTAGTATTCAAATTCTTAAACTTGGCTGAAAAATACTTTATCTTAACATTACGAATAACTCTCTTACATCTATTTCTAATTTTACAATAAATGCTTCGATTGCGAACAGATGGAGTTGTAATAAATGCTTTGTAAGCCAAATCTCTAAGAGAAAGATAAAATTTTATTTCAGGCGCATTAAACCAGTCATCACCAACTGCACGAGCTACAAATCTCTTAACTGGGACAAGCGAATGTAAAGCATTTATACAAGCCATTAAAGAAGCCAATTGGACATTAACATCAGAATTATTGTAAAACTCAGTAAAGTCATATTGATTGACTTCGCACTCCAATATACCGACGTCCACATTTTTATAATCCTTGAATTCAACATATTGATCTATCCTATTTAAGGCCATCATGACTTTAATAAAAACGAAGGAATGATCAGATATAGACGGACACTGCATTTGATTGGACATCACAACTGATATGGACGGACTGACAAAAAAATAATCAAGAAGCGAGGTAGAAGAGTTTCCAACATCAAAATGAGTTGGCAAGTTATTATGCACATAACAAAGACCCATTCGCTGACACGCTGAGTTAACTAAAAAGGAAGTATTTAAATCAAACAGATTAGAGTTAAAGTCCCCCATGATAATGATGTTTGAATATTTAACTAAAAGTTGACTTAAACGTTCTTCCATAATATCGAAATTTACAGGGTCCCTGTTCGGAAAGTATACCACCCCAATCAAAAGTTTAGATCCAAAAGTGTTAGTCTCAACAAATATAGATTCAAACTTACCAAAGTCCTCCGATGCATATACTACTCTAACTTTAATCTTACTCGAAACGAACAGTCCCACACCACCCCCTCTACGATCAGGCCTATCATTCCTATAAAAAGTATAACCAGGAATGGACACCACATTAGATGAAATATCACACTTTAACCAAGTTTCACTAATGCCAACAAAATCCAACAAACAATCTCTTAGAATATGCCTTAGCTCGTCTAGTTTAGATGAAGTGCCAGTTGCAAAACTGCGAACGTTAAAGTGACCAATTCTTACATCATTTGTTGAGTTACCCAAAGTTGTGCGTAAAAAGGAATTGTCATGCAGAGCTGGGCCTAAGTTAAAATTTACAGTCATTTACCAAACAAATTATATCAGCAAAATTTATTAGAGATCTAATTAGATAAATATAAAAAAATATAAATTTAAGTTTAAAACGCTGTAAGTCTAAAAATAAAAATAAAGTAAAAAAATTTACTACTAAACAGAACCAAAACAACTAGTGCTACTAGGAAGTACAATCAAAGTTTTGTTCATGACGACCAAATATCGTAATGAGAAAGAATTCAATAAAAATATCTAAAAAACCATTGGTAAAAATAAACAAATCCCATGTTATATAAGTTCATTACTTCTGGGGCAGCACTAATTATTTTAATTAGATTAAAAAAATTATGAAATAATAAACTAGATGACATACATAAATCAGAAAAATAAGATTATAAAAATAATCCAATAGTATACAGAAAGGTAGTTCAATGAAAAAAATAAAATATACTCGTACTAAACTCCAGTTTCACCGTCCACAGTATGCAACAAATCAGTACATTGCTTAAGATCACAAACCTTGACAGAATTATCACAAAATGTAATTCTAACCTTAGGTACATCAGTATTGATATGCGAAAAATTTCAGAATCTTCTTATTCCTTTTTAAATCTTTGCATAAGTTCACAAGTCTTCTTGCTTCCAGAGTAAGGTGGTCACTAAGCGTAATACGTTCTTCAATATCAATTACTCTACCATTTGTGTCGGTCAAGACATCCTTCAAATACAGATGTTTATTCCTCGAGTTATATTTAAAATAATTAGACATTATTGCATCCCTAAGGTAAATAGAATTCAGTAAATGTACCTATATTTATATACAATATAGTAATTCAACACGAAGTAAACGAAGATGATTTTAATAAATTGAAAGGAATAGAGAGGTAAGTGTCAAGTGGTGATGTGTTTTAGGGGTAATCTAATAACCTTTCACTACCAGAATACCACGGTTAGGGGAGGGAATAGTGAGGGCCATTCCAACTAAGCCCTGGTGATAATCTAGTCTTCCATCACTGGTACAAACTTATTTGTTCCCGGTCGTCTGCACTGCAACGAACCACCGCCCATGCCCGCGAGCCTAAGTCGTACCAAATTAACAAGCTGCCAGTGTGCGGTGTAGAGGAAAGGGTAGGTTTTAGGAAATCGTCCGTCCGTTTTGAAGCTAAGTCTGTCTGTAAAGTTTACAAGTAACGGTTTGCCAGCTCGAAGAGATTAATAGGATATGTCCCTACAAATTCCAGTGAAGTATTATAAGTGTGTTGATTTTGTTTATAAATCTTACACACATTTAAAATATCTTGCTGAGAAAAAACTAAATATGACAATTAAATGGCGCCCAACGTGGGGCACGAAAACCCATAACTACTAATTCAATTTTTGATCAATTTTAATAACAACTATACTGTCTTCAGTATAGTTTAAGACAGTTTGAGGGAATGCAATTTGAAAGGAAAGTTTAAGTATATAGTAAAGAAATAAAAGAAGTCTTGATTAAAGTTTAGTAAGTCACGGAATGAAGCGTTTAGCAGGTCGTCCGTTTGCGACTAGCTCTAATCAGATGAATGCTATTTCAGCTAATCAGTGTAAGTCTTAGAGACTTAATAAATAGGTACTCTAATTGCGACACGGATTGTTGAAAGAGCGCAGCATGACATGAGTCAGTGAGTCCAGATAATATTTCGAAAATACTTCTGTTGCCACTATTCATTAGATGTGAAATATAAACATTCTGATTAATTAGCATTTGTTCAAAGTTGTCTGAGTTTTGGTTCGTTTAGTAGAAGACAGTTTATCACCCATTCGTTTTATCACCACTTGTCACACCTCATATTTGTTTTATAGATTAAACTTTTTAGCTTAACAAATTTTTGATTTAACATTTTTTGTAACAACATTTGAAATTAAGCAATATTTTTGATCTAACAACATTTATATCAACAGGAGTGTTGAATAAATGTATTATTTTTTTATTTGGTTTATTTTTATTATTTTTTTTAGTTTTTGTTGTTTTATTTTCTTATATTTTTGTTTGTTGGGTTGAACTAACAACACAAGATCCACAGAATTTGTTGGTTAAATTTATTAATTTTTTTTTCTTTTATTTACTTTATGGTTTGGTATAAAACTATACCAAAAACTATTTAGAATATTTTATATTTGTGTTAATTTTTTTCTTTTGTACTAATAACAGAATTTCACCAGTCTGCAAATTGATTTAACGGTTTGATATAGAACTATACCACACCATTAACTCATTTTATTTTTTTTTATTTACATTTTTGTTTCGAGTGGGTAAATTTTTCAGATTTTGGTAAGTTGTATAAACTTTTGATTAGACTTCATTGAGTCATCTTTAGGGCCATCAGGCTCAGTTAAATTTCGTAGACGGGTAATTTCAGGTTTTGGTAGATTTTTTTTATAAGATTTGTTTCGGTAATAAGGGACGTTAGGTCGTAGAATTAATTTCGAAAATGTACGGTACGCGTTCTAAGAGTTTAATGGAAGGTGAAGCGGCGGCAGCTACGCCAACAACTTCGATTACAACAGCGACAACAGATACGACTACGACAACAGCAAGTAGTACAGGAGCGATTCCGAAACAAACCAACACAAATACCGGATTACCAGCAAATCAAATGGAAGATGTTTTAGATTCAAGCGGGGAGAGTATGGCAGGAAATAGTACCATAGTCACACCACTCTTTAGTAGTATAAGCGCCCCAGAGGAGTCATCGACGCATTTCGTCAAGTTAATGAACCATGGAGACCTCCCACAGAGCTATGATGCAGAACGACTTAAGGAACTTCAAGGATAGACTTTTAAGTCTAGTGCCGCGTATTATCCAACAAAGTTTAAACCAACATGTAAGTCAAAGCCAACAGAGCGGAGTTACAGCGCAACCTCGGATTAGTAATGTGTCGTTACCAGACGTTAGTTAGCCTCCACCGTCCATGACGAACGTACCAAGGCCAAATCTGCAAATCCAACCAATGCCAAATTTATTTTACAACCCGTTAAACAACAATTTCAATTTTTAAGACAACTATAGAACAGAAATTTCAGACATCCCAACACGACATCACCAAAATCCACATTCAAGCTCAAGTCCCGGATTTAGAATCGATAAATGGGGTATAACATTTGACGGAACTAGTAAGACCAAAAGCATTGAGGACTTTGTTTTTCGAGTGGAGACCCTACAAGCAGATTACGGATGTGGATGGAATGAAGTTTTGAGATCATTTCATCACTTACTAAGTGGACCGGCAAGGGATTGGTTCTGGGACTATAGGCGATTCAATAACATTACAAGTTGGAGGGACCTTAAATCAGCTTTGATCAGTCAGTTCCACCGTTACGATAGTGATTTCGACATTCAGCGAAAAATTTTAGACCGACGACAACAAGGTATGGAGACGTTTGACGATTTTTACAACTCCGTGATAAAGCTGAGGAACCAACTAAGGAGTCCAATAGGAGAAAAAGACTTAGTCAGTATAATGGGAGGCAACCTGAGATCTCCAATGGCTCAATTGTTATTTTCAGTATCAGTGAGTAGTCTGGCTCAATTCGTAAGGGAATGCAGGAGGGCTGAGAACTTGTTGAAAAATCAGCGACAATTTAGTGGGAGACTACCCCCGAGGAACATCCACGAGATGGAATACGTGCCGGTAGATTCCACAGAATCAGACGACGTAGATGCCATAGCCGAAGCATACCGGAGGCTCGTTCGCAGAATCAACGTCCGAAAAATCAATAAACTTTTGCTTGATACCTACCCGAACGACATTTGAAGAAGATGAACCTGAACAAAAATTTTAAAATGACCAGGAGGTAAAACCGAATAAGGAATGTTTGAAAAATGATCATAGACAGACCAACGCTACGGAAACAATAATGAATCGACAATTTAAACCATTGCACACGCGAGAGCAAGAATACCAAGAGGCGAGAAACAAAATTTTTAGAACTACCGATAGAATTTTCAAGGCACGTGAAAGATACAAAATAAGAAAAGGAATTAGATACGATATCGCCGAAGCCAGTATATACGAGGGCCCAGACACCAGAATTTACACAACTCTCGAAATAAATGGACAGCCAATACAAGGTCTACTCGACAGCGGAGTATGTTGCCTTGGCAAGAATTGCTTGGATTTTGTAGAGAAGGCGAAAATCGTGATATATCCATTTCAGGCGGAAATAAAAACAGTTGACGGGAAACTAAACCCTATAATAGGCCGTAGCAGGGCAAATATAACAATTAATAAAATTTTCGAAGCGATTGATTTCTTTCTAGTCCCTTCACTTAAGCTACCTTTGTTTCTCGGCATAGACTTTATGAAGAAATTGAACTTACTACGATTTGAAATAAACGCATTATCCACACAAGGCATTAACTCGGAACTAAATGGAGAGACCTCGTTCCCGCGAATGCATAGTTTAAATGCTCGACAGCAGCAAAGTTTAGATGATATATTAGAAATATTTCCATGTGTTACGCGTAAGGGCTTAGGAAAGACATCCCTGGAAATTCACCAGATAGATACTGGAGACGCAGTACCTATGAAAGAAAGACACTACCCGGATTCCCCGGCAGTACAGAAGCTAATGTATGGGGACCTGGATAGGATGTTGTCCCTGCGATTCATTGAGCCGAGCGAAAGTCCATGGAACAACAGAGTAACTTTTAACAGAAAGGGGAGGAAGTAAGGATTTGCCTAGACGCGCGAAGGCTCAATGACCTGACCGTTAAGGACGCCCATCCACTTCCCCATATTGAAGGACTTCTTAGCAGACTAGGAGATACGCACTTTATTTCCAGCATAGATCTGAAGGACGCGTTCTGGCAGATACCACTGGCAGAACAGAGCCGACAGAAAACAGCCTTTACCGTGCCTGGAAGACCCTTGTACCATTTTACGGTCATGCCTTTTGGGTTGTGCAACGCGGCCCAAAGGTTATGCCGTTTAATGGACAAGGTGATTCCAGCACGCATAAGGGAAAGGGTGTTCGTCTATTTGGATGATCTGCTGATGGTATCGCCAGAATTTGAAGGGCATATGGATATACTAACGGAAGTAACTCGCCGTTTAGAGAAGGCAAATTTAACGATCAATGTGAGTAAATCAAAGTTTTGTTGCAAAGAACTAAAATACTTAGGATATATCGTCGACGAAGGTAAGCTAAAGCCAGATCCTACAAAGATAGAGGCTATAGTAGATTTAAAGTACCCAAAAACACCAAAGCAGGTCCGGAGCTTCCTAGGCACAACGGGATGGTACCGGAGATTCATCTTAAACTACGCCTCTATAACCGCGCCAATTTCGGAGACACTTAAGAAAAGCAAAAAATTTATTTTTCCTGAGGAAGCTAAAGTAGCGTTTCATAAGTTAAAAGAACGATAGACAGCCAGTCCTGTATTAACACATCCCAATTTTAATAGGACCTTTTTCATCCAGTGTTATGCCTCAAACGTAGGGATAGGTGCAGTGCTGTTCCAGCAAGATGACGAAGGAGGAGAACATCCCATTGCATACTTTTCAAAAAAATTATCTGCAGCTCAGAAAAATTATTCAGTCACGGAGAGGGAGTGCCTAGCGGTGGTGCTAGCAGTGAAAAGATTTCGTCCGTATGTGGAGCTAATGGAGTTCGTAGTTATTACTGACCATTCTAGCCTTAAATGGTTAATGTCCCAGCGCGACTTGAGTGGCAGATTAGCGAGATGGAGCCTCCAGTTACAGACCTACTCTTTCACCATTACAACACCGAAAAGGGACCCAAAACATTGTGCCGGATACCTTGTCCAGTTATGACATGGATGGCATAGAAGTGGTCCGGGAAAAACTAGTGAACCTGGAATCTCCAGAATTTCAGTCGCAGGACTATCAGAAATTGAAGGACACTATAGAAACCAATCAGGATAGGCTACCGGCTATCAAAGTTGTTGACGGACTCGTATACAAGAGAACGCAGTTATATGATGGAGACCTGGCAAGAGAGGAGCACGCATGGAAACTATGGATACTAACCGGTTTAACGAGGGGAATAATTATACAGGCACATAACCCACCAGCAGCCGCACACGGGGGCGTCGGGAAAACGATAAGAAGGGTTCGAGAGTGGTTTTACTGGCCGCATATAAACGTGCAGATAAGGGAGTTTCTCAGTAGATGCGATACGTGCAAGGAATCGAAACCTTCAAACAGGGTATTAAAGCCACCGATGGGTCAAGAACCAAATGCGAGCCAACCGTTCCAGAGGATCTATATCGACTTTTTAGGGCCCTACGTAAGATCAAAAAAGGGAAACTGCTTGATTTTTATAGTTTTAGACTACTTCTCTAAATTCGTTCTTCTTAAAGCAATGTCTAAGGCAAACACGAAAAACGTAGTCAGCTTTTTGATTCAGGAGGTGTTTTACAAATTCGGTTGTCCGGAAACACTAGTCTCCGACAACGGAAAACAATTCGTTAGCAAGAATTTCACCGAATTAATAGACAGCTTCGGCATCGAGCACATGAAGACCGCAATCTATGCACCGCAGGAAAATGCATCAGAGCGAGTTAATCAGTCCATTTTAGCAGCCATTAGGTCATATTTAGACGGAAGTCAAAGTGACTGGGACATGCACCTGTGTGAGATAGAATGTGCTTTGAGGTCGGAAGTACATTCAGCAACAGGCGTGACGCCGTACTTTCTGTTATTCGGCACAAACCCACGCGTCAGCATACAAACTGGCGAGGAAGCTTGACTTTTTTGAAGATTCAGAAAACAGAATCGAAAACAGAAATGAATTTTTAGAACTCGTTCGAGATTAGGTCCGGAAGAACTTGCATAAAAAATATGAGATCAATGCCAAGAAGTATAATACACGATGCCGAGAGACCAAATTCAAGGTGGGTCAGGAAGTATTTCGGCGAAATTTTCAACCATCGGACTTCATTAAGCAACTTTCAGCCAAGTTGTGCAAACGATTCATCAAATGTAGAATTGCAAAGCTAGTCGGAGAGCACTTATACGAGATAGAAAACATGCAATAAAAAACTATTGGAGTCTTATACGCGAAGGACCTGAAGGCCTAAAAAGGACGAATACGGTTCAGACCATGGGACTTTTATCATATTAGCAAATATGATTTCCTAATATGATAAAAATCTCTAACCTAGGTGAGTGGGTGTGCACCGTGTTGCCCGTGTGGACGTCGTATATTGGTCACCCGTATGTACACGGTATCTGTAGTGAAAAAAAGAAAAAATGCAAGTATGGCAACGCCCTACTACCATCGAAATGCGACACTGGTTCTTGACCTCTGGTTGTAATCGTGAAGCTGCGCAGACGTATCATCTAGACGCAATTAATTCGGCATAATTTTTCAAGGTAAGAGAATGAAATTAGAGTGAAATAAATAAAAGTGCACTGGAAAATAAATGATTTAAAATTAATGCAGAAAATAAAAACGTGGATAAAGAAAAGCCGGGTTGAAAAAAGAAAAAAACGAAGTGGAAATCAGGAAATATTTGATAGTTGTAGGGTAATAGAGGAAACAAAGAAAAATAACTAACGTACGCAAAGAAAAACGTATCTGGGGAACCGAGGAAACTGCGTCGCAGTGTGTGTAAGGTTCGAAAAGGCGAACTGACTAAGATTGAAAACGAGCTAAGGCCCGGCAAAAGAAAATTTTCCATCTGGTCAGGCGCATGATCAAATTTAGAAAAAATCATGAACGGTAACCCCGAAAAGCTGCAGAAGTTCTATACCACCAACCGCAACTGATCCACCACATTTCGTCAGCAGCCAAGCAAATCGAAAACGCCATTTTGTTCTTCTCAAGGACCAGAAAAAAAAAACAGCGTTGGCACAATCACCACGCCGAAAACACCATTTTGTGAAAAGGCTGAGTTCAGTTGCGACAATTGCAAAATTCGTGAAAAGTTCTAAACACATAACGCCAGCAGCCAAAAAGCACACCGAAGTCGCTATTTTGTTTTTGTAAAATAACAAAAAAAAAACAGTTATGACACAAGCACCACCACGAAAACACCATTTTGTAAAAAAAGATAACTTCAGGTGCGACAATTTCAAATTTGCAAAAAAAGTAATTAACATAGCACCAGCTTCCTCGTCTACAAAAACAACAATGGCGCTATTTCTTAATAGAGAGCGGAAATACAACAGCGTTGACACCAAAACCACGAGGTAACACCATATTAAGCTAACCTCGCGGAAAATTTTCATGTATTTGAATTATTTTAGTCTAGCGATTCGTCGACGGTTTTTATAAGCATAATTTTTTTTGTTCAGAACTATTTCAATTTTTTAATAATTTCTAAGTCATATTATTGGATTTAAAAGTCTAAATTTGTCCGACATAAATAAATATATATACTCTCTAAAGTTTCCAATTTTTTTATAATAGTTAATATTCAAAATTTATCCGGCTCAAAACTAATTGAAATTGGTTTTCATTTCTCAGATTCAAGGTAGCAAAGTGAAAACGCGTTTGGCATCAAAGTTTCTGGATAATTCAAAACCTGATAGCCTTGTTGGAAGTCAACGTTTAATTTTTAATAGACCGTAAAAATTTTGATTCGATTCGTTCCTCCGCAGATGGAAAATAATTTTCACAACACCAAGTGTTTTTCTTTCTAGATGCAAAATAATATTTTTTTTTTAAATTTGAGATAGTCTTAACACAACTAAGTGTCTGAAAATTTATGAATAAATTCATACAATAATAGCTTAACTTTCAAAACCTAAACCGATTTTCGAATTACCAAGTTTTAGAAATTTCAATTCCATTTTCTCTGGGTGTATATATCTTTTTCAACCGGTTTATATTATATCCTGGTGTTATTTTGGCTGTTAAGGTCATTAAAATATTCCATTCCATAATCAATTCTCAAAAGGCAAGTTTTTCGAAAGTTAATCTCCAACTCAAGTTCATTTATCAGCCTTGAAAGTAATCTTTCAAATTCAAAATTAACTTTTTCAAAAAAAAAAATTAAATTCAGAGCTCATTTTCAATGCATCAAAACATTTTTAAATTTAAGAGTTACCAATTCAAGTATAACAAATTATCATTCAATTCATAGTTAATGTTCAGTACATCCAGACATCTAGTGCCATTCGGAATTACCTACTCAATTCGACAAGCCTTTGCCCTTTAGATGAAAAAATTTTTTAAAATCGGCAGTTGTTATTTAAAAATCGAAATTGCATTTTTAGCGAATAAAAGGATCAAATTGCATATTAACTATCTGACATTAAAATAACCAATTCCTCTTACCTAAAATTAAAGAAAAATTACTTACCTTATAAAAATTAATCCTAATATCTTACCTAACTAGAATTGAATCAAATTACTTACTTTATTAAAATTAAATCTAATTACCTACCTGATTAAATTGAATTACATTAATTACATTGATTATAAATTGTTTATCAAAAGAAATATAACACCTAGTGGAAACACAAATACAGTACTGCTCAAAATTAAAAATCAAATAAACAAAAATACAGTACTAAACCAAATAATAAGATAAATAAACCAAAATACAGTATCGAATAGAACATAGAATAAATAAACCAAAATACAGTTATGAACAAAACAATAGTACAAATAATCTAAAGTTCAGTGTTGCACAAAACTAGTAGAAACAGAAATAAACCTCAACAAAATAAGAAAAGAAAATTAAATTAAATAGTAATGTAACAAAAATAAAAGATTAAGTCACTTGGAGAGAAACATGGTGAAGAAGGATACATGGGAAAGAGTTAATACAAATCAAAATCCACTAAAATTCACTCCAGATGAGTCGATCTTGTAATTAGATAAGCCATACAGATCTTTATACAAAATATTAAATTTAAAGAACTAACATAAGACATTTTTAAATTTAAATATTTGATTTACTTTTACAGAGTCAATAACATTGTTCGACTGCTTTAAATCTAAAATTCCCACAACAGTAAATGTACCTATATTTATATACAATATAGTAATTCAACACGAAGTAAACGACGATGATTTTAATAAATTGAAAGGAATAGAGAGGTAAGTGTCAAGTGGTGAGGTGTTTTAGGGGTATTCTAATAACCTTTCACTACCAGAATACCACGGTTAGGGGAGGGAATAGTGAGGGCCATTCGAACTGAGCCCTGGTGATAATCTAATCTTCCAACACCGGTCGTCTGCACTGCAACGAACCACCGCCCATGCCCGCGAGCCTTAGTCGTGCCAAATTAACAAGTTGCCAGTGTGCGGTGTAGAGGAAAGGGTAGGTTTTAGGGAATCGTCTGTCCGTTTTGAAGTCTGTCTGTAAAGTTTACAAGTGAATGGTTTGCCAGCTCGAAGAGATTAATAGGATATGTCCCTACAAATTCCAGTAAAGTATTATGGATTGTGTTGATTTTGCTTATAAATCTTACACACATTTAAAATATCTTGCTGAGAAAAAACTAAATATGACAAAGTATTACAGAAACCAATGTTTTTTATGAGAAACAAACCAATCAGCTAACAGCTGTCAGTTTAAATGTTCCCGCTTTATTTTTTTTTGTTTTGAAGACTGAAATTTTCGAAAAATGTAAAAAAATTGATCATACTTATTTTATAAAAGTAAATATTTATATTAACATTTATGGGAAAATATATAAATAAAACTCCTTAATCATGGAGTTTATCGAAAAATATCCTGACATTGCGAGGGGCTTCACGAAGCACTTGACTGAATCACTGAACAGTGCAGGTCCCCCGCAAAAGGATTTAAATGGGTTAAAAAAGGTAAGCAAAATTTGACCCGCATATAATATTATGTTGTTGGATTGTAGTTTTTTATATACGGACATGGAGAGAGTGGAAAAGTGATGTAAAATGAAAGCTTGCATAGAACAAAGCAGAGCCTATAGTAGCTGTTGGAGGACGTCATGGCTAGAGCCGGGATACCGTGCATCTACCGCTTAAATTTTCATGTCATAGTAACAAATCTGAATATAAATTCATATACCTAGTAAAAATTAGTTTCAAAAGGTAACCAATGCATAAATAATGTAAAATTGAGATTCACTTACAATGATCCCATTCATACTGAAATATCCTTTTCGGTTAAAGTACTCGTAGAAATAGTCCCTTGATCTGAGCTGACCTGCTCAAGAACCATTCGGAAAACTTCTTTGTATAACCGATAATATGCTATAAATCTGCAAAGTACATACACACATACATACATACATACATACATACATACATACATACATACATACATACATACATACATACATACATACATACATACATACATACATACATACATATGTATGTACGTACACTGTCTCCGGCACCTTTTCTGAGCGCTCTGCTTCTAATAACAAATGTGCAAAAACATTTTATTTTATCGTAATTTATTTTTTTATATATATTTTAACAATTACTTTTAATAATATTTAAAGGAAAAAAAATATTTTGTCAAAAAATACAAAAATTTTAAACAAATGTACAACTGCCAAACAACAGCTGTTTTAAATATCGGTTTTATTTCCATTCGAAAGTTACCAAACCAACTTGGTTTCACGACACCAAATGAATCCAATATTCGTTTGCAAAACCGATAATAAGCAAAACCAACTTGGATTCTGCGACAGCCCTGTGTGTTTTATTTTTAGTAAGTTTTTGCTTCCTTCAGAAAGTTAAAAATGTAAATGTACAAAGTAACAATTTATTCAAAAGTAGTACAAAAGACTTTGACTTTTTATTTCCGTTAAAAACTTGGGTTTCGGTGTTGCCTTGTTTTTGGGAAAATTAGTCTATTTTTTTCTCTTTTTTTATTTCATTTATTATTTATTGTATCTGCAATATTCTCGAACTAACTATAATTACTCATATCTTAAATCTAAAATTAAAATATACTTTTTAAGCCCAGCCAGTGCTAGACAAAAATAATGTTTGTTTCACGGTTGTTGCAATCATTTGTGCCTTATCCCTCTGATATACGGCCAAAAAAATCAGTATCTCTTCTTTTGAGTCGAGTGTAACCAGGTTCACTTAGAATGTTACGCACGAAGGTATTTGGATGAGATTCAAGCTTCTTTAGATACGATACTGCATGTTTAGTTATTTCTGCTTTGACTGATGGCATTGTGGATGTTCGAGTTTTTTATATACCAGGGAGCAACTGTGATTATTCGTAGAATCTTATTTTGACGTCTTTGAATTTTTTTTTCTACATTGCTAGCTGAGGCAATGCCCCATAATTGAATGCCATAACAACAAATTGGTTTGAGGATCGACTTGTACAGTAGAAGTTTACAATCTAAGCTCAGGGTGGAGTTTCTGCCAATAAGCCAATTTAGTTGTACTGCTTCTAATTTCATTTGTGTTAACTTGAAATCTATGTAGCTTTTCCAAGTAAGGCGACGGTCAAGATGTATACCCATGTATTTAACGTCTAAAAGCTGCGGTATCATTTGGTTATTTATGCGAATAGGAGGGCATGAGTCCCTACGCAGTGTAAAAGTTTTATAAATTGACTGGCAGTTTAATTTATTTATTTTTTATATTAAATGAACAAAAAGTTTATTGTAGTTTTCTGTATTACAAATTTTCTAACAATGACAAATTAATATTTTATTTTTCAAATAAACAAAATACTACTCGATTGAAAAAAAAACAAAGTATTCCAACAAAAAGTAATGTGAGTACATTTTTGTTCATTCACCTTTATTCTTCATTTTTCTAAGCATTTTTCCAAATTGAGTATATGGTAAATGTTGTGATGCTACTTGGGCGCTTTCATGAATACTTAAAAAAGCTGTGTCATCAGCTAATGTAGATGTGTGGGCTCGGGTGATAATTGGCATATCTGATGTGAACAGTAAATCATCCCTATTCTGCGTTTCGATTCGAAACGAAATATTCTCCGCTTGTCAACTTTGTCATTCTGTGTTCCGTTTCATTTAATTTAATTTACGATCGTAGCTACGTTTTTGTAAGTTGTGAATTTGTTAACGGAAATTTTTTCGATTTTTGTTTGTTCAGTTTAAATGATGTAAATAAAAAGAAAAAGATATGAATATGAGATACAATAAACATTTTTTAATTATTAATTGCTTTTGTACAAAGATTTGAAATATTCATTTAATTTATTGGTCGAAAACAACAGTACCTGAGCATAATGAAGACCTTGCGAATTGAATGGCAACGAAGGATGATACCTATTACGTGTGGATCTAACAAACAGAGAAGCTTTATTATGACTCATAAACATTACCCCTGGCCCGCACTGGGGATTTTTGTATGGAGGTGAAGAAAAAAATATATGTGTCAAAAAATGTAGTGATTTCATCACAAATTTAGTTTTATTTATATAGTAAGTTAGAGAAATGTATATCGTTACCTACAATGTAAAAAGCCCTAAAAAAATTTTAATGATTTTTTTATATTTTAATTTATTTTAAATCTATTTTTAATTTATTACTCTATAATTCTTGCAAAAAAAAACCGACTTCAAGACAGATAGAAGGGTACCAATTCTAAACTAAAAATGTAAGAAGTAATCTGTAAGAATTAGATTTAAACCAAATAAAAGATGCGCCAAAATTAGGGGGGGAAAAAGTTAAGACTATGTGAATGTCAAGCTTCTCCCTATTACTGTTCAAAAGATAAGCATCCCTTTCTTGAGGAAACATAGCACGTGCTTCATCCCTTGTATCGCTTGGCCCGATCACAGCACTCCTCAAACAATTTACGTGACCGGCCAAGTGCATAACTAGTAGAACATTCAGCCTCAGTAAACTTAATTGTAACTGTGCGTTCAAGCCAATTTGCATTCTTTTTTTCAAATCGCGACTTCGTACGATTAGAATCCTGCCATCTTTGTTTGAAGTTAGAGTAAAAGCCTTTATATATTGTACCCAAAATTTTACATGCTCTAGTTTCGTTTAAGCCAACGTGCGATTGTTGCAAAAACTGTTTTAATTTTGTTCTGTCTTTAGAAAAATCCAGAAGCTTCGAGCATAAAACCCATGTAAAATAAAAAAAACTTTCCATTGGCGTAAAACTCTTGGGCCTTAGTTTCAGTTATAATTAAAAAACCGGAGAAAAATCGCTTGTATTCTTCACGTTCGTCAGCACTTGTTGAATGACAAAAATCTATCAATGAACACCTATAAATACTACGTATTTTTCAATATTTTACTGACAGGTACTTATAAATGGGCGCATATTTCGAAACGTTCTTTGGAACGTTTTGACATGAGCACTGATAAGTGTGGGTGCAATTACTGTAAAAAAAATCATGCAGGTAACTAACGGAAAAACCCAAATAATTAAAAAAGTGCACTTTCCTTTTAATTGTCCACGCAAATTTATTAGCGCTTATTTCTTTGCTACTGCAATCATAAAAAACAATAACCTTTTATTACTTTTTTTATAATTCTGAAAATCATGAAAAAGTCATCAATGTTTTTTCCAAAGAAATTTTGTGTATATCTTGAGAAAATTTTTTTAATTAATACCTTTACTTAATTGTGAATAAAAGCGAAACGCGTTCATCGATTTTCATGTTTTATGTCTCATTTTGTTTTGTAATTCTTGTTGTTATTTTTTAGTTTGTTTTTGATATATTTATTATATTGAACCTATTATTACATATTTCAAAGGTTTTTTAGCTGCATTCATGTTATTAGCTCTAATATTCTTATTGTGCACATATTACAGTGAGTGATGGGTATTAAGATTCGACACAATCGAATATATTCTGACTTGTTTTAATACTAATTTTTCTTTAAATAATAAATTATAGTTTTTAAATGTTTTATTGAATTTCTGATATTTTTTATTCTTTATTATTTAGAAATAGAATTTGTACCTGAAATAAATTTGTGTAATTAATATAAATATAAATATTGATTTTTAATGTAAATTTAGGGCAATTTGGTTTCGTATATTGATTGCAAAAGAAGATTTCTCAGAGATCTCTTCGATATGCTCTTGAGAAATGCGATCAACCTCTTGGTTTACTTCATTAATTGGTGAAGACCATTCGCTTTTATACGCTATGCAAATATTGTGTAGAGCGCAGCACGCATTAATAATTTTTGTGGTTTTTTTGTGGGCTGTAAAATAACCCTCTAGAGCCAATTATACAGCGAAAACGATTTTTTAAAACCCCAAAACATCTTTCAATTATGTTTCAAATTTTACAATGCCTCTCATTAAATTTTTTCTGCCACTCTTCGGTGGGGTTTCCATAAGGGGTTAACAAATACGGGAGAAGTTTATAGCAGGAATTACCTGCGGCAAGCAAACATTTTTAAAAAATAATTCTTAACTGAAATGGAATAATAAATACCAAGTAGCCAAGTACCTATCTTGCCATTTAAAAACTCGGACTTTAAAAACTCGTCAACTGAACTGTGGTTCCAAACAAAAGCGTCATGATTTGCTCCCGGATGTCTAGCATCTACAAAAGTTATTCTCATTTTGTGGTCGCAAATCTAAAAATTAAGATATAAGAAATTTCATTTTAAAGAGATTCTTTTAGAAATTTTTTAACTTTGTGGAAAAGCATTTTAAATCCTGACACACTATGTAGGTTCTTATATAAAAACCTCAAATACCATCTTTAAATACTTACAGCCATAATATTGATGCTACAAAATCCCTTTCGGTTGTAGTAGAGATGTCTGACGTCATTCCCAGGTGATTTGATGCGGATGTGGGTCCCATCAAGACACCCAATCACGCTCGGTAATCCACCTGTCTCATAAAAACTGGACTTGGCCTCATTCTCTTCATCTGATGTCTTCTGAAAATGTATCCACTTTAGGCACAAATAATCTTCAAAGATCTCGAGTCATTCATTTATTATCAACGAAACCTTCGATTTGGAAATTGATGATGTTATTTCATTATCAATTGAACGTTGATATCCACCAGTTGCAACAAAAGATAAAAACGTTGATATTTTAATTACGGCAGGAACGTGTGTATTGGGAAACGCTGCATTCCTGAAGCCACATGAAATGCACTTCCTTGCTGACTCTAAAATTGGCCACAAATCTGGAAGCATCAAGTGCATAAGCATATAAACTTGTTTTTATAAATTCTTTTACTCACTGCTCTGGAAGTTCAAAAAAATTTGTTGCATCGCGCAGGTTTCGTCCACAAATTCTTTGAACTGATTGATTTGCAGATCTATTCCGACGGATTCTCATGATTATGGACACAGTTCCAATCATTGTTATATTTTGTATATTTTTTACAACACCTTTATCACTTTTTTCTAAAACTTTTAAATTTTTATAAATAGCCGCCAACAAATGTAATTTTTATTTTCTTTTTGTTAAACAAAAGACAGCTGACTTACAAGAGAAGCTTAAATATTTCAAAAAAACAGTATATTGGCAATAATGTTCCCTCACGAAAGAAAAAAGCTATTTTAATGCAAAATGAAATTGACGAAAGCTTTTAAACGTTTTAGAAAACCCCAAATTTGAACTTAATCGTAAGCAAACGAAAACGAATGTGACAAGACTTTTGTTTTCGAAAAACAGGCTGTTAAACCCATCATGTACTTCAAACGATTCTACATCAACCTGGAGGGTGACTCTCTATTGCGATGCGAAAGTAATTTCGATTCGAAAGCTCAATGAGATAAGAAGGCATATCAGTACTGTCTATGACTTTCGCAACACCTTTAGCAAAAGTTTTGAAAAAGTGGCAACATTAACGGTTTAAAATATGTAAACAAAAGTTAAGCCAGTTGAATTTACATATAAATATTAATGGATTTTGGTTTAAAGATTAACTTGAAACGAGTTGCAAGCAGATAGGTTTCCATAAATAAACGCTGGTACAATAAATCTGTTATAGATTTTTTTTTTCAAATTCATATAGCTTTATTTTAACTTTTTCCGTTACTGAAAGTTCTACAGGAAATCAACGCAAATAGTATCATATTTTACATAAATAATAGCATAATATATACATTTTTTAACCAGATATATCCCTTACAGGATCTCCATCAGATTATCTAAATATTGTGTGCTACATTTTGCTTCTGGCTTGTTAGGCATTAACTCGCAGCAACTGCTTCATGGCCAAATGACTATCTACTAAAATTTAAAACTGTCGTTGTTTTATTTGTAACTATTTGGCTTTGATTTCCCTAAAAATAACAATTTAGATATCAATTAAAACACATTTTTAAAGTAATTACATGTTTTCTTCCTTTGCGCTTGCTCTTTTACTATCGCAAAATATTTTGACTTATCGAACGAATTTGACATAAGCTTTCGCATTACAGAGTGTGGTGCTGCCATCTTTGCGAAAAAGATATGCGAAAGAAAAATGCGCGAACGTTTTAAAGAGTACAAATCGTACTCCTTCGTATCGCAATAGAGAGTAACCCCCCTGAACTAGATATTATCGTTCAGATACGTTGACCATACCTAACAATGCCCCAAATGCCCCAAACAAAATATGTATGTATGTATTAGAATAAACTGCTCACTAACAATTATATTCCCAACACATATTCACAAACCTCTGTTGGACCTGAAAACCTTTCATAACAGTTTACTAATATAAAGACATTATGCAATTCTTTCACATTATAAAAATTATTTATTTAAATCAAAATCTTAAGGGCCTGTTTTTATAAAATGAAATATTATGTTCTTTCGTAAAAAAAAAGCGAAAGAAAAAACATTTCCGTTTTAGTATTTTTCATGTGAGTGACAAAAAAGATCTTTACATTTTTTAATTTATTTTTGGTTTCTACACTCAAAAGATTTTTACAATAACTGATTGATGTTTATCAAAAAAAGTATTTCGTAAAATTATTTCTAAATAAATACAGATTAAAAGTGAAGAGAAAAAAATATTTAACTGATTTTAACGTTTATTTTTAAACCGATTTACGATGCATTTAACTTTTTCGATTATTTTCCTTATTACTTGAAATATATCTAACTCAAAATTAAGGAAATTTAGCAAAAACGACAGATATTTCGATGATTTTAATGGTATTTGTTGTTACATTTATTAGACTGGCATTTAAAAAAACAAACGCAAAATCAGTGATTCCAACGGAACGTGTAGTTGAAAAGAAAAAACATTTCTTTTACGGATTTTATTCGGTTGGTTGTTTAACATTTAAAAAAATAAAAATTATTCTGGTTTAACTGAATTTTGAATTATAATATTTTTTCAGTTGATTTAACTCACATCATTTGTTTAGTGTATAAAAAGCTTTCTATACTTCAGAATGAAAAAAAACGGAAATTTTCAAATGTTTTATAATTACCAAATTTAAAGTTTTATCGTTTGAAAACGAAACCTACATGTGAGAAGGTTTTGTTTTTTAAAAACAGGCTCTAACACTAAACAATTAAACAAATAAAAAAATATTTATTCTGGCAATTCATAGTTAAAAATTTGAAAAGAAACAAAAATAAAAAAAATATATATAAACGAATTTTCTAATAAATTAACAAAGGAAACTAAATCCTATATATAAAAGACATATCAATCACAAAAAAAGGAAAGGACCGTACTAATTTAAAATGTTTGGCTAATAAAAACAAGCCTTTGAAACACTACCGAAATACTAAAACCTACCCCAAAAGAGCTCTCTGAGAAAATTCTAAAAAAACCACAATTTACTACAAATGTATTCTACGCGGATAAAAGACAGCTCAGACTATCTAAAACACCAAAATCGATCCCTAAAGCCAAGGTTCTACGAAAACTGAGTCTAATATGCTCTTAGCCGAACTTGCCGTGCAAAAGAAGTTAGTAGAAACTGTTAAAGAGGTAGTAGTGGATGCAAGGGCTCAAAGGCAGAACTTCAAAAGAATTTACAGGTCACTCGACAGCATTCATTAATTGCAAAAAAAGAAAATTTTCAAGCAATGGAGAAAATTAAAAGATGCGGCGACACAACACATTTATGGAAGAAATGAGGAAGGAAATTAAATACTACTTTCCTCTTCCGATGATTCTACACAAATGAATGAATCAAAGGGTTCTTCGATTACTTTAATTTTTTATAGTGTTGTGAAGGGCACAGCATACGTTTGTAATTTTGGCAGCTTTCTCCGGGCAATAATGAAGTACCCTCGCACCAAGCAGACATCGTCATCTCTTCTTTAACACGCGATCAGTCCGTTCAATATTGTTTCGCACTTTTGGAGTGCTGTGAGTGCAACGTAAGCACACCAAGTAAATAAACAATAGCAGGTTTATTAACGCGATAAAATTTTTGTAATCTAAGCGAAAAATATTTATTAATTATCCAAAAGAAACGAGTTTATTTTTTGCTTACAATGAATGTTGTAGCTCCAATGGATTAGAAGCGTCGCGTATATTTCTTCTTGCAACCCTTTGTTTATTTTTTTTCGTTTTTTATATGGAATTTTAACACACAATTTTCAATTTTTTGTTCTTTAAACAAATTTATTTTTAATAAAAACAAACAAAATAAATTGTCAAAATCAAAACATGGTTCTAATTTTCTCTCTCCCTTTTTTCTTATGCCCTCGGAGACAAGAATTTTTAAGACTGCAAATCTACAAAATTAATTAAAACAATAATTATTAGCTTCTGTTCTAATTTAAAACTTATATTCTGCCCAGTATTCAATTCTTTTAACTTTAATTTTAAACTTATTACAGTTTATTTTACACTTTGTTTAAAAAATCAGCAAAATTAAAAAAAAAACAATTTTTACCTGTAAAAAATTTAAACTTTACAAAACGCCAGTCACTAATGTATATGTATAATAATCTAAACTGATTGTTAAGATTTTAATGTTGTATTCTAAATTTCCTACTAGGTACATAATTATTTGTCATTACGCATTCTTTTGTACACTAACAAAATTATAATATTCATATGCTTTATTTTAATCCAATGTTGTACCTATGTTTTTGTAACCGTTGCTTGCGACAAACAACAAAATGTGTATGTACATATTTATTAAAATCTTTTGTAGTTTGGACAAACAGTTACTTTTGTCTTTCTTTTATGCAAAATTATATTTTTAGACAGATTGAAAAAGAACTTTAAATCACACACATCAAATTTGTTAATACAGTCCATAAGAATAAAGTGAATTTAATTGAACAAAATTAATAGTAATCGTGTTTTATTAGAACTTTATCGCTCGAAATATTTGCTTTGTGGACAGGAAAAAGCTCCTGTCTTCTCCACTGATTTTTATTTAACACAAAACACTAGCTATTTTAACGACATTAATAAAAAACACGAACAAGATCAGTTCATAAAAACATTTACTACCGAAAGTTAACAGACACAAAACTAAAACACACAAGTACACTCAATATGTATTTTAAATAAAAAGGTCAATGTTATTTTATGCCCGTAAATTTATTTTGTCCACCTTTTTCTTTAGAGAAAAACATGCTTTTCCGTTTTCTCTTAAGAAAATGAAAAGACATGTAACGCATGGTCACCTCAATGTTATTACTTACATTACTATTACTTAAATGCAAGGGTGTAAACAAAAGCTCTTTTGTTTGCAGAAAGGTTTTATCAACATGTTTCTACATATAAAAGAAGAAGCATATTAACATATTGACACGACGATAACAAAGTAAAATAAAATCACACAATACAGACGAAATCTAACAAAATTACAAATATTTCAAAATTTAATTTAAAAACATTAAAATAAAACAATATAGGAACTAGAACATATACATATTTCCGTCAAATACGTCGATAAACAAACTACAAAGTCCACAAGCTAAAGGTCAAAGGATAGAAATAGAACAAAATAAACTCGAAATAATACATTTTATTCCACATAGCAAAAAAAGTTTTAAATTCTGTCTTAAAAAAGTGTATAATTCATTCTAACAAAAGCTTACATATATACAGCCCAATTACGAACACCAATTCCCTGGGAGTTTTTTCCCTGTTCTCTTATTGTAAATAAAATATCCCAGGGAAATTTTTCTCTTTTCCCTTTCCTCCTATTCTAAGCAAACTGCAAAAAAGGGGAATTCTCCCCGGGAAAAAACACCAATTCCCTGGGAGTTTTTTCCCTGTTCCCTTATTGTAAATAAAATCTCCCAGGGAAATTTTTCTCTTTTCCCTTTCCTCCTATTCTAAGCAAACAGCAAAAAAGGGGAATTCTCCCCGGGAAAAAATTAGATATCATAAACAGTTTCTTCCCCAAAAATGTTGTAGGGAGCTAAATACAAAATGTAAGTTTAAAGTTGCTTTTTAAGTCAAATAGTACAAATAAACTGCAACAATTGCTGTCTCTAATGGAGCAAAATCCTGAAATAGCTTGTGGTTTCTAAGGGAGATAAGCGGGATCTTAAACGCTTTTGAAGAAGAGCTGAACAAGAATTGAATTCACTGGGCCTTCTAAATAAAACAACGATGAATAAAAATGCAAACTTGCATTATCTATTAAAAATTATTTTAAATTGCAGGTTTATTAACGCGATAAAATTTTTGGAATCTAAATGAAAATAATATTTATTAATTTTCTAAGAGAAACTAGTTTATTTTGTACTTACAATGGATTACTTTTTTCATTTTATTCTTCATTATTTATCTCTTCAGCAAGTATATGGGAAGCTAGACTAAACATTTTGCGATAATTTAAATTTTAACCAGTGTTGCCAAAACGGCGGTTTTCCTGCTAGATTTGGTGTTTTTTGCTCTTTTGAAAAAACCCCTAAGTGGGCTTTTAGCTGTAAAACTATTTAGTTAGCGTTTTTAAGCTTTAATAAATATGAAATTTTAAGCATGAAATATCTGCAATAAGTTTTTGTTTGTTATAATGTAAGCTGATCTCAGTAGTTGTAATCTCTTATATTGAATTGAATGTGCTCTGTGTTTGTTTTATCGATTTACACCCCTGAAGGAAGTCTGGGTACAAGTGCATTCGAGTCACTACTTTTGTGGACTATTTCATTTTTTAGGTGACATTGTCAACGACGCATCTCATTTTTTATGTCGTATTTAATATATTAAGAAACTTGCCATTTGGAAATTATTATTTTATTTAGTTGTGCAAAAAGTTGTTTTTCTAAAGACATACATACATACATATGTAGTTACATAAGTATGTATGGATATTTATGTAGCAATGTGTTTTAACTATGATTTTTATCGCCAAAAGTGTATACTAACCTAAAATGTACTAGTGAATCTCTGGTTCTCTCTTGCCAGGATAAAATTTTCAGTACCAGAAGAAATATTTTCATGTTTTCTGTTGCACCAAACGATATCTTGAGATCAACTACAAAATAAATTGTATTTCATATTTAACATATTTAATTAATAGAAAAAATAAAATAGATTTCATTTGATATTTGACATATTAATTTAGGCAGTCTTAACAACTGAAAAGTTGCACAAATTAGTTGTCCAACTTAAACCTCGATTATCTCAAAACTATACTTTCGAACCAAGATCTTCAAAACGCCATAACTTCGTGAATTTCTTAGATATTTTTGCGTTCAGATTTTTTTAATTTATCGAAAAACATCGAAAACTGAATTTCCACCCCTAAAAAGAGAAGATCCCTTTTGTCCCTGGCGTCACATATGTATATATACACAAGTATGTTTAAACAATATATATTTTAAAGTTCTGGTCTTGTAAAACACGTTTTTGGTAACAAATAATATTATACAATAAAACAAATTTGTGTTTCTTTATATATTTACCAGCTGTTTCCACCACTTCGTCATATTGCATTGAAAGTAATCCACACAAGTTTTAAGATATATTTAGTGTGCTTCAGATATATATATATATATATATATATATATATATATATATATATATAGTTTATATATTTACTTTATATAAAGGTAGGTAATTACTCAGGAACCTAGGCTTTATTTAAAATTGTTTTTCAATTCTGTAAATAGCGTTTAAAATATCCCGCTGACAAAAGTTGTTGACAAGTTTGCAGTACCATTAAATTGGTAAAATTGCGTACTTTCTCTACTTTTCTATATTTTCATTTGAAAATTAAATATTTTTAAGGGAAAAAAGTATCCCATATTTAAACCAAGGTACATCCCCATAAAATCATATTAAAATTCAGCAGTTTTTACGTGATGCGATAGAAAGTTACCGTGTTATCATGTTTCATATAAAACGTTGATATATGTACAAAAATTTAGAAAAGGATTGAAAACTTACCCAAAATTAAGGGATTGGATATATGAGTAAGTTAATGTAAATATTAATTTTAAAATTTGTCTTCAAACTTTAAAAAATATGTTTAAATTTATTTAGCACTTTATGTCAGCATTTTTTTCGAAAGAGTTAGCGGTTTCCAACTTTAGCGGGAATTGATTCAATAGTTTTGGCAACACTGCTTTTAACACATAATTTTCAATTTGTTTCTCTTTAAAAAATTTATTTTAATAAAAACAAACAAAATAAATGTTAAAATCAAAACAGCTGATTCTGATTTTCTCCCTCCCTTTTTTCTTATTCCTTGGGAAACTAAAATAAGTAAACTTTTTCCCGGAAACAATTTGAATATTCATAATTGGGCTTATAGTAATTTAATATATGTGACCCGGCCTATGAAAAAGTGGCTTATGACTCAAAAAAAATTTTTTTTCACTTTTTGTTGTTGTTGTAGCATTGTTTATCTTTAACAGCTAATTTTTCGGAATTTTTCGGAATTTTGTTTTTGAGTCATAAGCCACCTTTTCCCTTTTCATAGACCGGGTCACATATATTAATCAATAAATAATTATATTCATACATTTTTGAAAAATACCTGTTGTTTTTCCTAATATTTTTTAGGAACTTTATATTAAGTAATTTATAATTTAAAAAAGGATTTAGGGCAATTGGTGAAAAAATATAAAAACACGTAAAAAAGAAACACCACCGATTGGTTAGACTATTATTTTGCAAGTAAGTACTTATTTATTTATTTCAATTTTTATGTAAAACTAATACCAGTATTTATTTTCAGCAAACCCGTTACCTTTTACATTTTCAGCTGCTAGGGTTTACTACTACTTAATTTTAAATTACAGGAATTAGGAAAGTATTATGAAATTCAGGTATTATTATTGTTATTACATTATTTTATGTATTAAAATAAATATATATGTGGCCCAACATTCCGGCCCCATAGAATGACTGGACGTCTTCCATCATTAGGCAATGGAGCCAATTTGCATATTGGGCGTTTAAGTACGCCAGTTCTGTGGCGGGCAATTATCCTCGTGGACGACTACCTCTTGGCTTTGCCTTGACGAACCAGGATGTAGTCTCGAGACCAGGCCTGCCAAAATGTCTGCTTGAGACCGCAGAGCAAACGCCATCGCCTTTATAATTTCCCCTCTTTGCCAATCCCGTCTTCTGCGGATTCTTGCTGCAGCGAACGCAGACCCCCTCCTATCAGCAGGTTCGCTGGAGCTAGCGCTTCGTTGGGGTCTGGCGACAGCGGTGCTATGGGCCGGCTGTTGAGCACCGCCCATCTCTTGAGCATTGTGCCCATCTCTTCTTGAGTAAGCGATGCGTTGCCCACGGCTCACAGCAGTAGGAACTTCGCCTGCTTCACGGCTGCTTTCCACAATCCTCCGAAGTGAGGCGCCCGAGGTGGTATGAAGATCAACTTCACCCCGGACGACGTTGCGAATGATGCGACGGCCTGTTGAATCAGATGTTGTCAGATACTAATTCTAAATGTGCCGCCTTAGAAGTGAAACACACGAAAATCGCTATATACATTTTTATTGGTGGTCTACCACGAATTCTTAGTGATACGTTCACGGGACCACAGAAGTCTGCACCGACCGTTAAAAAGGGACGGGTAGCTCTCACTTTACTAGTGGGTAAATTATCCATAATTTGAGACATCAATTTTGATTTCGCATTAGCGAAACATTTTCCCGCGAAAGAGCTACAAGTGCTTTTGTGCCAGCATGACAATTTTCGAAGTGCAGATTTCGCAAATAAAGTGCGACAAAGCTATTTCTTTTCGGTAATAAAAAGGGAACTTGGTATTGTACTTCAAGTCTGCATTAAGCAATCCCCTACCTACCCTTATAAGGGAAAATGTCCGTTTATCTTCAGTTAACGTATGAACAAATGGTGTCAATCTTTGAATATTTGATGGCAGGACAAGAGATTTCTGCAGTTTTTGTATCTCCTCAGAAAAATTATGTTTCTAGATTGTCTCTACAATTGCAGTAGGTGCAGAACTTTTCTCTATTTTACGTTTCTTTAGATTGTCAAAAAATCTAAGTAAAAAAGAGGTTACTCGTAGCACCTTTTTCTATGACGAATATTTTTTTATCAGATCCAAGAGACAATTTTTTCTAATAATTGTTGGTTCTCCGTTAACTCGAAATGTTCGTTAACAGGCCAATGGGAACTATCGCTTTGTAAAAACAAAGATCCTTCAAACCAAATCGATTTTTTTAATTCTTCGACATTACATTCTCTTGAAACAATATCGGCTGGATTAAGCGTCGTATTGTATTTCTAAATTTATCCTCACATTGTTGAATATATTTTTGTTGACTCGTTTGGAATATATTTCCCATAATTTTCTGACTATTGAATCAACATTGTTCTCGTTTTCAATAAAAGTATTTAAATAAAAGTATTCAAAACGTTGTTATTGTCGAACCCTTTGATTGGTTGCAATTTCCAGTTACAATCCAACCAAGAGAAGTCTTTTGAAGAATTGGCAGGCTCGGGCCAGACTTTATTTAGCCAACACAAATTAAATCGAAGAAAATTTCTGCACTAATTAATAAACCATTTTTTATGGCTTGTGAAAGCAAGGATCAGCTAATTTTATATTATTAGGAATTTTAAAGCTAGTTGTATTTATTTTAAGATCAGATTGCAAATTTGTAAAGGTATAAATTTACCAGAACTACTTATAACTTTTACTACAGCTGCGGCAAGAATAATTCCTTCCACAGATGATGAGTAATTCACCGGAGCGTGAGAAGTAGATGGCTGTTTAGAGTAGATATACAATATACAAGTGTTAAAACAACTTGTATATTATCTATATATATATAGTAGTGAATTATGAGATTTTTAAAATATCCAAGCGACATTCTAGTTCCATGGGATTGAAATAAATTGTCTTCTATCCCTAATAGATTGTCGAATCCGAACGATACTTTGTACAACCTTTGCTTTCTTTACCACTATTTTCCCCCAAGTTTCCATTCTGGAAGGAGAATCTTGACGTTTTCTACTAGTCGTTATAATTTATTTTATGTAAATAACTCCTCAAAGCAAAAGTTTGGATTACCAAATTAATTTATTGTATGTAAATTAACTTTTCGATGTTAGTGTAAACGCACCATACTGTTAGTAGCTGCTGTATGTAAATTAATACAAGTGGTATAGGAACACACGGAATGAAACACTGATCTTAATAATTTAATAAGAACGAATGTAAGAATAAAAAAAGAGAGTCGTAAAGTAGCTTCGGATTGAGGAACACGTTCGCGCGTCATTGTCATTATCGTTTAAGGTCAATCAGGCCGTCCTTGTTGCTCGGTCTTCAAGTGGTTTGCGTCTCCCTCGCACTGGCTGATTGGCTTCCACGGTTGGCTGTACCGTGGTACAGTTAATTTGTGTTTGCATCAATCAACCACGTGTAATCGCTTGGGTTATCGTGTATAACCTAAATTGTTTGCATAAATTGAAAATCGACATCGAAATCAAGAAACAACATGAAAAATTAACAAATAAATTAGAGAAAAAGATTTATAGCCCGTTCAGGCTGCCACGAAATTAAGTCATTTCGTGATTTCGGCGAAATCAAGTTGAAATTACGTAATTTCACATACATTTTACCATTGCCCAAATTAACTCATTCTACTTAATTTCGTCGAAATTAACTTGAAATTACCATAGACAACGCTGGTTTTGTAGCAAAAGCTACTTTTTTGTAACCATGACCATATTTACAACCTTGAAAGTCCGTTTTCTTTGAAAAAAAATATAAAAGCCAAATGAAATAATGGAAATATATACATACATAATTGTACACTAATTTTGTTGTAGTTTTGTTTTTAACATTCGTGTATATTTTAAATCAATACGAAAGTGTTGTACGAAAGCCTTTTGCAAAAGAATTAAATTAAACAAATATAACTAAACGTGATCAGCTGTTTGCGAAATTAACTTAAAAGTCAAAAAGCCCAGTATGAACACTCTTGATTTCGTTCGTAATTTAAGCTCGAAATTACTTAATTTCGTGGCAGCCTGAATGGGCTATTACATACATTTGACGAAAGGAATAAAAGAAGGATTTGCAACAAACAAATGAAACAAGTAAATAAAAACTACATATGACCAGAAAAATTCTACAACAGAAAAAACTAAAATAAACAACATTGTTTTCAACCTAACCGTCGTTTCTGGACAAGACCAAAAGCTGCAAATAAGAACCTAGTGTTTACGGCAGCTTTTTACCATTTGGCACCAACATTGTTGCTCTGTATGAGCAACAATCCAGAAGAAGAAGAATAAAAAATGCAAATTTAGTATTAATTTATTTATTTAAAATAAACAAAATTAATACTCGCGAATATTTTTATGCATTTAATAACGAAATTAAAATTATTTTAAATTTATTAAAAAGCCGACGGTAAAAAAGAAGTAATAATTTTCTCAATAATGAAGAGAATAAATTATGTATGTATGTATGTATGTATGTATGTATGTATGTATGTACTAAACGTGAGCATAAGACGTCCTGTTAGACTAACTTCATAATGTTCAATAATGAATTGGTCTCTTTTTTCTTGCACTTGATTTCATGTATACACAAATATTGCTGTGCTCTTAAATAAAAACATACAATACCATTTGCTCTTCTTCCAACCAATGCAATATTTGTTGTTGTTTGAAATAAAATTTCAGTAGTGAATATTTTGTTTCAATAGTATCTCTTGATATGAAATACTGTTATAGAAGACAACATGTATGTAAATGTATGATGTTAAAAGCAAGGGTTTGTACTTTGTATTTTAGTTATTTTATGTATATTAATTTATTTATTGATGAATAAAAAATCTAATTTAATTTTTTCTCTCAAAAATCAGAGATTTTACTCTCAAGAAAATTTAAGTAAAAAGAACTAGTGAACAATATGAAATGCTCAGCATATTTATTGCACTTGATAAAACTGTCCGCTCAAATGAGGTGCACTGATTTTTGCACTGTTTGCTCTCTTGTTCTCTGTATTTAAAGTTTAGTAATATTCCACTACACATACAATCAATATTTATGCTTCAAAAACATGCAATACTGAACACTTTTTAACATCTTGCGCTCACGTTTAGTATGTACGAATGTATGTTTATGTTAATAACACTCGCGTTAGATTTCACTCAAGGCGAATTCATACCAGGTGGAGTCGATATCCCAGCTGATTGTTTTTTGCTCTCGTTTTTTGCTAATGTCTTGTCAAAAACACATTGTTTTAAATCTGCTAATCTAATGTCAAAGTTGTTGTTTTATTGTAGTTGTTGCTCTACTGCTCACACCTGGTATGAATTCGCTTTGATTTCACTTTTAAGGGTGGGTTTTTATATTTAATAGAAATATTAAGTAAATAAATTATTTCACAAATATTTAAGTGTAAAAAATATTTATTGTGTTCGACTTGCAAAGCGAAAAGAATTTTTGATTAACTTACAAAAATCTCTTAAATTTGATTAATTTAAAAATTTAACACAATATTTTTTACACTTGTACCCTTGTTTCATATTCGGAATTACTCGCCTGGACACGTTCAGCTCTGCTGATGATACAGCGGCAAAGGGTCATCTGGATAAATATCTTCTGGGTAGGATTATAATTTTTTTGTTGAAATTGTGTGGTGTTTGTTGTAAATTGTGTTTTTTGTTGAAAAAGTGATTGTTTGTGTAATTGTGTTTTGTTTTATACCTACATATGTATGTTTCTTTTGTTAAGCTGTTTTTGCACTGTTTGTTTAAATGTTTTAATTGTAGTTTGGTGTTTTTAACAAAATTGTTTGTACGCTTGTTTTTTATATTTTAAATTTAAATAAAATTGCCAAAGAGGTTTTTATAATATTGAATTAACTTCTCAATTTTATTATTTTTTACTAGTCCATGCTCGAGCGCCAAAATGTTAAATTAAGTAATTTATAATTTAAAAAAGGATTTAGGGCACTTAGTAAAAAAATATAAAAAGACGTAAAAAAGAAACACCACCTACTGGTTAGACTATTAATTTGCAAGTAAGTACTTATTTATTTATTTCAATTTTTACAGTTTGTCAAGAAAATGTTTTCGTAACTAAAAAAAAGAAATTTTTCTTTTTAATGACGATTATAGGCTTTTTACACTGACCAACATCTTAGTGAATCGTCTGGAAGATATTGAAAATGTGAAAATCAGTTTACATTTGCAACATCTTCTTACATCTAACATCTACCATAAACTCAAGTGTCGAAAAATTAAGCATAGACGCTTTTAGCTAATAAAAAAATAAAAATATGGTTTAACAACAAATATTTATAATTGAAATAATTGTTGTTTTGCTAGAACAAACCCAAGTATTAATGTAGGGTATTAAAATTATTGAAAGCATTTTAGAGAAAGAAGATGTAAAAAAAATGTTGTGTACCTTCGTATGATGCTCATTTTTAAACAAATATTGGTTTATATTTTTTCCACATAAATGACATTTTTTCAGTGATGCCACTAAATTAATCTATTTATTGCCATTTTTCTAGTGATGACACTCAAATAATCGAAAGATGTAAAATGGAACAAACTGAGATAGAAACATCTTGTAAAGATGTTGAATTTTAGGCCTGTGTATTTCTTATGGAAAGATGTCAACATCTTCGCTAATTGATGGTAGATGTTAGATGTTGATCAGTGTAAAAGGCCTATTAGCAACAACAAATTTATTTTCTTGCGTTTTGTTTTTGTAAATCCCGTTATCTTGCTTGTTTGCGACAACATGACGCCTAAAATTCTTAAAATATTTGTACACATATCGACAAAAACAACAAAAAAATAGCTCTGTGCAGTAACTGCAAATTAGTACTAATTGCTACTAATTGTTACTGGAGAAGCGTTCATTAACTTTAAAAACTAGCAACGAGAAAGCAAAACAAGAGAATTAAAATGTGAGAGAAAAAAATTACTTGCAAGTTTTTGCTAGTAAAATTTTTACTAGCAAGAATTAGTCAAACAGCTGTTCGGGATTTTATGTTCAAAATATTTTTTTTGGAAAAATTGTATGAAAAAAGAAAATTTTGCAATATTGAGGAAAATATCAGTATTTAGTAGTTGAAATAATTAAAAAGTGAATAAAATTTTGTTGGTATATTGTTTTTCTTTTATTTAGCGAGGATATTAAACGATAAAATTTAGTTTTTCCTTTTTAAATTTAGGTTTTCATTTTAGGTCTTTTTGTTTTAAAATAATAAATGGTAAACAAACAAATCAGGGATGACACATTATTTGCAATCGTACTTTTTCGGTACAATTAAAATTTTAAAATTGCTATTGTTCAGTTTTTAATATATTTTGAACAATAAACATATTTGTGTTTTGGAATATTATTAATGTAAATATTATAGAAGTTTCTTTGAAATAAGAATGTTTATTAGCACTGACTAACCAAAATTATTGACATCTAAGGCTTAAATGCATCATAAACGCTTTCAAAAACTACCGAATATTTTAAAACAGTAATTTTATTTAAATTATTGTGCTTTTATTTTTGTTGTTTGATTTATTTCTATGGTTTCCTTGAGATTACTATTATCAGTTTAAATTTCTTTAAAGCAACATTTCTGGCTAACAACGGCAGATTACTTTATGTTTGTCCTTTCAGAACTGTCACGTTTTTAAAGGTACTATTTTATGGTCTTCTTGACGCCACCATAGTCTACTTGCTAACCTTTGCTAGTAAAGCGTTCATTTACTTTTTAATATTTAGGAGAGTAATTATGTAAAATTCTCTTTTACTCTCTCGTTGCTAGTTTCTGCTTAGAAAGTTACTGAACAGACCTAATAATTATACCTGGTTTACAAGCTGTCAAGAAAATAGTTTCGTAACAATGGAATATAAAGAAGAACCGTTAGTTGTTTGCGTATTTGGTGCATTTGAATTAGTTTTTATTAGGGTTTTTCTTAGAGTTGTCAAAATTTATGTTAAAATATTCCAGGTAGATGAAGTAGTAAAAATATTATTCATTTGGTGTATTTCAATTATCATTAAGGGTAAAAAAAAAATTGGTAAAATGTTCTACCTCGGCCTTATTTATTTATTTATTTCAATTTTTACATCTGTAAAAACAATGCTTGTTATTATTATTAAATTATATTATATATTAAAATAAATAAATATATGTGGCCCAACACCTATCTTAAAAAATAAAAACAAGAGCAAGTAAACTAAAACTGACAACTGTTAGCTGATTGGTTTATTTCCAATAAAAAACGATAACATTGCTTTCTGTGGCACCTAAACCCGACAATAATTCTAGTTCAAATATAAACCGGTTTAAAATGCAATTTCGACAAGATTGGATTTTATGACTACCCTAAATAATTCTATTGTTAACGCAAATGCACATACTTACAAACTCATGTGTTAAAGAATGGCAAAGAAATTGCTGTTTAATTGAAGAAGTAGTTTTCTTAGCTCGTGTCACAAAAACGCACAGAAAAAAATTTTTATCAATAAAAAATTAAAATTATAAACGAGTTTGAAAAAGAGAAATGTTCAGTGTGTGAAATTGTTTCAATTCTTTTATGTTTTAAGATTCAATATTGGAAAAACATAGGCCGCAGAAATCAATAAAAACAAAGGGATGTTTGGTAGAGTGGATGGCGCTGATATAACAAATTGTGCTTTGTTTGGTTCACTAAAGTTAGATGTCTACACCACAAATCAGGCCAGATAAGACACGAACATTGTAGTGTTACCAGAGCACAGCTTTCGTTGGAAAGGGATAGCAAGAGTTAATGCTCTTATTATATTACTATCTCTTTCTGGTTATAGCTGCAATTTGACATTTTATTGTTTACAAAATAATTTGTGAAAATGGTGGAAAATTTTAATAAAATTTGATTTGTGTGTAAAATTAAGTGTTTTATAAATAGCTTTAAAATAATTTGTGGCAAAAATAAATAATAATAATAATAATAAATAATAAAATAAAAATAATATCATCCGAAGTCAGCCAAATAAATAAAAGGAATCAAACAAAAGGAAATAAAACAACAGGAAAAAATGTAAGTATAACAAAGGTTTTCTATTCAAATTAATTTGTTTTTAATTAAATTATTTTGCTATTTCAGGAGTCGCCGATGCATAATGGGATGTCCCAAAGGGGACAGCTTCAGTTCCCGAAAAATCCAACCAAGTGTAAATATTACATTTGTTAAATTTTAAAGTGGATTAAAGACTATTGGAATTATGTATTTACTTTGATTTATGTAAAATGATATGTTACAAAAATATCGTCTTGCTGGATTAAAATATGTCTTACTTATTATTTAAGCAGGTTTTTACATTGGATATATAATTACCCTGTGTTGACAGGTCTGTTAATGGTGACTAAAATCTCAAGGTAAATAAATACGTTACAAGTTTCCTTTTAGTTTTTTAATATATGTAACTTTTTTTCTAATATCAGTCGTATTTAAATCTAACCAAATTACATATTGGTGACATTCCCTTCAAAAAAAAAAAAAAACTGGTGCTGTATCTTGTCATTGTAATCTTCCTTAACTATCTACTTATACTAATAAATTGAAAAAGATGCTACAAATATCTCCAACAACTGCAAACTATTATGTATTACGTTCACCATTTTCTGCTGTTAACGTTACTTGAAATTAGAAACAAAACATTAATAAGACCAGAAAATAAAAATGCATAAATTACTTTATTTAAAATGTTCACTTAAAATCCAAAACTAAATATGAAAACTGAAAATAAATTTTCTATTTAAATTCAATTAAACTAAAAATATGTATTTTTATGTAATTTAGTGCAGCATCATTTAATATTAATGATTACGTAGTGGAGCAAGCTTTTGTGTTGACCGAATGTTGGTACGAATGCAACGTGAACCAATTCCTTGGCATTTTCGCTCCTATTTTTTTTCACAAACGATACGAAGGCGAAAGGGCCAGTTAAGTAAAGCTTTCGGTTTCTATTTCAGGACTTAGATCTCCCGCAAAAACATTATGTGAATTATGCCATTAGTTATCAGAACTAGTGGCACTATTTACCTAAAATTAAAATGCAATTTATTTTTCGTATATATAACAGTATATTCAGAATGATTAGCTTACCTTATTTTCTTTATCGAGCAATGAACGTTTATTCATAGCTGTTAAGGCGGTCGTAGTTGATTAATAAGATTAATAACCATAGGGATCATTGCTCATGTAAAATTTTACAACTTTTCAATGAACCCATTTTACTAAAAAAGCAACTAAATACGAAGATGCATCAAAATTACCTACACACATTTTCGGTTGTAGTTATAAATTTTTGTAGCAGATTTTTGCATTTCTTTTACTATTCTACACTCGTATTTATATTTATGAAATATAGTTGTATACTCAATTCCACACGAATCCCTTAAAACGTTAGATTTGGTTTGAAATAATATTATAAAGTATCGTTATATAGGGCATCGACGGAATAATCTTTTTATTTCTCACCGCCATTATCATGTACAAGAACATTTCCTTATGTTCTGGTTACTAACGTGCACTTCGCCGGAGAACCATTCATGTAATGCACATAAACATCTATGTATATTGCACAACCCTTATGAAGTCACATACATGTATAAAATTGTTTACCATAAGGAATCAAATAATTTAGACGGGACTCCTCCGCTTCCAACTGCATTTGTGTCCAAATTTTCCTTGAATTCTCTTTAACATTGAGACTTTTTGAACAAATGCCACTTAAAAAACTTTTATTGCACATTTTTTTCCAACTTTATGATCATGTTGCATTTTTGTAAATTTTAACTGCGCTTTGCAACAACCGCAAAATATTTTAATAACTTTTAACGAAATTATTGTACCAGTTTATTTTAAATATTATTAAGAAAATATAATTTTTGAAAAATTTTGTTTGCAATTTTTGTTTATTTAATTGAAAACATATGTTAGTTTTGGCAACATATAGCTGGTACTTCTTACTCATTGCTTTAAACATTTTTTGTTATCTTTTTATTCACTTTATCGAAAGCTGCAAGTACAAATGATAATGTACTTTTTTAAACGTGACAAGTGGGTAATCTGGTTAGTTATCTGTGGTCTACACATTCTAAATTTTTGTCAAATTCAGATAAAGGAATACAAGAAAAACTGTATTCAATCGTCAGTTGGTGAGTACGAAGTACAACCTAATGAAGTAAAGCATAATCATAACCGGTAAACTCGCGGCGATAATAAGTGTAACTTTGCAATAAAAACAGGGTACGTATTTATTCACCATGAATAGAACATTTTTGTTTATTCTCTTATAATTTTGCAAGAATGAAATTTAATTTTGCGTTTGTTTTTTTCACTGCACACAAATAAGTTTCAAACACACATTCTTCATCTTCGTAGGTGTTTGGTTTTCAAACTGTTCACATCTCTTTGTCCATGAAGTAATTTTTGTTCAGCTTCTTTCTTTTTCATCATCTATGAAAGAAGCAAAAATTTTTTTCAAAAGTCGAACACCACCATTCGCGATGAAGTATTCATGACGATTCTTTTTTCATCACCACACATTAAATATTAAGTATGGTTTCTTTCGTTTGTACGAATTGTGAAAGGAACATGAAAGTAAATAACAAAATGCGTCATTCATTTCATGTGCAGAGCATATATTTTAAGGCAAAAATAAATTTTCTATTGAAAAGTGTTATAAAATGCAGGTAGATATTTAGGAATAGCTGTTCCCGCCACTTCGTCAGCGTCCTTCAATATTTTGTTCAATTTTGCTTTGAAAGCAATCCACACCAAAGACTCTTGTGATTTTAGTTTTTTTTTAAAGAGAACTAACACTCAGGCAATTAATGCCTACATTAACTGTGTTACTTCCTTTAGAAAAGGGTAGTAGTAGATAAGACAGAGGGTTAGTGCGATAGTAAAGCTTCGCAAGCGCTTCTGGTGTTCTTTAGGCAAATTAGTTTGAAGCTAGCATAGACAATTAATAATTATTTTACTTCGCCCGCGATTTAATGCTATGTGGTAATACCGGCGTTTTTAGTTCCGCCTTAAGATATGCTACGTATCAGTATATGTATTTTTTTACTTTATAAAAAGTAAAGTATTCATATCCGGTTAGTTCAACTGCGTACTTTCACTGCTTTTTCACCACTTTCTAAGATATTTTTGCGGAAAAAAGTAGCCTATATTGGGACCAGGATACTTAGGTCCAAAATTTTGTTAATCCATCCAGTGATGGGAACTTAAATGAAAAGCAGACAGAGAGACAGACAGACGAAAGTGAGTTACTATTTTATTATATGTATACATATACATATATAGATGTGTAATAAAGGCCTGCACAAATCCATTTGAACACCAATCAAGACATGGCATATTATTTAAATGGTATACTGATAAAGTAAAGTCGCGACGAACAAATACTGTAGAAATAAAAAACAAATACTTCCTTGTGTGTATTTGAATAATGTCTTGATGTTCCAATAACAACAAGTCTTGATATTTCAAAAGGTTTAAAACATTTCTAGAGTAAATTGTAGCTTTGCAAACACATGTTTATTAGACGATAGTTAAAGAAACACACAAGAGCAAATTATATTTTTTATTTTATTAGTGATTTTTTATTATTTTGATTTCATTTAAACTGATCCTAAAATAATGAAAAACATAAAAATTTGTTATCCATGGTAATTTTATAACATTTTTTCACGTTTCAATACCTAAATGGAGTATAAAAACATGAAAAATATGTATTTTTAAATTTTTTTTTTTTGTTTCATTGTAGTAAGATGGGGGTGGATATGATATTGTAATGATTTTTCTTTGACTAAAACTTATTTAATGTACTTAGAATAGTCTTATTTCTACAATACGGTAGTTTCCTTAATAAACCACCTAACAACACGGGTGTTTCCAATAAACCACCTAACAACACGGGGTGTTTCCAAATAAAACACAACACAAGTTTTCTTCAAAACTTTAAGCTACAAAGCTTGTAGCTTTATTGAGTTCAATTCTTTTCAACATACTCCCGGGACGACAAGTGGCAACTGCAGCCGTTCCATTGGCCTGAGATGACCCAACCAAATATCGATTGATGATCTTGGGGCACAACGTTCTTAAAAGACTCTGTGAGCGGAAGATCATTAATAGCTTGTTGCTGGTTATACTCATGATTTTAGCTACACGATTTGCCACAAATGTATTGAGACTATTTGGTGGTTTTTGTAGCCATCCAAGGACTATAGAGTCCGTCCAAAGAAGCAGTTCATAGTGGAACTTTGCATTTTCCATTATAACTTTAACTAAATTTGACAGCAAGACTGATCCACACAACTCTAGCTTGGGTACTGTAGTCTTCTTTATTGGAGCCACTTTAGTTTTTGCTACAAGCAGTTTACAGGTAATTTCTCCATTAGAATCTGCAGTCCACATATAAATTGTGCTGCAGTAAGCCTTTTCTGAGGAGTCACAGAATCCATGTATCTGTACTTTGCGTTCTGGTGAAAATTGTACCCATCTAGGAATCATGAGTTGAGAAATCTGTGGAAGATTTTTTAGAAAGGAGTTCCATTTTACGATTATGGGTGGTGGAACACTCTCATCCCAGTCCGTTTTGGTTTCCCATAATTCTTGCATTAAGATTTTAGCAACTATTACGATTGGACCCAGCCAACCTAGGGGATCAAACAGTTTTGCTATAACTGATAATATTTGTCTTTTTGTATGGTGGGTTACAATTTTGTTTGGTTCTACGTCATATTAGAAAACATCGGTCATCGCGTTCCAGCGTATGCCTAGAGTTTTAACAGTGCTGAAATCGCCCAACTGTAATATATCTTCGTCGAGGAGATCCTCCCGGGCCAAGTTATTCAGTAGGAAACTGTCATTGGCGGTAATTTTCTTCATGGGGAAGCCTGCTGAATTTAAAACCTGTTTTAATTCACTTTGTTTCGTTTTTTCTTCCTCAAGATTATGTCCTCCAGACAAAATGTCATCCACGTAGATTTCGTTCCTTAAAATTGTGGATGCTTTAGGAAAAGAATTCTTGCAGTCCTCGCTTAACTGCTGTAGAGTTCGTAACGCCAAAAATGGTGCGCAGTTGACCCCAAAGGTAACTGTTTTCATTTGATAGGATTTGATTAAATTGTTCGTCTGATTACGGAAGACAATTCGCTGATAAGGTCGATCAGCTTCATGGATACGTCATGGAAATTGTCTGAACATTTTCTCTATGTCACCTGTAAATACGTATCTGTAATAGCGCCAACTAAGCACTGTCTGCATTAAATCAGATTGAAGAGTGGGACCCAGATCGATATATTCTTGGAGAACTTTCTGGTACTTTTCTTTTAAATCAGGAGATTTTTCAAATTTTTTTCCATCCGATGATATTGAGCCAAAGCACTATTTCTTGAATGACCCAAGTATATTACTACGTATCGACCGTCTGACACCGTGTAGTAGTGTTTTGAAAAAAGTTTCACAATACGTGTCCGCTTCATTAACTATTAGATTCTTCTCGACCTCCCAGAACTTCTTAATTTGATCATAGAGACGCAAATATTCTGAAGGCGACACAGTAGTAGAAAATGTATTTATTTTACTTGGTTTGTTTGGACCTGATAAGTACCAACCGAAATGTGATTTTCTTGCTTCTAGATTTCCAGAAATATTTTGTCGTATACCTTCAAGGTTGATTAGTGGTAAGACGTCACTGCCTATTATCATATCTATAGCTGCGGGTTTATAAAACTTTGGATCAGCTAAACTTAGACCCTGAATTGATTTGTAATTTTCGACTTCAATAGGGCGTGAAGGTATAAGATTAGCTATTTTGGGTGCTACGATTGCCAAAATCTTTATTTTAAAATCTGAGATTCTAGATTTCACATTGACGTAATATTTTCCCTTTGAGCTTCCTACAACAGTTCCACCGAAACCTGATATCTGGCTGCAAGTGGTATGCCAACTCCTTGCTGAATACTTGTAGTAATAAAACTCCTCTCTGCACCTGCATCCAGCAGAGCACGAACAGTAAATAATTCTCCACCCTCCTCTAGTTGAATAAGTGCTGTAAGCAACAGTGTAGTTCCTTCACGTTGAATAAAGTAAGCAGTTATTTATCCGAGTTCTGTACTTGGGTATTGAATGAAGAAGCATCAGTTTGAGTACTTGAACTCGAGTTTTCTCCCTGATGATTTGGATTGGGTCTGGACTGACGAATTATTCGACTTGCAGTCATCTTTATCTAAGTAAAGAATTGTATGATGCTTTTTATGACATACGGAGCACGAATTTTTACTTGAACACTTTGACTTAAAGTGTGTTGGAGATAAACAATTTACGCAATACTTATTTGAAAAAACAAACTTCATACGCTCATTTGGGGACAAAGATTTGAACGATTTGCCAACTCTTAGTGGGTGATTTTGTTTACATTTCTTGCAGCTGAAATTTTGTTCACTCTGAGTGTGAAATTATTGTGCTCGTGAAGAACTGCTATCTTTTGGTAGAAGCCTTTTCCTATCTGACATCGTTTCTAAGATTTCTATTCGTTCAGAAAGAAAGTCATTTAATTGTGTCCATTCCTTAACCGTTTCAGCCGAAAGCTTTGAGACTACGACGTGAATCAAAAATGGATCGTTATCATAGAATTAGATTTTATAGTCTTTTAAAACTGACAAACAGTGTCGTTAACTGTATTTTGGATATACCTTAAAGATTTGGCGGTTTCATTTGGATTTGATTGAACAGCATGAATCTTCTTGACTTGATCCTGCACCAAAAGTCTTTTATTTTCAAACCTGTTTTTTAAATTTTTCCCTCGCCCCTTACTTTGCTTCGCAAATAATATAGTTTCTGTGCTGGAGCTATGGAAGAATCTTTTCCAATCACCGCCTGGAACATATCCCAGAAAGCAGGCCACTTGGAATACCCACCATCAAAATCCTGTATTTCGCAAGCTGGTAACTTTAATGTGGGCCTGAAGCTTGTTGCTGTTCGGTTGATGTAAACGCTTCCCTTTTTTTCCAAAATTTTAGTTCTTGTAGTTTCGTATAAGTTGCAGGCTGACATATATTTTACAGACACATCGTCTTTCGTATCTTCTTCTTGTTGATCTTTCTCTAACATATAAATCTCGTACGACTCGATCAACTTATCCCACCTTCTTTGCAATTCCTTTTTCTTAACATCGAGAAAAAAGTAATTTTCAGGGCAAGTTTCATCAAAACTGTAGCAAAAAGTTTCTAACTGTTTTAAATCAAATTTGCATATTCGTTGTGATGCTGCCATAATGAAAATAAACCCTTTTGAATCTAATCAACTGTACGAAATTATAAAAATTTTTTCGTAAAAACTTTTTTGCAGTTCTTCTTTACTTGAAGTAAATTCCACTGAAAACCTTTAATACAAGTATAAAATCAACTGCTTTAAATTGTTCTAAAAAAAATCGAACAAAATATTCTTTGACCACTAATTAGTACCTTTATGAATCGTAAAAATTTTTTCGTGCTCCACCTTTACTTGAAGTAATTTTCTAGACCACCACAAATTCGTTTATGCCAAATTTAAATTGTTCCCAAAAGTCGAAATAATATTTTTGTCTTCGTTATATATAATATAAATATAATTTTTATACCCTTCACCACAGGTGGAAAGGGTACATATAAGTTTGTCATTCCGTGTGTAATTTCTACAATATTCATTTCCGACCCCATAAAGTATATATATTCTGGATCCTTATACATAGAGAAGTTGATTAAGCGATGTCCGTCTGTCCGTGTTAGTGTGGTAATGTCATTTGCCAAGGCACCAGAAGAGATACAAAAAATTTAAACACACCAATCTGTCAAGCATAGTTTCGAAAATTTTGGTATTGCAATTCAGCAACATCGGATCATTCCTTTGGAGGCTACGGGCCAAAAACCACGCCCACCTATATTTTTTTTACGTTTTTTTTTTAATTTTTTTCGGCTGTAATGATTCTGTTTTGCCTTTTTTTGTCAAATAAATATTAGACTGCGACAGGTAGATCGCAAGGAGTGCATACAGATCTCGGGGGATCCATAAACCCCAGCGAGGGGCGATTTTTGTTTAATATTACATTGGTAGGGTTTTTCTGCTTTGATTTGTATTAGAGACCTTAATAGAAAGCAATACGGATAGAGGTATCCAATGGACCCACAGGGTACCCACTGACAAATAGGAGCACCCCCCATGTGTCAATATGATAAAATTTTTTTTTTTGTAAGGATTTCTTTTTGCTTTAGTCTGACCATTCTAACTCAATATAGATTGGAGAAAGGCCAAAATTTAACAAAAAAATTTCAATCAAATTTTTAAAAAAAATTTTCAAATTTTTTTTCAAAAATATTTCCAAAAAAAATTTACGAAGCATTTTCAAAAAGATATTTTACAGAAAAATATTAGAAAAAAAATTTTTTTTAAAAATTTTCCAAAAAATTTTCGAATCAAATTTTACAAAAAATTTTAAAAAAAATATTTTTACAAAAAATTTTTACACACAATTTTCGAAAAATTAAAAAAAAAATTTCAATATTTCTTTGAAAATGTAAATCATGACTGTAACATAACATATATTTAATATTAAGAATATACATCTGTATGTATGTATGTATGTATGTATGTATGTATGTATGTATGTATGTATGTATGTATGTATGTATGTATGTATGTATGTATGTGTGTATATAGAGTAACTTATTTTTTTAAATGCGTTTGATTTTTAAATACATGATATCTATGTTTTAAAACCTAGGTGCATTAAACACATAGACATCATCAGAATACTGACTAAAAACTGTCAAAAATGAAGCGTTGTGGCTGTCGTCAACTTAGGCTAATTTCTATTTTATTCAACAAAAGAAAATGTCACAAAATTGCAAATTAAAAATTCATATGCAAAAAAAAGTTTTGGAGGAAATATTTATAATTTTTTGAAAAAGTTTTTTAATTTTATAAAAGCAAAATAAGTATTTCTACAACAATGTCAGAGTTTACGATGTAGCTGTCGGCTTCAATATCATTAAGTAGCTGACAACACGGCGACAATTGTAGCAAACGGAATTTGTTTTCATTTGTCTTCTATTTTTTTAACTCATGAATAATGATTTTTTCTCATACGAATTTATTTAAGTAAAGAGTCAACAATATGGATAATGCTATACATGTCTGTATAAATCAAATCACCGTGGTGAAGGGTATAGAAGATTCGGCACGGCCGAATATAGCACTTTTACTTCTTATTATATGAATTTTATTTGAACTATTTTTGAATTAATAAATTAATTATTTAGGCTTAAGTTCTTAATTATAAAGAGATAAAGAAAAATTAGATACCAGCAAAGCAGAATGCATTTTCTAGACAGCTACGTCCGTCATCAGTACTCTTTGTATCAATCTACCCGGTAGTTTCAATTGTTATTAATTTTCTATTTAAACAAATTTATCAAAGAAATAGAATCTGAGAAATTTTAATTTTATATTATATTTCATAGAAGATAGAGCTTTTTGAAATTGTTTTACACTTGTAAACTCTATTTCTGTTTTATATTATACTACCAAGCAAACATTTTTCTTTATTTTAATTCTCTTTATATATTTTTCTTTTTATTTGAAAATGGTATATATCTGTCTTGCTATTAGCTATCCTTTATTAATTCAAAAATAGTTCAAATAAAATTCATATAATTTCACAGAGCGGGCACGGCTTTGACATTGTTAACTTCAACACTATTGTGTTAATAATTAAAATATACATTTGTAAAATAAAAAAAATATCTAATTGTTATTAATTGATAACCAAAGGATAGCTAATAGCAAGACAGATATATACCATTTTCAAATAAAAAAAAAAAAATATATAAAGAGAATTAAAATAAAAAAAATGTTTGCTTGGTAGTATAATATGAAAAATAAATAGAGTTTACAAGTGTAAAACAATTTCAAAAAGCTATATCTTCTATGAAATATAATGTAAAATTAAAATTTCTCAGATTCTATTTCTTTGATAAGTTTGTTTAAATAGAAAATTAATAACAATTGAAACTACCGGGCAGATTGATACAAAGAATACTGATGACGGACGTAGCTGTCTAGAAAATGCATTCTGCTTTGCTGGTATCTAATTTTTCTTTATCTCTTTATAATTAAGGACTTAAGCCTAAATAATTAATTTATAATTTTTATAATCGTAAAAACTTTTTCGTGGAGAATCTTTTAATTGAGCTTTTAATTGAATTAATATTCGTATAAATCCACCCGAAGTAATAAAAAAAAATATTTACAAAACACCGTTGTACCTTACGGACCCTTGATTGTATGTGGTGGGGAACCTCAAGCAAACAATTGAAGTTGACCGTTGAAATTGTTGGTGCAATGTAACTGCCCTACAAGAACAGTGACCATCAAATGAGCAATCATTTGAGTCACTGATGAAGAAAAAATTTTTCTCATTGCGTAGAACAGAGCTACCATCACGTTATTAAGGGCATGTTACAAAAATGAGGGAGACATTTGTGTACGTGTAATTTTGCATCTCTCTCGAACTTATTAACTCTTTGGACTAATAATCATATCTCTGTACTGCTCACTCTACTGCTGTTTACTAATCAACTATGCTGTAAAAATTAATCCACGATTACTACTCAAACTAGATAAATAAACCCCTCACAGCTGACTAAGCAAAATTGTGCAGAAACAGATTCAATATTTTTATATTTATTGAAATACATTTTAAAATTAGTTTATAAATATTTATTTAATATATAATTTTACATATTTAAATATTTTTATTATCTCAATAATCACTGCGTTCTAATGCCATTCGTAGGCTTTTTTGAAATTCAATCGCTCCCTGCTACTGTAAAGCATCTGAAATATGAAGAAATATATAAGTTATAAAATATTTTAAGTGGACCATGTATGTATATACCTCGAGGATGATTATCAACTCACATAAGCTTCCCGGAAGCATAGTTTTCTCATCTACCTTCCCCATTGTACTTCTCCAGCAGGTCTTCCGAATAGATTGCGCGGATGTCAGCAGTATTCCCCGACGTTGATTTTAGATTATGCAAATATGTATGTAGTCTGTGAAGAATAAAATAATAAAGTAAAAATTTTAATTAGTTACTATTGCTTGAGTGAAATTTGCTGTCCTTAATTTCAGCTCTGCCTCTTCCGCAGCAACAAGGGTCTTCAAGGAAAGAATGCTGGCGACTCCATGTTAACACATTATATATTTTTAATAACTTTTTTATGCACCAAACTACTTTTTACATTTTTCTTTTCATATTTATTTTAATATTTTAAAAACACGCGGATATATTTTACAATTTACGACTCAATTTACAGTTGCAGAGTTGTATTTTACAAAAAATTCAACTCTGCTACTCACATTCATTTTTTAATTTTTTGTATGTATGAGTTTTCATTGTTCATGTATTAGTTTCAATCATCCATTTCTTGTAGGATGGTTGTTTTTAAATGTAGCTTCACTTGTTATATATATGTATGTATATATTTTTTTGTTCTTTTATTATTTACTTATTAAACCTTTTTCTTTAATTTACTATTTATATTTTGTTTTAAATTTGTTTCACCTTTTTGTTCCTATTACAATTTTAATTTGGATTTTTATGTACATATGTTTTTATTGTTGTTTTATTCTTTTAAATTTTGAAATGTAGAAAAACTTTCTGTTGTATTTTATTGTTTTAAATTGTTTTAAATTATTTTGTTATTTTTTCACTTTGTTTTTAGTAAATTACACCTTCACTTGTTTCTTTTTAATTGTTTGAAGTAATTTCTTATTTAACCGACTTCAAAAAAGAAGGAGGTTATCTATTCGTCTGAATGTTGCTTTTTTTATGTATGTAACCGCAGAACTCAGCCATTTCTGAACCGATTTTAAATTTTTCTCTTTATTTGAAAGGTTATGCTTTCAGGTTGTTCCCATTTTAAAAACAGTTCATTATATTAAAAATAAAGGGTGTCCCCATACAACATACATGTTTTTTACGTGTATTAAGAACCGTAAATGGCAGCAAATTAAAATTTTAAAAAATTGCATGCCGCTATAGCTCCCAACAGCAGAAATTAATAAAAAAAATAAATTTAAAATTTAAAGGGTGTCCCCATAGGTGATATAATTTGACCTATTTGGGTCTATCTTTTGAACCGTTATAGACAAAACCTGGAAAAATTGACAGAATGTCGATTACTATGACCGTTATAATAAAATGTATAAATATTCAAAATTTTAAATTAAAGGGTGCTCCAATAGTTCATTTAATTTGATGTATATGGCCAAACTTTTGAATAGTTCTTCACAGACCGCTGAAATTTACAAAGAACCTGTAGTGCTAAGTCAGCTATAACAAAAAGTATAAAATTTTGAATTTGGAACTAAAAGGGTGTCCCAATAGTTAATGTAATTCTTTGGATGTGGCCAAACTTTTGAACTGTTAGAGACAGACAGCTGAAATTTACAAGGAACCTGTATTGCAAAGTCCACTACAGCAAGTATACAATTTGAAGTTAGAAATTAAAGGGTGTCACCATAAATTACGTAATTTGATCTATATGACCCTATCTTTTGAACCGTTAAACGCAAACACATGAAAATTAGGCAGAATATCCACTACTTTCTCTGGTATGATAACAAGTATAAATATTTGGAATTATAATGTAAAGGGTGTCCCAATAGTTCATGTAATTTGATATATATGGTTAAACTTTTTAACCGTTATAGACAGATAGTTGAAATTTACAAAGAATCTTTGTTGGCAAGTCCTCTATAAGTACAGGTCTTTAATTTAACATTGTAAATTAAAGGGTGTCCGAATAGGTGATGTTATTAGATCTGTGTGCCCATCTTTGAAACCGTTATAGACAGAGGCTTGAATGGTGTCCCCATACAAGACGGATACTGGTGAAAATAGCTTAACTTTTGAACAGTAATAGGGAGAGGCTTGACATTCAATAGTCTTAATTTTTTCCCCTCTAATTTTGGCGCATCTTTTATTTGGTTTAAATCTAATTCTTACAGATTACTTCTTACATTTTTAGTTTAGAATTGGTGCCCTTCTATCTGTTTTGAAATCGGTTTTTTTTGCAAAAATTATTTTTATTTGCGATTTTATTAATTATTAATTTTTTCTTTGACCACGCACTTCAAGTATAAATTAACTGTGGATTTGTTTTTAAGTAAAATGCATTTGATGTTGTAGGAACGAAATGAAATGGAACATATGCCGGTAGCTGAGAGTTCTTTTTGATGAGTTGTTTTATAGACGTCTCCTTCTTTATTAGTGATGGTACTTTCATTAGGGTGGTAATTATTGGTTTTCTGATCTTCTTTTTATTTTTTTCTTGGAGAAATATTTCTTGTGTGGTTTACCATGTTTCTTTTAATATTTTTTATTTAATTTAGAGAAAAAATATGTCGCACAAAATAACTAATATAAACAGTACATACCTTTTCTCCTTTTGATTTTCTGCAACTCACTTTGCCTTGTGGACAGACACCTTGTTGTTTTATTTGTTATGATGATGATAAACCCAGTACTGGTTGCATGAAAAAGACCTTTGTTCATGAATCCTTCACTGGCACGGGATGCACAATGGAGTACCTTTATTATACGGCAGATGAAGTAAAGGAGTACCTTTACTTCATCTGCCGCAGATGAAGTAAAGGAGTACCTTTACTTCATCTGCCGTAGACACGATGAAATAATCCGATGTCTTTGAAGTTGTAGTTGCCGTCGGTAGAGACAACTGGCGTTTTCCTTGGTTTAGGGAAGAGTGGCTTCGAGTACACTAGTTCACTCCTGTCCTATTCTCCTCTAGGACTTTTCAAAGGGCCAAAAATGTTGGATAGTTTCCTAAATAAACCACCTAACAATACGGGGTGTTTCCAAATAAAACACAACACAATTTTCCTTTAAAACTTAAAGCTAGAAAGCTTGTGGCTTTATTGAGTTCAATTCTATAACTTTCTTAAACAACTAATGAAAAAATGAAAATCTGCAAAAATGTAATTTAAGTAAAAAAGACCGCTATTTTAAAGCGAATTGAAATATACAAAATATATAAAATGAGTTCATGGGGAACAAACAAGATCTCTTCATGAGACTAAAAAAAGGTAAAATAAGAGAAATTTTAGAAAACAATTGAACAAAATTAAAACAAATTTATAACTGTTGAACACGGTTCAACAGCAGACCCAAATGTATTGAATTTTGATAAATTTCAATATATTTTGATCTGTGGCATTTGGTTTTGCGGCAACTTTGGGCCTATTCTAATCTTGTTCAAACTATACAATTGGCTTAACAATAGCAAATGGCAACTTTTTATCACTATTACATATTGAAATTGAAAAAAAATATTTTTTCGTTCCACACTAATGTGCATAGGAGCTTCCAATTTTTTATAGAAATTTATTAATAAGCATTTTCAGTGATTTAATGAATAGATTGTCATAGATAGTAAAATCTTATATATACACACATGTACACGTATATATTTTTAAAGAGAAAAAAATTAAAAAAAATATTGTTCTTAAAAAATATTTTATTGTTTTTTTTAATAAAAAGTGAAACATAAAAAATAATTTAATGTGGACATTATACGCTAGTTAAGAAAAATGGTTAAAATATTACATCATTGTCTCTAAAAATTTCTGTTTTATCAGTACTAATGTATTGATACAACATGTATTTAAGAGTATTGGAGCTTGATGGCATATTCGTCGTCTTTTTTAATAGCAGTTGCCTAGCAACGGAAAAACTGGCTGGAGAGGTAGTAAAGGAAATTGCTTTTGCTGTAAATATATGTAGGTGGAAAAAGAAATTGTGAAATTTTGTTTGGAAACCACAGTTGTTTGTAAATTTTTGTTTTTTTTTTATTTATTGCCCGATTTTAAACCAGATTTTATTACGTGTAAAAAAGGAAAATTGTGGATTCAAAAAATATATTTTACTAAAAGCTTTTTCGGGAATGTCCAAAAAACAGGTAAAACAGTATTCATAAATAGTATTGCTATAAAATAATATGCAAGACATTTTCAATTGAACATTGAAAGGAACATGTTTCATTTAAAGTGACTAAGGGCCTGTTTTTGACTTCGTATTTAAATGCAAATTTAGTTAATTTTCAATTAAATTTAAGTCGTATTTAAGTGCAGTTTTAGTTTTTCAGTCTACTTTATAGTTGTTATTTAATTGTAATAAAAGTATGGTAGCATTATAAAATGTCAAAAAATTATCGATAGTTTTCTTTAAAACATCTGTTCGACTAAAAAAATCTTCAAAAAGGTGGTTGTTTGCAAGATAATATAATTTTTTAAGTTTTGAACAGAAAATTAAATAAAAAGGTATTATAATGGAAAAAAGAAGTCCCAATTTCACTACTAAAGAAGTTGAATATTTATTGAAGGCTGTTGAAAAGTACAGCAGCACTATAGAGTGTAAGAAAACTGATAGAGTTTGCGCAGAGGAGAAGCTGAATGCATGGAGAATGTGGAGCGGGACTTTAATAGCAAATTTACCTACACTTTTCGAAATCATAAAGTGTTAAATACCAAATACGGAAATATAAAGGCGAGTGCAAATCTAATTTATGCTTTTGATAAACGCCAAACATATGCTACTGGTGGTGGACCTCTACAAAATGTAGCAACGACAAAGACAGACCAAGCAATAATGGAAATTTGCCAGGAGACAAAGATTTTGGAGAAATCGTCCGCTTATGACTGTGATGCCAATGAAAATGGTAAGTTCAGAATTATTTTTATTACTGTTACCAAAATAAAATCATTTTTTTTTAGAATTTACTGAAATCGAAATAATCGAAGAAAATGAATTCCTGAAAGAAGAGGCTGGAACAGTGGGTGAGAAATTGTTAGGTGATGAGGATGGTATCAAATAAGAAGATGAAGGTAAGTTACATATATGTATGTTTCTGACAACATAGGCTAGAATATAAATAACAAACCTTTAAATTTTACTAATAATTATTTTTATCGTTTTGGTAGTTCATACAAAAAAAAAAATCAATGCACAACATTTTAAAAACAAAGAAACAACAAAAGATTCGTGGGCAACAGTTGCCAATGCAAAACTGGAGAAGCAAAAATTGGAAATTGAGCAACTAAAATAAAAAAAGACACAACCTAGAAATAGAGAAGTTAAAATTAGAAATCGGGTTCATCAGACTAAAAGAAATGAGGGTGCTGTAGCTTAAGTGGTTAGCACGTTGACTACTTAGCAATGGTCACGAGTTCAATACTCAGCCGAGTTAACATCAATTTTTCTGATATGTATTAATTTTCTTTAATCATAATGCATATTACAGCGCCCTCCTTCGCCGGTATTAATAATTAGAAATTGGCTATGCTAGCTTCAAACTATTTCGCCTAAATAACACCAGAGGCGCTGCAAACCTTCTTCTTCTTCTTCTTTAATTATGTCGTTCAACCTAGAACGGCAGTATGATGAAAAAAAGGCTTCTGGAGACAATAAGTCCATAGTGAAGCCTTTACTTAATTTATGTTATATTTAATTATATTTTATAGTTTTCGTTAGTTTGTAAAATTTTCTTTTTTTTTCTTTTAAATTAGTTTATATGTATTTTATTTAATATTTTCATTATATATTTTAAGTTTCTTTTCATTTATTAATTTTCCTTGTAATATTGAGGTTATACACGATAACCAGAACGATTGTAAATGGCTGGTTAATGCAACCACCAATTAACTGTACAAAAGTACAGCTAATCGTGGAAGCCAATCACCCAGTGCGAGAGTGAGACGTAAACCACTCGAAGGCCTAGCAACAAGAACGGCCTGATTGTTAAGAGTTAAGTAATTTTGTAAATTACAACAACAAACACCAAATTTTATTTAAATAAAATTTATTTAATCTTTTCGATTTGAGTTCTTACAATCGACTGACTTTACAAAGATAAAAATGATAAAGATTAGTGATAATTAAAATTAAGAAAATATAAAATGACCATTAAATATAAAAACAAAAATTAATGAACTAAAATATTTACACATTTAAGAGAACATAAAAAAATGAGAATATTGATTACATTAATATTGATTGATTAAAAAGAGTTACTATCGTAACTACCCCCTCGTTAAATAAAGGACACTCCTGAGTCCTTAATATACCTATTAACATTAGAAACTTAAAATAAATATTTATAACTATGTATATATATATATATTTTTTTTTACATTTATTTCTTAATATAAACAAAATTAAATTTGTTTTAAATAAGTAATTTTTTTTCTAATATAATAAATATATATATATATATATATATATATATATATATATATATATATATATATATATATATATATATTTTTTTTTTTTTTTTGTTGAAACATATATTAAAGTTATTTACATTTTTTTATTTTTGAATTTCAAAAAAATTTAACATTGTTAAGAGATGCAAAAATTTTCAATTTAATTTTCGCCATTGAATGTTCTTATATCTATGACTCCTTTATATTTTGTAGGTCTTTTTATATTTGAAGTATGAATATTCTCTAAGCCACTTTCTCTAAATTTTGGCACCTCTTTGTGTCTTAATTTTTTATGTAACCTCTGTCTCTATTTTCCTGATAACATTCTCTATTTTCATTTCTTCTGTTAATATAATTTTGTTTCTGTGATACCATAATCAGGTGTATTTTTCTTTTATGACATTTACCATACTCAACGTTAATAGGAGTTTCTTTTAAAACAAAATGAAAACTATTATTGTAATATTCTATTGATTTATTCATTTTTTCTTTAATGCTCATATAAGGTTGAGTAATAGTTAATGTTCTTATTTTTTCACAAATTGAGCTATGTAGCCTCTCTATGTCGGCATTTCCTGTGTGGCTATTAAGCTTTACCAAATGTAGTTCAATATTTTCATTTCGTAAATATTCCTTGATATTGACACTTTTAAACTCATTATCAGTTACTAGCCTTTTTAAAACATCCTTTTTGAGATTTGTATAGCATAAGATTTTCAATTATGGTTTGATAAGTTCGGTCTTCTAAATAATATGCTGTGACATATTTAGAAAATCGATCGACAAATGTTAAAAAATTAGACTTCGAATTCGTATATATATCCATATGTATAATTTGATTTCTGTCAGTAGGAGTTTCTGTTAGTTGAAATTTTTCCTTAACGGGATTTCGATCAAATTTTACTCTACTACAAATGTCACAATTATTAATATATTTTTGAATTAAGGTTTTTAAATTGGGAAAATAAATGCGTTTTTTCAAACTTTGATAGTTTTCATTTATTCCGGAATGACCAGTTTCATGTTTGTGATAATGATCAATTTGCTTGAAAGTTTCATCTTCAGACGACATTTCCCTGGCAAGATATGAACATCTTACATATTTCAAATCATTGTTTCCATTATACAAGTTTATAATTTTTTCCTGTAAAATGTTATATTTATGATCGTCTAATTCAGTATATATTCCCACTTTGCCCTTTTCTAAATGTCGTTCTAAAATATTGTCCAAATTATGTTCTAAATCAAATGAATTTATAAAATTTTTTTTATATCCGTTTTTTATTTCGGATTCCCGTGTTTTATTGTCAGTTAAAATTATCTGAGTTTTGAACCTATTGACTATTGTATCTAATATACCAAAATGATCATGTAAATCCTTCTCTTGAGAATGAATGGTTTCATTGCATTCATTATCTGCATTATTATATAAAGAATCATTTTCATCACTACTATTAAAAACATTTATTTGCCCTGAGTCATTATTTATACGGCTTAAAAAATCAGCTACTTGATTGTCTTTTCCTTTTATATAATTTATTGATAGGTTAAATTCACTTAATTTTATAAGCCACCTATAAAGTCGAGGACTCAGTTCTTTACTTTGAGATTTCACAAGTAACCATTTCAATGGTTGATGATCTGAAAGTATTTCGAACTTCACACCATATAAATAGGGTCTAAAGTAACTAGTAGCCCATACGATTGCTAATAACTCTTTTTCAGTAGCTGAGTAATTACTTTCGTGTTCATTTAGGGTCCTACTAGCAAAACATATGGGATTCCCATTTTGTTGTAAATCAGCTCCAATTGAGCTTAAACTAGCATCTGTTACAAGTTGAAATGGCTTTGAAAAATCAGGATATCTAAGGACTGGCGTTTCAGTAATAATTCTCTTTAACTTTTCAAAGGCGTTAATGTAGTTGAGATCATTTACATTTAATGAAATTCCTTTTTTCAAATATTTGTTCATGGGATACGCAACTTTAGAGAAATCTCTAATAAATTTTCTATGAGCCTATAACACCAAGAAAGGATTTAATAGCTTTTAAAGTTGTTGGTAATTTAAGTTTTGTGATTGTATTAATTTTCTCGGGATCAGGTTTAACTCCTTCAGGTGTCAGAATGTGTCCTAAGTATAATGTCTTTTTAGCAAAGAATTTATAATTATTTATCTGAATTCTCAAGTTTGCTTCTTTAAGCCTTTCAAATACTTTTCTTATATCACAAACATGTTCTTGAAAACTAGTTGAAAAAATTAAGATATCGTCCAGATATACAACACAAATTTTTTGATCAAGTCATGAAGTACTCTATTGATTAGTCTTTGAAATGTTGCAGGGGCATTCTTTAACCCGAAAGGCATCCTTACAAACTCGTAATGTCCGTATGGTGTAGAAAATGCTGTTTTCGACCGGTCTTCTTCTTTAACAAGAATTTGGTGAAACCCTTTAGCTAAATCAATAATTGAGAAATATTGAGCTCTACCTAGTTTGTCCAAAATATTTTCAATATTTGGAATAGGAAATTTGTCGTCAATAGTCACGTTATTTAGTCCCCGGTAATCTACAACGATTCTCCAGTTTTTTTTTCCAGAACTATCAGTTTTTTTAGGAACTATCCACAAAGGGCTATTATAAGGAGAATTATTCTCGGTTATAATACCCTGTCTTAACATTTCATTAATTTGTTTGCAAATTTCTTGTTCATGGATGTGAGGATATCGATACATTCTTGAATAAATTGGTCTATCTGTAGTAGTTTTTATTTCATGTTCAATAATATTAGTATTGTTTAAAGTTTGGCCTTCAACAAAAATTAAGTCTTTATAGCAGTTCAAAATATTATCCAGCGCAAGTTTTTCTTCTTTATTTAAACCATTATATAATTTTTCGACAATTAAATTATCGATATTCAATGCCTTCAACTGATAGATTTCATTTTCTCCATATGGACACATTTTTAAAAATTTGATTGTTTTATTATTTATAGTCAAGGAACCATTACTCATATCTACTATAGCACCTAAAGGCTTTATAGAATTTGTCCCAGAATTGCGTTAAATATTTTACCTTTAAATGACGTAATTTTCCAGGACATCGTAGCGTTTCTACAGAAATCCATTGGCAAATGAGTAATAATTTCTTCACTTATAACTGTTCTACCATTCAAGGAAGTGAATGTAATTTGTTTGCAAATTTCTTGTTCATGGATGTGAGGATATCGATACATTCTTGAATAAATTGGTCTATCTGTAGTAGTTTTTATTTCATGTTCAATAATATTAGTATTGTTTAAAGTTTGGCCTTCAACAAAAATTAAGTCTTTATAGCAGTTCAAAATATTATCCAGCGCAAGTTTTTCTTCTTTATTTAAACCATTATATAATTTTTCGACAATTAAATTATCGATATTCAATGCCTTCAACTGATAGATTTCATTTTCTCCATATGGACACATTTTTAAAAATTTGATTGTTTTATTATTTATAGTCAAGGAACCATTACTCATATCTACTATAGCACCTAAAGGCTTTATAGAATTTGTCCCAGAATTGCGTTAAATATTTTACCTTTAAATGACGTAATTTTCCAGGACATCGTAGCGTTTCTACAGAAATCCATTGGCAAATGAGTAATAATTTCTTCACTTATAACTGTTCTACCATTCAAGGAAGTGAATGAAATAGGATCTTTTAGCAATAATCTTTTATATTGTAGTAACTTATTTTCGTCAAGAAGAGTAGTGGTCGAACCTGTGTCAATTAGTGCTCTGTCATGACCTATTGTAAGATCTATTATTGGAAATGTTTCGCGGAGGCTATTGTAAGAAAATTTACTTCATCTTCAGCATCAAAATGTTGTTCAACTTCCTGAAGATGGTCTACATCCATCTGAGTATTCTGTCTAGAATTTCCACTACCATATACAGGTCGAACATTTCTTTGCTCATTTTTAAAATTGCCACTATTAAAATATCTTTGTTGTCTACTAGAATTTTGAATATTTTCGTTATATGAATTATTTCTATATTGATTCGTATTTTGATGTAGATTTAATCAATCATTTGTATACTGATTGGTATGATTATTTTCATTGTTTGTAGTTTTCCTAATATTATTAGTATTACTGCGATTAAAATTAACTTTTCTTTCTTCAATTTTATTTCTAATTAATCCTTCTTTTTCCAAAAAATTAAAAGCATCTCTTAACTTGGTTAAATTTCGGTTTATAACTACAGAGGCAATGTTTACGTCTATATTATTTAAAAATGTTTTTAATATTATTTTTTTATGCTCCACAATTATAACCCAAACTGGTTTTAAGTGTCTATTTCACTTTGTTCGAATTTCTTTTAGGCGTTACACAAACAAAATATTCTTTGATTTCAACGGTAACTTTGCTTTCTTAAAATTTTGTCGTTACAAAAACAAAATATTCATATATTTTTGCGAATTGTTGTTGTTACTATTTGAGGTTTTTTTTTTACAATTGTTTTTCAAGATCAATTTTTTTTAATATTTTAGTAATAGTTTTTGTTAGAAACTGTACCTTGTTTTAATGCAATTTTTGTTATATGTATAACATTTTTAATGTTGTTTTTTTTACACAATTTATTCGTAAAAGAATTTCTTATGTTTATAAACTTTAGTTTATAAAGTTCTTTATTTAATTTTTATTTTTAATAAATAAACACAGTTTTTTATCATTAACAATTTTTAATTTAGGTTCATCCTACCGACTACGCCAGTTAAGTAATTTTGTAAATTCCAACAACAAACACCAAATTTTATTTGAATAAAATTCATTTAATCTTTTCGATTTGAGTTCTTACATTCGACTGACTTTACAAAGATAAAAATGATAAAGATTAGTGATAGTTAAAATTAAGAAAATATAACATGACCGTTAAATATAAAAACACAAATTAAGGAACTAAAATATTTACACATTTAAGAGAACATAAAAAAATGAGAATATTGATTACATTAATATTGATTGATTAAAAAGAGTTACTATCGTAACTCGCGCACGTGTTCCTCCACCCAGAGCTACTTTACGAATCGCGCTGCAAACCTGTTCTAAAAATAATCATAACGTGCAATTACAGTGTTGCCAGATGCGAAGCTTTACTATCATACTAACCATCTGTCTTATCTACTCCTATCCTTTTCCGAAGGAAGTAACACATTTAATATAGGCCTGCGTGTTACTCATCTTAAAAAAAAAATGAAAAGTGGAAAATAGATGTTTGACGATTTTATTATTATTATTTTAGTACAAAGAATACGCATTTATTTTTTTGGTTTTTAAATGAATTTTATTTTACGTGATACATATTTTGTTAAACAAAACTCACTTATTTTTTAAATGAATTATTTTCTGTTATTTATTTAAATTTTAAACTTGTTATTTTTTTAAAAAACTAAACTTTATTTTGGTTTTATTATTCAATAATATAAATAAAAAACATTGGAGTTTATAATAAGTTTTTAAAATAATTGTGTATTAAATTGCGGCATGCTGTGTTGTTTGTGTTAGAATTTCTTGGTATGGTATTGCTTGGAACAGTATTGTGTAAAACAGCAGTAGCTACAATAATAGCTTCTACTTTTTTAAAATTTAAACGAATTCCTAAAGATAAAATAAGAAATCTTATTTTCCACACGCCATAACTTCTTTCAACACAATTGTGATTCATTATATAGGTTTTCTTCTGCATTTTGTAATGGAGTCATTATAAATTTTTTATTAGGATACCACCTGTCAGCTACAATCAGACTATCCTCGAACTCACCATTGCAAAATCTGAAATCGATTTTGGAATTTATTAAAATGTTTGAATCGTGGATCCAGGCCATCTAGCTAGCTAGCCACACATAGTTTGAACGTTTATAGAAAAGAACCCTTTTCGGTTTCTGTATAACTCAGAGTTTTCCCCACCTGCCGAATGGAAGTAATCCTGATATAAGTAATCCTAATGGTAATTTACCTGGTGATATGTTTTATACAAAGTGGCAAAGAGGTAATTTCAAATGTGATGTGATAAGGGTAATAAATGCGGTTGTAAAAAAACTGTTAAAATACACAAATTTGTTAAAAAAGGTAAAGGAATACTTATAGTACTGCAATAAAATAACATGGAAAATATGTTATTTTAGATATGAAAAAATAATAATAGTATATAAATAGTTATTGAACCTAAAAATTAAAATATTTTAATTAAAGACTCTTAAGTCCACGGTCACATTCCAGAAAAATTGTGTTGATCAACTATTTATAAAATCATTTTAGTGCCCTTTATTTAAATATTAAATCGGGGACTTCCAAAATTTTAACTTTTTACTTCCTTCTTCAGTTGAACAATTGTATATCTATACAATTAAGTATTTTCAATAAAAAAAAAACAATATTTGAATTAATGACTAAAATAAATTACCTTAAAATTTAATACTTAAGTTTTGAAATTTGTTTTTAGGAATCAGTTTTCTTATTTTTATTTTTAATCACTTTATCGCATTGACCTTTACAAACCGTTCATATGATACACACATAGGAAAAACAGAAGCAATTATCGTAATTTTGACGATTTTGGGTCATAAAAATGACATGATGACGATTGAACGATTTATACCCTAATTTGGACGATTTTAAATCATTTAAGTTCGCATCATTTATTTGTACTGTTATTAACAATAACTTATTAACAATAACTTGTTAATAATTCTTTGGCGTTGTGTTGTTACGCTTGTCTAAAACTACGATAATCGATAGAAACTTTGACACAATTAATAGTCCGAAGAGGCGCAACCAATAGACATTAAATAAAACGCGTTGGTTATCCTTAGAAGCTGTTGTTATTAGAATTTTAGAAATGTAGGAACCATTAAAGATATTTTTTCATTTGCTGCAAACATTGATAAAATTGATCTAATTTTTCTAAAATATATTCTAGGAATTATTAACGGCATAAATAAAATGTTTAAAATTTTTGAAAATTGTAAAGAACAAATTTTTAAAAATTAGTTTGCTTAAAACTGAAGACTTTTAATTTTATTGACTAGCTGTGCCCGTCACTTCGTCAAGTTCCTTCAATTTTCGATTTTGATTTGAAAGCAATCCGCACCAAAGACCCTTACGATTTTAGTTTTTTTTTCAAGAGAAGTAACACTCAGGCAATTAATGCCTATATTAACTGTGTTACTTCCTTTAGAAAGGGATAGTAGTAGATAAGAGAGATACATAGTTAGTGCGATAGTAAAGCTTCGCAAGCGCTTCTGGTGCTCTTTAGGCGAATTAGTTTGAAGCTAGCATAGCCAATTTATAATTATTTTACTTCGCCTGCGATTTAGTGCTATAAGGTAATACCGGCGTTTCTAGTTCCGCCTTAAGATATGCTACGTATCAGTTTATGTATTTTTTGTGATGCGAATGAAAAGCAGACAGACAGATGGAAGTGAGTTACTGTTTTATTATATGTATAGATATAGATGTATAGATCTGTATAGATTAAAAAATTAAAAACATATTTTTTTGATTATGAAGAAATTTATACCAGAGACGTATTGCCTGAAGTACAAATAGGTCCAAAAGAAAAATGTGATATTTAAATTTGTGTTAATTTTTATTTAGAGCTTTGTGATCAGATATTATCAAGATTTAATTAAAAAAAAAATAAATTGCTAGGCCAAATTAATTTTTATAATATTGTTAGTGATAAAAAAAGTTGTTTTCTGAAGTTACAAAATATGTGTTCTATTAAAAAAAAAAAAAGATATTTATCCTGCTAAAAACATATACGTATTGGGTCTGAGATGCAAACGATGGTTTCTAGTCTTTTGTTTCCCGTTTTGACTTAATTTATTACAAAAATCCTTGTTTTACGACATTCTTCACCAAATTAGGAAATTCATTAAATAAGTTGTCTTTGGAAACAATATTATATACAAAAGATTATTTAAAGTTAAACAAACTAACATAGAGGATTTTATTTAAAAGTATTGAAAGACGTGCATACTATTTACATGTGATTTTCTTGTGAATTCTAATTAAAGTGTTTGATCCCTGTATTTATAGTAATGCTGTAAGATTTTTTGATTTAAGTGTTTATTTTGCTATTTTTAGCTCTTAATAGAATATGTTTTATTGGTAAAAAGGGTTTTTTAGTTTGACGTTTGTATGAAAATTTCAATAAGCTAATTTGACTATAATGACGATTTTTTTCCCAAAAATATGACAATATTACTTTTAAAAACCTGGCAGCTATGCCGATGTGTCTGTAATTCCGCCCAATACAGCCGACAACCAAAAATATTCAACGCCGACTTTCTGTACAGCTAATGGATCGCCCATGGTAGAATAAACAAGGTAGAGTTGGTTTTACAAAAACAAAAATCACATGTATTTTGTTGGTAGATTTTTAATCTCCGTGAAAAAAACAAACTTTTGAAGAAACTTTTTTGGTTTTTCAGTGAGAGCGGAAAAGTGTCTCTCTTTCACAGATAGAAATGAGCATTTTCGGTCTTGCAGACTGAAATTTAAGTGCTACCAAATTTAAATACGCCAATTTAGTACAAATCCGTGTAATGTCATCTATTTTCTTCTTTTTCGGCCTTCAACAAACCTGCACGAATTTCTAACAAATTTTCAGTAATTTTAAATAAAGTATTATTATATTTTTTTTATTAAAAATATAAAAAACTGTGTTGAAGAAAAACACTACAACACAAAAAGCTATTTTGAGACAAGTCACTCTCTTCACTTTTTGCCCTCTAGGCAAAAAATGGGGACTTCGGGGACTTGTGCCAAAACTCCGCAAATGGGGAAGATGTGCCAAGATCTTGGCTACATTTTGGCATCATTGCTTTTTCTCAAATCAGTTACTGTTTCGAAAAAAAATTTCGAAAAACTCCTCCTTTTTTTCTCTAGAAAAAAATGGGGACTTGTGCCAAAATTCTGCAAATAGGGGATGATGTTGCAAGGTCTTGGCTACATTTTGACATCATTACTTTTTCTCAGACCGGTTACTGTTTCGAACAAAAAAAAACTGTTTTCAGTCACTTTAGACATTTTTAGCCCTCTAGGAGTAAGCAAAATTACAAAAATATGTTTAAACCATTGTTGGTATTCATCAATAGTGGCTAAACTAAAAGCAGCTACTAATGCATTTTTTAATAAATTCCTTAAAATTTATTTTTTGCTAAATTTTTCATTTAAATCCAAATTATATGTACATATATAATGACTTTGCAACTTTTTAGTATAACAAAATCTGGTTTTGCATTTGAATTTGTTTTCAAATTATTTAAAAATGAAGCATAAGTGTTAAGATACCCTAACAATGTTAAACATTTTTAGTACAAACTCTTTTACAATAAGGTGGTTTGAACTGATATTTAACGTTGTGCTCTTTCAGAGACAATTTTAAATTATATAAATAGTCCCATATTTCCTTTAGAGTATGTGCAAAAAGAATTGCTTCTGCGATAGGTAGCATCTTTTTTAATTTCCAATTGCGTAAAACTAATTTGTATGTCAGAATCCTTTTTTGGCACATATTAAACTTTTTACGCTTTCTCCTGAAGCATCCAAATGTAATGTAAATTTGGAATCTTCTAGGATTTTTAAATTACTTGAAATTGTCTCAAAAGTATACTTTTCCCAAGTATACACTGTGAAGCAAGTCTATGTATATAGTTTGCAATAAATAAAGAGCATAAAATTGATCTGGGCGATAATATCCATCATGATTTAGCTCAGATTTACATTTTCTCAATGTTTCTAATTTATGGATATTTTGTAAATTGTCTTTTTCAGCAATATCATCAGCGGCCTCCAAAATTTGTTGCTTTCTGAACAAATATGCCTTATTTCCCTTAAGCTTACTTTTTACTACATGTCTTTTTACTCCTCTTATTTGACGAATTTTTACCACATTTTGAGCGTGAGGAGTTACACTACTTTGTTCTATGAACAGTTACATTTCTTTGAGAATTTATTTTCTATGCCATATTTAATGTTGTAGAAACACAAAATACAAACATTGTTATATTTTAAATACTCTTCTCGTATTAGGTTAGGTCAAACGGGCCGCCCGGACAAAGGCGAGTTCACTAGGAGGTCAACCATTCCCTAGAGAACTCCAATGCCGTTGGTTCGTGTAAACCAACCGGAGCTTTTCACAAAGCCTAATAGGCTGCTCAGTGTCGCATCACTGAGACAGTCCAGGTCCTAAAAGAATCTTTGGCCCAAAAATTTGAGCCTACGTTCTTGAAGAGCCGGGCAGTCGCAGAGAAGGTGTTGAACTGATTCCTCCTCTTCCTCATCCATACAACTTCAGCAGCACCCTCCACGAGAGATTCCCATACGCTCCGACATACGTCCAATCATACAGTGTCCCGTTATAACACCTAGGTCAGTAGTACCTTTGGGCCAAAGAATTAAATCTTCGAGATTTTTTTCTGGTATTTTGTCTATATTTGTGATTTTTGTACTGTTCAAGTCAACAGAAAAACTACAATCCCAAATATTAGCTTTAAATTTTCGGTTAGGTTTCGTACTTTTAGATACGGTACGTATGTATAACATTTCTTTTGCATTTTTCTTTTGCGTTTGGTGTTTTTCTGTATTTTAAAAATTCCGAAACATTTGGAGACTCATCTGTTATCTCAAATGGACTGAGTGTATGATCTCGTTTCTTTTTTTCGATTATTGATACTTTGTGAGAACTTTCCAGAATTTTATTTTTACTACTTAGTGTAGTATTAAGAGAAATTTCTTCCATTTTAAAATTTTTTTCAAATTGATTATTACTTTCGTTTAACTATAGGTCTGTTCCAGGTACATAACGAAACAGTCCGGACTTTTGAGAGTAAATGCAAAATTACTCTCTGAACGTGATAAAGTTGCTAAAACGCAAAAAAACCACAATTGAACATTTTGAAATATTAATGCTGCTTACTTTTTCAAATTAATTTTATTTTAGCGATTTTAGACGCTTAATGTATAATATTTTAAAAACAAATCATTTGCATCATTGGCAACAGCTGCAAAAAGTAAATGCAAATAAACTGAAAAATGTAAAAGCCAGTTATTATTTATAATTTTTTGCAAAATGGAAAGTCAAGTAACTATTACACGTTCTCCTGGAGCTTAATTTGAAAATCATCCATTTTTCTTTTTAATAAATTTTAAATAAAATCTTTCTTCCCTTATTTATTTTTTTTTTTATTTTTAAATGTAAACAAAAACAGCTGATAATTTAGTTCTAGTCCGAACCGAAAAAGTTCGTACAACTTTGTACAGGAAATGAAAAATTTTACTCTCTCATTTTCTCTCAAAATTGTACAAAATTTGTTATCTGGAACGCTTTTGGACTAATTTGTGCGAGTTCGGACTGTTTTGTTATGCACCTGGAACAGACCTAAAGTTTAAATTTCGTTAGGACTTGACAAGTTATGTGTCAAAATCTCTTTAATGTTATATTGTAAGTCGAGTACAATAGATTTAAAGTTAAACAAAATCTTCTTTAAATTTTTTTAACGAATCATTTAAAATGGCTTTGAAATTATAGTTAAATTCAAAATCAGAATTACGTATTTCAAATTTAGAATAATGTTTTGTAAATTTGTCTACACTAAAAAAAATTTCTTCTTCATTTTCTATTCTATTAAGTTCATTAATAGACTCTGCTTTATTCAAATTTTTATTTGAAATATTTAGAGTTTCTTAACTTTCATCAAGATCAGTCAACAACGCTGTTATAAGAGCTTGTTCCATTGGAAAACTTTCCAATTCCAAGCTTTTTGGATTATCTTCGTAAAGTTTTCTTCATTATCTTTTTCATATCCTGATAAGATGTTGTTTTGTGATAAAACATCATTTTGTACATTTTTAGGCATTATATGGCCTATAATTGTTAAGTCTCGAGTTTCTAACATAATATCGTTTTGCAATATTTAATCAATTTGTATGTTTTCAGACATTATATGGCCTGTATTTGTTTGATCTCGAGTTTCTAAAAGTGGTTTTACAATAATAGAAATACATTTACTAGTTTTTGCATGATTTTCGATTTTCGAACAAATTTTCATTTGCCTTGGAATAACTCCCCAAATTTTCAAAATTTGAAACGTTTAAAACAAAATTTTTTATGTCTAAAATACTAATTCTACTTCCTTTCATTGTGAGTTCCTAAAATTATAAGAAAGAAAAACAGAAAAAAATAAAAACAGTAAATTTTAACACTTCATTCTTTATAAAAACTTAATCTAAACACTTTATAAAAATAGCTTATAATATTTATTTATACTTCTAAATACTCAAAACGAAATAATTTTATCATTGATTTCCGTTTTGCATTAATGTGTATGATATTTAGTTTCAATCATGATAATTCACCATTTTTCATGGAATTTTTTATTTACAAAATTTTAAAATACAATCAAAACTCTGTATCATTACTAAACTTACAGAATATTTTTCGGCTTTTCGATACTTAAACTCTTCCAGAGCATCTACAGCATTATTAAACGTTCTTCTGAAATTTAAAAGTCGATATAGTTATTTACTTCGTATTGTTACAATTAATAATTTATAATTTAATGAATTTACCTAACAAATATCAACAAAAGAAAATTTTATTTTGGTATAAAAATAGTCGAGCACTTCAAAAACTGAGAATTGTACACATAATATTGGGTCCTTTTTTGACTTTATTTACCAATACAAAACTATGTATTTTAAAACACTCATAAATTATTTTAAAAAATATCGTCAAATCTAGAAGCCGTGGTTCCTTTTAAGAAAATGATAGAGTAAAATTTTACAAAGTTGCAAAATGGAAGATTTTCAAATAAATTTACAGTTTCCATTTTGCAACAAATTTAAAATAATAACTGGCTTCTATTTTTTTCATTTGATTTTTTTTTTAGTTTTGGTTTAAAATGGCCAACACTTGTGTGTTATATTGCCAGGGTCTATCAACATGTAGGAACCTACCTCGGGAAAATTCAGTCGACCTGTAACTTTGTGCAGGAAGTAGGTCACTAGAGTGGACTCCTAAAGTATTATTGGTCTCCACCAGTCCCAATCTTAGTTTTTTTTGGTACTGCACCACGTCAAAAAGAGTGAGGTTAAAATCCTCACAGCGATTTTAATTTGGTTCTCCACCAGGTTCTATCATACAATTTTTTAATTTCTTCTTGTTACTTAATGTCAAGTAAATTTTCAGTTTTAATTTGGTCTTCACCAGGTTCTTTCATCTAAGTTGTGTTTTTTTAAATCTTGAGCATATATTGCTTTGTTGATATTCTTCAATGTATGTAGGCTGATCCAACAAATTGTGCATTTTTTCTTTCTTAAAGTCTATTCTTCAATTAATGTAACATTACATTTTCACAAAAAACAGACAGTACAATTTAATACATATGTATGTACAGTTAACAAACATATACGAAAGCATGTGGTTAATGGAAAAAATCACCATTTTGTTTTGAGATGATTCAGTTTTAATCTACTTGCAAAGCATGAATAATTTCTATCTTCTCTAATTTTTATCGCAAGTTTATCTGAACTAGCTCTCTTTTTACATAAAAATGTAAACAGAGAAAAAATAAAATTAAAAGTGATATTTAAACATAAATAAATAAGTAAATAATTAAAAATACAACTTAACATTTATAAATAAAACAAAAACAAAAGTATATTAAGTGATAAAAAACAAAATCGTGCACTAAATTTTAAAATCCAAACAAAACGAAGCACGTATGCGTCGCACAGTGGCTGAAAATCGTTTTTCGTTGGCCAAAAGTAAATTTTTTTTTGTCACCGATTTTTAAAATTTTTACGTCATTTTGTAGTTAATATATCCAAATTAGGGTAGCCAAAAAATTATGTTAAAATATTGATAATTGTGGGCGTGGCATGCTGTCAAACTCAACTTTTTTTTTAATTTCAGAAAAAGGTGTTTTTCTTTGGTTTTTTATCAAAATTAAATGGTTACTACTCGCAAGCTATCATCGATAATGGTCTGCGGTTTTTTTTTATAATGTTGATAGGATTATTGTCTTTAGTTGTTGTAAGTAGACACAGTTCTAGCGTTTAATATTAGGGGCGTTATGAAATATTTATGAAACTACTATATTTTCCTCAAATTTAAACTTTAGTGGAATAGAACTTCTAGGGAACAAAAGGGAACAAGAAACGTATACAACCACGAGAAAGGTGAAAGTGTCCTCTTTAAGGCTATATATACTTTTGCACCCGCCACGAGCCGCCTGTAGAACACTTTTTTCATTTTAATGAAATTACTCGAAAAAAATTCATATACAATGATGTATTAAATTTTCACTTTTTTGCCTAAAAGTTTATTTTTTTTTAGTTTAGGCTACGTATAACTAAAAAAAAAAAATATATAATAGCTTCGAAAGGGTTTAATGGCTTTGTTTTGATTAGCAAAAAATAAGTAATAAAATTATCACAATGGACTCTACAGGAAGCATATGATCTCTTTCTAAATTTACCTGTTATCAAATGTTAGGGTCAACCAAAGTCATAAACAATTTTATAACAATAATTGCAACATTAAACCACTAAAGTTAAAAAATTAAAGATCAGTGTGTGAAGAACATGTATCTAAAAATTTATACAAGTACGGATTCGTTAAGGGATTACTCAGTAATAACTTAATCCTTTAAGTGTACGGATAAAACATAACAAACGCAAATAAAAATATTCAAAAGAAAATGGAGAGCTTCAGTTATAAAGAACTGGCCGAAGTGTATTTTAGAAACAAAAATCAGGAAGATGTTCTTAGTTACGTTAAAATAAAATTAAACTTAAATTCGTGTAGCACCGAAATGCAAGAGCAATTATATAATTTCGTCAAAGCACTAAAAAAATGCTACAAAGAAGTTATGTACAGTAAACAAAAATTTTATATAAAAAGTGCAAAGTGGTTAGAAGGTCAACTTACTGTCGCTGCAGAAACAGCAAAGCAAGATAAGGCTGGAAGACCACGCAAATCATTAGTGGACAATTGCAGCGATAGATCTAAGAGGCGGAAGCTTAAAGATATTAACGATGCCTTTGGTTCTACAAATATAAAAGAATCTTTCCTACATCAATTACGATCACAGAACCAATTTACAAAAGTGGATATCATTGAAAAAGTTGTTAAAGCTAGTCCACCGAGAACAAAACGGATTCTTAAAAGTATACCAACTCCGAATGATGCAATACAGTACACAAATGAGGAGGCATTAGCATTATTTCTGGATTTTAAATTAACAAAACAGCAATATATTAAACTCAGACAGCGTGCGATTGAAAAAGGCTCAAATATATATCCAGCATATCATCACATAACCGCTGCTAAAATGGACTGTTTGCCATCAAATGACACTATTACAATCAACGCTGGTGTCTAAAAATTAAATTTGCCCAATTTTTTTAATATTGTCACCTAATTTGTAATTTAATTTATTCTTTCTTAGATAGAATAAAACGAACTAAAGCATGACTACAAATTTCATTGTAAAATATTATTTTTTTTATGAAAAGAAAAACATTTCGAATTTCAACTGCAAGTGGAAATGGCCCAGCATAGTTTTATTCGCAAAAAATCAGTATTTGTTATTTCTTTGGACTTTTGGAATGGATTACACTATCTTTTTTTTTTGTAAATATAAAGCAATTTTTCGCGATTCCTCTTAAAAGGCCGTTTTGAGGTCGTTCACATTTAAAATTTGATATTTTCTCCAAGTCTAGTCAATGCCACAAATTTTCAATTATATTAACACTACATATAAACAGGGAGTCCCCACATAATGAATTTTTACCTTGATGAATGACAAATTTATATCATGATTGGAAATCATCTCGTGTAGACTTTATTTATTACTATTATATCAGCCGTCAGTGCGGCAGAAGCAAAATATTTTGGAAATAACCTAGTCACTTATAAACGGCTAGGCCGATTAATCCAAAATTTGACATTAGCATAACATTAACATAACGCTTTTATCAGTTCATATTACTGATTTATGTTATGGTACTGTTATGGTAACATAAACTGATAAAAGCGTAATAAATATAGGAATACTTATATTTAAAACCTTATAGTTTTGAACGTAAAAATTATATTAAGGTGATTCTTTTTTTTGTTTGATAGGAATTTGCATCACTTTTATTTATATATATAAAAAAATTAAATATTACAACAAAATTTTTAAATTTGTTGCTGATATCTGAATAAATATGCAATAAAATTTTTATAAAATAAGTAAATCAAATAAAATTTTCTGTGCATATGTTGCTGATCAAGTAAAATAAAATGGCAAAAAATCTGCAATATTAAGAAAAAGGAAATTCAACAATTCCCAAAATAAGGACCAAAAATACCAAAATTGGGATTTTTACTCTTTTGCCCATAAAGTACGGAATAGGGCTCATAAAATACTTTTAAAAACAATTTGGAGTATTTATAGCTTTATTACAGCAGTCTTCTTTTTTCGATCCCAACTTTGGTACTTTAGAATATATAGGCTAAAGTCAAAATTACGATGTAAAATAGGTCATATTGTGGGACCTCTATCTTCTACAAGGATGATCAATTTTATACGATATTTTTTAACGTACACATATAAGGCCCAACTATAATATGCATAAGCTAGCTTAAGCCAACTTAAGCAACTGTGCAATTACATATAAATCATATGTGGCAAACTATAATGTACTTAACAACACTTATCCTTGAGTTTCGACAAATGGCATTTGCTTAAGCAAAGTCCGAAACCGATCGCATATTCCGTACAGAAACAGCTGTTTAAGCTTTGTGTTTTACATACATATGTACGTACATTCATAAAAAATTGCAATGGAGAACGAAAGTGAACAAATTATATCTAAATTTAATATAAAATATTAAAGAAAAGAAGTTTCTATAAGAAAAAAGGGAGGCGTTGTATAATAATCGTAATTAAAAAGAAAGAGCATTTTATTGTTTATGAGTTGAGTTATGCACACCGCTGTATTTTTTAGTACTTTTGGCTAAAATTACACAAACAGCAAAAAATTAAAAATTTTTCTTTCGAAATTTTCTTAAAACTATTAAAAATAATTATTAATTTGTATATGAATGGTATTAGGTATATAAAATATTTTTATTTAACACAAATTTAATTTATTCGGAAAAAATTATTATTTTTCAAAAGTACGAATAAAATAAATGTACAAGCATTTGACAGACTTTTCGTTCATTTTTTGACATTAGCTTAAGCCACCTTATGCATATTATAGTTGGGCCTATAGTTAGCTTATAAAAAATATAACAATTTTATATATTCCATAAGAACATTTTTTATACAAAAAAAAAACGTTAATGGCCTTTTTTGGGCTAAAGAACACAAAAATGCAATAATTTTGGAATGTTTTTTATTTAAAATCGACTAGTTTTTAACTTATGTAGTAAAGATACAATCTTTACTACATAAGTTACATTTAAAGGGAAACGATTATTTTAAAGGCAGTATAGCTACGACCACCGACCACGACCACCGTTATGGCTGTCGTAAACTTAGACTAATTTCTATTTTATTCAACAAAAGAAAATTTTTTTTTTTCGCAATTTTTATTTATTGTATCTTCAATTTAATTGAACTATCAATAATTACTCATATCTTAAGTCTAAAAATATACTTGTTAAGTCCAACCAGTGCTGGACAAAAAAATGTGTGTTTCACGGTTACTGTAATTTGTGGGTTATCCCTCTGATGTACGGATGAGAGAGGCAGTGTCCCTCCTTCTTAGTCGAATGTAACCAGGTTCAGTTAGTATGTTACGGGCCAGTGGATTCGGATGAGTTTCAAGCTTCTTTAAATACCTTATGGCAAGTTTCGCTATTTCTGCTTTAACTGATGGCACGTTTAGATCTTTATGGATGTTCGAATTTTTTATATACCAGGGAGCAGATGTAATAATACGTAGAATCTTATTTTGGCGCCTTTGAATTTTTTCTACGTTGGTAGCTGAGGCAGTGCCCCATAATTGAATGCCATAACACCATATTGGTTTTAGAATTGACTTGTATAATAAAAGTTTGCAGTATAAAGCTAGAGTAGAATTTCTGCCAATTAGCCAGTTTAGTTGGACTGCTTTCAACTTCATTTGTGTTAACTTTGTTTCTATGTGCCGTTTCCATGTAAGGCGCCGGTCAAGATGTATGCCGAGATATTTGACGTCTGAAAGCTGAGGTATCGTTTGGTTATTTATCCGAATAGGGGGGCAAGATGCTGTACGCAGTGTGAAGGTTATGTGAGTACATTTTAGTTCATTCACTTTTATTATCCATTTCTTCAACCATTTTTCTAAATTGGATATGTGGTCTTGTAAATATCGTGATGCTACTTCGGGTCTTTCGTGAATGCTCAAAAAAGCTGTGTCGTCAGCAAATGTCGATGTGTGAACTCGGTTACTAGTTGGCATGTCTGAAGTATACAATAAGTATAAAAAGGGCCCCAATATACTACCTTGGGGAACTCCGGCTTCGATTGGCTGGGGTGAGCTAAAAAATCTCCTTCTTTCACAATAAATTTTCGTTCGGTTAAATAACTATCTAGCAGCTTATATAGGTTTACGGGCAAATTCAGTTTTAGCTTATATATTAGGCCTTCATGCCATACCTTATCGAATGCTTGAGAAACGTCGATAAAAAGCGCAGAGCAGTATTTTCTCTCTTCAAATGTCTTCTTAACAACATTGACTAACCTGTGAGTTTGTTCGATCGTACTATGTTTTTTCCTGAAGCCGAATTGATGGTTTGGAATACATCCTTTGTCGCTTAGAATAGGGTTAAGCTTAGTTATTAACATCCTCTCAAACAGCTTTGACATATTTGACAAAAGGCTTATAGGTCTGTATGATTCAATTTTTGTGTGGTCTTTTCCTGGTTTAGGAATCATGGTAACCAAGGACACCTTCCAATCTGTGGGAAAGTACTCAAAACGTAAAATAGCATTAAAAATAAAAAGAACGATTCTGCGAGCTACACGGGGCAACTCAATTAACATCTTGTTACTGGTTTTATCAACGCCAGGGGCTTTTTTGGTGTTCAAATCCGTTATTGCCTTTTCAAGATCACCAAATTCAAATCTTATCGGTACTGCAGCACTAGCCTCGAGAACTGGCAACTCAACTATATCAGTCGATATATTTGGGGTAAAAACCTTTTTCAAATGTGCAGCAAATAAATTTCCTTTTTCGGTATCACTCCTTGCCCAGCCTCCAGCTGAAGTTCGCAAGGGAGGCTTACGTAAGACTGGCCTTTTAAGGTTTCTACAAGCACGCCATAACGAATAATCTGATTGAGGAGTTGCGTCTAGGTCTCCCAAATAGTTTTTCAGGGATGCTACTCTTCGAGATTCCAGCATGTCTCTTAGCCGGTTCGTGCATTCTTTAAGTCTGCTTTTGAGTTGAGGAGATCTCTGTGATTGCCATTCTCTACGAATTTTTCTTTTTTCAGCCAAGAGCCGTTCGATATCTGCAGAATAAATTTAATTGTATCTAGCTAATTGTCGGGTTATTGTTGAATGTTGGGCAGCTGATTTGAGGTTTTGGTCAAAATCAATAAGACTCCGCTCTACGTCTTCAGGTGTGCTTAGCGTGATGTTTTCCGAACAATGAGTACTAAGATACTTTCTATATTTCAACCAATTAATGCTTGAGGTAGTCATTGGTGATATGATGTTTTGTTTGTCCCATATATAGACGATAGTGGGTGAATGATCTGAGGATAATTCAAGTGACGCTTCAGCTTTAATCGTTTTTCTTGGAATACCCTTAATCACGCCAAAATCAATAACATCCGGTATTTTTTGTCGATCAGTAGGCCAATAGGTGGGTTGTCCACTCGATATCACATTCAGACGCATTTTTGAAATAGTGTCAAATAAAACACGACCTTTTGGAGTTATTAGGCGTGATCCCCAAAACGTATGTTTAGCGTTGTAGTTGCCTGATGCGATGAAACAGGGACCTAGTGATTTGTAAAAGTCGATATATTGACTCTCTGATATTTGAAATCTAGGAGGTGAATAAATCGAAGAAATAACAAAGTTTTGATGATATTCTTCAATACAGATGTTTGTTGCTTGAAGGTAGACCTCACACAAATCACACAGTAAATGATGTTTAATTCGAGCCCTTACCACATGCTCTGCCCGGGGGTCTTTAGTGTCATATAATATATAGCCATTGATTTTAAAAAAGCTGTTTGTTGTTAAATGAGTCTCTGAAACCATCATGACATCAATTTGTTGGTTCTTCAAGAAGTACTCGAGTTCATTTTTGTGTTGACGTAAGCCGTTTGCGTTCCAGAAACATATTTTTAAACAGTTCATGGTTTGTTAAGTACCGCCTGCAACATCATAGATTGCATGCGAACCATTTCTTGCTTCATGCTGCTCATAGAGCCCATAAAACTGTTTAACGAATGCACTAATGTCTCGATACTTGCTTCGAGACGATTGTAGTTACCAGATGGTGTTTGTTCTTTAGCTTCTGGATGCATATTTGGGGTAGAATTGGTTGTAGGTGTCGCCTTGTGTGCTGAAACATGATTTGATTTTTACATATCCGCGTATGAAACATGTTTGGTTGTGGGTTGAGCTAACTGAGGGCCTAGCAGGAGTATTTAATTTTTGAGTTGACTTCCTTACCATAGAAAAAACTGGACAGCCTCTGTAGTTAGCGGTGTGATTTCCACCGCAATTGCTACATTTTTTAACCTTCGAGTCATTCTTTGGTTTGTCGCATTGGGCGGAACAATGAAGCTCTCCACACACAACGCAAACCGGAGGCAACTTGCAGTACGCCCTTGTATGGTCATATTCTTGGCAATTTAAACACTGGACGGGTCCTTACCGCTTATGTGGTTCCTCTACACTTATCCTGCGGTGTAACAGATATTTAGATTATAAATGGAATGCGTTTCGTTCTTCTTCAATCTAATATCCCCAGGTTCCAGTTCATTTTTACGCTCGAAACTTCTATATCGACTTTAATTGAATTCAGAACGAGTAGTTTCGGCAGTTCATTGTAGCTCTAAAGGCTCACTTTTACCATGTAAACACAATTTTTCGAAAAAGCTTTGCTCCATTAGGGTAACGGTTGAACCCTCATCTAAAAATGCGAATGTCTCAATTGAACCATCATTACAATGTATACGGATAGGCGGAATTCTAAAATACCGAGTACCTTAACTTCTATCATTGTGTGCGTTTACACTGCGTCCCTTTGCCACTGTTCCAGCTACATTATTTATTACTGTATACCTGCTTTGCAGAGCAGTTGCTAATATCACATACCTTTTTTGAAAAACATTTGCGTTTATGAGCATTTAAACACTGGCGGAATAAATTATTTTGTTTTACTACGTTCCACTTTTCGTCCAAGCTAAGAGCCTAAAATTCACCACAATGCTGAATTTTGTGTTGTTGACTTTTGCAGAAGTTGCAATTTATTCTATTTTGATAAGCTAGCTCTGAATGAGTCTGAACTGAAGCTCCTTTTTTCGCTCCTAAGGGGGATACGACTTGACTTGCAGCTCCTGCTATATTATAAATCCAATCGCTAAACGATTTCACCACTGGGACCTTAGCGTCTTTTGTATGCATTGCCCAATTTAATTTTTGATTGTCGGGTAATTTATCGACTAGCGTTCTTACAAGTAACGGATTATTTAAATGAGCTGTCAAGTCACAGGCCTCCATCGTTGAGCAAATATTTCGTATGGTGAGTGCATATTCGATAAGACTGTCGAGCCTGTCCTTAAGCGGAGAAATTTTTGTTGCTTTTGTTATCATGCTGTCTAATATATGCTCTGGACGACCGAAACACATTATTTGGTGTTTGAATTATTTCATTCACCATGGATGGGATAAACAGTTTGCTTTTGAGTAGCTCTCTGTCGCGACCTCGAAGACACGACTGCAATCGCATTAAATTTTCTCCTTCCGTGTAACCCGCTATTTGTGTTCTATTTTTAAAATTACTTATGAATGAGCAAACCAAGATTATGTACCGTTTGGACATCGTGGAGAGTGAATCTGCTTTCATTTTTTTTTCATAAATTGTTTATTGTATCTTCAATATTTTTGAACTAACAATAATTACTCATATCTTAAGTCTAAAATAAAAATATACTTTTAAGTCCAGCCAGTGCTAGACAAAAATAATGTTTGTTTCAAGGATTTTGCAATCATTTGCGGGTCATCCCTCTAATGTACGGCCAAGAAAAGCAGTATCTCTTCTTTTTAGTCGAATGTAACCAGGTTCATTCAGCATGTTACGCGCCAAAGGGTTTGGATGATATTCAAGACTCTTTAGATATGTGACTGCATGTTTCGCTATTTCTGCTTTAACTGATGGCATGTTTAGGTCTTTGTGAATGTTCGAATTTTTTATATACCAGGGAGCAGATGTAATCATACGTAGTATCTTATTTTGGCGCCTTTGAATTTTTTCTACATTGCTAGCTGAGGCAGTGCCCCATAACTGAATCCCATAACACCAAATTGGTTTGAGGATCGACTTGTACAGTAAAAGTTTACAATCTAAGCTCAGGGTAGAGTTCCTGCCAATAAGCCAATTTAGTTGTACTGCTTTTAGTTTCATTTGTGTTAACTTGAAATCAATGTGGCTTTTCCAAGTAAGGCGACGATCAAGATGTATACCCAGATATTTAACGTCTGTGGTATCATTTGGTTATTTATGCGAACAGGAGGGCATGAGTCCCTACGCAGTGTGACAGTTATGTTAGTACATTTTTGCTCATTCACTTTTATTCTCCATTTTTCTAGCCATTTTTCCAAATTGAGTATGTGGTCTTGTAAAAGTTTTGATGCTTCTTGGGCACTTTCATGAATACTTAAAAAAGCTGTGTCATCTGCAAAAGTTGATGTGTGCACTAGGGTGCTAATTGGCATATCTGATGTGTACAGTAAATATAAAATTGGTCCCAAAATACTACCTTGGGGAACTCCGGCTTCAATGAGCTGTGGCGAGCTTAAAAAGTCACCTTCTTTTAGTAAAAACTTGCGATGCGTTAAATAATCTTTAAAGAGCTTATACAAGTTTTCGGGCATGTTCAGCTTTAGCTTAAATATTAGGCCTTCGTGCCAAACCTTATCAAATGCTTGAGAAACGTCGATAAAAAGCGCAGAACAGTATTTTTTTCTTCAAAGGTCGTTTCAATTACATTTACTAATCTGTGTGTTTGTTGGATCGTACTATGTTGTTTTCTGAAACCGAATTGATGGTTCGGAATACATCCTTTCGCGCTAAGAATTGACGTAAGATGGCATTAAAAACAAACAGAATAATTCTGCGACCTATAAGGGGCAACTCAACTAACATCTTGTTACTTGTTTTATCAACCTCAGGGGCTTTTTTGATGTTTAAATCCGCTATTGCCCTTTCAATATCGCTAAATTCAAATCTTATGTGTACTTAGGCACTACTCTACTTGTGGCAACTCAACTATATTAGTACACATATTTGGAGTGAAAACCTTTTTCAAATGATCAACAAATAAATTACCTTTTTCGGTATCATTTCTTGCCCAGACTCCACAAGAAGTTCGCAAGGGGGGCTTAGGTACGACAGGCCTTTTAAGGTTTCTACATGCACGCCATAATGAATAATCTGATTGTGCAGTTGCGTCGAGGTCTTCCAAGTAATTTTTCAGAGATGCTACTCTTCGAGATTCTAGCAGCTGTCTTAGCCGTTTCGTGCAATCTTTAAGTCTAGATTTGAGTTGAGGAGATCTGTGTGCTTGCCACTCTCTTCTAATTTTCCTTTTTTCAGCCAAGAGCAGCTCGACATCTACAAAGTAAATTTGATTGTATCTAGCTGATTGTCGGGTTACTGTTGCATGTTAGGCCGCTGATTTGAGGATTTGATCAAAATTAATAAGACTTTGTTCCACGTCTTCTGGTTTTCTCAGCGGTATATTTTCCGAACAGTGAGTACTGAGATACTTTCTATATTTCAACCAATTAATGCTTGTGCTAGTTGTTGGTGAAACAATATTTTGCTGGTTCCATATATAGACTATTGTGGGTGAATGATCTGAGGATAATTCGAGTGACGCTTCAACATTAATCATTTCTCTCGAAATACCTTTAGTCACGCCAAAATCAATAACATCAGGTATTTTTTGTCGATCCGTAGGCCAATAGGTGGGTTGTCCGCTTGATATCACATTCAGACGCATTTTTGAAATTGTATCAAACAAAACACGACCTTTTGGAGTTATTAGGCGTGATCCCCAAAATGTATGTTTAGCGTTGTAGTCGCCTGATGCTATGAAACAGGGACCTAGTGATTTGAAGAAATCACTGTATTGACTCTCTGATATTTGAAACCTAGGAGGTGAATAAATTGAAGAAATAACTAGGTTTTGATGAAATTCTTCAATACAGATGTTTGTTGCTTGTAGGTAATCTTCACAAAAATCACACAGTAAATAATGTTTGATTCGAGCCTTTATTAGTATTGCTGAACCACCACATGCTCTGCCACGGGGGTCTTTGGTGTCATATAAGATATAGCCATTTATTTTGAAAAAGCTATTTGTTGTTAAGTGAGTCTCTGAAACCAGCATGACATCAATTTGTTCCTTCTTAAGGAAGTACTCGAGTTCATTTTTGTGTTGGCGCAAGCCGTTTGCGTTCCAGAAACATATTTTTAAACAGTTCATGGTTTGTTAAGTAACGCCTGCAACATAGTAGATTGCATGCGTACCATTTCTTGCATCATGCTGCTCATAGAGCTCATAAAACTGTTTATCGAATGCACTAATGTCTCGATGCTTGCTTCGAGACGATTAAAATTACCAGATGGTGTTTGTTCTTTAGGATGCGATTGCAAATTAGGAGTAGAATTAGTTGTCGGTGTCGCTTTATTTACAGCAGTATGATTGGTTTTTACCATATCCGCGTATGAAACATGTTGGGTTGTTGGTTGGGCTAACTGAGGGTAATGAGCATTTGCTCGATATTGTGGGTGCTTAGCAGGAGTATTTGATTTTTGAGTGGTTTTCCTTACCATGGAAAAAACTGGACAGCCTCTGTAGTTAGCAGTGTGGTTTCCACCGCAATTGCTACATTTTTTAACTTTCGAGTCATCCCTTGCTTTGTCGCATTGGGCGGAACAATGTAGCTCTCCACACACAACGCAAACCGGAGGCAATTTGCAGTAAGCCCTAGTATGACCATATTCTTGGCAATTTAGACACTGTACGGGTCCTGATCGCTTATGCGGTTCCTCTACGCTTATTTTGCGGTGCAACAGATATCTTAAACTATAGATAGGGTGCGTTTCGTTCTTTTTCAATCGCATATCTCCAGGTTCCAGTTCAACGCGAAATAGAGGTTGAGGGACACGTTCTCGATTTCTGAGGTTGTCTACACTTTTTACCTTAAATCCCGCTTTTTGGAGGCCATCTCTAATTTCGACTGGATCAACGTATGAGTCTACACCTTTTATAACTACCTGTAGACCTTTACTACTCTTCAGCTGATATGTATAAAAGTTCTTTTTGCAGCTTTCAAACTCGTTTACTACTTTACGATAACTGTTTTCATCAATAAATTGTATTTTTGTTTCATCAATGTTGCCACGCTTGATTGGAATTACATAAAATGTGTTCTCACCAATAGTTGAAATTAACTTCTTTATTAAGTCGCTGGAGTTTTTCTCCCTTAAATAAATTGGAGGTGGTTTGAACGAACTGGGTGCCGTTTTTTTTTCACTTGTTTCGCTATCTAAAATAGCAAAACGATTATGGGAATTTATTCCGTTAGAGTCCTTGTCTTTTTGTACTTTAGCCATTGGTGCAATCTGAGAAGATTTAGGGCTTCGACCTCTTTTCAGTACAGTTATGTATCTGTCCATTCCTACTTGAGTCTTAGGTTTTTCTACACTATCCATATTATTTTTGGTAACACTATGTTCAGAAGGGGATTTGTTTGTAGTTATTTTATTGTCATCGCTTAGCAAAAGCGATGAACAAGATTGGGCACGTATAACTTGCTTAGCATTTATACACAAATTGTCACTAGTTTTTTTGTTTTTATTTATTTCAACATTGTCAACATTTTTGTTGCTTAAATTAAAGTAGCAAATCAATATGCCGTTGTATAAAAAAAGACGAAGGAAAAAGAAAAAATATTTTACAAACAACTTTGTTGTTGTATTAAAACAGGTTTGTTTTTTTTTTTTTGTTTTTATTTTAAATTATTCACACAATGTATGTTTTGTTTTTTGTTAATGCGAGCTTGAAAAAAATCGCGACCGCACTTATCAACGCACAAACTAAAAAAACAAAAGAAAATGTCACAAAATTGCAAATTAAAAATTCATGTACAAACAAAATATTTTAAAGGAAATATTTATAATTTTTTAAAATTTTCAATTTTATAAAAGCAAAATTAGTATTTCTACAACAATGCCAGACTTTACGATGTAGCTGTCGTCTTCAATATCATTAAGTAGCTGACAACACAGCGACAATTGTAGCCCGCGGGTTTTTTTTTTCATTTAGCTGCCTCGCCGCTGTCTTCTATTTCTTTTAAGTATGAATAATGAGTTTTTTCTCAAATGCTTATTTTAATTTATGTAAAGAGTCAACAATATGGATAATGCTGTACATGTCTGTATAAATAAAATCACCGCGGTGAAAGGTATAGAAGATTCGGCACGGCCGAATATAGCACTTTTACTTGTTTTTCATAATTTATTTATTGTATCTTCAATATTTTTTAACTAACAAAAATTACTCATATCTTAAGTATAAAATAAATATACACTTTTTAAGTCCAGCCAGTGCTAGACAATAATAATGTTTGTTTCACGGATTTTGCAATCATTTACGGGTCATCCCTCTAATGTACGGCCAAGAAAAGCAGTAGTAGAAAAGTATTCGAATGTAGCCAGGTCCATTCAGTATGTTAAGCGCCTAAGGGTTTGGATGAGATTCAAGCCTCTTTAGATATGTGACTTCATGTTTCGATATTTCTGCTTTTAATGATGGCATGTTTATGTCTTTGTGGATGTTCGAATTTTTTATATACCAGGGAGCAGATGTAATCATACGTAGTATCTTATTTTGGCACCTTTGAATTTTTTCTACTTTGCTAGCTGAGGCAGTGCCCCTATAACTGAATCCCATAAAACCAAATTGGTTTGAGGATCGACTTGTACAGTAGAAGTTTACAATCTAAGCTCAGGGTGGAATTTCTGCCAATAAGCCTATTTAGTTTAACTGCTTTTAATTTCATTGGTGTTAACTATGTGGCTTTTCCAAGTAAGGCGACGGTCAAGATGTATAGCCACGTATTTAACGTCTGAAAGCTGTGGTATCATTTGGTTATTTATGCGAATAGGAGGGCATGAGTCCTACGCAGTGTGAAGGTTATATGAGTACATTTTTGTTCAATCACTTTTATTCTCCATTTTTCTAACCATTTTTCCAAATTGAGTATGTGGTCTTGTAAAAGTTGTGATGCTACTTGGGCACTTCCAAGAATACTCAAAAAAGCTGAGTCATCTGCAAATGTTGATGTGTGGACTAGGGTGCTAATTGTTAATATAAAATTTGTCATAAAATACTACTTTGGAGATCTGCGGCTTCAATGAGCTGTGGCGAGCTTAAAAAGTCACATTCTTTTAGTAAAACCTTGCGATTCGTTAAATAATCTTTTAAGAGCTCATAAAATATTTCGGGCAAGTTCAGCTTTAACTTAAATATTAGGCCTTCGTGCCAAACCTTATCGAATGCTTGAGAAACGTCGAGAAAAAGCGCAGAACAGTATTTTTTTTCTTCAAAGGTCTTTTTAATTACATTTACTAATCTGTGTGTTTTGGATCGTACTATGTTGTTTTCTGAAGCCGAATTGATGGTTTGGAATACATCCTTTCTCGCTAAAAATTGCATTCAGCTGAGTTATTAATATTCTCTCAAACAGCTTTGACATCTTTGATAAAAGGCTTATAGGTCTGTATAGTTCTACTTTTGTGTGGCCTTTTCCTGGTTTAAGAATCATAGTTATCAAAGAGACCTTCCACTCTGTGGGAAAGTACTCAAGTCGCAAGATGGCATTAAAAACAAAAAGAATAATTCTGCGACCTATACGGGGTTACTTGTTTTATCAACGGCAGGGGCTTTTTTGGTGTTGAAATCCGCTATTGCCCTTTTAATATCGCTAAATTCAAATCTTAGGTCTCTACTGGTGGCAACTTAACTATATCAGTACACATATTTGGAGTGAAAACCTTTTTCAAATGTTCAACAAATAAATTGCCTTTTTCGGTATCATTTCTTGCCAAGTCTCCACAAGAAGTTCGTAAGGGAGGCTTACGTACGACTTGTCTTTTAAGGTTTCTAAATGCACGCCATAATGAATAATCTGATTGTGCAGTTGCCAGTTGCATCAAGGTCTTCCAAGTAATTTTTCAGAGATGCTACTCTTCGATATTATAGTAGCTCTTAGCCGTTTCGTGCAGTAGGTATAGTAGCTCTTAGCCGTTTTCGTGCAGTTGCATCAAGGTCTTCCAAGTAATTTTTCAGAGATGCTACTCTTCGATATTATAGTAGCTCTTAGCCGTTTCGTGCAATATTTAAGTCTAGATTTGAGTTCAGGAGATCTGTGTGATTGCCACTCTCTTCGAATTTTTCTTTTTTCAGCCAAAAGCCGCTCGACATCTACAGAAGAAATTTGATTATATCTAGCTGATTGTCGGGTTACTGTTGCATGTTGGGCAGCTGATTTAAGGATTTTATCGAAATTAATACTTTGATCCACGTCTTCTGGTGTTTTTAGCGGTATATTTTCCGAACAGTGATTACTGAGATACTTTCTATATTTCAACCAATTAATGCTTGTGCTAGTTGTTAGTGACACAATATTTTGCAGGTTCCATATAGACAATAGTGGGTGAATATCTGAGGATAATTCAAATGATGCTTTAACTTTAAGCATTTCTCTCGCAATACCCTTAATCACGCCAAAATCAATAACATCCGGTATTTTTTACCGATCAGTAGGCCAATAGGTGGGTTGTCCGCTCGATATCACATTCAGACGCATTTTTGGAATTGTATCGAACAAAACACGACCTTTTGGAGTTAGTAGGCGTGATCCCCAAAATGTTAAGCGTTGTAGTCGCCTGATGCTATGAAACAGGGACCTAGTGATTTGAAAAAGTCGCTATACTATGAAATCTAGGAGGTGAATAAATTGAAGAAATAACAAGGTTTTGATTAAATTTTTCAAGGCAGATATTTGTAGCTTGAAGGTGATCCTCACGAAAGTGACACAGTAAATAATGTTTGAGTCTAGCCTTTATAAGTATTGCCGATCCATGCTCGTCCGCGAGGAACCTTGGTATCATATAATATATAGCCATTAACTTTAAAAAAGCTATTTGTTGTTAAGTGAGTTCCTAAAATAATCATGACATCAATTTGTTGATTATTAAGAAAGTACTCGAGTTCATTTTTTGTTGGCGTATGCCGCTTGCGTTCCAGACGCATATTTTTAAACAGTTCATGGCTTGTTTAGTACCGCCTGCAACATCATAGATTGCATGCGTATCTTGCATCATGCTGCACATATATCTCATAAAACTGTTTAACGAATGCACTAATGTCTCGATGCTTGCTTCGAGACGATTATAGTTACCAGATGGTGTTTGTTCTTAAGGTTCTTCAAATTTGGAGTCGACTTATTTTTCGGTGTCGCCTTATGTACTGAAACATGATTGGTTTTTAACATATCCGCGAATGAAACATTGTGAGGTACCAAAACTTGAGTAATTTTGGCCCACACCAAAAGCAGTTGGGCAGACGGATTTATATCCATTTACCTGGGGACGGATTCACATCCGTTATGTAATCTTGTATTGCAGGTTAAAGCATCAACATGCAGAGAGAGCCAACACAGCAAACATGCAGAGAAAAGAGAGAGAGAGAGAGCGGGAACAAAAAGAAAGAACGTATGTATACAAAGTTAAACTACAAACAGATGCATACACACCCAGGCAGATTGCAGTACGGCAGCAGCAACAAAAGCTACAAATGAGAGATGTGGCTGAGAGATTCGACACAACTCAACCACAAAGATGCCATTGTGTAGCTGAGCAAAGATATAAAAGGCAAGGAAGTAAATGGATCAGTCTCTTTTCCTTTAGATGCCAACAGGAGCAGTCGTAGTGAAGTGACAGTGGTTAATCAAGAAGAGAATTTAAAACTAAAGTGCAAGTGACAGTGAATAGTGAAGAACAATTTCCACCGGGTGACAAGTGTTAACTAGTGAAGAAAGTCGGGGTTAGGTTTACATCAATCTTAGTGAAGAGTTTTTTAGGCACAGCAAGGAGGATTTTTATCTGACTTGCCTGTACCGGATTTATATCTGGTGATTTGGTAGGGATTTCCAAGAGGTTTATACCCGGAAGTCATAGGACTTGATTTATATCAAGGAGATAGAGACTGAATGATCATCCAGCGTTCTAGGCAAGATAGCCGATTTGTATATTTAAGTGCTAGAATAAAAACATTTAAATAAATAAATAAATAATTTGAAGAAAAAGTGAATAAAAATCTAGCGGAGTAAAAACCAAAACCGCAAGTCTTTCATTTTATGTAAGAGGACCCTGGACAGCTGAGCTAACCCCAGCTTCAAACCCAGAAAGCCGGAGGTTCTTTACATTGGCGTCGAGCAGGGACTTATTAAAACGTTAAATACACACCAAGAGCGATAATTAAATCTGTCCATGGTTCGTACATCGTGGGTCTATACGCTGCGAAAGGACGAGATTGTCCAGTACTTAGATGAATTGAAGCTGGAGAATAGTGGCACAGTATAAGAAATGCGGAAAAGGTTGGCAACCTTTTCATCAGGCGAACACGAAGGTAAAGTGCTTACAAGACTGGAAGAGCTAGATGGCAAGCATGGACGCTGTCCAACACTCCCAGATCCAAGTATGACCCCGCACCTGGAAGTACCTAATACGTCAGCAACAGCGGGACAACAGGCAGGCACCGGTTACCTGTTGCTTCCAAACCAACAAGCCGTAAATCCCCAGTTGGCAACAAATGTAGCTTACTCGGCCGTCATCGACATCGTGAGGAAGCGGTCGTTCCGCTACGATGGTGGAAACGACCCTATTTCATTCATTTAGCGAGTGGAGGAGCTGGCAGAGGTCTATGGGTTAAACATATGTTACCGCGGACGATGCCAGAACTACTAAAAGAATCAGCGTTATTGTGGTTCCGTAACAATAACCGCCAGTGGCAAACGTGGAAGAGTTTCCGTGAGGACTTCCTTAAATTTTTCTTACCTCCTAGGTACTTTGAAGATCTTGACGACGAGATACGCAGAAGACAACAAAATCATCGAGAGAAGTTTAAGGACTTTGTAATAGTTCTACAGAACATGATGCGGCATGCCAGATATAGTTATGAGCAACAAACGGATCGCATATTCAGGAACAGCCGTGTGGCCAAATGTACATAAGGAGGAAAGACTTTGAGTCGTTGGAGGAACTCATTCAAATGGCCGAGGATTTCGAGGTAATACGAGAGAACCTCCCTGAAATAAGCCATGATCACCGCCATAACCGACAACGTAACGAAGACAGAGCTCGGCAAATAATTTGTAATTTGTTCTGTTGGCGATCGCACACCTCGCCTTCCACACTGATCGAATCAGTTTAGCCAACGGGACAATGGTCGAGGTGAGAGAGACGATCAGGGTGAAGGTAAGCTTAGGAGGGAAAAGCTGTAAACTGGAGGTGGAGGTCATGCAAAGTATGCTGGACGAGGTGTTATTGGGCATGGATTTTCTAAGGGCGACAGGATGCGAATTTCAGTGTGGTGACCAGAGGGTAAAAATAACCCCTTTTACTCAGCAGGTAATGGCTGCCGTAGAAGAGGAGGGACAGAGAAAAGCGCAGCAAATAACAGAAAAAAGCACAGCTAATGAAACGGAAGTGATTGAAGCATTTTTAGAAGAAGAACTGAGGAAATTTATTATTATCAGGGGACCAACAACGCTAGCTGAACACAAAATCTTTTTAAGGGATTTAAGGCCGGTCCGACATAGATATGGACAGCGTAACCTTGAAATGCAAAGTAAGATCAACGAGGAGAGAGACGTATTGTTAAAAAACGGGTGTATTGAGCCGTCGAAGAGTCCTTACAGCTCTCCAATTGTGATGGCACCAAAGAAAAACGGTACCCTTAGATTGTGCGTCGATTATAGACAGCTAAATGCCAAAACGATAGCCGACGCTTATCCGCTACCTCGAATTAATGCCATTTTAGACCACCTCCGGAATGCAAGGTACATCAGTAGTATTGACCTCAAAAATGGTTATTGGCAAATACCAATGGCAGACGACAGCAAAGAGTACAATGCTTTTACGGTACCGGGAAGAGGGTTGTTCCAGAGAAGGTAATGCCGTTCTGACTTACGTCGGCGCCAGCAACATTTCAGAGGACGTTGGACCGGGTAATCGGTGCCGAAATGGAACCACAAGCTTTTGCCTACCTAGAAAATATAATAGTTCTAGGGGGGTCACTCGAGGAGCACATGGTCAATTTGAGGGAAGTGTTCAGAATGCTACGAGAGGCGCGCCTGGTCATAAATCGCGAAAAGTGCAATTTTTTTCAAAAGGAAGTGAAGTATCTAGGGCATGTGGTAAATGAGAGTGGAACCAACACCGACCCGAAGAAAATAGCAGCAATACAAGAACTTCAGCCGCCGCAAAATGTACGAGAACTGCGAAGATGTCTAGGAATCGCTTCATGGTACAGACGTTTTGTTCCAGGGTACACGCAAATAGTGCATCCATTGACGTCGCTTTTGAAAAAAGGAAAACACTTCCCGTGGGTCGCAGAGCAACACGGAGCTTTTGAACTCCTCAAAATTTTTCCAGAAAGTTTACTCTCCAGACAGACGCGTGTGAGTACGGGCTAGGAGCGGTGCTAACTCAGGAGTTTGATGGGCAAGAGAGGGTTATTTCATGTGCAAGTCGGCGGCTAAATCCGGCTGAAATGAATTACTCCGCCACCGAGAAAGAATGTCTGGCAATAGTGTAGGCGGTTAGAAAACATAGGCCTTACCTGGATGGGTACCACTTTACCATTGTAACAAACCATCTAGCACTCAAAAGGCTCAAGCGTTGGAGCTACAACAGTACAACTTTGATATCCAGTATCATCGGGGTAAACTGAATGTTGTGGCAAATGCCCTATCCCGTGACCCAAAACCACCCACAAAACCACCCACAGGAATGCAGCTGGTGGAAAAAAAAGTGTGAAGCAGTGGAAAAGAAGCCTGAGAAGTATCCGGATTTAAAAAAAACGTGTGCTGGAGGAAAACCACGATCATCCAACAGCCGGCCATCTGGGCATAAGAAAGACCAGTGCGCGCATTAAGAATAAATACTATTGTCCAGGAATGTTCAGAAGCATTCGAACCTACGTCCGAAGTTGTCAGACATGCCTGCAGTATAAGACAAGCTAACAACTCCCCGCAGGACAGATGTTGTCGCGTATTGCGGAAGAGCCCTGGGCCATCGTGTGTGCAGACTGTGTTTCCCCATTACCAAGATCGAAGCACGGCAACACAATGGTATTGGTCTTTCAAAGTGGGAAGAGTTAAGCCCTTTGCGTAGAGCCACTGGAGAAACGTTGCAGAAAGCTTTTCGGGAAAGGATCCTTGCTAATTTCGGGGTACCAAAAATGCTCATCACTGACAACGGAGCTCAGTTTACCAGCAAAACATTTCGCGAATATTTGAAACAGATTGGTGTGCACCACCAGCTAACTGCACCTTATACCCCTCAAGAGCACCCTACAGAACATGAAAACGATGATAGCACAATATGCCGGAGCGCATCAAAACACGTGGGATGAGTGTATACCCGATATTCAGCTGGCATTCAATACAGCCAGGTCGGACACAACGCAGTATAGCGCGGCTTTCCTCGTGCAAGGAAGAGAGCCACGGCTTCCGGCTACCCTATACGACGAAGTAACGCCGGGAACGGGCACTGAGAACCGAAGGCCACAAGAAACATCCGAAATGTTTAAACAAATTTTTAGCTTAGTGAAGAAGAATCTAGTGAGGGCAGCGAAGGACCAAGCTCGATATAAGTTATAATATCGAGCTTGGTCCTTCGCTGCGACGCCGAACATGGAAGCCCAGAGTGTTAGAACTAGTGTGGGTAAGGGCATACCCTCTATCCAATGCGGCAGATAAATTTGGTGCGAAGCTAGCACCAAAGTTCGAAGGCCCATATCGCGTCCAAAAGCTAATATCTCCAGTGATTGCGGAACTGAGAAAAAGCGACGGGATAAACCCTCGTACCGCACATATAAGCGAACTAAAAACAATAATAATAATAATAATAATAATAATAATAATAATGATAATAATAATAATAATAATAATAATAATAATAATAATAATAATAATAATAATAATAATAATAATAATAATAATGATAATAATAATAATAATAATAATAATAATAATAATAATAATAATAATAATGATAATAATAATAATAATAAAAAAATAAAAAAATAAAACAATCAATAATAATATCAACAGGATAATCGTCAAACAATACACAAGAAAAATCGCTACAATTTTGTTTGATGTTTGATCAAACTTACATACTTCATCAGTAAATGCGTACAATTTATGCGTGGGTAATTGCCGAAAAATCACAGATTAAATAGCAACAACAAAAAGGGATTAACTAATGCAATTAGTCCGTAAACAAGTTACATCGAAGTAATCAAAAGCGCAATAACAAGCAGTAGCCTTACATGTAGTAAAAAACAAGTAAATGCAGGAGTGGAAACAACAACAAATAACAAAGTTCGTTCAACTTTAAATATATAAAAAAACAACAAATTAAAGAAACAAGAAGAACATAATATTTAGTAAGGAACTTGGAGAAAATAAACAAACGCAAGCTTCGATCAGTTTGTGAAAAAAAAAACAAAAAGTGAAAGTGAGCAGTAGCTAGCAAAAATATATACATATATAAAAAAATATAACTTATTGGTTTTCCGAAAGGAAGGGGGAAGTGTGAGTTACCAAAACTTGAGTAATTTTGGCCCACACCAAAATCAGTTGGGCAGACGGATTTATATTAATTTCCTGGGGACGGATTCACATCCGTCATGTAATCTTGTATTGCAGGTTAAAGCATCAACATGCAGAGAAAAGAGCGGGAACAAAAAGAACAAACAGAAACATCATCATCAGAACGTATGTATACAAAGTTAAACTACAAACAGATACATACACACATACACACCGAGGCAGATTGCAGTACGGCAGCAGCAACAAAAGCTACAAATGAGATATCTGGCTGAGAGGTTCGACACAACTCAACCACAAAGATGCAATTGTGTACCGATATAAAAGGCGAGGAAGTAAATGGATCAGTCTCTTTTCCTTTAGATGCCAACAGAAGCAGACGTAGTGAAGTGGACAGTGGATAATCAAGAGGAGAATTTAAACTAAAGTTCAAGTGACAGTGAATAGTGAATAACAATTTCTACCGGGTGACAAGTGTTAAGTAGTAAAGAAAGCCGGGGTTAGGTTTACACCAATCCTAGTGAAGAGTTTTTTAGGCACAGCAAGGAGGATTTTTATCTGACTCGGCTTTACCGGATTTATATCTGGTGATTTGGTAGGGATTTCCAAGAGGTTTATACCCGGAAGCAGTAGGGCTTGATTTATATCAAGGAGATAGAGACTGGATTATCATCCAGTGAATAAAGCAGTAGAAGACTAGAGCTAGGAGTGGTAGGGCTACAACCAGTGTCCCCGGTAGTACATGTTTTAGGCAAGATAGCCGATTTGTATATTTAGAATAGAATTAAAACAATAGAATAAAAACAATGAATAAAAATCTAGCGAAGTAAAAACCAAAACCGCAAGTCTTTAATTTTATGTAAGAGGAACCTGGACAGCTTAAGCTAACCCCAGCTTCAAACCCGGAGGTTCCTTACAACATGTTGGGTTGTTGGTTGGGCTAACTGAGGATAATGAGCATTTGGTCGATATTGCGGGTGCTTAGCAGGAGTATTAAATTTTTAAGTGGAATTACCATGGAAAAAACTGGACAACCTCTGTTATTAGCAGTGTGATTTCCACCTCAATTGCTACATTTTTTAACCTTCAAGTCATCCCTCGATATGTCGCATTGAGCACAACAATGTAGCTCGCCACACACAACGCAAACCGGAGGCAACTTGCAGTAAGCCCTAGTATTAACATATTCGGTTCCTCTACGCTTATTTTGCAGTGTAATAAATATTTCAGATTAAAATAATGTGCGTTTCATTTTTCTTTAATCTCATATCTCCAGGTTCCAGTTCAATGCGAAATAGAGGTTGAGGGACAGGTTCTCGGTTTCTGAGATTATCTACACTTTTAACCTTAAATCCTGCCTTTTGAAGGCCAGCTTTTATTTCAGCTGGATCAACGTATGAATCTACACCTTTAATTACTACCTGTAGGCCTTTGCTACTCTTCAGCTGATAGGTATTTAAATTTTTTTTGCAGCTTTCAAACTCGTTATTGCTTTATGATATTTTTTGTCTCATCAATGTTACTACGCCTGATAGGAATTACATAAAATGTGTTCTCGCCAATAACTGAAATTAACTTATTTATTAAGTTGTTCGAATTTTTCTCCCTTAAATAAATTGGAGGTGGTTTGAATGACTTGGGTACCGTTTTAGGTTCACTTGTTTCGCTATCTAAAATAGCAAAACGATTTTTGGAATATATTCCGTTAGAGTCCTTATCTTTATGTACTTTAGACATTGGTGAAAAGTGCGAAGATTTAGGGCTTCGACCACTTTTTAATCTTGGGTTTTACTACACTATCCATAGTAGTTTTGTTATACTGTGTTCAGAAGGCGACTTGTTTGTAGTTATTTTAATGTAATCACTTAAGAAAAACGATGAACAAGATTGAGCACGTATAACTGGCGTAGCAATTATACACAAATTATTTTCAGTTTTTTTGTTTTTATTTAATTCAATATTGTCCACATTTTTGTTGTTTAAATCAAAGAGGCTCATTAGCCTTTATTGTTTTTGTTTTATTTTTAAAGTATCAATTCAATGTGCCGTTGTAAAAAATAAAGAGAAAAAAAGATTTTACAGATAACTTTGTGTTTGTATTAAAACAATTTTGTTTTTGTTTGAAATTATTCACACAATGTATGTTTTTGTTTTTTGTTAAAAAAAATCAACGCCAAGAACAAAACTGCTTATAACTCATTTTAAATTATTCTTTGCAAATTTAGATACCATTTTGTAGGTATTGACAAGACCTTTAATACCATGTATACCTTAAAAAAATCAGAATAAATCTGAAGAAGTGGCAAGCTTTAAAGGAATTTTCAGGTGCGAGGTGTCCAACTTTGACACCACATAGCGTCACACTTGGATGGGAAGGGGTACTCCTCTGTTATGCTCATATCAAATTTTGGTTCGATCGGCTTAGCAGTTTATAAATTACTAGGTTATTTCCAACATATTTATATTCTGCCCCACTGTGCAGCGTTATGATATAATCATCAGAGCTCATACAGATAATTATATAATGAAGTTGTAATTATATTATAATGTATAACGTCATTTTAATTGTATTTTTTACACTGACGTTTATTTTTTTACTGCAACAAAGAGAAAAAGCGAAAAAGATAATTTTTAATTTCTTTCAATTAATATTGTATACCAAGTATAAAAAAGTAAATTTTTGGTTTCTGTTACTAATTATAAGCATACAGTGAGGTGCACAAATAAGTACATGTTTGTACTTTGAGCACTTTCTGTTTCATAAATATAAAAGTAATAAAGCGAATCCTAACATTTTTATGGTCATTTATTAAGTATCTAGTACTTAATAAAATTATATAAAATTTGTAACAAAATGCATCAAACACCAAGAAAAAAATAACAAAATAACTCTTATGTGCTCAATTGTGCAGCTCTGCAATTTATGAAGAATTTGAAGAAAAGAAATGAAAAAGTACCCTTATTTTTCAATCTGTTTGCTTTTTATTAGTTTTTTTTTTAAGAAGACATAAGCTCGACATTATTTAAATCGCGTGTGGTAAAAACATAGTGCAAATTTTTGAACAAAAATCAAATAAATACCTAACAATAATAAATAATGAAGAAACTTTCAAAATACATCATCCGGGCCATTACTGAAAGAGACTATTCTACCCGGGAAATTGCAAAAGAACTTAAAGTGAGTCAATCAGTGGTCATAAGGGTACAAAAACGGTGTCCATTGTTCCCAAGCCTCAAGTTAGAGGTCACAAAAAATTTCTAACTAATCCGGATGAACGTCTAATGATAAGAGAAATGAAAAGAAATAAGTTTTTAACACCAAAAGATGCTTCGTTAGCAATCGAAAAACCCGTTAGTCGGTGGACGGCATGTAGAGACCTTCTCGACATTGGTAATATTGCAGCAGCAAAAAAAAACAAAAACCTGCATTGTTAGAAAAAAATATAAAGGCGCAGTTAAAAATTGCCAAACAGCACAAAACTTGGACAGTGGATGACTGGAAACGTGTAATCTGACGAATCCATATTCAACATTGAGAATTTGTGGTCAATCGTTAAGAGACGGTTGGGACTAGGGTTGCCAGATTTGAAATCGAGAAAATCAGTACATTTTAGAAAAATAAGAAAAAAAAACTCAGTACATTTAAAAAAAATCAGTACACTTTTTATTTAATAAAAAAATTTCATCAGTTACATATCAGTAAACAAATCTTATTCTATTTAAAATATTTTAAAGGTATTTGAAGAACCTTAATAGTTTTTAAGGTATTTTTTAAATAAAAATTGAAATTTAAATATTTTATAAATTTCCAAAAATGGACTCTTAAAAAAGTTTTTAACGAAATAAAACACGACTTGTTTGGTAGGTATATATTGAAAAACTGTAATGTTTATTATTTATTTATCATCAGTTTTAATTCTTTTCTTTCTTTTCAGCAACAACAGTTACATTTAACATTTTTAATTTTTAGTTATTTAGGAATAGGGTTACCATTCAAGTATTTTTAAATTCATTTTCAGTATATAGTTTAAGGATTAGATTTAAGGTAATTTCAATAAAATTCATTTTTAATTATATAAAAAAAAAACAATAACAGCGTTATTATTAAAAAAAGTTAAAAAAATAAGTATATAAAAAAATGGGAAAAAAAATTATATCGGATATTAAAAAAAAAACCAATTGTGGAGAAAACCTTTTAGAGGCTTAAAAACTCCAAGACCCAACATACCGGCCCCATTGAAGGACCGGAGGTCTTCAAACGTTCGGGAGTAGTGCTAGTTTCGTTATTGGACGTTTATATATTCCGCTTTTTGTCCTCACCTCCGCCACCCTGACCTTGCCGTCTTGGCCTTCGGTTACGCCGACGACTCTCCCGGTCAGCCACTCTTGGGGCGGGAGATTGTCCTCGTGGACCACCACTATCTGGCCGATTTGTAGATTGGGCTGTTCTTCTTGCCACTTGCCCTTGCCTTGAAGTTCCAGGACGTAATCTCTGGACCAGGCTCGCCAGAACCTCTGCTTGAGCGCGCATAGCATTCGCCATCGCTTCAAGCACTTCAGTTTGTTGTCGCTCACGTCTTCTGCGGATTCTGGCGGCAGCGAACGCAGACCCCCTCCGATTAGCAGATGTGCCGGAGTTAATGCCTCTCCGTCGTTGGGGTCTGGAGACAGCGGTGCTATTGGCCGACTGTTGAGCACCGCCTCTACTTCTCCGAGCATTGTGGCCATTTCTTCTTGTGTGAGCAGTGCATTGCCCACAGCTCGAAGAAGCAGGAACTTCGCCTGCTTCACAGCTGCCTCCCATAGGCCTCCGAAGTGAGGAGCTCTGGGAGGTATGAAGCTGAACTCTACCTCCCACGACGCTGCGGATGATACGACCTGTTCTCGCTCTCTGATGAAGACTGCGGCTGCTTCTTTGAGTTCTCGGTTGGCTCCCACGAAGTTGGTGGCGTTGTCGCAGTAGACCGTGCGTGGAAGACCTCTCCTGGCAATGAACCTTTTAAAAGATAGAATAAAAGAGTTAGAAGACAAGTCAGACACTAGCTCTAAGTGAACAGCCTTCGAAGTGAAACAAACAAATACCGCTATATACATTTTTACAGGTGGTCGACCGCGAATACGCAAAGAAATATTAACGGGACCACAAAAATCTACGCCAACTACTAAAAATGGGCGTACAGCTCTCACACGATCGGTGGGTAAATTGCCCATTATTTGGGTCATAAGCTTCGGCTTATAGCGGTAGCAGTGAACACATTTGCGCACAATTCTGCCACACTCTTCTTTTGCGTTTATGAGCCAAATATTTTCTCTCGACATAGCTATCAATGCTTTAGTTCCTGCATGACAGTTGTCGAGGTGCAGACTATATAAATATCTATCTACAAATTGTGTCTTTTTGGGTAGTAAAAGTGGAAATTTTGTATTGTATGGTAATGGTGCATTTAGCAACCTTCCACCTACCCTCAAAAGTGAAAAATTTCTCTTATTTTCTGAAAAATTGTGGATAAATGGTGTTAATCTTTGAATATTTGATGGTAACACCAAAGATTTCTGCAATTTAGAAATCTCCTCAGAAAAATATTTTTTCTGGATAATTTCCACAATTTTATAAAAGGCCCACTTCATTTCTTTCGCAGTAGGGTTTCTTGATTTGCAAACTTCAATTTTTCTACAAGAATCCACAAATCTTAAAATATAACACACAATTCTTAGTATTTTTTTGTAAGAAGAATTATCTTCAATCAATTTTAATATAATGTTGTCAAGATTTGTGTTATTCTCTACTGCAATCAGAACATTAGATTTTCTTTTTTCGAGACTCATTTGATCCTCTGTTAACTCTAAATGATGATTAACAGGCCACATTGAAGAATCATATAAAAGAAATGAAGGACCATTGAACCAAATTGAATTTTTTAACTCATCCACATCACAGCCTCTTGATACAATATCGGCAGGATTTTGTCGGGTTGGTACATGGCGCCATGAAACACGTTCCGAACATTCCTGTATTTCAGCAACTCTGTTGGAAACAAAAGTTGCAAGGCTAGATGGATGAGTTTTTATCCAATGTAAAGTGATTTCTGAGTCTGACCAGAAATTTACACTGTCGATTTCAAAGCTAATCATCTTCTCAATTCTATTCCACAATTTTGCTAAAAGGTGTGCTGCACACAACTCAAGTCTCGGAAGAGATTTTGTCTTGAGTGGTGCGATCTTCGATTTTGCTGTTAACAAATTGCAAACAACTTTGTCTGCATAACAGCTTCTAATATAGATGCAACACCCGTACGCTCTAATTGAAGCGTCACAAAAGCCATGAATTTGAACTTTTGTTGACGAAGAAATGTGGACGAATCTTGGGATTTGTAGTGAATCAATTTTCAACAAGTTATCTTTTAGATTTTCCCAAGCTGTATCTAATCGCAAGGGTATTGATTCATCCCAGTCCAGTTTTTGAATCCAAAGTTCTTGAAGTAACATTTTGGATTTTGCAATTAATGGGCATAATATTCCGAGAGGATCGAACAATTTAGAAGAAACCGATAAAATGTTTCTTTTTGTTCCTTTTAAATCTTTGAAATCATTATCCAAATGAAACTTAAATGAATCATTCTTCGGAACCCAATGTATGCCCAACGCTTTAGCCGAATCGGAATCATTTTGTAATAATTTTTCCTTGTCTTGAGAAAAATGCAAATCAGGGTGATTTGAAAACCATTTAGTTAAATGGAATCCAGCTGAACTCAATATTTGAGTCACCTGATCTCGAATAGTTGAAAGTTCTTCTAAACCATCGGCACCAGTTAAGAAGTCGTCAACATAAAAATCACTGCGAATAACTTTAGCTCCAATGGATAAAGTCTCTTTGTAGAGATCGCTTAAATACATAAGGCATCTGATCGCTAAAAATGGAGCACTAGAAGTACCGTACGTAACAGTATTCAACCGAAAAACTTGTAGCGGATCAGAAGGATTTTGTCTCCAAAGGATCAATTGAAAATCTCTATCTTTATCGCCAATCAAAACTTGACGATACATTTTTTCTATGTCTGCAGTGATGACAAATTTATGGAATCGAAAACGGATTAGTGTCGTATACAATTCTTCTTGCACCGTAGGCCCAACCATTAGTAAATCGTTGAGCGAAGTTCGTGAAGAAGTTCGACACGAAGCATCAAATACAACACGAAGTTTTGTAGATGTACTTTGAGGTCGCAAAACACATTGATGTGGTATAAAATAGTGAGGCCCATCTGGAATTATATTTTGTGTTTCTACCATATGACCTAAATCGGCATACTCTCTCATAAACTCATGATACATTCTTCGCATTTCATTATTATGTGAAAGTTTGCGTTCAAGCGCAAGAAATCGGCGTTTAGCTGTATCATAAGACGATCCTAACAAATTTGGATCCGACTTGAAAGGAAGTGAGACTTCGAAACGTCCTGACGTTAAACGTCGTACCGAATTTTTAAAATGTTCCTCACATTTTTGCTGTTCCTCAGTGTACATCTGAGCTTGTTCGTTGGAAACTTCTTCCAGTTCCCAGAATTTATGAACAATTGAATCAATAGCTTCCTCGTTTTCTATTATGTTGCTAAGATTACAAACCTTTGAACTTGAGCTTGTAGTCTGATTATATTTGCCAGCTACGATCCAGCCTAATGAAGTTTTTTGAAGGACTGGAAGGCTTGGGTTGAACTTAATTTTTCCAACACACAAAAGTTCAAAGAACATTTCACCACCGATTAATAGATCAACTTTTTGTGGTTTGTAAAATTCAGGATCTTCCAGTTCGATATTTTTCGGAATATTCCAATTACTAGTGCAGATCCTTTGATCAGGTTGGAAGTTCGTAATTGAACTCATTACCCAAAACTTTGAAATGAATTGGGTCGAATTTACCCTCGACATAACGGAGATCTCTATATTAGACTTAGCAACTGAATTGATTTCACCTATGCCTGTTAAATTTAATCTGCCTCCTTTGCGCTTTATTCTCAGCCTTTGAGTTAGTTCCTCGGTAATTAAATTTGTTTGCGAACCGGAATCTAATAATGCTCTGGCTAATATATAATCGCCAGAACTGCATCTGACTTTTACCACAGCAGTAGCAAGAATAACATTTTGGTCAGATGCCGAGTGATTCACTGAAGCATGTGAAGTTGACGGCATTTGAGACATGTAGCCTCCTGAAGAAGTTGTCGCAACATTAGTATTTGCACTCTGAGAATCAGAACTATACCGATGCAAAAGCTGGTTATGTGCTCCGCCGCAAACTCGGCACTTTTGAGCAGTACATCTTGCTACGGTGTGACCTTTTTTCAAACAATTTATACATGCAGGCGCAGATTTGATAAAATCAAATCTCTGAATAACCGGCAATGTAGTGAAGAATGAACAGTTGTAAACATTATGGTCAGCAGATTTGCAAAACAGACACTTCTCGGTGGATTGTTTAGATTTTGTTACAGTTAATGATGTTTTATTATTTTTTCTAAGCCCATATTCATTATTTTCATTATTGTTATTCCCATTATTATTATTATTGTTTTTAGTATTTTTGGGCTTAGCACCCGACGATTCATCAGCAGAAATGTGCTGATACCTTTTATTTAACATGGCCTCGCAGTCAGACCAGAATGGGAGCCTTTCGAAGTCAAGCTGTTCTTCCCATTTGGACTTAGTGACTGGATCAACTTTCGACATCACTAAATGTATCAAAAATGCATTTGAAATTTTTTTATCATCGCCAATTGATAACAAAGAATCATAAATGGCGGAAACTGTATCTATCATGCTTCTCAAGGCTGGAGCCGAAGGTTTACTAATCTCGGGAAGATCAAAAAGTTTTGAAATATTTTTCATAAAGATTAAACAATCATTATCATAAACTTTCTTTAAACTCGCTAATGCCTTGGGGTAATTATCCTCAGTTACTTGGAAAGCTTTAACTGTGCCTAAAGCTTCATCAGTTAAGCATGATATCAAATGGTTGAACTTTTCAATATCCGTCAATGTAGGATCATTGTGAACTAGATTTTCAAACAGACTCATAAAGTTTTTGAACTCGGAATATTTTCCGCTGAATTTTGGGAGTCTCATGTTTGGAAGCCTAGAATGATGCAGTTGCATGAAAGAAGTTTCTTGGAAACTTGGTCTTCTGTTCTTAGCCTGAAGACTCAGTAATAGAGACTTCGTAGTTACACATAAATCTTCAAGTTCAGACCTATCATTATTTGACGGATCAAGAATGTCTATTTCATACTGAAACTCCATAGCTTGGGTGATATAGTCTTTTAAAATATCCAATCGACAACCGATCTCGAAGGGATTGAAAGAAATAGTCTTTTCAAGAATAGACTTTTTGATTCTTTCGATATTTTCAATCACTTTGGCTTTTCTCTGTAACAGTTTTTCTAAATTTTCTGTTTCAGGATCATTTTGATGCTTTTTACCACCAGCCATATTGAAGTTTTGAGAAATATTTTTTAAAAAAACCCGGAAAAATTACCAAATATAAAAAATCTACTTATTTTCAAACTATTTTAAGTCCTAATAAGGATAAATGTAAATAATTGTTGAATAAATTCTAACAATTACTAGCTGCGCTCAAAAACAAAAGATAAAACTCTGCAACAGAATTTTAGTAAGTTATGAATTTGGACTGTGGAGATTCACAAATACAAAATTGTTTTTGGAAATGGTAAAATATTAAATTAATTTTACCACGCAATATAAGCAAAAAAAAAATAAAATTGGTAATATGCACTCACAAAGTATAGAATTCGATCACACAGCAATAATATTGAAATTAATTATAATATTCACAATAAAATTTAACTTTTTTCTCGCCAGTTTTATTCGCATATAATAATTTTACACTTTATAATTTTTTGTTGTTATTTAATTTCACACCAAATTATGATAAAGTTGTTAATTCACTTCAGTTTCAAAAGATTATTCATGAAATGAAAGAACCTCATTCAAATTATTCTTAAATCCGCGTATGCAAATAGCCTTTGGTAATTAAAATTGAAATATTTTATCAGTTTTTTTTTTTGTTTTTATAAAAAAATTATATTACCAAGATTCCTTAAGAAAAATAAATAATTTTTATTCAAATTGTAATAAATTACATAAATTTTATTTATTTTCCACTCAAAATTAAAAAATGTTGATAGAATAGACGATTTTTTTTTAAACGGCAAAAAAACGCATATTTGATTTTGAAATTTGGCAACACCTTTTATTTGGTTATCTGGCAGCTCAATTATTTTGCATATAGTGGCCACACCAATGATCGTTGTATGGCAACACGGAATATTTGGCAATTGAAATGATCGGAATGAAACAATAGATGGTCGACAACTACAACAAATTATTCGTGCAAAAACAATAAAATAACAAAATGATATTAATTTTTAATTTTAACACAACGTTAATAAAGTGTCATTCGCGAATAAAGTAAAAATTAATGCGAATTTTGAAAACAATTACCGACGGTGGTGAACAAATATTTTATTCAAATTTTATTTAATTATTGCCGCGGAACAATCACTATATGTGCGTGTGTGTGTTTCTTTTGTTTATACTTTGAAAACACTCGTGGGTAATTTCGTCACTTTCGGTGGTTGTTCACTTATGTACGTATATATGTATGTATATATGAAATTTAAAAAAAACGAAGTGTAGAAAATATTTCAATGCTTACTCGCAAATATGCGGCCAAAAAATTCTAAATAATTTAAAGAATTTTCTATAATCGTAATAAATTACAGATTATGAATATGTAACGAAATATTTTTTACACTTTTACCTCAGATTCTGATAATCCGGAATCACTTCCCTGGCTGTGGTTTGGACGGCAATTACGGCAGCGGCAGCGACGAGGCATGGGGATGAAAATGTTTTTATTTTTTTTTTTTTAATAACGAATAAATCGCACAACAACTTAGCACAAGTCGTTTTTTTTTTTTATAAAACAAATGTTTTTTGCAGTAAATTAGCAAAACAATTTTATTTTTTGAATTAATTTATCAAAAAAAATTTAAATTATGAAGTAAATTGTCACAATTTTATTAAAACTTTTTTAATTGTCCCTGCTCGGGCGCCAAAATGAAGAACCTTAATAGTTTTTAAGGTATTTTTTAAATAAAAATTGAAATTTAAATATTTTATAAATTTCCAAAAATGGACTCTTAAAAAAGTTTTTAACGAAATAAAACACGACTTGTTTGGTAGGTATATATTGAAAAACTGTAATGTTTATTATTTATTTATCATCAGTTTTAATTCTTTTCTTTCTTTTCAGCAACAACAGTTACATTTAACATTTTTAATTTTTAGTTATTTAGGAATAGGGTTACCATTCAAGTATTTTTAAATTCATTTTCAGTATATAGTTTAAGGATTAGATTTAAGGTAATTTCAATAAAATTCATTTTTAATTATATAAAAAAAAACAATAACAGCGTTATTATTAAAAAAAGTTAAAAAAATAAGTATATAAAAAAATGGGAAAAAAATTATATCGGATATTAAAAAAAAACCAATTGTGGAGAAAACCTTTTAGAGGCTTAAAAACTCCACGACCCAACAGTATTCATTAAAAATTTATTGCAGTTGTTGCAAAAGGTACATATGTATAGTTTTACGGAGATCTTAAAACATGTATTTACATACATATAAATACATACATATAAAAATTTATAAATTATTTATATTTTTCGCTTTTTTGGACTTGCTCTATTATACTCCTACCAGCTTCAGTATTTAAAAACTGTAAACCTCCTGACAAGAGTACCCGAAATTTGTTTTAATTATTAACTCGCTTTCAATATTTTTTATTAGCAGTCTTCTCTCTTTTCTCCAATTTAAAAGCATAAAGCTAAATATTCGTTCTGTTGAAGCATTTGAATGAGGAATAGAAAATATAAAGTTACATATCTTTTCAAAATTCGTAAATGTACCACTATTTAGAAAACGTTTCCATTTTTCTTCAACTGTTTGGTCTTTTTGAACTGATTTGATAAACATTTTTAGCGACAAATACTCATCAAAAAGAACATCCAGACCAATATTTTTTATTGAAAACAATTTTACTATATCGGAAAAATGATCAAAAGAAATATCAGAGTCCAAGTTAAATACACTCAGTTTTTCAAACTTATTGCCATTAAACTCGAAACGTTCTTCAATGTAAGCCACTATTGAGGACAAAGTGGCATCAGCTCTTTTTTTAAATAAAACAATTTCATCAATATTAGAGCAGTTACTACAAACAGTTCCAGCTATAGATCCATAAAAGTTTTCATTTTTTTGTTGCAGTAACCTATCTCGAAGTCGCTTTATGATTTGATACATATTTATATTATGTACAAAACCTAACTAAGCTTCTGGGGTCTCTAATTCAAAAAATTGCTTTAAAAAGGATGGACAATCCTTTGATAAAAAATAGCTTTTAATTGCTGCATAATTCTTGTAAAGTCTTGCGACTGCTGCTGCGTTGTCATATGACGCAGCATTTCGCTCCATTCTAAATCACAAAAATCAAATATTTCTTTAAGATTTGTGGTTCTTTTTGTCGATGAGCTGAATTCATTATAAATTTTAATGACAATATTTTCCAAATCATATTTTAATAACTTAATGGAGTTCTTAAATGCATTGTGAAGAATATGACACAAACAACCAACACCTATTAAATCTGGGTTACTTCTTTTTAATTCCACAAATACGCTTTGTTTGCATCCAAAATTTACATTAGCGTTATCTGCACAAAAACTCGTTATATTTTTTACTTTTAAATTACCAGCTTCTAGTTTTGCTTTTAAAGAACTGGCAATGTTTTTTGACGCTTCCGAGTCTAATTCAAAATCTGTTCTTAGAAAAATATCTTATAACCATGAGGAAAGTTTTTATGTTACCTTTATTTGAAGCATCCGTTGAAATAGAAAATGGATGATCATTTCATCTTTAATCACCATTTCAATAGAACACTTAGCCAATACATTTGTGATAGTTCTGGAACACTTTGTTCTACCACAAGTAAAACCTGAAGCAATTTTTGAATCAGTAAATATTAAATTAATAAGTTTGCTACTACAATCTGCAGAAATGTAGCTTTGGCTATGCATTAAAGTATGGTACACAAAAACAGCCTCTGCTGCAGCGCTACTTCGGTCAATTTCTGTTGCTTGGCTGCCTGTTTTGCAGAAAAAGCTCGAAACCGTTCTCAAACTAGTGCTGGATATATTTCGCATATGCTTGCTGGTTTTCATATGGCGTTTTATATCACAAATCCCTCCAATTGCAATAGAAAAGGTAATTCCACACACTGACCACTTGGCCATAAAATCTTCATTTGCCCTTAATAACCAATTGAATTCATTTGTCCAATAAGATTTAAATTTGTTCTTTCTACGGTTTTCAATTTTTTAACATTATTGCTTGTAGATGGAAGTTCTTGAAGATCGGTGCTATTTTCCAAAGAAATTTCGTACTCATTATTTGCGTTCATGAATATTGTTGTGTATTAATATCTAAAATACTAAATGATTGGTTAATAATTGGCTTATAACAATAATAAATTTTATTACAATGCTCTTACATGCACTATAAGCTGTAATAAACTGAAGATTAAATTCTTTTTATGTTTGTATTATACCACACTATTAAAAACTACCAGTACCTCGAACAAGTTAAAATTTAAACAAAATTTAATTTATGCGCTCCTTATTGCTTTGTCACTTTTGATGCAAACAAAATAAACGTGTGAAGTTATCAGAAGCTTTTACTTGCAATTTCTTGCAAGAATCAAAAAACCGGGTGTTTCAAAGAGCTACAAAATAAAAACATTTTATTGCACTGAAAAAAAAATTAAATAAAAATCAGTACAAAAAAAGCACAAACATGAAAAAAAACAGTACATTTGCGTACTGATTTACATTTTATGCATAAATCAGTACATTGAATAAAAATCAGTACATGTACTTATAAAAACAGTACGTCTGGCAACCCTAGTTGGGACAGTACCAATCGGCCCCTACCAATTTGGACGAGCTTTAGCAGTGGATCCAAAATAAATATTCCTCATATTGCAAAAGAAATTGATGGAGAGTATGCCAAATCGCGAAAGTGATGTCTTACAAAATAAAGGGCTTTAGCATTAGGGATTAAGCATTAAACATATTCGTATTGCGCAAGTTTTTTCAATGAGTACATTAGCGTTGTTTTCGTTTTCTTTATTTTTTCTTAGAAATTGATGCTTTAAGTTTTTAGTTTTACGCTGTTTTGTTAAATACCTAATCTATATATATAAAGCACAAAATGTGTTTGTTTGTATGTTTGTTTGTCGGAAAACTATAGCTGCCTACACCAGTGAACCGATCTTTCTGAAATTTTCACAGTTTGTTATTGGATATACGGGTGGTAAAATAGGGTACTTATTTTTTGATATTCGACGTGGGCGTGTCACCTCCCATACAAAGTAAATATTTATCATCGTATATCTTGGTAACAGTAATAGGCAGCGTCTTGAATTTTCGCACCCGTAACCTCTATATTAATGTTAATAGTTTAGAGAAACCTAGACTGAATTGAATTGTGGGCGTAGTACCTCCCATACAAAGTAAATATTTATCATCGCTTATATTGGTAAGATTAATAGGTAGCGCCATGAAATTTTGCAACAGGAACCTCTATATCAACATACATAGTTTAGAGAAAGATAGAGTGGATTGGAATAGAGGGCGTGGTACCTCCCATACAAAGCTAAAAATTATTATCGTGTATCTAGAGAACTACAATAGCTAGCACCTTGCAATTTCGCACCAGTAATCCCAATATTAACGTACATAGTCAAGCTAAACACAGACTGAATTGGAATAGTGGGCGTGATACCTCCCATACAAAATGAAAAATTATTATCGTGTTCCTGGCGAACTAGAATAGACAGAGCCTTGAATCTTTGCGCGAGTAACCCCTATGCTAATGTGCATAGTTTACATAAATACAAAATTAATTGGGACAGAGGGCGTGGTACCTCCCATATAAAGTGATGAGTGATCACGGTACTCCCTATACAAAGTAAAAAATTATTATCATCTATCTATAGAACTGCAATAGGTAGCATCTGGGAATTTTGCATCAGTAACCCCTATACGAAGATACATTGTTTAGACAAACACAGACTGAATTGGAATGGAGTGTGTGTTACCTCATATACATAGTGAGAAATTATTATCGTGTGCCTAGAAAACTGTAATAGATAAAGCCTTGAGTAGCCCCTATGCTAATGCACATAGTTCAGACAAGCAAAAAAGCTTCGCAGAGTTAGTGTTGTCTTTAAAAAAAAAAATTAAAAAAAATATATAAACAAAGAGATAAATTATTATCGTGTACCTGCACAACTTTGCACAAGTAACCCTCAGAGTAACTTGCATAGTGTAGCAAAATACTGACTGGATTGAGACAATGGACGGGGTACATTTTATACTAAGTGAAAAATTATTATCGTGTACATAGAGAACTACAATAGCTAGAGTCTTGAAACTTTGCACAAGTGACCCTCATACTAATGTGCATAGTCTAATACAGACAGCATTAGCGTAGTGGTACCTCCCATAAAAAGTTAAAAATTATTATCGTGTTAATATGTATAGTCAAGCAAAAAACAGATTTGTTGGGAACGGTAGGCGTCATACCTTTGATATAAACTAAAACATTTTTAATGTTAGAATAGCGTGCGTCTTCGAGTTAGAGTTTGGCCATACTTTTCTTCCTAGTGTTTATTGGGTTTTTTGGGATGGGTGTAGCGAAGCGCACCGGCGATAGCTAGTACTAAATAAACTACAAAAAAAATTTTGAATTTGCTTTATTACTTTTATTTCTATGACATAAAAAGTGCTCAAAGTACAAACCATAGATTATATAGATGGCCAACTAACTAAATGTCAAAAACGTGGCCACAAATATCTTCACATATACGGATACGGTGTAAATTCAACACACTTAGGGGAGTAAAATTTTTATTCACATTTAGACACTATTACGCGATATTCCATTGCACTTTCCATATATTTAAACAATTTTAAATTTTTGCACAAAAAATTATTTAACAATTTATTGTATTCTAAATTTTTTAATACAATATACTTTTAATTTTGTTTACATTTGTTTGGTGAAATTTATTTCTTCACAGTATTGTATTTTTTTGTCTTTTAGGGGATGAAAATTTTCACATCAATATAATAAATATATAAAATTAGCATTCAATCTAACGTTTTTCGGACATAAATACATATATTAGAAATATACAAAATTCATATTTTTATTAAAAAGCAAAAGAATTATTTAATTTTAACATCTAAAATTGAATGTAAAAATTATTCTGTTTTTACAAAATATTTTATACAACTATGTGCAGTTTATACACTTATACAATTTTGCCTACCAATACAGTCTTAGACTTAGGTTTTTTGACAAGAGACTTAGGTTTTTGACGTTTCAGTCGACTATTTATGTGTTATCTATGGTACAAGCTTGTACTCATTTGTACATCTCACTGTATATAAAAGGTTAATTTCATATCTTAACCTCTCGGTGAAAAATTAAAAATGATTGGTGAATGGATCAATGTCTTCCCGATGTATGGATTAAAATTTGAGAGTCGCTCTGCCGACGTTTTATTACAAATTATGATGAAAATTCATCACGTGTGGTGATCGGATAACGAGTAGTTGATTTGTTCAACCATTGAACAATTTCATGTTCGTACATTAAAACGTCTCGTTAAGACCATCGATGTCAATGTCATGATCTTGTTCAAACAACATTGTTAGAATATTTATTCACACAACGATATCTGCCATCATATGTTGTTTTTAGTACGTAAGTTTGACTTAAACAACGCCCTCTGTTGATAAAGCGGGCAAATCATCTTTGCAGTGCTATAAGCATTCAAACAACATTGACGACAAACAGAAAATTATGTTAAGACAGAACGTGCACATCGATACGTATAAAAGAAAATAAGCAAATTTTTGTTACCTCTGTTACATACAAAACAATGGCTCAAGAAGACTGCGTGTAAGGTCTGGTGATAGTAGTAAAATTTTGATAACCCCTGGATAGTTTTACAATAATCTATTTTGCTTGCTTAACATATTGTACACATAGAAAACAATTTTTTAGATTAAGAAATTATTGTATACAAGAAAATGAATTTTTGAAAAAAGATTTTAGTGTGACAACTCTTAAGAGTGTAACATCATTACGAAACTTGTGCGCACAGTAAAACTAAGTCTCTACGCAATGTGTCCTGCATTCAAATTTAACCGTGAATCATTATGAAATGCTTTATGGGAGGTTAAATTCATAATGAATTCCCGTCCATAAATATTTGTGGCTCTAGACCACGCAGACCATATTTGTAGCAGATGGGTTCGTGGATATGTCTATATATAATGTTTTAGTTTGTGCGTTGATAAGTGCGGTCGCGATTTTTTTTCAAGCTCGCTTTAACAAAAAACAAAACATACATTGTGTGAATAATTTAAAACAAAAACAAAAAAACAAACCTGTTTTAATACAACAACAAAGTTGTTTGTTAAATATTTTTTTTCTTTTTCTTTCGTCTTTTTTTTACAACGGCATATTGAATTGCTACTTTAAAAATAAAACAAAAACAATAAAGGCTAATGAGCCTCTTTAATTTAAGCAACAAAAATGTTGACAATGTTGAAATAAATAAAAACAAAAAAACTAGTGACAATTTGTGTATAAATGCTACGCAAGTTTTACGTGCACAATCTTGTTCCTCGCTGTTGTTATGCGATGAGAATAAAATAACTACAAACAAGTCCCCTTCTAAACTCAGTATTACCAAAACTAATATGGATAGTGTAGAAAAACCTAAGACCCAAGTAGGAATGGACAGATACATAACTGTACTGAAAAGAGGTCGAAGCCCTAAATCTTCCCAGATTGCACCAATGGCTAAAGTACAAAAAGACAAGGACTCTAACGGAATAAATTCCCATAATCGTTTTGCTATTTTAGATAGCGAAACAAGTGAAAAAAAAACGGCACCCAGGTCGTTCAAAGCACCTCCAATTTATTTAAGGGAGAAAAACTCCAGCGACTTAATAAAGAAGTTAATTTCAATTATTGGTGAGAACACATTTTATGTAATTCCAATCAAGCGTGGCAACATTGATGAAACAAAAATACAATTTATTGATGAAAACAGTTATCGTAAAGTAGTAAAAGAGTTTGAAAGCTGCAAAAAAAATTTTTATACATATCAGCTGAAGAGTAGTAAAGGTCTATAGGTAGTTATAAAAGGTGTAGACTCATACGTTGATCCAGTCGAAATTAGAGATGGCCTCCAAAAAGCGTGATTTAAGGTAAAAAGTGTAGACAACCTCAGAAATCGAGAACGTGTCCCTCAACCTCTATTTCGCGTTGAACTGGAACCTGGAGATATGCGATTGTAAAAGAACGAAACGCACCCTATCTATAATTTAAGATATCTGTTGCACCGCAAAATAAGCGTAGAGGAACCGCATAAGCGATCAGGACCCGTACAGTGTCTAAATTGCCAAGAATATGGTCATACTAGGGCTTACTGCAAATTGCCTCCGGTTTGCGTTGTGTGTGGAGAGCTACATTGTTCCGCCCAATGCGACAAAGCAAGGGATGACTCGAATGTTAAAAAATGTAGCAATTGCGGTGGAAACCACACTGCTAACTACAGAGGCTGTCCAGTTTTTTCCATGGTAAGGAAAACCACTCAAAAATCAAATACTCCTGCTAAGCACCCACAATATCGAGCAAATGCTCATTACCCTCAGTTAGCCCAACCAACAACCCAACATGTTTCATACGCGGATATGTTAAAAACTAATCATGTTTCAGTACATAAAGCGACACCGAAAAATAATTCTACACCATCTACATTGAACTCTATGAGCAGCATGATGCAAGAAATGGTACGCATGCAATCTATGATGTTGCAGGCGGTACTAAACAAACCATGAACTGTTTAAAAATATGTTTCTGGAACGCAAACGGCTTACGCCAACATAAAAATGAACTTGAATACTTCCTCAAGAACCAACAAATTGATGTCATGCTGATTTCCGAGACACACTTAACAACAAATAGCCTTTTTAAAATCAATGGCTATATTTTATATGACACTAAGGACCCCGTGGAAGAGCATGTGGAGGCTCGGCAATACTTATTTAGGCCCGAATCAAACATTATTTACTGCGTGATTTTTGTGAGAATTACCTTCAAGCAACTAATATCTGTCTTGAAGTATTTCATCAAAGCTTAGTTATTTCTTCGATTTATTCACCTCCTAGATTTCAAATTTCAGAAAGTCAGTATAGCGACTTCTACAAATCACTAGGTCCCTGTTTCATAGCATCAGGCGACTACAACGCTAAACATACGTTTTGGGGATCACGCCTAATAACTCCAAAAGGTCGTATTTTGTTTGACACAATTTCAAAAATGCGTCTGAATGTTATATCGAGTGGACAACCCACCTATTGGCCTACTGATCGACAAAAAATACCTGATGTTATTGATTTTGGCGTGTTTAAGGGTATTCCGAGAGAAATGATTAAAGCTGAAGCGTCGCTTGAATTATCCTCAGATCATTCACCCACTATCGTCTATATATGGGACAAACAAAACATCATATCACCAACGACTAGCACAAGCATTAATTGGTCGAAATATAGAAAGTATCTTAGTACTCATTGTTCGGAAAACATCCCGCTAAGAACACCTAAAGACGTAGAGCGGAGTCTTATTGATTTTGACCAAAACCTCAAATCAGCTGCCCAACATTCAACAATAACCCGACAATTAGCGAGATACAATCTAATTTATTCTGCAGATATCGAACGACTCTTGGCTGAAAAAAGAAAAATTCGTAGAGAATGGCAATTACAGAGATCTCCTCAACTCAAAAGCAGACTTAAGGAATGCACGAACCGGCTAAGAGACATGCTGGAATCTAGAAGAGTAGCATCCCTGAAAAACTATTTTGGAGACCTAGACGCAACTCCTCAATCAGATTATTCATTATGGCGTGCTTGTAGAACTCTTAAAAGTCCAGTCTTACGTAAGCCTCCCCTGAGAACTACATCTGGAGGCTGGGCAAGGGGTGATTCCGAAAAAGGCAATTTATTTGTTGGACATTTGAAAAGGGTTTTTACCCCGAATATATCGACTGATATAGTTGAGTTGCCAATTGTCGAGGCTAGTGCTGCAATACCGATAAGATTTGAATTTGGTGATATTGAAAAGGCAATAACGGATTTAAACACCAAAAAAGCCCCTGGCGTTGACAAAACCAGTAACAAGATGTTATTTGAATTGCCCCGTATAGCTCGCAGAATCGTTCTTTTTATTTTTAATGCCATTTTACGTCTTGAGTACTTCCCCACAGAGTGGAAGGTATCCTTGGTTACCATGATACCTAAACCAGGAAAAGACCATACAAAAATTGAATCATAGAGACCTATAAGCCTTTTGTCAAATATGTCAAAGCTGTTTGAGAGGATGTTAATAACTAAGCTTAACCCTATTCTAAGCGACAAAGGATGTATTCCAAACCATCAATTCGGCTTCAGGAAAAAACATAGTACGATCGAACAAACTCACAGGTTAGTCAATGTTGTTAAGAAGAGATTTGATGAGAGAAAATACTGCTCTGCGCTTTTTATCGACGTTTCTCAAGCATTCGATAAGGTATGGCATGAAGGCCTAATATACAAGCTAAAACTGAATTTGCCCGTAAACCTATATAAGCTGCTAGATAGTTATTTAACCGAACGAAAATTTATTGTGAAAGAAGGAGATTTTTTGAGCTCACCCCAGCCAATCGAAGCCGGAGTTCCCCAAGGTAGTATATTGGGGCCCTTTTTATACTTATTGTATACTTCAGACATGCCAACTAGTAACCGAGTTCACACATCGACATTTGCTGACGACACAGCTTTTTTGATCATTCGCGAAAGACCCGAAGTAGCATCACGATATTTACAAGACCACATATTTAATTTAGAAAAATGGTTGAAGAAATGGAGAATAAAAGTGAATGAAAAAAAATGTACTCACATAACCTTCACACTGCGTAGAGAATCTTGCCCCCCTATTCGGATAAATAACTAAACGATACCCCAGCTTTCAGACGTCAAATATCTCGGCATACATCTTGACCGGCGCCTTACATGGAAACGGCACATAGAAACAAAGTTAACACAAATGAAGTTAAAAGCAGTCCAACTAAACTGGCTTATTGGCAGAAATTCTACTCTAGCTTTAGATTGCAAACTTTTATTATACAAGTCAATTCTAAAACCAATATGATGTTATGGAATTCAATTATGGGGCACTGCCTCAGCTACCAACGTAGAAAAAATTCAAAGGCGCCAAAACAAGATTCTTCGTATAATTACATCTGCTCCTTGGTATATAAAAAACTCGAACATCCATAAAGATCTAAACGTGCCAACAGTTAAAGCGGAAATAGCGAAACTTGCCATAAGTTATTTAAAGAAGCTTGAAACTCATCCTAATCCACTGGCCCGTAACATACTAAATGAACCTGGTTACATTCAACTAAGAAGGAGGGACACTGCGTCTCTCATCCGTACATCAGAGGGATAACCCGCAAATTACAGTAACCGTGAAACATATGTACATTTTTTTGTCCAGCACTGGTTGGACTTAACATGTATATTTTTATTTTTAGACTTAAGATATGAGTAATTATTGATAGTTCAATTATATTGAAGATACAATAAATAAAAAATTGCGAAAAAAAAATATATATATAATGGCTTTGAAGATAAGGTCATATACGTCAAATTAAGTCATCTATGGCGACACCCATAATTTTTATTTTTTATAATTCTTTTTATTGCGGACTTATCAATAAACACTCTGCGTACATTCTAAGAGTCTGTCTAAAACGGTTTAAAAGATTACAATTACATCACCAACGGGAGCGGACTTTAAATCTTTTTACTTTTTATTGTTGTGATAGCGGCCATAGTAGTACGCATTCTGCAATTGCAATGTCAATGTCAATTTAAAATTTTTATCTATAAGGGTTCAAAAGATAAAGTCATATAGATCAAAAATCATTACCTATAAGAGGACCCTTTAATTTCCAACTCTGTACTTGTTACTATACCGGACATAGTAATATACGTTGTGTGTAAATATCAAATGTCTGTCAATATAACGGTTTAAAAGCATGGCTATATACCTCAAATTACATGAACTATTGGAATACCCTTTTATTTCTAACAGATAAAGGAAACACTTCAATAAGAATGTACAAAAAATACTATATAGACAAAACACACCAATTTATAAAACAAACTAATTGTACAAATATTAAAAAATTATCCTACCGACGCCTTCCAGAAGGAAATACGTACTCTGCTAAGACGCTGCAAAATGTTTACTGACGGAAAAATATACAAATACATGAACATGAACCAAGGACCACCAACACTCAGAGCACAACCGAGAGACCTATCGTAAACTACAGACTTGCCCCTGCATACAAATTAGCCAAAAATCTCACCACCCTACCTAAAGAAAAACTCAACTTATAAAATACATATGTATGTACATGATACGTAACACACAAGACCTCGTCAACAAACCTAGACACCAAGATAACCGAAAACACGCGACTCGTTCATTTGACATTAAGTACCTTTACACATCAAATCCTACACGCGAAATCTTAATAATCCTCGAGACACAATACGCCAATGAAATTATGGACGTTGCAAGGACGATAACAAAACATAACTGTTTTAGATTTAATTACGCCGTCTATAAATTACCAGACGGACTAGGTATGGGAAACCTAACATCCGCAATCTTCATGGAAATTGTCATGCAACACTTTGAATTAACACACGTGAAAACACTAATGGAAAAACATAAAATACCTAACTATCCATAGGTACGTAGACGACATCATATGCATTCTTGGACAGGACAACGCCGAACAAATCCTGACCGACTTGAAACACCTTTCAAAAAAATATTACCTTCACAATGGAAAAGGAAAAAGATAATCACTCAGTCCAGATAAGTACAACAAAGCACTTAGCACAATTTACGGTATAGCTAAAAATAACGGTTACAAAATCAGTACTATCGACAAACTACTAAGACAATACAACACAAAGAACAGGAAGAAAAAATACGAATAGTCAATTAATACAACACCACGACGACACGTTTTTACCTACACAGGACCAGAAACTAACCTCTTTCACAAGGAGGGTCTGTTATAACGGACAGGTCAAATTATGTTACCTATGGGACACCTTTTAATTATTAGGCTTATTTTTTATTACATTTTGTTGTTGGGAGCTATAGTTTTTTTAAATGGGACTGAATTCTGCGTACACGAACATAAATAAATTAGTCAAGTGCGAGTTAGACTCACACACGAAGGGTTCCGTACTATGATCAGTACAACGTTTAAAATTCAAGTTCTTAATTTTTATATGTCTTATGGGACACCCTTCAATGTTTACTTATTTTTTATACTAGAGCATAATACTAAATATCATGTATGAATATCAAGTGGCTGTCTATAAAGTTTAGAAAAGAGTGCCATTTTATTTTTATTAAATTTGTTATTACAGTAGATATTGTAAAATATAATCTGTGTAAATTTTAAGAATCAGCCTATCACTGTTCAAATGTATGGTTATATACGCAAAATAGCGTAATTATTGAAACACCATTTAATTTTTCGTTGTTTTTTTTTTTTGTTCCTGTTATTGGAGACAATTTTATATACCATATACGTAGGTTTAAAGGGTCTAGCCGTTCGAATTAAAAAATTAGGCTATATACGAGTACAAACCCTTTGAATTTTAGTAATTGTTGTTACAGCGGCCGTGGTAATACACTTTCTAGAAAAATATCAGGAGCCTACCTATTGCGGTTAAAAAATAAGGTAATATACGTGAAGAACACATCACTAAAGGAACACCTTTTAATTGTTATAGCGGTCGAAGCAACACATCTTCTGTACAAATTTCAATTCACTGTCGGAAAACCCAAATTTCAAGAGTCTATCTGCAAATTACGTCACTATTGGAATAACCTTTAATTTGTAAGTTTATTTTTATACTTGCTTATATAGAGAACTGTGTTTTAATTTGAAGTGTATGTCTCCTACAGTTCAAGAAATAAACACATATAGCATATACGTGAATAACACGTCTCTATTGGAACACCCTATAAGTTTTAGTATTTTTTGCTATAGCAACAACAGTTATACATCATCTGTGAAAATTTCAAGAGACTACCTATTACAGTTCCAGAGATAAAAGGCGCCGAAAGACGGGAGAACAGACATTGAAGCGAAAACAATAGGGTTAAGTTTTTAGCCTTTGGATATGGAACCATAAAAAGCAACATACAGACATTGTTGTTTTGAGTCAGTGTTGGGTAGACAAAAATTTACAACACTACATTTTAGAAACTTGCTTTACTGGAAAAGTAATCGTCGCACAGTGAACGGTCCCCATAGTAAAACTGGAAAAAAATCGAAGAAGTTATGGAATGAAATTTTTGGGACATATCTCTCTTGGGCTACTATTTTCAAAAATGAATTAACATTTTTAGAAATCCTTTTATTTTTTCGGTGCGGGGACAATTAAATAGCCAAAATTACCCCATTTCAGTAATTATTATTTTTTTTAATTTTAATCTATCATTTCAGATACAAAATGATAAAGCGTGATAATTTCTTTTATAAAATATTACCAATCTCCAATTATTTAGGGTTGCATATACCTTTTTGAATATAACATTATTTTAAACTTTTTATTTTTTAAAGTTTTGAAAATACTCATAACCATTGGTATTTGAATACATTTTATGAATAGGGTTACCAAATTGACAACACTAAATATTTTAAAATTAAATCATTATTTAAGATATTAAACAAATTTATATAAAAATTAATAATAAAGTTACAAACAAATTCAAATAACATAACAATTGTAAACAATTTCCTAATCAGTAAAATAAGTTTCTGAGTCTGAATCAGTGTTAATAGATTCATCTACTATTATGTAATTAATAATTTCTTGATTATTGTTGAAAGAGCTTCTTGTGTTTATTGTATTTCTATTAGATGAAATTAATGGGTCAGAAGAAGTTAGGAGTTTATTCATTAAATCTTGATTACAATTTTATCTTCTATTTTTTCGAGTGTACTCAAGTCTGTTCTTTCTTAACTGTTTTGTGAAGGCATTCTAAAGCATTCGCCCGTGCACTCACCTTGTATTAGTTCGCCCTGGTTTAAAGCATAGCTTACTATTATTATACATTTTCAAATATTAAGCATATCAACTGATAATTTTAATAAAATGGATGATTTTTAAAATCATTATATTTTAAAAGTTGGTACAGAAAACACCTAAATATTTATATACATATTTTAGTATATGTATATAACTGAAAAAGTAGTTTTTTGATGTGCCTAGTTTTTCGGGTCCATCGAAGCTGACTATTTTTTTTAAAGTACATATTTTGGCTAAAAACAATTTTTTTACAGTGTTGTTATAAATATTTGAATTTTAGGACTTCATCATTGTTTATGCTACATTTCTGAATAAAACAAATAAATTTACATGCATTTTTAATAAAAAAAATTAATTTTTGAGATTTTTTTCCAAACCCATTTTTTGTTACTTAAAAATTATGAAAAAATTATAAAAATAATTCGACTTTAAAGCCGTGTAACTTTTTATAGGTGTAACGAACATGAAAAACCAAACCACCTCTGGAATCGTTGCTTTCATCTAATATGTATTTTATTAATAAATTTGAAAGTTTATTTTTTGATTTTTTTTTCACTAGACAGTACACTGTGGGTCGAGCCCACTGCTGTAAAAAAAATAATTGATTTATTTGTTTTTTCCAAACTTTCAAGCAATATGAAACATTTACGTATTTTTAGTAACTTTCAAACGTTGAAGGTATGCGTAAAGTTTACGTATACGCCACATTTACGTAAGAGTAATTGAGCCTTTACTTGTATGCGGTCCTCTGCTCAGTTTAGCTTTTACAATCGCATATTAAATTGTGTTTACAATGATCGTCAGTGAAGTGTTTGCGAGAAATTTTTTGTTATGTTTATCAATTGCATCGGGTAAATAAAATAAATATTTATATAATATACATATATAAGCACATGAATGAAATTATACATTCTTATGTATGTACATAAATTCTAACGGAAAATAATATGTGTACATAGATTAATTATACATATGTAGTAACATACATACATATATACATACATATCATACAATATGTGCATTCATCTACAGTGAATCACATTGAAAATGACCCACCTTTAATTATAATAAAGTTCTTAATAATTCTCTTATATAATATATAACACAAATTAATACAGACATTTTTTATTTAACAAAATTAAATAAAGTGATAATGCAATTTTTTGGTCTCACAGTGAAAATCGTACATTAAAAAACTTGCTCTTGTAACAGGAAATTTTTAAATTAATCCAAAATAAACTTTGTTCTTTTCAACCTATTTTTTTACTTCTTTGTACATTGATCAAATGGCACAAAATCATAAATAAACACATTTTTAACAAGATAGCCTGTCATACCACAGTTGAAGTAAGAAACTGAATTACTGACTATTACTAAAATTGAACAAGTCAGAGGCAAGTTAAGAGGTTCAACGATGAGAAAATAATTGCTAACAAAATAAAAATTAGTCCCAACATTTTCATTCTGATAGAGAAGGACGTTGGATACTCCCAAAGTCTAGAAATAATCCAAAAGTTTAGAAGGTTTGTGCCAAAAATAGTAGGGTTTAGCTATAGCTAAAAATAACGGTTACAAAATCAGTACTATCGACAAACTCCTAAGACAATACAACACCAAGGACAGAAAGAAAAAAGACGAAGAGTCAATTAATACAACACCACGACGACACGTTCTTACCTACCAGAAACTAACCTCTTTCAAAAGGAGGGTCTACTTATAGCATTGAAAACCAGCAACACTCTATGACATAATCTCAAGACATCAACAGAAACAACCGACAAATTTAACAACAGCGGAGTATACAGACTTAAGCCCGTTTCACACTATAATACTGAGTATTAAGATTTTCATTGGATTTTGTAAAATAGAAATCAAATGGGAATTGTATGATTGTCAAAAATCTAACATAACATAACATTTCGTTTTCACACTATCGCACTTCAAATAAAATGAAAAATATCAGCAAAGGAAAAAGCCAAGACGAGACATTGAACGGTGCCAGATCTTAATTTTTTTTGGCCGTTCAAGTTTTCGATTAATAAAAAAATAAAAAACAAAAAAAAAATAATACGTACATTCGACCATTTCTAGGCATGGCAGAAACAAAGTTCATAAGTAGGCGTTAAGAATGATGGCAATTTAAGGCAGGTGCAGGACAAAGAAAAAATATCATCGGCGGCGGCGAACTATCGGCTGCGACTCACTCAGCTTGGTTCTATGCATTAAATAAAATAAAACAACCCTGATAAAATGAAAAATGCAGCTGCGGTTTGATGAACACTGATGAACATTGGCTAATGGTTTGCCTCGACTAACTGTATCGGTTTACAGTTTTTGGTGTTTTTTTTTCATTAAGCACATGCATTCACAACTTGGATGAAAGAACCTAGTGAACACCAAATTAAAACTGAAATTTTACTTGCCATTAAGTAACAAGAAAAATACAATTGGATGAAAGAACCTGGTAGAGAACCAAATTAAAACTCGCTGTGAGGATGTAAACCTTACTTTTTTGACGTGGTGCAGTAGAGACCAATAATATTCTAGGAGTCCACTGTGGTGACCTACTTCCTGTGCAAAGGTACATGTCGGCTGGATTTTCCCGAGGAAGGCTCCTAAATGTTGATAGACCCTGGCAATATAACACACAAGTGTTGGCCATATGAAACCAAAACCCAAAAAAAAAAAATAAAATGAAAAATGTTATCGTTTAGAAAATTTTCTAAAAATGGTTTGGTATTATGGGATGTTAAATTTCTTTCCGTATTATTTCACATTTTTATAATATACTGCTTTCACACTATCAGACTTTCTCATTGGATTTAAGTATTTGACAAGTCTTAATACTTAGTATAATAGTGTGAAAATGGCTTTACTTGCACCTGCAACCATACGTATATACTTATATAGGACAAACGGGACGAACACTAAAAACAAGATTTACAGAATACATGTGCTCGTACAAACGAAAAAGAGAGGAATCCAACTTCGCACTATACCTTGAAACTCACGATCACTCACCAAGGAAAATAGATGAATGTATGACATTGCTGCATCCTAGCAAAAAAGGACAAAGACTAGACATTCTTGAAAACATGGAAATCTACAAAACGCGAATTTTACCAGAGATATTATTAAAGAACAGGTAAACACAACCTCAGACACAATTTTTACACCACTAAAACATTCTAACAAACGACGGACACACTTACCTAGCTAATAATAAAAGACGAAAATACTAAATATCAACTGACTTTATATAAATATAGCAGGTAGCAAGCAATTTACCCGTACAAGACAAAACCTAATGAACAATTACCTAAACCCTTACGATTACTGCTTATCGAAAGCGCTCGCCAAACGTACCAAAACAACAGCCAGTGACCACGGTCTTCACCGGAAGGTATGACAACAGTAATTTGTTTACTGTCGGAACAAATCCAATCAATTTAATTCCATTTTTACTTGTTATTATGCCGGACATAGTAGCGACAATCTGTTTAATTTTCAAGTGTTTGTTCATAACGGTTTTAAAGATAGTAGGACGAATTACATCAATTATGGGAACACTCTTTATTTTCCAAATTCAAATTTTATACCTGTTGTTTTTTTGTAAATTTCAGCTGTCTATCTGTAATAGTTCAATAGTTTGGCTATATAGTTCATAATCCATCTACTAATGGGACACCCTTTAATAAGCAATAAAGTTCTATGTAACAGTTCAAAATGTTGACCATATACGTCAAATTAAAATAGCTATTGGGACATCCTATAATTTCTAATTTTAATATTTATAACTGTTATAAATTACGTTACCAATGGGACACCCTTTTATTTTTAGGCTTATTTTTTATTACATTTTGTTGTTGGGAGTTATAGTGATACGTAATTTTTTAATTTTAAATAGATGGCGTTTCCGATTCAAAATACATACATATAAAAATCGTGTATTTTGTTGGAGACAACCTTTAATTTTAAAATTTTTTTTTTTAATGGGACTGAATTCTGCGTACACAAACATAAATAAATTAGTCAAGTGCGAGTTAGACTCCCACGCGAAGGGTTCCGTACTATGATCAGTACAACGTTTAAAATTCAAGTTGTTAATTTGTATATGTCTTATGGGACACCCTTTAATGTTTACTTATTTTTATACTAGAGCATAATACTAAATACCCTGTATGAATATCAAGTCTGTGTTTATAAAGTTTAGAAGAGAGTGCCATTTTATTTTTATTAAATTTGTTGTTACAGTAGATATGTAAAATATAATCTGTGTAAAATATAATCTGTGTAAATTTTAAGAATCAAATGTAAGGTTATATACGCAAAATAGCGTAATTATTGAAACATCTTTTAATTTTTTGTTTTATTATTTGTTCTTGTTATTGGAGACAAATATATATACAATATACGTAGGTTTAAATGGTCTAGCCGTTCGAATTAAAAAATTAGGCAATATACGAGTACATATGTACGTAAATATTTGCCACTTTCGCATAACCGTTTATTTTTTATATTTTTTTGCTATAGCGGACATAAATTTACACAGTGTGTATAAATTTAGGTTTAAAAAATAAAGTCATATTGAAAATTGCATCACTATCTGAATACTCTTTGAATTTTAGTAATTGTTGTTATAGCGGCCATGGTAATACACTTTCTAGAAAAATATCAGGAGCCTACCTATTGCGGTTAAAAAATTAAGGTATTATACGTGAAGAACACGTCACTAATGGAACACCTTTTAATTGTTATAGCGGTCGAAGCAACACATCTTCTGTACAAATTTCAAGAGTCTACCTGTTACGGTTCAAAAATTAGGCCATATACATGCAAATTACGTCACTATTGGAATAACCTTTAATTTGTAGGTTTATTTTTATACTTGTTTATATAGGGAACTATGTTTTAATTTGAAGTGTATGTCTCCTACAGTTTAAGAAATAAACACATATACGTGAATAACACGTCTCTATCGGAACACCCTATAAGTTTTAGTATTTTTTGCTATAGCAACAACAGTTATACATCATCTGTGAAAATTTCAAGAGACTACCTATTACAGTTCCAGAGATAAAAGGCGCTGAAAGACGGGCGAACAGACATTGTAGCGAAAACAATAGGGTTAAGTTTTTAGCCTTTGAGTATGGAACCATATAAAGCAACATACAGACATTTTTGTTTTGAGTCAGTGTTGGGTAGACAAAAATTTACAACACTACATTTTAGAAACTTGCTTTACTGGAAAAGTAAACTTATAGCCCATTCAGGTTGCCACGAAATTAAGTAATTTCGAGCTGAAATTACGAACGAAATCTAAAGTGTTCATACTGGGCTTTTTGACATTTGAGTTAATTTCGCAAACAGCTGATCACGCTTAGTTGCATTTGTATAATTTATTTTTTTTCAAAAAGCTTTCGCACAACATTTTCGCATTGATTTAAAATATACACGAATATTAAAAACAACACTACAACAAAATTAATGTGCAATTATGGACATTTCCATTATTTTTTTTGGCTTTTAAATTTTTTCAAACAAAACGGACTTTCTAGGTTGTAAATATGGTCATGGTTGCAAAAAAAGTGGCTTTTTCTACAAAACCAGCGTTGTCTATCGTAATTTCAAGTTAATTTCGACGAAATTAAGTAGAATGAGTTAATTTGGGCAATGGTAAAATGTATGCGAAATTACGTAATTTCAACTTGATTTCGGCCGAAATCACAAAATGACTTAATTTCGTGGCAGCCTGAACGGGCTATTAGGGCCCACTACGGTAAAAAAAATAATTGATTTATTTGTTTTTTTTTTTCAAACTTACAATGATTGTCAGTGAAGTGTTTGCGAGAAATTTTTTGTTATGTTTATCAATTGCATCGGGTAAATAAAATAAATATTTATATAATATACATATATAAGCACATGAATGAAATTATACATTCTTATGTATGTACATACATTCTAACGGTAAATAATATGAATACATAGATTAATTATACATATGTAGGTACATAGATATATATGTACATATAATACAATATGTGTATTCATGTACAGTGAAGCACAATGAAAATGACCCACCTTTAATTATAATAAAGTTCTTAATATTTCTCTTATGTAATATAAAACACAAATTATTACACACATTTTTTATTTAACAAAATTAAATAAAGTGATAATGCAATTTTTTGGTCTCACAGTGAAAATCGCACATTAAAAAACTTGCTCTTATAATAGGAAATTTTTAAATTAAGCCTTTGTACTTGATCAAATGGCACATAATCATAATTAAACACATTTTTAAGAAGATAGCCCATCATACCACAGTTGAAGTAAGAAACTGAATTACTGACTATTACAAAGATTGAACAAGTCAGAGGCAGGTTAAGAGGTTCAACGATAAGAAACAAATTGCTACCAAAATAAAAATTAGTCCCAACATTTTTATTCTGACAGAGAAGATACTCCCAAAGTCTAGAAATAATCCAAAAGTTTAGAAGGTTTGTGCCAAAAATAGTACCTCCACCCAGAGTCCATTGTGATTACGAGTTCTCCAAAACTAACTTATTTCAACCAGCCACTTCTAATATCTGTTAAATTGACATCACTCCTCGGGTAGCGGTAAATTTCGAAGATGTTGTTTGTAGTTATGTTTGCTTTTAGCAAAATTACGGCAGTTAAGTGAATCAGAGGTGCATTTTTTGGCAATGGGACGACGATCTACCATAGCACAGAGGTAATCGATTATTACCCATTTTAAAAATAGCCATTGGCGTTCAAAAATTTCTGAAATGGTTTGCCATAGTGATTCGACAGATTCGTTCGTTAGAATAGCGGAAAAGCTAACAATTGAATTGTTAATGAAACTGAAAAGCGCTACACTGTCACGAAAATAAGGGAAAATCCGAAGCTATCAGTTCCAAAACTGGCTGCAAGCTGAAACTATTCACTGTGTACTTCTAAACCACAATTTTAATAATATAATAGCGTGGAAAAAAACCCTTTATTAAATTAAGCAACGCTCCTAAAATTCCCTAAGGATCATATTACCAAGGACTCGAGCTTTTGAGAGCATGTTATTTTTGTTGTTGTGTCTAAATTGAATATCTACAGCTCGAATGACCAAAGCTATGAATGGCGTAAACCAAGTACAGAGCTCCAAAGTGAAAACTTCAAACTGACAGTAAAACACCGTTGTGGTAGTGTTCACCGACCCGAAACTTACATCAGGTATTGTGCAGTCATGGCTTATTTAGAACTGTCCCCACTTGATGCAACCGACGACACAATCACATTATCAAAATGTAATTGTAGATTAAACGTCCGACAACACCAGATCTCGAACAGGAATGATCTTAGCAGCGCTTAAGGTGGAACTGGTAAAATAGCTCCACAAACAAAACGAAAGTTAGTAGAATCCATGAAAAGAAGGCTTTAAGCTGTAATTGACTAAAATGAAGGTCATACTAAGTTTTTAAATTAAAAAAAGCCAATTAATCGCCTAAATATATGTTTTTAATAACTGGTTGAAATAAGCTCTGACTACTAATGTGCCTATGTTTTTGATTTTTAGTTTGTAAGTTTTTAAAAATGAAAATTTTAGACTGAATAATTTTTTTATTAAATTTACAACGTTTCTATGAACCCTTATTTAATATTTTGCAATATCTCGTTTCATTTCAAAATTATATATGTTTTATTTTCTTAAAGAGACTGGTTGAAATAAGCTGTGAGCCATTGTATATAATGAAAGGTTTTTATTTTTGGAAAACATTTTGTTTGTAGAGAAGTCAATTGTTGAGAAATTGAGTATATATGATACTTGCCATGTTTACCAAAACAACAAACAAAACATACAGCAGGAAAAGTAAATGAATAGTTATTGTAAAATTATCCAGGGGTTATAAAAATTTTATTACTATCACCAGACCTTACACGCAGTCTTCTTGAGCCCTTGTTTTGTATGTAACAGAAGTAACAAAAATTTTCTTATTTTCTTCCATACGTATCGATATGCACGTCTTAACATAATTTTCTGTTTGTCGTCAATGTTGTTTGAATGCTTATAGCACTGCAAAGATGATTTGCCCGCTTTATCAACAGAGGGCGTTGTTTAAGTCAAACTTACGTACTAAAAACAACATATGATGGCAGATATCGTTGTGTGAATAAATATTCTAACAATGCTGTTTGAACAAGATCATGACATTGACATCGATGGTCTTAACGAGACGTTTTAATGTACGAACATGAAATTGTTCAATGGTTGAACAAATCAATTACTCGTTACCCGATCACCACACGTGATGAATTTTCATCATAATTTGTAATATAACGTCGGCAGAGCGACTCTCAAATTTTAATCAATACATTGGGAAGACATTGATCCATTCATCAATCATTTTTAATTTATCACCGAGAGGTTAATATATGAAATTAACCTAATATATACAGTAAGATGTACAAATGAGTACAAGTTTGTACCATAGATAACACATAGATAGTCGACTGAAACGTCAAAAACCTAAGGCTCTTGTCAAAAAATCTAAGTCTAAGAATGTATTGGTAGGTAAAATTGTATAAGTGTATAAACTGCACATAGTTGTATAAAATATTTTGTAAAAACAGAATAATTTTTACATTCAATTTTAGATGTTAAAATTAAATAATTCTTTTGCTTTTTAATAAAAATATGAATTTTGTATATTTCTAATATATGTATTTATGTGCGAAAAACGTTAGATTGAATGCTAATTTTATATATTTATTATATTGATGTGAAAATTTTCATCCCCTAAAAGACAAAAAAATACAATACTGTGAAGAAATAAATTTCACCAAACAAATGTAAACAAAATTAAAAGTATTTTGTACTAAAAAATTTAGAATACAATAAATTGTTAAATAATTTTTTGTGCAAAAATTCAAAATTGTTTAAATATCTGGAAAGTGCAATGGAATATCGCGTAATAGTGTCTAAATGTGAATTAAAATTTTACTACCCTAAGTGTGTTGAATTCACACCGTACCCGTATGTGTGAAGATACGTTTTTTGACATTTAGTTAGTTGGCCATCTATATAATCTATGGTTTGTACTTTGAGCACCTTTTATGTCATAAAAATAAAAGTAATAAAGCAAATTCAAAATTTTTTTTTGTAGTTTATTTAGTACTAGCTATCGCCGGTGCGCTTCGCTACACCCATCCACAAAACACCCAATAAACACTAGGAAGAAAAGTATGGCCAAACTCTAACTCGAAGACGCACGCTATTCTCACATTAAAAATGTTTTAGTTTATATCAAAGGTATGACGCCTACCGTTCCCAACAAATCTGTTTTTTGCTTGACTATACATATTAACACGATAATAATTTTTAACTTTTTATGGGAGGTACCACTATGCTAATCCTGTCTGTATTAGACTATGCACATTAGTATGAGGGTCACTTGTGCAAAGTTTCAAGACTCTAGCTATTGTAGTTCTCTAGGTACACGATAATAATTTTTCACTTAGTATGAAATGTACCCCGTCCATTGTCCCAATCCAGTCAGTATTTTGCTACACTATGCACGTTACTCTGAGGGTTACTTGTGCAAAGTTGTGCAGGTACACGATAATAATTTATCTCTTTGTTTATATATTTTTTTTTAATTTTTTAACACTAACTCTGCGAAGCTTTTTTGCTTGTCTGAACTATGTGCATTAGCATAGGGGCTACTCAAGGCTTTATCTATTACAGTTTTCTAGGTACACGATAATAATTTCTCACTATGTATATGAGGTAACACACACTCCATTCCAATTCAGTCTGTGTTTGTCTAAACAATGTATCTTCGTATAGGGGTCACTGATGCAAAATTCCCAGATGCTACCTATTGCAGTTCTATAGATACATGATAATAATTGTTTACTTTGTATAGGGAGTACCGTGATCACTCATCACTTTATATGGGAGGTACCACGCCCTCTGTCCCAATTAATTTTGTATTTATGTAAACTATGCACATTAGCATAGGGGTTACTCGCGCAAAGATTCAAGGCTCTGTCTATTCTAGTTCGCTAGGAACACGATAATAATTTTTAATTTTGTATGGGAGGTATCACGCCCACTATTCCAATTCAGTCTGTGTTTAGCTTGACTATGTACGTTAATATTGGGATTACTGGTGCGAAATTGCAAGAGGCTAGCTATTGTAGTTCTCTAGATACACGATAATAATTTTTAGCTTTGTATGGGAGGTACCACGCCCTCTATTCCAATCCACTCTATCTTTCTCTAAACTATGTATTTTGATATAGAGGTTCCTGTTGCAAAATTTCATGGCGCTACCTATTAATCTTACCAATATAAGCGATGATAAATATTTACTTTGTATGGGAGGTACCACGCCCACTATTGCAATTCAGTCTAGGTTTCGCTAAACTATTAACATTAATATAGAGGTTACGGGTGCGAAAATCCAAGACGTTGCCTATTACTGTTACCAAGATATACGATGATAAATATTTACTTTGTATGGGAGGTGCCACGCCCACGTCGAATATCAAAAAATAAGTACCCTATTTTACCACCCGTATATCCAGTAACAAACTGTGAAAATTTCAGAAAGATCGGTTTACTGGTGTAGGCAGCTATAGCTTTCCGACAAACAAACATACAAACAAACACATTTTGTGCTTTATATATATAGATTAGGTATTTAACAAAACAGCGTAAAACTCAAAACTTAAAGCATCAATTTCTAAGAAAAAATAAAGAAAACGAAAACAACTCCAATGTACTCAATTTTGCACCGTTGAAAAAACTTGCAGAATACGAATATGTTTAATACTTAATCCAAAGCCCTATATTTGGTAAGACATCACTTACACGATTTGGCAACTCTTCACCAATTTCTATACAACTTCTTTTGCAATATTCCTCCATTCATTTTGGATCCACTGCTAAAGCTCGTCCAAATTGGTAGGGGCCGATTAGTACTGTCCCAACCGTCTATTCAAGACTGACCACAAATTCTCAATCGGATTGAGGTTGGGACTTTGTGCTGGCCACTGCATTAATTAAAATTTTTGATCACCAAGCCATTCTTTTACGACTTTGGACGTGTGTTTTGGATCACCATCCTGCTGAAAAATTACTTCTGCAGCATAGGCGCTCTTATCTACAAAATCGGGAAGTTGAATCTGCAAAATCCTCAAATAGTCTTTTTTCTTTATTATATTTTAAATTGTTTGCAGTGGTCCAAGATTCCACTACGTAAAGCAATCACATACCATGACGTTTCCTCCACCGTGCTTCACAGTTTGCTATAGTTTGCCTTTGAATTTTTTACCAGAGCGGCGCTAGCAATATTATTTACCGTCGGATTGGAAACGGTTGAATTTGGATTGGTCTGACCAGATCACACGTTTCTAGTCATCCACTGTCCAACTTTTGTGCTGTTTGGCAATTTTTAACTGTGCCTTTATATTTTTTTCCGACAATGCAGGTTTTTGTTTTTATGCTGCTTCAATATTACCAATGTCAAGAAGGTCTCTACATGCCGTCCACCGACTAACGGGTTTTTCGATTGCTAACGAAGCATCTTTTGGTGTTAAAAACTTATTTGTTTTCATTTCTCTTACCATTAGACGTGCATCCGCATTAGTTAGAAATTTTTTACGACCTCTAACTTGAGGCTTGGAAACAACGGACACAGTTTTTGTACCCTCATGACCACTGATTGACTCACTTTAAGTTCTTTTGCAATTTCCCGGGTAGAATTGTCTCTTTCAGTCATGGCCCGGATGCTCTCCTCGATGGATTGCAAAAGTTTCTTCATTATTTATTATTGTTAAGTATTTATTTGATTTTTGTTCAATGTTTGTTTTGCACCATATTTTTACCACACGTGATTTAAATAATTTCGAGCTTATTTTTTTTTAAATACTAATAAAAAGCAAAAAGATTGAAAAACAAGTAAAAGTGCTATATTCGGCCGTGCCGAATCTTCTATACCCTTCACCACGGTGATTTGATTTATACAGACATGTATAGCATTATCCATATTGTTGACTTTTTACTTAAATAAATTCGTATGAGAAAAAGTCATTATTCATGAGTTAAAAAAATAGAAGACAAATGAAAACAAATTCCGTTTGCTACAATTGTCGCCGTGTTGTCAGCTACTTAATGATATTGAAGCCGACAGGTATATCGTAAACTCTGACATTGTTGTAGAAATACTTATTTTGCTTTTATAAAATTAAAAAACTTTTTCAAAAAGTTATAAATATTTCCTCCAAAACTTTTTTTTGCATATGAATTTTTAATTTGCAATTTTGTGACATTTTCTTTTGTTGAATAAAATAGAAATTAGCCTAAGTTGACGACAGCCACAACGTTTCATTTTTGACAGTTTGTAGTCGGTATTCTGATGATGTCTATGTGTTTAATGCACCAAGGTTTTAAAACATAGATATCATCTATTTAAAAATCAAACGCATTTAAAAAAATAAGTTACTCTATATACACACATACATACATATGTATATTCTTAATATTAAATATATGTTATGTTACAGTCATGATTTACATTTTCAAAGAAATATTTAAATTTTTGTTTTAATTTTTCGAAAATTGTGTGTAAAAATTTTTTGTAAAAATATTTTTTTAAAAATTTTTTGTAAAATTTTATTCGAAAATTTTTTGGAAAATTTTTTAAAAATTTTTTTTTTCGAATATTTTTCTGTAAAATATCTTTTTGAAAATGCTTTGTAAATTTTTTTGTAAATATTTTTGAAAAAAAAATTTTAAAATTGTTTTTTTTTAATTTTTTTAAAAATTTTTTTTTTTTAAATTTGATTGAAATTTTTTTGTTAAATTTCGGACCTTTCTCCAATCTATATTCAGTTAGAATGGTCAGACTAAAGTAAAAATAAATCCTTACAAAAAAAAAATTTTCATCATATTTACACATGGGGGGTGCTCCTATTTGCCAGTGGGTACCCTGTGGGTCCATTGGATACCTCTATCCGTATTGCTTTCTATTAAGGTCTCTAATACGAATCAAAGCAGAAAAACCCTACCAATCTAAAAACAAACAAAATCGCCCCTCGCAGGGGGTTATTGATCCCCCGAGATCTGTATGCACTCCTTGCGATAAAAAAAGGCAAAACAGAATCATTAAAGCCGAAAAAAATTAAAAAAACGTAAAAAAAATATAGGTGGGCATGGTTTTTGGCCCGTAGCCTCCAAAGGAATGATCCGATGTTGCTGAATTGTAATACCAAAATTTTCGAAACTATGCCTGACAGATTGGTGTGCTTAAATTTTTTGTATCTCTTCTGGTGCCTTGGCAAATTTTTTGGAAAATTTTTTTTCGAATATTTTTCTGTAAAATATCTTTTTGAAAATGCTTTGTAAATTTTTTTGTAAATATTTTTGAAAAAAAATTTTAAATTTTTTTTTTAAAAATTGATTGAAAATTTTTTGTTAAATTTTGGACCTTTCTCCAATATATATTGAGTTAGAATGGTCAGACTAAAGCAAAAAGAAATCTTTACAAAAAAAAAAAAAAAATTTCATCATATTAACACATGGGGGTGCTCCTATTTGTCAGTGGGTACCCTGTGGGTCCATTGGATACCTCTATCCGTATTGCTTTCTATTAAGGTCTCTAATACAAATCAAAGCAGAAAAACCCTACCAATCTAAAAAAAAAACAAAAATCGCCCCTCGCAGGGGGTTATTGATCCCCCGAGATCTGTATGCACTCTTTGCGATCTAACTGTCGCAGTCTAATATTTATTTGACAAAAAAAGGCAAAACAGAATCATTAAAGCCGAAAAAATTAAAAAAAACGTAAAAAAATATAGGTGGGCGTGGTTTTTGGCCCGTAGCCTCCAAAGGAATGATCCGATGTTGCTGAATTGCAATACCAAAATTTTCAAAACTATGCCTGACAGATTGGTGTGCTTAAATTTTTTGTATCTCTTCTTGTGCCTTGGCAAATGACATTACCACACTAACACGGACAGACGGACATCGCTTAATCAACTTCTCTATGTATAAGGATCCAGAATATATATACTTAGAAATTACACACGGAATGACAAACTTATATATACCCTTTCCACCTGTGGTGAAGGGTATAATAAGGGTACTTTTTCATTTCTTTTCTTCAAATTCTTCATAAAATGCAGAGCTGCACAATTACATAAGTTATTTTGTTTTTTTTTTCGTTTTTTTCTTGGTGCTTGATGCATTTTGTTACAAATTTTATATAATTTTATTAAGTACTAGATACTTAATAAACGACCATAAAAATGTTAGGATTCGCTTTATTTCTTTTATATTTATCAAAATAAGAGTGCTCAAAGTACAAACTGTATGTTTAAAATTAGTAACAGAAACCAAAAATGTACCTTTTTATACTTGGTACACAATATTAATTGAAAGACATTAAAAATTATTTTGTTATCTAATGATTATATCATAGCGTTGCAGTGGGCCAGAATCAAAATATTTTGGAAATTTGATTCTGGCAACAAATATCTGCCTTGAAAAATTTCATCAAAACTTTGTTATTTCTTCAATTTATTCACCTCCTAGATTTCAAGTATCAGATAGTCAGTATAGCGAATTTTTTCAGTATAGCATTTTGGGGATCACGCCTAATAACTCCAAGAGGTCCAACCCACCTATTGGCCTACTGATCGGCAAAAAATACCGGGTGTTATTGATTTTGGCATGATTAAGTGTATTCCGAGAGAAATGCTTAAACATAAATCAGAAATATGAACTGATAAAATCGTTATGTTAATATTATTGTAATATCAAATTTTGGATCAATCGGCCTAGCCGTTTATAAATGACTAGGTTATTTCCAAAATATTTTGATTCTGCCCCACTGTGCGTATAATAGTAATAAATGAAGTCTACACAAGATGATTTTCATCATGATATAAATTTGACATTCATCAAGATATAAATTAAGCAGGTGTGGACTCCCTGTTAATGTGTAGTGTTAATATAATTTAAAATTTGTGGCATAAACTAGAGTTGGAGAAAATATAAAATTTTGAATGTGAACGACCTCAAAGCGGCCCTATAAGAGGAATCGCGAAAAATAATTTTTACAACTTAACACTACCCAAAGTTGAAAGATACGAAGAGTGCTGATGACGGACGTTGCTGTCTAGAAAATGTTCCTTCCGCTCTGCGGAAATTTGGGAATTTTCCCAATTTTTCTTTATTATTATCACCAAATTTGTAATTTCATTTATTCTTTCTTATATGGCGTTCACACTTAGGTGTTTAAGCAGTTTTGAAGTGTTTAAGCGCAAAACAAGTTGTTTTTGAGATGTTTTCCCATACATTGACGTGTTTTGAAAACACTTCAAAATGAGGTGTTTTAGATTTAAACACTTCGCAAAAGCGTTTAGTTATTTTTTGCATTTTTGTGTTAACTAAACATGTTTCATAATGGCGGCGAACATAAATTAAGCGTCATGTCAAAAAGTGTAAACAAAGAGATAAGATAATTGAGTTTTTTTTATATAAATATATTTTTGAACATTTTATTGACACAACCTTTTCTCATAGTTAAAACCGTTCAAATGCTCCGCCAACATTAATAAGAGTTGCAGTTGCTCCATTCTCAAACTTAAAATATTTTTAATTAAGGCAGAACGCCGCCTGTTATAGTATCTTTTTTCTTGTCTAAATAGCTCATCAATGTTTATTACTGCATCGTTTACATAATTTAAATACATATTCACCCTTATTCTGTTTGGCGACGACAACATCGTCGTCGATTTTGAGGTAATAACACTTTAACACTTGTGTGCATAGGAACATATAATTTTCAATTTACAATACGCTGTAAAGTAATCGTGAAAAAATTGATGTTTGGATTTCGTTTTGAGGTCTCCTGAATCCATTTTGACTATTTTCGCGATGATTTCTGTGGGTGGGTGTGTGTGTATGCTAGGGTTCCCAGATATTTTTCGAGTTCCATCCCCAATTTGAAAATTTTCATCCCCAAAAATGCCCAAAAAAATTTTAATTGTTCCCAAATTTAAATTATTGCATAAATACATTAAGATGTGTGTTTTTTAAATAATAAAAATATACGTGTTGATTAAGTTTTTACCTCACCATTTCTGGGGATAGGGTTACAACAAATTTCGATAGACTGATTGGTAAAGCGCCTTATCTATCAGTCTGGGGGTTCGACAACCACCAAAGACTCTGCAGACAAGCGAAGAGATTCGCAGGTGGTGTTGTCTTAAACATACACATTAAGGTGGAACGATAAAATATTTTTTTTTTTAATTTCAATATGTAATAGTGATAAAAAGTTGCCATTTGCTACTGCATTTACAAATGTTGAAATTTTTAAATGTCAATACATTTGAATCTGCAAAAACTGTATTATAGAAATAAAAGGATAATTCTAAGTAAATTAAATAAGTTTTAGTAAAAGAAATATCCTTACAATATCATATCTACCTCTATTTTACTACACAAAAGAAAGTAAATTAAAAAAGATTCGAGCAACGTTTTACCATCTTGTGCAATAAACTTTTAAGATATAAAAAGAAAGTATTTGAATAAATGACGGCGGAGCCTCTAAAGATTTCAGTTCTTTCTTAAGACCGTAAGCAAGATACATATCACCCAGGGTAAATTCTATGTATTAACTTTTATTGCTTAAATAATTTTCTTTACATCTTTTGTAAATGTTATTTAACGAACGATTAAAATAATAATAAAATTACAATAATCCAAGAAGTATATGAAATCAAAATAAGAATCCCCAAAAAAAAACTCAAAATATTGATATTATCCCCAGCAAATTCCCCAATCCCCAAACCAAATTTTTAATCCCCATTAGCAAATAGAAATCACTGATTTGGAGATAAATCCCTTGACAACACTGGTGTACATTGCCAGCACTAACCAGCACTGGTATTAAGTAGTGGGTACCGACTACTTGATACTCGCTCATTTTTTTGGAACTCAATACACAAAAGTACTTAATCGATACTTTTACGAAAGTATTTTTAAAAATAAATTTATAAAAATATTTGACAACAACAACGATAAATTTTCTGTGCTAATATGTAAACGGAAGTATTGAGTACTATTGAGTACCCAATTGAGTTGTATCGAGTAATTAAAAGTAGTAGAAATTGCTAGCACTAGTGTATGCAACTATTTTTGTGAAGGCTCTATGTTATGTTGTTATCACAACAAAAAAAAATATTTAATTTCTCTGCGCACGCTGTGCATATTTGAATTTTGTGGATACCACACATTTTTTTGTCACTCTTAGTAATATGACTCAGTCACTTGATGCTTTTTGTAGTTGCGGAAGCTTTAAATCTTACATTATGGCCATTTATTTTCGTACTTGTAAATAGCGCTGTAGTTAAAAATGGTTACTTTCCATAGCATTCAACCTAACAATCCAACCAAGCATCTACGCCTACATCGCTAAACATACGTTTTGGGGATCAAGACTTATTACCCCAGAGGGTCGTGTTTTGTTTGACACTATTTTAAAAATGACAAAATGTAATATCGGGACAACTTACTTATTGGCCTACTGATCCGCAGGAGATACCTGATGTTATAGATTTTGGCGTGAGTAAGGGCATTTCCAGAGAATGAAAGTTGAAGCATCTCTAGAATTATCTTCAGATCACTCGCCCACTATTATTTACATATTGAACCAACAAGAGATCGTATCATCAAAGAAAAGCACATGCATAAATTGGTTAAAATACAGAAAATATCTTAGCACTCATTGCTCGGAAAATATACTTCTAAGATCAACACAAGACGTAGATGAAAAAATCAAGACTTTTGATAAAAACATCAAACCCGACAGCAAACTGGATATAATTTAATTTATTCTGTAGATGTCGAACGGCTCTTAAGTGAAAAAAGAAGAATTCGCAGAGAGTGGCAATCACAAAGATCTCCTCAACTTAAAAGCAGGCTAAAAGATATTACAAAAGTACGAGATCTACTAAAAGACCGTAGAACTGCATCACTACACAAATACTTGGAAGGCCTTGACGCTAGCCCACAATCAGGTTATTCATTATGGCGTGCAACAAAAAACCTTAAAAGACCTGTCATACGTAAGCCTCCCTTGCGAACCTCGAGTGGAGGTTGGGCAAGAAATGATACTGAAAAAGCAATTTATTTATTTGTGAACTATTTGAAAAATGTATTTACAGCGAATATACCTACTAATATAGTCGTGTTGCACCTGTAGACGTTGAAAACCCAATCTCATTCAATAAAACAAGCAACTAAGCTGAACAAAATTTTGAGTGAAAAAGGATGTATTCCTAATCATCAATTTGGATTTAGAAGACAGTACAGCACAATTGAACAAATGCACAGATTGGTAAATGTAGTAAAAAAGGGTTTTGAAGAAAGAAAATATTGTTCCGCGCTTTTTAAAGACGTGTCTTATACGTTCCACAAAGTTTGGCACGAAGGCCTAGTTTACAAGTTGAAGCAAAACTTGCCCAAAAATTGTTATAAAATTTTAAAAAGTTATTTTACTTGTCGTAAGTTTGTACTTAAAGAAGGAGATTTCTTAAGCTTGCCTCAGTCAATTAAAGCTGGAGTACCAGCAACCGAGTCCACACTTCAACATTTGATGACGACGCTGCCTTTCTAAGCATTCACGAAAGCCCTCAAGTGGCATCCCAATGTTTTTAAAGAATATATATTTTCTTTGGAATTGTGGTTACAAAAATGGAGAATAAAAATTAACGAACAAAAATGTACTCATGCACATATATTCGAATAAATAACCAAACTATACCACAACACCCGGAGGTTAAATACCTTGGTATACATCTTGATCGACGCTTTACCTGTAAAGGTCACATAGAAGCAAAATTGACACAAAAGAAGTTGAAAGCAGTGAAAATAAATTGGTAGAAACTCAACCCTAAGCTTAGATTGCAAACGTCTACTTTATAATTCAATCCTTAAACCAATATGGTGCTATGGCATTCAGTTATGGGGTACTGCTTCCAACATAGGCAAATTAAAAGGCGCCAAAATAAAATTTTACGAATGATTACTGTTGCACCCTGGTATATTAAAAATTCGAACATTCACAAAGACCTAAACGTGCCATTAGTTAAAGCAGAAATAGCGAAACATGCAGCATAATATTTAAAGAAGCTTGAAACGCATCCAAATTCGCTGGCCCGTAACATACTAAAAGATCGTGGTTACGCTCGACAAAAAGGAAGGACATTGTGACTATCTTCCGAGCATCAGAGGGATGACCCTTAAATGATGACATCAGCCGTGCACTATCAATATTGTTACGATTTTACTTTACGTTGGGTTCTTTTAATTGCAAAATAAATACACATTGTTATTACTTTTACTGTAAGTCACTTTATTTATTAACACCACTGTTCAAAAATACACAAACTGTTAAACACTCTCTTACAATACGACAACTGAACTCCTTGACTTTTGAAATTATACTGCCATACTACTCGCCAGAACGATTTGCTTATATAGGCGATTTAAAAACAACAGAATGTTCTATTCCAGACAGATCTGGCAGGTTCGATTATTATTGCTCTTGTTTTCTGTTCGTGTGGTTGTTTATTTCTTTATACCTCTTTCTGTGGTTGTTGATTTCTTTATAGAGGTATAGAACTTTAAGTTGCAATAAAACAACGATGGATTATTCGATTGATATGAATTTTATTTATCCGAAAGATAATCATGTGGCATTACATTTTAAATATGATTTCTGGCATATGACCACCACGGCTGGCGCAGATGTAGTCAATCTGGACGTCCAATTTTCTATGACTTTTTCCAACATTTGTGGCACGAGCTGTGTGACATGTTGCGCCGTCTTGTTGAAACCACATCTCCTGGACATCATGGTTCTTCAATTCAGGAATGAAAAAGGTAGTAAACATAGCTCTATACCGATCACCATTGACTGTAACGTTCTGGCCACCATTGTTTTTGAAAAAGTACGGACCAATGATTCCACCAGCCCATAAAGCGCACCAAACAGTCAATTTTTCTGGATGTAACGGTGTTTCGACATACACTTGAGAATTACCTTCACTCTAAATAGCCATTCAACCAGAAGTGCGCTTCATCGCTAAACAAAATTCGCTTATGAAAATCTGGAACAAGGGTAGTCTCGTTTTGGGCCCATTCGACGAATCTACGCCTTACTTGATGATCATTTGGCTTCAATTCTTGCACGAGTTGGATTTTGTAAGCACGCAAACCAAGATCCTTCCGCAAAATCTTCCATAAAGTGGATGGACACAGATCCAATTCCTGTGCTCGATGGCAGATGGACTCATTCGGGTCTTCCTCAATGCTACGCTCTGCAGCAGCAATAGCTTCTTCTGTACGCACAGTACGGCGTCTCTGGGGATGCTAGTTATCAATAAGAGTAAAACGTTCCATGGTTAATCGAATTGGTTGCTCTGATGGACGATTTTGTCGACGTTAAAATGGACGTAGTGCGCGATACGTTTTCCGCACAGAACCATTATTTTCGAAATAAAATTATACTATTTGCAAGCGTTGTTTAGGCGTGAGTCTATTCATGAATTGCCAAACCAAACTGAGAATAAATCACTTGACAGGTGTTAAATTGGTCGCCATCTTGAAAAGTAATGCCAACTTAAAGTTCTATACCTCTATAAAAAACACCCTTTATTTATGTATATGCCTGTGTATTTAACAGAAGAGTGTTTATTTAATGTGTGTGTGTATATGCGCCACTCATCCCGTGCTTGTTGTTTGATGAATGTTTGTACATAAGGCGTTTCTAGACTAATCGACAACAACAACTAGATGACTAGCGATGCTCTTTATTTTTGTTTTTCATCATTGTAAGAAAACAAACCATTAATGTTGTTGTATTGTTGTTCAGAGCCTATAATGAATAAAGTTTTCTTTCGAACAGGCACAGATGTACCTTTTCTATAGTTGGCCAGCGGCTCCAAGTGCACCACTTTCATTTTTTATCTTGGGCTCTGAAACTTCTGTATTCTGCAAACTACGTCATTTAGCCGCTTTATTACTCTATAAGGTCCATTCCAATGAGTTTGTAGTTTTGGTGATAATCCTTTCTTCCGTTGTGGGTAAAAAAACCAGTTGTTCCTCGTTAAATCCCTCACAGTTCGCAGCTCGATCATATCTGGCTTTCATTTTATCACTGGTTAATATTATTCGACCCCGCACGAATTCGTGAATCTCTTGGAGGTCCCTTTGTGCCTGAAGAGATTTTTCGCCGTCTCCTTCTACCGATGTTGACTTAACACCAAACTATAAATCTGCAGGCAAATTTAACTTAGATCCAAAGACTATTTTCGCTGGTGTTCGTGAGGTGAAATCGTGAACAGCTGATCTATATGCCGACAAGAATTTGGGTATATGCTCATCCCAGTCCCTTTGATGTGCGCTGACCACTTTTCTCAGGTATTCCTCCAGGGTTCGATTGAATCTTTCGACCATTGCTAATGTAACGTTGTCGTTCTGGTCTTTCTTATTCCGTATATTTCGCACATCTCTTTGAATATAGCGGATTCAAAATTTTGGCCTTGGTCGGAGTGTAGTAGGGAACACCATAGCAAGACACCCAGTTGCTTATAAACGTGTCTACAATCGTGCTGGATTATTGATTGGGAATGGCATATACTTCCGGCCATTTGCTAAAATAGTCCATGACCACTAAAACGTATCGGTTTTCAGCATTACTATCAGGGAAGGGACCTGCTACGTCCATCGCTATACGTTCAAAGGGAGCGCCAGAATTGTACTGCTAAAGCTGCCCCCTACTCCTTCGTACTGGGCCCTTTGCTGCAATGCACTCCTGGCAATTGGATATCCACTCGGCTACGGCTTGTTGATAGCCGATCCAATAGGAACTTTATTTTATATTTTCCAGCGTCTTCGTTACACCAAGGTGACCTCCGCTCGGACCATTTTGGAATTGTTTCATGACGTCTTTGATCTTGGAGGATGGCACGACGATTAAATCTATCACAGTTTTGCCGTCTGTGCTTTCCCAGGTGCGAAATAAGCAGCCATCCTTCAACCTGAGATTGTTCCACTGGGCACAATATGCCTTCGACAGTGTACTTTCTGGTGAGATCTCACTTCGCGTCGGTCTTCTGTCTTCCTCTTTAGCTGCTATAATTTTTGCCAATATGGGATCGTTCCTTTGTGCAGTCGGTCAGCCTGCACTATATGTGTAAGCCGAACACAAATAACAAATTCTTTTCTCTCCGCCTTTGTGCAATGCTTAAACTCCAGATCACATGGCCGCCTAGAAAGGGCGTCTGCGTTGTTATGCTTGCCTCCTTTTCTGTGCTTAATACTAAAGTCATAGCTCTGAAGTCGCTCAATCCAGAGTGCAAGCTGTCCTTCAGGGCTGTTGAATTGCAGCAACCACATGAGTGCGGCATGATCTTTCCTCAGCGCAAAATGTTGCCATACAAATACTTGTGATAGTGTTTAATGCACTCCAATGCTGCTAGAAGCTCTCGTCGATTTACGCAATAGTTTCTTTCAGGCTTCGAAAGTACTCGGCTGTAGTAGCCTATAACCTTTTCTGTTCTATCTACCACTTGCGACAGCACGCCTCCTATTCCATATTCGCTCGCATCAGTGTCTAGCACGAATTTTTGCCGAGCTACTTACTGGATAAGCCAGGATAGGTGCCACACACAACAATTCCTTGAACTTCTGGAATGCTTCCTCGGCTGCTTCACTCCACTGGTAAGGTCGCGACTTTTTGGTTAGTTCATGTAGGCTCGCAGCAACACTAGGTACAAATCGTCTGTAGTATGTGCAGAGTCCCAAAAAACTTTCTAACTCGTGCAGATTTTGAGGACGAGGCCAGTCCTTTACTGCCCGTATTTTATCTTCATCGGTTGATATGCCCTCTGCTGTTACACGATGCCCCAAGTGTTTGACTTTCTTCTGAAACAATGCACATTTCTTAACACTGAGCTTCAGTCCAGCCGCTGATATACGCCTAAAGACTTCTTTCATATTCCTTAGGTGTTCATCGAAGGTCTTTCCCATGACAGTTATGTCATCCAGATACACCAGGCATGTCTTACAATTGAGTCCCTTTAACACTTGTTCCATTAAACGCTCGAAGGTGGCTGGAGCGTTGCAGCGACCAAATGTCATAACATTAAACTTCCATAAACCATCGAGAGCACTAAAAGCAGTTTTTTCTTTATCTTTGTCAGCTATCTCGATTTGCCAGTAACCGCTAGCGTAGAAAACCACTAAGTTCCGGCTAGCGTGTCCAAGATGTCATCGATTCTTGGTAGCGGATAACTGTCCTTTTTGGTAACATCGTTGAGCTTTCTGTAGTCAACGCAGAATCTAGTGCTGCCATCTTTCTTCTTTAATAAAAATACCGGCGAGCTCCAAGGACTCGAAGATGGGTCGATGATTCCGTTTCGCTCCATTTCGTTGACTAGCTGCTTTACTTCGCTGCGCTTGGCTAGAGGGATGGCTGTTATCCTTTAGGTCGAAGACAGAGGCGTACTTTCGTAGCAGTTGCTTGGTTTTGTTTCTGTCAGGTGGCTCCAGCTCTGCTACCCATTTCCCCACGTGTTCTGCTTGCATTTCGCGCTCTTTAGTTGACAATTTTTCAGGCTCCGAGTTTCTCTCGCAATTAATTATGGCCTGTGCTGGTGTTCATTGAGCTATCTGAGAGTTTTTACAAATTACCTTTACACTGTTGGATATATTTAACACTCTCAGAGGAATTTTTCCATTCTTACAGGTTTTCACGAGGGTTTTTGCTGTTATTTTCTCACTCTTAATTCCTGATGGTTCTACCACCAACAACCGGTTGTCCTCACAATCATCCTTCATACGTGCACAGTTTCTGCCTGAGGTGGTAATTTCTGGGATGCTATAGCAACCAACTTCCTTACTGCAGATTTACTCACATATCAAATATCAAGGGGTATTCCGACGTTACGCCAGATCATTATTTGTTGCCCGATGCGCTGATGGACTCCATGCATGATCATAAAATCAGCGCCAATAATAACTTCGTCCACGATATTGGCAACAATAAACACATGGTCTACACTAATGTTGGCTATAGTTCTGACTTTGGCCTTACCATAGACAGTACCAAATTCTTCGGTAGCGGTGCGCAGACTTACATTATTGAATTGTTCCACTTTTCCCTTTACTAAATCTGTCCTTATTATAGACTGCGACGCTCCTGTGTCTATTGTCAAAATACGCTTTCCTCCGTTGATGTACCCGCTTGCAGTAAGATTGCTGTTTTGCTGCTGTATTACAGATATGGAGATTGTGGGGCCCTGGGTTGTGGGAGCTAGCTCATGCCCCGTAGTGCTAGCTCTCTTTAGTTTAACGACTTTTGAGATGTTTTGTGAGTCGCACGTTTATTGTTTCTTGACGGCGAAACAGATCTGGCTCGTTTTCTTGCTGCCTTACAGTTTCGTTGAAAATGGTCGACTTTGCCGCAATTGAAGCACATCGTTTGTCTTACCTTGTCTTTCATCTAAGACTTTCTTTACCGATTCAAGTACTTGCCTTATGTCGTCCATTGTTGTTTTCTCATCTTCAGCAGCAACTTCAAATTTTCGCACTTTATATGACTGCGGCCTCGAAATGACTTCTGCATTTTCTTGAGCCAGAGCGTAAGCAATGGTTTCAGCAAAGGATGTGTTTTGCTTAGCGCAAACTGCGTGCTTAATATCTGGGTCACGAATACCATTAACAAATGCCTCCACTTTGAACTGCTCTAGAAGAGAATAGTTTTCCCCAGGGTATATTATCTGCACCAATCGCTCTATCTCCATGGCGAAATCCTGAAGCGTCTCATTTGCTCTCTGCACCCTGCCAAGTAGTTCCATTCTATACAGCTCATTTTTATGATCGCCGTCATATTTGCGCTGTAACGCCACCATTATGTCCACATAATTATTTCTGCAGCTTGTTGGTAGGCTTTCGAGGACTTCTGCTGCAGATGCTTTATGTGCCAGAATCAGCTCAATGACTTTTTCTTCATTGCTCCATAGATTTTTACTGGCCACTGTCTCGAACTGAAATTTTTCCAGGCTCATAATTTTGTTTTCAAGCTCCTGCAGCTTTACATCGACATCTTTACCTGTACTTCGACGCCACTAGTTTCTAGAAGATTCACTTTTCTGTTTAAACCAGACAGTTGCACTTCTACGTCAGAGATTTTTTCGTCGAACTTGACTTCTACGTCGTCTACTCGCTTATTAATGGCTTCAGAAATTTGTAGAAGGTACTCGTTGACTTTTCCCAAAAGTTTCTCATTGCTCGCTCAGAAACTTCTTGAATCTCAGCTAGAAGTTGTTGATTTTTCTCCAGTTTCTCATTTACTGTTTCCAGAATTTCTCGCTGTTTGCTCTAGAAGCTTCCTGAACTTCATCTCTTACTTCAGCTAACAGTTTTTCACTGTTTGCTCTAGAAGCTTCATTAACTTCATCTCTAACTTCAGCTAACAGTTTTTCGCTGTTTGTTCTAGAAGCTTCTTGTACTTCGACTAGCTTTCCGTTTACATTTTCTAAAAGTATTTTAGAGTTTTCTCCCATTTTCTTCATCATAGCGGCAAACATCGTATTGAAGTCCATTCTACTTGCTGTTGTTGTTTCACGGCTACATACCTCTGTCACCTCTTTTTCATAGAACTCATATGCGCCAATGTCCATGCCACAACGCTTGAATTCATCTATGAGCCTTTTATGCAGTTCTGTTTTGTTACCTGCTTTTGGCAAATACTTTTTCAGCTGCTCCACTTAAGTTCTTCAAATTCCATTGTTGTTTATTATTTTATTTTACAATTTCACTTCTGTCCCCAATTGTTACGATTTTACTTTACGTTGGGTTCTTTTAATTGCAAAATAAATACACACTGTTATTACTTTTACTGTAAGTCACTTTATTTATTAACACCACTGTTCAAAAATGCACAAACTGTTAAACACTCTCTTACAATACGACAACTGAACTCTTTGACTTTTGAAATTATACTGCCATACTACTAAATTCTTCTTCCGTAACAATATCTTGTCTGGAGTTGGCTTGACTTAATTAAGTATATTTTATTTCATTTCATTTTCTTTTATTTAAATTTTGTCTTTTAGACTTAAGATATGAGTACTTATTGTTAGTTCATACAATTGAAGATACAATAAATAATATGAACACAAAAAAAAAATTCCTAATTCTACTGCTGTACACTGAACGATCTGTTATGTTATCCGCTAAAAACATTTAAAAGTAGTCTAATAGTTTAACTTTGTTTCTGCATTGAATTGTCGCTACTCATGCTATAAGCTTAATGTTGGACCAGTGGTAGCAATTTTTTCCAAACAAACATGGTTTATATGTATTAATAAAACAGATGGTCTTAAGTCTTTCACGTAAAATATTAAGTTGAGTACCATCGTTCTCAGTGTATGGTTCTCCATTAGATGAACATATTCCGAAAGCCTTCAGTACAACCTTCCGCATAAGTTTAGGTTATAAAACTTTCTTCATCATAATTTTCTTACTTGTTGAAAAAACTCTATATTTCTGTATTAAGGTTTTGTTTATATAAATTCATTATAAATCTCACAAATAAAATTTATTACTATAAAAATATTGGAGGTGTTAAAAAAAGTTACAATAAGTACTTTGTTAGGCTGATAATACTACGATACAACACGCTATAAATCAATGCATGTGTTTTTCTTATGTGTTCGCTCAAAACATGTCAGATTGAGAGCGAAGCTTTACGCGAGTTCATGCTATAAAACGCGTTGTTGTTGTTGTTGTAACAGCTCTGCTGTTGTCGGAAGTTCTTTCCTGAAAAGATTTAAGGTGTATAAATTAATTATTGTAAAAGTGTCACGTGGGTGGAACTTGGAGCTGGAGAAATTTCGCAACTTCAATCGGTCTTAACCATAGGTCTATGGGGCGCAGATCCGTAGGCCTATTGGGACATTGAAATAGATGCACCGTGTCATGGGGGCTTTGAAGACAGGCTGGGCAACGATTTAAAGTTCCGGGAACTATACGCTCGCGGTAGCAGTTAAGAATACTGCACCATCCGGCCCTTAATTGTGCTAAGGTGGTTCTAGTTTGCCTGGGAAGAAGCCTTTCATTTTCTGCAATCGCTGGGGGGTGTTCATTAAGGACCCTATTACATCTATAGCCATTCATAGCTCCTAAAACCGCCTGTTGATGTAATAGCTTTTGGGCGTCTGCAATGGCCACTCGATCTATAAGAGATGGAATAATATCTCGAATGTCATTGCGATATAGACGAAAGTCCTGCCGGATGTGACGGGGAGACGGATCTTGAATGATCACTTCATGGTTAGGGTGGGTGGTCAGGTGACAAGCCACCAGGTATTGCTTTGTCAGTAGCTCATTGTGCTGCCTGACCGGCAGTATCCTGGTCTCCTCATGAAGATGATCTATGTTTGTCATTCTGACACATCCGGTAACGATTCTAAGTGCATTATTTTGTGCAGTTTGTAAAACTCGCCATTTAGTATCACTGAGGAACGAGGTCCAAATAGGGGCAGCATAACTAAAGAGAGAGCGACCAATTGCCTTGAAAGTTGTTATTATGGTCTCTTTAGTCATTCCCCAAGAGGTGCCTGAAAGAGCTTTTAGAACTTTGTTCCGAGATTTCACTTTCTGGTTGATGTAAGTGGCGTGTGAAGCGAAGTGAAGGAGGCTGTCGAAGACCACGCCTAAAATTTTTGGGTTTTGCACCGTAGGGATACGTCGGCCTTCGACAGAGATATCTAATTCCATCCTTACTTCTTTAGTCCAGGAAGTGAAAAGAGACACTGAAGACTTTGAGGGTGATAGCTGAAGTCTACGTTCCTGTATAAATTGTGAGATGGTGGCCAAATATTGAGTAATTTTAGCACTTATGTCTTGGATGTTAATTCCAGATGAATAGATGGTGCAATCATCTGCATAAGACACCATCTTGATATCTTGTGGTGGGGCAGGAAGTTGTGCAAGATATAAGTTGAAGAGTATAGGTGACAGTACTCCTCCTTGTGGCACACCCATTTTAATCTTGCGATATTTAGACTTCTGGCCTCTGAACTCAACAAACGCTTGTCTGCCACTTAAATAGTTGGCAACCCAGCGTTTGACATCATTGGGAAGTGTAGAGTTCGAGATGTCATTAATCAGCAAAGAGTGGTCAACCGTGTCAAAAGCCTTAGATAAGTCTAAGGCTGCCACAATTGTGCGTTCACACGGTCTCTGCTGATTGAGGCCATTTGCGATCTGGTTAGCTATCAAATTCAAAGCTGTCGTGGTACTATAGGATTCCCTGAAGCCGTGTTGGTGAGAGGCAAGCGAGAAATGCTCCTTCAGGGTTGGCAATATTAAAGCTTCTAAAACCTTTGCTACGGGTGATAAAAGGGAAATAGGGCGGTATGATTCTCCTTTTGTAGCGGGTTTATCAGGTTTTAGGAGGGGAATTATCCGAGCAACCTTCCATATATCTGGAATCACCAGTTGTTGAATCGAGAGTTCTAGAAGGCGTACTAGATATTCCAGCGATACTGTGCCAAGTTTCTTTAACATTAACATAGAGATGCCGTCAGGACCAAGAGCTTTAGAGGGTTTCGCTTTGGAGATTATATATTTCACTTCATCGAGTGTGAAGGAAATGGGCTCAGAATCCCGTTCAAGATTCTTGTTTCTCCGAAATACAGCTCTTTTGGACCGATTCTGCGAGGTGGGATGATCGACAAATTGTCGGCAGAATAGCTTAGCGCATTTCTTTGCATCTGTATATTGAATGTCATCGAATCCTATAGCTGCGAGATTTTTATTGCAGTTTGTGCCAGATAGACTTTTAATAGTAGACCAAAGCTTTTTCGAGCTAATCGTGCATTGGTTTAGGTGTTCTAACCACTTGTTGCGACGATGTTCATTAACGAGTTTGTTAATTTCTGCCGTCAACAGCTCAATTCGCTCATCTGCTGGGTTGCAAGCGCGCAAATGATCGCGTTCTTGGGTTAAACGCGCTGCATTGGTGGGGAAATTTGGTCTAATATTGGGTATTCTGCCTGCAGGAATAAAGCGTCGTGCTGCCCTGAGAATAGTTTGCCTGAAAACTTTCTCTCCCTTCCTGGCACAAGTAGGGTGGGGTAATTGACGAAGGGAGTCATCAATATATTTCGAGAACCCCTGCCAGTCGGCTTTATTATAATTAATAAATGTGCGCTTGTCAGGCTCAACGAAGTCATTGGGTTTCTCAACAGTGACCACAATGGGAATGTGGTCTGAGTTAAATGCAATTTGGGTTTGCCAGCTGGTATAGGCAAGTAGCGATGAGCAGACAATGGATATGTCTGGAGAGCTTACACATCTTGCAGTTACTCTTGTTGGGAAATCTTCGTTTATTGAGGCAAAATCTGATTCGTCTATCTGTTCTGCAATGAGTCCACCGCGGGGATCTTCAGGTAATTGGGAATACCAACTCTCATGATGAGCATTGAAATCACCAAGTATTATTCTATTATCACCCTGCAAGAGATGGGATATGCTTGGGTGATAATTAGCTCCTATGCTGTTGACGGGCGGGATATAAACATTGATGATTTCAATTTCAGTATTTTCAGTATCTACTGAGATGCTCATAACCTCTAGGAAGGGGTCAGGTATGGGGAGGGTTGGGGGGGCTGTCAATTTATAACTGACATTTTGTTCTATAATGAACGCAAGTCCCCCACCATGTGCTCTATCTCTATCTCTTCTGACAATATTGTAATTCCCTGAGGCCGAGAGTGAACAATCATTGGTCAGCTTTGTTTCTTGTATGGCGACAATAGGTATGTTGTTGTCGTGCATATATTTTGTGATCTCCACAATTTTGTTTCTCAAACCATTACAATTCAATTGCATGATTTGAAAAGATCTGCCGGGACCAGTATTTTGCACTTGCCGCTGAGTGGGGTGTCTTGGCGATGTATTCACCTGAGGTGGAGTTGTAGGTGTTAATACAGGTTGTTGTAATTGAGGAGTGTTCTGTACATTTGGCGTTCTGGGTGTTGATTGCGCCGTTGAGTTAAGGGTAATGCTGGCCGTAGGAGTGGCATTTGCACAGCAAGAGGCTAGGAAACTAGCACTCCAATCCCTATGAAAGCGTAAATTTGTACAGCGCCTCATATGACACCATCTTTTACAACCATTGCACTGTACTGATGTAATATTCCTCCTAATTATTGTGTTGCAAATAGAACAATGTGTTCTACTGTGTCTCACAGGTGGGGATGAGACGGGGTTCTGCTGAGGAGCAGTGGGAGGAGCAGTGCTGGAGTTAGTTGGTTGGTTGCTACAACAACTCGCCACAAAGTTTGGGGACCAATCGCGGTGGCTGGTGAGACCTGAGCACCTTTTCAAGTGACACCAGTTTTTACAAACTGAGCATTTGACCGATGTTATGTTGCGGGTTATTTTGTTGTGACACACTGAACAAAACCAGATCTGTGGACCTGGGTTTTGCTCAACGCCAGCTATAATTAATAGTAACTTGAACAAAATAGCTGGCATATTTTGCTCACCTGAGGAAAAAACTTTCGGTTGGTACAGCTGTTGCTGAGTTGACAATCTTTGGCCGAGTGATACTCGGGTCGTTCCGGAGCGAAGATCCAATTGTCGTGGGAACGTAAAACGCGTTGTAGTACGTTGTAGTTCCTTCCCTTTGTTTGCTTATTAATTATTATGCTTTAAGAACTTTTTTCGTGTGTATGTATGGAATTTTAATCCGGTTTTTGAATTTTGTTTGTGAAAAAAGAAAGTTAAGCACGTTTGCGTACAGTGAGTTCTAGTTGACGACTTGTGTTACACGTACACTCATAAAAATTTGAGAAGAGAGTAATGAGAAATCAAACAAAGAAACACTGTTAACTATGTAATATTATGCTACCCATAATATTTTATAATAAAAATGCAATTTATTTATTGGGGAAAAGCTAGTTCTTATACGTATTTCACTGGTTGCTTAGGCCAGATAATCAGAAAACCTTTTTGCTAATTTTAGAGAAGCCAGAAATACTTTATAAGTAATAAAATTCCATAAAACACAATGATAAATGGTGTTTATGTTTTAATAATATTACAGAATAAAGCTTCAAGAACACCAACAAACAAACTACGTTTTTATATTCCCTTACTGTCCTACAATTAGAGAAACAAAATAAGAGTGTAATGAACTAGGTCGTTCGTTACGTTCATCGTTCTTTATTTAAAACAGCAACTCAACATAATTCTTTCAAACACATCAGTTCATTCTGGCACCACTTCACAATTGTAAATAAATGTGCAAACTTCACTCGCAAGAAATAATTACATACATATCATTTATCTACATCTGTTTTATCAGGTTTCTTAATTAAAGCTTAAAAATTGATATTTTTATTTTAGGACAAATTTAAATAAACCTGAATAATTATAACAAACAATTGATATATTGTGGAATTATTACAGTACTTAGAAAATTTAATATTAATATGTACATAAAACGTTAAGGATTATTGCATTAAGTATCAGCCAATAATTTCTCTATTATTATTATAATTTGCAAAATGATGAATATGTCATATAAAATAAAGCAAAGCATTTCGACTACAATAGGACAAAAATTTTGGGAACCAGTATTAAAAGAATCAGTAAAATGTTAAAAATAGCATTTAAAAAGTGTATGACAAATTATTACCATTAAAATTTAAACAATATCCGTGATAATCCACGAAAATGTTGGAAATTCATAAATAAATCGCTTGGAAGAAGTTCAAGATCTGGCATTACTGCGAAGAACGACGAAAATCAAATAATTGAAAATGATAACGACAAAGCTGAATTTTTAAATCAACAATTCCTGAAATCTGTGGAAAGTTTAAATAATGGAATTACGTGTAACTCTACGGATCATTGTGATGTGTTTCGATCTTTAAGATACAATTGCAATCAGTTTGTTTTTCGTCATATTAATGAAAATGAAGTTTATGATCTACTTACGCATTTAGATATTAATAAAAGTCCAGGTAGTGATGGAATAACGTCAAAGTGTTTATTTGAATGTAAAGAACTTATAACACCGTTATAAACTAAAATTTTTAATTCATATATTAATCATTCAATATATCCCGACAACCTCAAAATACACAAGATTATTCCTATCCCGAAGGAAGTTCATGGAAATACTGCAGATCAATTTCGACCTGTTGCAGTTTTATCCGTTATTGATAAAATATTTGAAAAGATTTTGTATAATCAAATATCTACTTTTTTATACAACGGTGATTTAATATATCCCAATCAATATGGTTTCGAAAGGGTTGTGGTACGGAAGAAGCAGTGGTGAATGTTGTAAATTATATTTGTGATGGTTTGGATAGAGGCTTTAGTGGAGTTGGTGCTATTTTTTATGATTTTTCTAAAGCATTCGATCTCGTAAATCATTGAATTCTGGCTGAAAAACTAAACTTTTATGGTATAAGAGGAAGAGAATTGGAATTTTTTAAAAGTTATTTGGAAAATCGCAAGCAGTATGTCCAAATCAACGAAAGTATAAGTTCAATGGCAACTGTTAGACATGGAGTTCCTCAAGAAAGTGTGCTGGGTCCACTACTGTTTAATATTTATGTTAATGATATTAATAACCTGGGATTGTACGGAAAAATTGTAATGTATGCTGATGACTTATGAATACTTTATCCCTTTAAGGAAAATTTAGTTTTTAAAATATTTGGAGAAAGAGATGCATCACTTATCACAGAGTTTGCCAGAATAAATAAATTAGTGTTGAATCACAATAAAACAAAACTCGTACGTTTTAGACCTCAACCTAGCAGGTTTTCTGGGGAAGATCCATTATTTATAGATGGAAAGGAAATTACTGAAGTAGATTCAATAAAATATTTGGGAATTATCTTGCAAAATAATTTAACCTGGCAAAATCATATCAAATATGTTCGGTCAAAGATATCCCCTGCAGTTGGCGTTTTATTTAAACTTAGATACAAGCTTGATGGAAAAACTAAATATTTAATTTTCAAGCTCTTATTCAGAGTCATCTTAATTATCTTACGATTGTATATGGATTTAAAAGAAATGCTGATCTTAAAAGCTTACAAATTCTACAAAATAAATCGCTAAAAGCTCTATTTAATCTACCGCCATTATACCCTGTTGCTGCTTTATAAGGATATTGCTAAAAATGTTTTACCAATATATGGTATTTACAAATTGCAGTTACTGATATATATTTATGAAACCATACATGAAATTGGACATCACACCATCAGTTTTTCTATCAACCAAATGGTCTTTAATACAAGAAATAATTCAAATTTAAGGGTTCCTAGATGTCGTCTAGAAATCACAAAACAAAGAATAGAGTACACTGGTAGTTTGGAATGCAATAACTTGCCTCAATTTCTAAAAAATTGCTCATCAATATCGTTGTTTAAGAAAAAACTAAAAGATTTTTATAATTAATAATAATAATATTGAAATGCTTTTGATGTAGTAAAATTTTTTATTTTTATTACTGTTGCTTTTTTTTAATTTTTAAATAAGTTATATAACATACTTAATTTGTAATCTGTTTCCAACGTAGTCTCAATAATGCCCTAGAGGCGCTGAGACCATATTGTAATGAATGATTATAATTTTGAATTAATAAATTAAAATTAAAAAAAAAAACAAGTTAGCTTGAGGTAAACGGCCCTCCCGCATAATGCCTTCCTTCTTTTCTTGTCGAATTAGGGCCAAAGAATTTTAGACAATCAGTAATTAGTTAGTGTAGAACACCTACGAGCCGTTTCCTTTTGCGACCTTTCCCGAAGCGTGTTAGAAATTTTGGCCAAGGATGTATTTATATTCCCCTGGACACGTCAATACACATCTCGACTTCACAACTTTCGCGACATGGGCCTTAATAGCGGCTAAACTGTCCACAAAAATATCAATAGCCGTCGTGTCCGTCGTAAGTTCCCCAATTCTTCTTGCCGCTACTACCCAGTAAAATTTTTACTTACAACTTCAATCGGAACAACTTCTTAAATACATTACTTAGTAGCTCTATTCGCCATTGGCTGCATTACCTAGAAGCTATTTAATAACTACTTCCTTGTAATGAATTATATAGCTCATTATTTTCTTGTATAGTAGGTAAAATTTTTAGATCTAAAATTTTTAAATATGCTAATATTAACAAGACAACGTTGTTTTCCTTACAAATAATGTATTATTAACACATTTGAGTGCATTTTTTTTCAAATTACCATTAACCTGCCTCTCGTGAGCAAATCAGATGTATGAATATTCATACACAATATAATACACTATGTTTTATTCATTCAGAGTAATAAAATAAATGTTCGGATAAATGGCCCTTTTATTATCTACGCATTTTTATGCATTTTGTATTTCAAACACATTTATATAAATATATGTAGGTAAGTACATGGACATGCATGCCCTCATGTGATATAAGTATTTTTTCTGTGTATAAATATTTTTACAACAGAATTAATTTTATAAATGACATCATAGTATTTTACCCATGTGTGAATATTAAAAATTTTGTTAATTAATAAATTTTTTTTATTGTATCTAGCTTATTATTTGGATCGTAAGCAAGTTGATTGGTAACAAGTTGATTTGCTTATGTTTTTTTAAGTTTTAAAATGTTTATGGAAGAAATATTCTTATATGTAGATATTGTTATACCAAAGGGTGCTGTAGCTCAAGTGGTTAGCACGTTGATTATAAAAACGATGATCATGAGTTCAATACTCAGCCGTGCCAACATAAAATAAAGTTTTCTGATAACATTCTATTCTCTTAACAATAATGCAAGCGCCATCATTTGCCATAATTATAATAAAAATTGGAGCTAATGCACCTAAATAAATAATACCAAGAGGGCGCTACAGTACGTACTGTTCTAAAAATAAGTATGTTGCACTGCCATAACTACTGAAACTTAGCTGTCACACGAATCATCTGTCTTATCCTATGCCTACAAAAAATGTTTTTTTTTTTATATTTATCACGTAAACTTAGCTATTTCAAGTACTTATTTTTTTTGGTTATGATTATTTAAATTGTATTGGCTTCTTTTAGCGACATCCCGAGCAAAAATAAGTAGTTCTTTCAGTGGAACTGGAAGTAGTTGCGACAACGATTTCTCATTATTAAATAGCTTCTTGGTAAGTGAAGTGTTTGCTGGGTAATATAGCATATATCTCAGCCTGAAACGCGATGCCGGTATCGGGAAACCAAAGTGATACTGAAAGGTCAAGATTCTCAGAGTAAATCCCCGATCAAGTTCCCGTGTCTGCCTTGAAGCCATCCGTAAATATTGAAAACGTTGTTACGAATTACGAAGTCCTCCTTCCACTCATTCCTGCTTGGTGGTTTTACAACAAAAGATGTGTCGAAGTCCGTAACATGGGTTAGATAATCATTCTGCTCCCCCAAGATATTGCCATCTACCTGACATAGAATGCTGCCGTGTCCAACACAACCATGTCTGAATTCGCCCGACTCCGTGAACCTTAGGGCCGACTAGAAAATATGTATTTAATGTAAAAACCGGGGGGGTCAGATTCAGCATTTTTTCCAAACTGGCTTGAGGAGCTGACCTCGTCACACCAGTGATTGCGAGACTCGCTAACCTATGAACCTTATCTAGAAAAGAGAGGTGTACCACTTTACACCAGCCAAGTTCTCCATAGGTGAGGATAGGCTTGATCATCGCCATGTACATCCAATGTACCCTGTATGGTTTCAGGCCCCATCTCTTACCAAAGGAGATGTTCTCAGCATTACTTTTTTAGGAGAGTTTTGAGTCCAGGATTACGCCGAGGTATTTGGCCTCCCTCGACAATTCCAGAGTAATGCTGCCTATTTAGGTAGCCTAATTTCTGGTGAAGAGAACAAATTCGGTATGTTAAGTTTTATTCCAAGACCGTTCTCCTTCGCTTAAGCGAGTAGTTGGCCTAGGGTTAGGATATGAATTGCAGCGTCCGCCTGAAATGGATTTTATTTACAAGGTTGCATAGGAGTGGAGACGTGAGTCCCCCTCCGGTGTGCTGCTTGTCATAACCTCATCGTGCTCTATATCCAGAAAGGCCGCTTAAACATAATTCTGCAGATTTGTAGGGCTTGCAAGATCTCACCTCCCACACTACTTTAGCTTCGTCTATTGTGATTGAAGCGGCTCTTCTTATACGAGGGCTCGTGGAGGTGACGATCGTTCTCCGTCCAAAAGTAGCTTGAGGCTAGGTATTTTCCTTCTTCACATTCTTGTTCTTGTTGTTAGCCGTCCCGTTAGACTTATCCTCCATGGCGCACAGGCCAGAAATTAAATTTAAGAAATGTAAAAATTTAAGTACGCAGGTCGAAAGAAAAAAAATTCTGCATCGAGTAGTGAATTTTTAAGGCTCGAAATTTGTCGTTTTAGACCACTGTTAAAATCAGGAAAGTTGAGTAAATTGCATGCGTTTTTATTGACTTTTTAGGATTTTGAGAGGTTTGCAATATTTTTCTTTTGTGTGAAAGGCTATATTAACAGCTAGTTATATTAACTTTTAGAAAAATTTTTATTTGAAATTTTTATAATAAAAAATGTCGATCGAAATTAAGGAAAATTATTTTCGTGTTTAGTTTTTTGTCAAAAAAAAAGTGAAAAGGTTTTTGAGAGTGGTCTCCATCCCGATCCTAAAAATGTTATACATATGTATATCACTATAAAATCTCTATTTTTATACTATAGAAAAAACTTTGCGCGGTTTTGCGTCATTTTATACGATTTTTTGCAAATTTCACACTATGATAAAAGTAAGAAACCTTTTTGTCGGTCATAAAATGATTTTGATTTTAATTTTGTTTTAAATAAATTAATTTTTAATATTTTAAATAGAAGCGTCACGCAAAAACTACTGGATAAATTTCAATAGAATTTTATGGAGAGGTACCTTAGTATCTAGATTTTTCCAAGAGAAAATAGAGAAAAAGTAGTGAAAGTACCGATTCAATGTTACTGCAGACTTGGCAGCAACTTTGAATTTTTAAACACTATTTACAGATATTATTTAAAATAATTTTAGAATTTTATATAAATTTAGAATTTTATATAAAGCTTATGTTTCTGAATATTTACCCAGAAAAGGGTACTTTTATATAAAGTAAATACATAAAACATATCTGAAGCGCGATAAAAGTAAGAGTCTTAATATTTGGGGTGTATTACTTTCTCGCTTTTTACATTGTTCATGTTTTGTTGCTGAATTCTTACATAGATGAAGAGAGGGTAGAGAACAATTAACACATATTCAGAAGCACACATATTCATATACTTTTGAAATTCGTTTTGTTTTCTAATTCGTAGTTATAATTATGAAGTTTAAAATGTAAATAAATGAGTCCATCCACACAAATTGCTGCAATAAAATTGCACGATATACATAAATAAACTTTGAAAAAAAAGAAAAGAGATAAATTTCAGCGACATAAGTTGCATAATGCAATTGGGCTCCTTCAAAGCTAATTAGAACAAAATATTGTAAGAACGATGACAAAGTGGCGGACACAGCTAGTTACACTTAAATTATTTTCATACAAATTAAATACTATAAAGAAATAAGTTACGAAAATGCATTTTTATTAATATTCTTGTGTTGGGAATAGGGAAGGCACCTTCTCTTCCATATGAAAGCTTCAGAATTAATATTTTTTGGAAATTAAAAAAAAAAAAATTAAGAAAAATCACATTTTCACGTTTTGTTTTTATGGTATTAAGGCGTATGTAATTAATTACTATTAATAATAATAATTTTTCGAAGAAATATTTTATGTCACCGCCCCACAAATAGGGGGCGGGGCGAAAATCTTATTTTAGAATTTCCTGGTTCTAAGTTTAGGTTTTTGAACATTCGCTGACCTTAAAAGCTGCATTTGCTAAACGAAAGTGTGAGAAAATTTAAAACAAAATTGAATTTTTCAGAGGTAGGATCCCAACAAAAACTTCACTTACCAAGAAGCTATTAATTAATGAGAAATTGTTGTCGCAACTACTTACAATTCCACTGAAAGAACTTACTATTTTTGTTCGAGATGTCGCTAAAAGAAGCCAATACAATTTAAATAATCATAACCAAAAAAAAATAAGTACTTGAAATAACTAAGTTTACGTGATAAATATAAAAAAACATTTTTTGTAGGAGTAGATAAGACAGACGAGACGGTTCGTGTCACAACTAAGCTTTAGTAGTTACGGCACGCAACATACTTATTTTTAGAACAGTACGTACTGTATGTAGCGCACTCTTAGTGTTATTTATTTAGGTGTATTAGTTCCAATTTATATTATAATTATGGCAAATGATGGCGCAGAATAGAATGTTATCAGAAAACTTTATTTTATGTTGGCACGGCTCACAGTGGCTGAAAATCGTTTTTCGTTGGCCAAAAGTAAATTTTTTTTTTGTCACCGATTTTTAAAATTTTTACGTCATTTTGTAGTTAATATATCCAAATTAAGGTAGCCAAAAAATTATGTTAAAATATTGATAATTGTGGGCGTGGCATGTTGTCAAACTTAACTTTTTTTTTTAATTTCAGAAAAAGGTGTTTTTCTTTGGTTTTTTATCAAAATTAAATGGTTACTACTCGCAAGCTATCATCGATAATGGTCTGCGGTTTTTTTTATAATGTTGGTAGGATTATTGTCTTTAGTTGTTGTAAGTAGACACAGCTCTAGCGTTTAATATTAGGGGCGTTATGAAATATTTATGAAACTACTATATTTTCCTCAAATTTAAACTTTAGTGGAATAGAACTTCTAGGGAACAAAAGGGAACAAGAAACGTATACAACCACGAGAAAGGTGAAAGTGTCCTCTTTAAGGCTATATATACTTTTGCACCCGCCACGAGCCGCCTGTAGAACACTTTTTTCATTTTAATGAAATTACTCGAAAAAAATTCATATACAATGGTGTATTAAATTTTCACTTTTTTGCCTAAAAGTTTATTTTTTTAGTTTAGGCTACGTATAACTAGAAAAATAAATATAATACCTTCGAAAGGGTTTAATGGTTTTGTTTTGATCATTAAAAAATTAGTAATAAAATTATCACAATGGGCTCTACAGGAAGCATATGATCTCTTTCTAAATTTACCCGTTTACAAATGCTAGGGTCAACCAAAGTCATAAACAATTGCGACATTAAACCACTAAAGTTAAAAAACAACCCCATATTGACGCATGAGTGCAGTTTTGTTCAATTTAAGCGCTACCTGCTATGAAATTAAAGATCAGTGTGCGAAGAACATGTATCTAAAAATGTATAAAAGTACGGATTCGTTAAGGGATTACTCAGTAATAACTTAATCATTTAAGTGTACGGATAAAACATAACAAACGCAAATAAAAATATTCAAAAGAAAATGGAGAGCTTCAGTTATAAAGAACTGGCCGAAGTGTATTTTAGAAACAAAAATCAGGAAGATGTTCTTAGTTACGTTAAAATAAAATTAAACTTAAATTTTATATTATTTTAATATAAAATAATATAAGAGAACGGACGTGTTTCTGCCGCTGTCCATAAAAAATTTATAAACAAACTTTTAAGACATTATTTAAAATCGAAAAATACACTTATATATCTAAATAATAAGCCTATGTTTGCTTCAAATACAAGTGTTTAATTTCTGCAAATGCAAGCTGAAAATTTTTATTAATTTTAAAATAAAAATCACAAACACTTTAAAAACAATCAAGAAATACCTATTAAAGAAAAATATCAACAATAAGAATATCAACAATAACAACAACAATAATACTAGAAATAATCTTATGCTAATTTTTCTTGTGCTCATATTTTATTTTAAACAACTCTTAAATTGTAACTTTGGAAATAATTTTAAATACAAACTCTAAATTTTTGTGTGTTTGCTTATAAAAAGAAATAACAAAAATATGAATACACGAAGTGAATCGTCTGCCAAGAGGTTGAGAGAGTCAAAAACAAAGAATGTTGCGCGGGAAACAGTAGAGAGTGATGTATCGGTAAATTCTGAGATATCTGAACTCTTATTTTCAAACTCGAACGATGCAACTATACGCACACGATTATGGAACTGGCTGGATACAAAGTTTACTAAACAAAATGAGTATATTAAAGAGCAATCAGATTTAATAAAAACAACTATTGAAAACAATAAGAGTTCCCTAATACAAGAAATTGAAAAAAAGTTTAGTGATCTTAAAAATGAGATAGGTGACTTGAAAAATGAATTTAATCAAATTAATGAAAGAGTAAACAAGTTAGAGGTTGCCAACAATGAAATTGACAAATTAAAAGATGATGTGCATAAACTCAATTTAAAAATTCTAACACAAGATAATTCGGTTGTTGCATCTGACATCAGGATAACTGGTATACCATTTTATAAGAATGAGGATTTGTCTAACATGTTTGAGAATATTTGTGGTACGTTAAGTATAAGAGTACCCCCTCACAAAGCTATTTTTAGGGTAAAACATTTTAAACATATTCGTAACGTGAGTGACCCACCAATTATAATTAGAATGAACTCGCCCTTCGAGAAAAACTTGTTCTTGAAAAATGCTGCTGGTTATCGGCGTAAATGCAAATCTGCACTTTGCTTAAACAATGCAGGTTTCAATAGTAATAAGCCATTTTACATCAACGAGAACTTAACTCCGCATAACCATGTTATTTTTAAAACAGCACTGGCTTTAAAAAGAGATAATTGTTTGAATGCTGCTTTCACTCAACGTGGAATTGTATATGTAAAAAAATTCGACAAAAATGATCCTATTAGAATTGATTTTCCTGATCAATTGGACCAATTTTTTCGGACTTGAAGGCAGTTTCACGGCGTTAGCTTTATATATTTTATTTATAACTAGCATTATCTATGTACTATTTGAATCTTTAACAATTTTTGACTATTTATTAATTTTATTTCAATTTATACTTATATTTATTTGTCTCTTATCACAATGTCAAACTTACTGCATTATAAAAATATTTATTTCTTACGTTGCTATTAGAGGTTTTTATTTCACCGTTAAGTATGGTATTGTATAATATTTCTACCGCAGGAAACAATTCCAAAGTCATAACGATGAACATGGTTAGGATTTTAGCCAAGCACAAGAAAGGTCTTAAAATAATACATATAAATGCCCAAAGTCTAAACAATAAAGTTGATGAGTTTAGGTATGTTTTTGAAAATTCAAACATCGACATCGTATGCATATCCGAAACATGGCTCTCTCCTGCGACCCCAGATAGTTTTTTTTCCCTGAGTGGGTATAAAGTATTTAGAGAAGATAGAAATGGTAATGCTGGCGGGGTAGCTATTTTTGTAAAAGATAATATATCTTGCAAAGTTCGTGTAAAATCTTCAAGTAATAATTCAATAAATGAAGAAAAAGTTGAGTTTATATTCATTGAAGTAATCTCTGATGGCAAGAAAATGTTAGTAGGATGCGTTTATAGGCCAAATAAAAGGATTTGCTTATCAAATTTCTTCACAACCCTGGAATCACTGACCCCTGGTTATAATGATGTTATTATATCAGGTGATTTTAACTCGAATTTGCTTATAGAATCAAACTTAACTGACAATATGTTGTCTCTTGGATTAACTCCCACTAATACAGTTAACCCAACACACCATACAGAAACCAATAGAACCTTGCTTGATATTTTCTTTGTTGCAGATATGTCAAACGTAATATTATATGACCAAATATCTGCTCCGTGTTTTTCAAAACATGATTTAATTTTTTTAACATATCACTTTAACGTTCCTACGTCACAATCTACAATTTACTATCGTGATTTCAAAAATGTTAACTACAACGTCCTTGAAGAGAGAATTTCACTTATAGATTTGACTCCTCTGTACTACATGCCTAATGTTGATGAGCAAGTTTCTTTTTTTGAAAATAAAATACAAGGTCTGTATGATGACATTATTCCAATTAAATCTAAAATAATAAGCCCTAGAACAAAACCTTGGTTTTCTGCTCGAATTAAGCTCCTAATTTATAAAAGAGACATTGCCTATTCGAGGTGGAAACGTTTTAGAACACCGGAGTTGAAGGCTGAATTTAAAGCTGCGAGAAGAGATGTCAATACTGGCATCAGAATTGCAAAAACTGAGTACTACTCTAGACGTTTTGGTTCAGCGGTAGACTCTAGGCAAACATGGAAATATATTAGAGAAATCGGGGTTGGTAGAATAGAGAGTGTAAACAATTACCAATTAGATGTTGAAGAACTTAACAGAGCATTTACAAATATACCTCTAATACCAACTGATAGCAGTTTTTATAGCCTTTCAGGTCTTAGTTCTAATAATCCTGAATCCCTGAATCTTTTTGAATTCTCTTGTGTGAGTCAATCAGAAGTCCTTTTATGTTTTAATTTAATTAAGTCTAATGCTGTAGGCTGTGACAACATTCACCCAAGATTTATAAAAATGTTGCTACCTGTACTTTTGCCTTATATAACTCATATATTTAACAGTATTATAATGACTAGCACCTTTCCGTCGAAATGGAAATATGCAAAAATAGTGCCGATACCGAAAATTGATTCTGAATTTAGGCCAATAGCTATTCTGTGTTACCTGTCTAAAGTTCTGGAAAAAATACTTCATTTTCAAATCTCATCATATATTAGGGAAAATAATTTATTTAATGATAAACAATCAGGCTTTCGTAGAAATCATAGCTGTGTTTCTGCGCTATTGGATGTATCTGAAAATGTACGACGCGAACTAGATGACGGTAAAGTAAACTTTTTGGTCCTTCTTGATCATTCAAAAGCTTTTGACATGGTTGATCACAGCATGCTTACCATGAAGCTTAGGCGTTTTTTTAATTTTTCTGAAACTTCAACACGGCTTTTATCATCTTACCTTTTAAATCGTTCACAATTTGTTCAATCGAAAAATGCCCAATCAGCTGCATTAGGTTTATCTAGAGGTGTACCTCAAGGGTCAATTCTTGGACCACTCCTTTTTACAATTTATATAAATGATTTGCCAAACCAACTCTTGCACAGTAAAATTCATATGTACGCCGATGATGTGCAGTTATACTTAAGTAGTCCAGTAAAATCTGTCACTGAAAATATTGTGAGGCTCAACGATGAATTAAATAAAATTTACCTATGGGCAACGGCTAATGGACTTTGTTTAAACCCTCATAAGTCAAAGTGCTTAGTAATTCGGAATAGAACACTAGACTCTAATATCAGTCTAGACATTTTAATAAATGGAGAAAAGATCAATATTGTGAATGCTGCCAAAAACCTAGGGCTTATTTTCAATAATAGCCTAACTTGGAAAAATCATATTAATACACTTGTAGGCCAAACGTATATAAAGCTGAGGTGTCTTTGGTCGACACAATATTATACTCCTCTAAATATAAGGCAAGTGATTGCAAAATCATATCTTCTCCCAGGTATAATGTACGGTTGTGAACTCTTTGCAAATTGCGATTCTACTAGCAAAAGAAAGCTGAATGTTATATATAATAATATTGTAAGATATACATATGGCTTGGGAAGATATGATCATGTGTCCCTTTTTTCCTCCAAGCTTTACGGTGTTTCATTCAACAATCTTCTTAATATTCGTGTACTCTTACTGTTACATAAAATTATTTATTCTGAGGTTCCACGATATCTTAGTGATAAAATTAGGTTTGCTAGATCACTTAGAGGTAAAAAGATTATAATTCCCTTACACAGGTTTCTTGTATCAGAAAGGCACTTCTTCATTCATGCGGTACGCCTTTGGAATTGTCTTCCTGATAGTCAGCAAATTAATAGCAACGTATGTAGTTTTAAGAAATTTTTGTTTAATTATTTTGCACGACAGTAAATCATTATTCTCAAAAATAAATAATTTTTAATTTAATTTACTTTTATCTTTACAAATCTGTATCTAATTGTCTTTACATATGTCTAACTAACGATTCATGCTTTCCTGTACTTTAAATATAAGATTAAATCTTGTTGTATAGGAATTGAATAAATAAATAAATAAAAATAAAAATAAAAATAATTATATAATTTCTAAAAAAAAGCTACAAGGAAGTTATGTACAGTAAACAAAAATTTTATATAAAAAGTGCAAAGTGGTTAGAAGGTCAACTTACTGTCGCTGCAGAAACAGCAAAGCAAGATAAGGCTGGAAGACACGCAAATCATTAGTGGACAATTGCAGCGATAGATCTAAGAGGCGGAAGCTTAAAGATATTAACGATGCCTTTGGTTCTACAAATATAAAGGAATCTTTCCTACATCAATTACGATCATAGAACCAATTTACAAAAGTGGATATCATTGAAAAAGTTGTTAAAGCTAGTCCACCGAGAACAAAACGGATTCTTAAAAGTATACCAACTCCGAATGATGCAATACAGTACACAAATAAGGAGGCATTAGCATTATTTCTGGATTTGAAATTAACAAAACAGCAATATATTAAACTCAGACAGCGTGCGATTGAAAAAGGCTCAAATATATATCCAGCATATCATCACATAACCGCTGCTAAAATGGACAAAGGACACTATTACAATCACACCAATTTCGGCAGAGGTACAACTACAATCTCTACTTGATCACACAGTGAAAATATTTCTGACTCAGATATGTTCATGGTATCATTTGTACCATTGCGATTGAAATAGATTTTGGAAGATTCAGAGCCTTCGAATAGTACAACGCAAACAATGGATATTTGGAAAAATGAGACACCATCTTCTACGAAATACTGCAGGCCAATCAAATTTCAATTCAAAAAAGAAACAAATGATGTTATTAATAAAGAAATTAGTGATATCAAGGCCCAAATTACAGCACTACAGCCATTACAATTACAGTTAGATGGGCAGAAAATTGAAGTAAGCTACCAGTTAGTCCTGACAATGATAGATGGAAAAGTGGGTCAGGCTTTGACTAACACGAAGGCTGCATCCAGCTGCATTATATGCCAAGCAACATCAACCCAATTAAACCAAGTCCCAGCAAAATCATTAGATAATACCGATGCATATGAATTTGGATTATCACCACTACACGCAAGAATACGATTTATGGAACACATACTAAAAATCAGTTATGATTTGGATTTCGGGTCTTCAGGATCAATAAGAAACAACGTGACCAACAAAGAGTTAAGAAGTTCAAAAAAGAAACATGTTCAAGATGAATATCGCAAACGTGGACTGATTATAGATCAGCCAAAACAAGGGTCAGGCAATACAAATGATGGCAATACCGCAAGAAGATTCTTTTCACATCCAGAAACAGCATCTGAAATAACAGCAGTGGATTTCAACCTTATTTTCAGATTTAAAATAATATTAGAAGTACTTGCGTGCAATGAAGAAATTGACTGTAGAAAATTTGGAGATTATGCTAAGGAAACTGCAAAAATATATACAACTAACTATCCATGGAGAAATATGTCTGCAACAGTTCACAAAATCCTTTATCATGGTGAAGATGTCATTAAATATCATTTGGTGCCACTTGGAGATCTATCAGAGGAGGCTCAGGAAAAAAGGAACAAGGATTACATATTTTATAGAGAGCACAATACTAGGAAAATTTCACGGAATTCAACAAATGAAGATCTATTTAATATATTATTGGCAACGTCAGATCCGTTCATATCCAGTATTCGAAATCAATGGAAAGTGGACCATCGGGATTTAGATGAAGAAGCCAAAAAACTACTAAAGAACAGAAATAGCACAGAACAAAATATGGAATATTTGCAATTAATATTTAAGTCAAATGAATAAAAATTATATTTTCTTGTTGCTTAACCAAAAAAAAAAGTGAGGTGAAGGTAGCGTAGAAGATCCGAGTACATTTTCCATTCGTCATGAAAGCTTAAAAATTAATTTTTTATGCAATCTAGGCTTAGGTAATACAATTTCTTAATTATTGACACTATTTTTCATATAATATGCTATATAAACGCCCACAAAAAGGGGGCGAGGTCCAAAAATAAATTTTTATGATTTTCTGGCTCCAGGGTAAAGACCTTGAACCTTCTTTGACATAAAAATGTTCCATTTGCTTAACAAATTTACAAAAAAAATGTAAAAATGTATAGTTTTTCAGGGGTTGGTTTAGTTCTTCTTAGGGGAATTTTTTTCCCCCTAGTCCGATTTGGCCCATTTACGAACTTAGCCTGCCCTATCCTTCAAGATATATATGTACCAAATTTCAAGGGTCTAGCTCTTTTCGTTTAGACTGAATAGTGTTCATACAGACAGGCGAATGGACGGACGGCCGGATGGACAGACGGACGTATGGACAGACGGACATAGCTATATCGTCTTAGATTTCATCACTGATCAAGAATATATATACTTTTTTGGATCTTAGAGAGATATTTTACTATGTTACACACAGAATAAACCCATATTTCACTCTGAAAGTTAAAAAAATTAAAATGTTCAACTTTGACCTCGAATTCCTTAAAAAGTCCTCAATCAATTTTAATGTAATTAAAACTAAATCAAGCTGAGCTAAATATCTATCCATTAAAAAAAAATTATTTCAATATTTTGATCGGTTCAAAAGTTACAGAATTTTGGCCAACGAAAAACGATTTTCAGCCACTGTGCGGCTGAGTATTGAACTCATGATCATCGTTTTTATAATCAACGTGCTAACCACTTGAGCTACAGCACCCTTTGGTATAACAATATCTACATATAAGAATATTTCTTCCATAAGCATTTTAAAACTTAAAAAAAACATAAGCAAATCAACGTGCTTAGGATCCAAATAATAAGCTAAATACAATTAAAAAAAATTATTAATTAACAAAAAATTTTAATATTCACAGATGGGTAAAATAATACGATGTCATTTATAAAATTAATTCAGTTGTAAAAATATTGATACACAGAAAAAATACTTATATAACATGAGGGCATGTCCATGTACATACCTATATTTATATTAATGAAATACAAAATGCTTATAAAATAGAAATTCATCCCAACATTTATTTTATTACTCTAAATAAATAAAAACAACATATTGTATTATACAGCTGATTTGCTCACGAGAGACAGGTAATGGTATTTTGAACAAAAATTGCATTCAAATGTATTAAAAATAATATTTTTAATAACATATTTTTTGTAAGGAAAACAACGTTATCTTGTAAATATTAGCATATTTAAAATATTTATATCTAAAAGTTATACCTACAAAACAAACATATTTTCGTTTTTAAACTAAATGTATTATTTTATACAAGACAATAATGAGTTATATAATTCATTATAAGGAAGTAGTTATAAAATAGCTTCTATGTAATGCAGCGAGAGGCAAATATAACTACTAAGTAATGCATTTAAGAAGTTGTGAGTAAAAATTTTGTTGGGATTAGTTCTTCTAAGGAGAACTTTTTTCTCCTTAGTCCGATTTTATTTTTATTTTCAAGCCTCAACAGCCTAGGTTAGGTTAGGTTGCACAGGTTGCCGGTTCTATGATCAGAAACCGACTCACTTGGGTCCTAGTGGTCCCGTTGTGGCCCCTGAAAGAGGGATAAGCAGCAGGGTCCTTAGGATACCTGCAGATCCGCCCTTGCCCTATTTCCAAACCATCCCGAAACCCCGATAAACGAATTTATCCTACTGACGAAGCAACCCGACACGTCTGCAAGGTCCTGCAGCCCGAGGCTGCCAAGAAGAGCCGCCCTTTCAGCGGATAGGGCTGGGCAATGACAGAGGAGATGCTTCACCGTTTCTTCTTCCTCCTCGTCCTGGCAACTTCTGCAGAAGTCATTATATGGGAGATTCAATCTCCTAGTGTGGACACCCATGGCGCAGTACCCAGTCAGCACAGCCACAAGTGTGGCCATCTGCCCTCGAGGGGTTCTCAGTAGGCTTGTAGTCTTTTTGCAATCATACTGAGGCCACAAAAGCCTCGAAATCGCGTAGGTGACCTCGTTTGACCATCTGGTCTGCGCGGCCCCTAATAGCTCAAGCTGAAAGTTGTCTTTACAGCAACTAAGCGGGACGCCTACTAGTTGATCTATCTCCTGATCCCTAAGGTAGGTTACAGATCTACCAAGTTCGTCCGAAGTTACGTTTCCTGGCACCCCTGTGTGCCCCGGCACCCAAAAGAGTTCCAGGTTGGAATGTGTCGCCATCTCATCCGGCATTCCCAAACCAATCTGGACGTCGTGTAGACGTCCGTTAAGGAGTTTATCGCGGCTTCGCTGTCGGTACAAATCCGGATATCTTGGTCATATATCCTGTAGTACTTCAGCCAGCTTACCTCCCTTTTTATGGCTGAAATTTCGGCCTGAACAACGCTGCACTGATTTTGCAGCCTAAACTTCATCCTAGTTTGAAAACGAGGGATGAAGACACCTCCCCCTACACCTTTGTCCGTCCTAGATCCGTCTGTATAAACCTCAAGCACATCTTCATGCTGGCATGCATGCGTCAACATAGAGGATGTGCCGGACATAGATACTTCGAATTTTCTGGTTGACATGGGTGAGGGTAAGCAGTAATCTAAATTCCCAGTAATAGTCGAAACACTTCCCAAAACAGTCGTATGGCCGAAGCTAGACGGTCTCCATGCCCATGTTGCACTGAGTCGTATTGCCGAATTCATGGCCGGTTGTTTGGCCGTTAGATCAGCTGGAAGCCAGTGTAGCATGGTAAAAAGAGCCTTTGATGGCGTAGTGCGCATGACACCAGTAATCATCAAAGCTGAGGTTCGCAGTATTTTGTTAACTATACTGCTGTATGTAGGTTTGCCTAGTGAAGGCCACCATACCAGCGCTCCATACATTAATATGGGCTTTATTACTGTGTTAAAAAGCCAGTAGGCGTTTCTAGGATTGACGCCCCAGTTTCTCCCTATGGCTTTCTTACAAGTGTAAAGGGCTATTGAAGCCTTGTTTGCCCTAAATTGGATATTAGGGTTCCATGACAGTTTGGAGTCTAGGATAACACCTAGATACTTCGCCCTGTCCGATAACTTAAGCTCCACATCTTTAGGAGCGGTAGCGAAAAAAGGGGTACCTTGGTTCATCTGGTGAATAACACAAGATCCGTTTTCTGAGCGTTGACGCTAAGACCACTTTCAGTACTCCACCTACTAATTTGTCCAAGCGCTGATTGCAGATGTTGCGAGATAGTGTCAAGGTGTTTTCCCGATACTGCCACCGCAACATTATCCGCGTATGCAACAGTTCTGAAAATCATGGAGTCCAGTTCCGTTAGCAGCATATTTATGGCAAGGTTCCAAAGAAGAGGTTTAAGCACCCCTCCTTGCGGTGTCCCTCGCTTAGCTATCCTATAAATTGTAGCCCGCCCTATTTTGGAGATGATAACCCTATAGGTCAAGAGATTCCAAACGAAGCTAATAATCGACTTACATTCAGTCTCTCCAGAGCCTTTAAAATGGTCTCCGGTTTCACATTGTTGAAAGCTCCTTTTATGTGTAGAAAAGCCACCAATGCTAACTCCATATGCTCCAGAGATTTCTCAATAACCCCTACGAGCATATGAAGTGACGTCTTAACCGATCTACCTTTGGTGTATGCATGTTGAGATGTGGAGAGTCGGTTTGGATTAATCGTTGTTCTCAGATGGAGGTCGATTATCCGTTTTAATGTTTTTAAGAGAAAGGAAGGCAGGCTGATAGGTCTGAAGTCCTTCGGTGAGGTGTGAGAGGCCTTTCCGCCTTTTGGGATGAAGACCACGGAGCATCTGGTCCACAGTTCCGGAATGTACGACAATGAAAGACATGCCGTATAAATCCGAATTAACCATGGTATAATGATATCCGCATTGTGCCTCAGCAGCCTAAGGACATAAAATATTTTTCTGCCAAGTTTGATTGATCTAGGATTACTAAATAACTTTTGAGAGCCAATATAAATTTAAAAAAATAATGTCCGGCTAGATTGCCAAAATACCACTATGTGCGACGGTAGCATAGCATCATACTTCCGAACGTGATAGGTGTGCTTGCGATCAAACTCTTATCATCATCTGTGCTTAGATTAATTCGACGGTCTAAGCGTTTGCCACGTCCAGTAGAATTACAAATAACCGAACCTGTTATCAGTGCTATCAGTGGCACTCAGGGCTGTGGCCTCTATCTGAGTACTCACTTTATTACCCCTGGAGATTTTAGCACCCTCCACCAAGGACGTACGGCCATCTTTTTCTTTGTTATTCATTTTTGGGGGTGGTGTTTTATACCTCCACCAGAGGTGTGATGAAAACTGCCGCTCCAGTGGAGACGTATCTTGGATTTAATTAGACTTTTCCAAGGAACGGCAAAAAGACGAACGAATAAAGGCTCTGCTAGCCGCTTTTAACATGGGGAACAGACGCTACCAGGGCAGTATTGACCGACCATGTCGTTCAGAAGCAGAAGTCAATATTGCCCAATATTTGAAAGTAGCTCTTGTTTAAATAAATATAAAATAGTAAAAAACAATTTATTAAAATGAAAAGAATTCCAGAAAAAATATTAAACTCACAGAAAAATCCATGATACAATAATATTTTTTTTTTGGTTTTGATTGAAAATGGCCAACACTTGTGTGTTATATTGCCAGGGTCTATCAACAAGTAGGAGTTTTTTCCGGAAAATCCAGCCGACCTGTACCTTTGCACAGGAAGTAGGCTCGCCAGTGTCCACTCCTAGAGTATTATTGGTCTCCACCAGTATCAATCTTAGTATTTCTAGTATTCTTTCTTAGTATTCGTCCACCAGGTTCTATCATCCAATTGTTTAATTTCTTCTTGTTACTTAATGTTAAGTAAATTTTCAGTATTAATTTGGTCTTCACCAGGTTGTTTCATTGACTGTTTTTTTCTCATCAACTTGTGTTTTTAAAATCTTATGCTTATTGCTTTGTTGTTTTCTTCAATGTACATATGTATGTAGGCTACTATTTTCTACCATGGTTTTTACTTCCTTCTTAGTATATTATTTTTTTTATTTTAGTTTTCTTTAGTTTGTTCATTTTTCTTGTTGCTTTATTATTTTTGTCATATAAAATTTTCTTTTCGTTTATTAATTTTCATTATGTATTTAAATATCAAAACTGAGGTACACACGATAACCAGAACGATTGCAATCACAGTAAAAACGCGTTGCCACTAATAGAAACGAGAAATAATTATTTTGGAGATTATTTAAAAAAAATGTGTAACTTATATAAAAATAAAAACGTACTTTGGTTTAATAATGAAACTTATTAGAACTAAATCTTGTTATATATTATGATTTCCTTAAAATTTTAATTTAGTAATTAAATTTAACCGACAATTGTAACTTATTTGTTGCCAACTAATTTAGTCTGTCAAGTTAACTATCAAGTCTTTCGTGATACAGGCGCTTGGGATTTATTTTGTTAACTGTTATATTGCATTACATATATACAACATAGCCATTTTAACTTAATAAAATATATTTTATAATTGTGTTGCCACTGGAACTGAAAAGACTTATTTTTTTCTTGCGATTAAATTTTCTTTAATTGTCTCAACCACCATTTTATATAATCTTAAAAAAACTCAAGATTTTACATGGCGCCCGAGCAGGGACCTTAAAGTTAAAGTTTGTTTGAATCGTAATTTTCCTGTAATATAATTATCAAACAAAATTGCTGTTGCTCTAAACTACTGAGAATCTACATCTTCTAAATTTTTGAAGATTTCAGCCTATATTTTGTTCAGCAAGGCTTTCAACTATACTCTAAAGCTCAATTGTGACCATCATCAGAATCTGCATTGGAAATTACCATGCCAAGGTGTAACTGTTGTAAAAAGGAAAGTGCATGCAGAAACCAAGGCCGAAACCAGGTACTAAGTTCGAATAATTAGTATGAGAATCTAATGATTTGAAAAATAAAAACTTTAATTCGAAAAGTTTTTCCATACTTTATATTTATTCGAACTTATCAGTTTATTTAAAAACATTAATTAATATTGCCTTGAAAGTGAAACATATGCATGTGTGCATAAAACTTAAATTATTTGTGCCTCGTTAACATAACTATATTTAACCACAAAGTTTAAATTTATCTGGTAGATTTCGCACACGTACAAAAATTAGCAATTTTTCATACACGAAAGTTGTCCAGCCTTCATGTTGAAATGCTAAAATCTATTAGTATTTCTTAGTTTTTGTATAAACATTTCAAAGGACAATTTTTCTAATTTGCTTACATCACTATTGGTTTCTTTACAACCTCTTTAACTCACAACATCACAGTTGGATAACTTTGCACTTGCTTTGGTAGCATATCCCTGTGATTCCAGCGACATATTTATGTCTGCGATAAAATTGTTACTTCATTTTGCTGCCAGAAGCTAATGGAAAAAAATTGGAATATCTTCTAATACCACTTTTATTTAAATATTACTATTCAGTTTGGTCACATCAGTCTGATAATAATAGTTTGATTCAATTGTATCTTCTTTACATAAAATTAAAGAAAAGAGTAAGGAATAAGAAATGATAAGTGACAAAGTAAATAATATGAACAACTAAGTGCAAAATTGAAATACCTAAAATTTGGTGAATATAGCCTGGGACTGAGGCTTCCTAAATCTGTGCATAAAAACACCTTCAAGCATTTAAAAAGTAGGTACATATGTATCTCCAGAGACCTGCGCCGAATCGGCTCAGCCGGCTTGAGCCGATCCGCCGAAAACTTTTCTTCACAGCCGTCGCCGCTGATCGGCTTTGATCGGCTGAAACACAGCCGCCGTTTCTAAGGTATTTTTTTATAACTCACATTGAATAATCGCTTAAGGTGTGTTTACATTGAGTGTACAAGTCATATGTACTGTCAAAATTGCTATCCATATGGAATTTCATGTGTATGTCAAAATCAGTGTTTTACATATGGTTTATAATTTTTGTGTTCAAACGTACACATGTTACGTACATATGACATAACCTCCTGTTGTTGAAAACAAAAATCAAATCTTTAAAATAGCTGGTCTTCAAAGTGTGGTATAGATGAATTATTTTTTTTCAATTATTAGGCTATATAATAAAACTAATAATAGCTTTATTGGGAATTGCTGTAATAAGTTATTAGGCAATTTTGCATATTTTTGTTGCCATTTTATTTTATAAGAAACCCGCTAGTGATGTCAACTATGCAAAGAATTACCGTTTTGTGTTATCATTTGGGAGCTTCTACAACAGTACAGAATTCAATTTATAAGAAAGAAATTATATCAAAACAAAAAATAATTATAATAAATAATACAATAAATAATAATTAATATCATTTGAACTATGTACATATATCAGCAACAATTAAATGAATAATTTTGATGATGTTAATGTCAATTTATTTTCACTCTTTTTTTCCTTGGAATAAAATAATTTTATCCTAATTCTTATGACAATAGAAAATAATTAAATTTCTTTTAAATAATTGAGCCGTAGCTTTTGAAAATGAGAGAAATCCATTTTATTATATTTAATGATTTGCATTTGAATGGCGTTACAAAAATTCACAAGCCGTAATAGACTTATTTTATATTTTTTGTGGTCTTATTGCACGTAAGTTTAATATGCAATAATAGTTATCCATTTTATCTGAAAAAAAAGGTTTTGGTAAAATGTTTGATGAAAATGTTGATTTTCTTTTACTGGAATGTAATTATAATTCCAAAAATATTGAATAGTTTTTTTACTTAAATATTTTATTTCAATATCATTTCATTCTTCTTTGGTGCAGTAAAAAAAAAACTAAAATTATATTTAATTTTAAAGTGAAAAAAGAAACAAAGAAATTACAATTCTTATATTTCTTAGGTTACATAACGAAAATTTTTCACCATAGTTGCAGTATGATTGCTAAATTCCAATAATGCTTCTGAATATATTGCAATATAAAAAATAGTACTATTCAACATGGATTAAAAACATAAAATTATGTTAATTTGTAATAAGATTTAGGTTTTATTAATTTTATTTTCACAAAACGGAGTTCTCTCAGCAACGGCTCAATTAAGTAATTTGCAGTTTCAGTAGCAGCAGTTTCGATACCCACAATACCTCAATAGCATTTTTTTGTCCTACGGTCCAAAGTTGTTAATTAGGTAATATTACAGTTTACACAGTATGTATGTATGTATGTATGTATGTATATTAGATTACATAACTTTATTATTAATATCATCTATGAGGTATCGATATAAATCTGCGAACATTAAATTACTAACAAAAATTAGAATAAAGATATTGGTTAATTTTTGACTCTTTAAATCCATGATAAAAATGTATGAGCGGAATTTTTGAAAATAAAAGTGAACATCACTGAAAACAGCTGTTGTCATATAGTTTTACTCATCAAATAGAGCGTGCTCTAAATAAAAAACTAACACATGTTATTGCACATAGGAAAATAACATATGTTATGTTTCAAGAGGTTTACATTATGTGTATAGTTTTACATATGGAAAATCTGACATTCCATATGACTTGTACACGTAATGTAAACACAGCTTTAATGGTATACAGTATGTGTGTGCATGCATACATGTAAATATGTATCAAAACAATAATTGTTTTATGCTAAATGAATATGGCAGCCATAGTTACCATATCAAATTAAATAAAATCGCAAACCAAACAATGTTCTACATTTATTAATACCATTTTAAAGTAACAATTTTTTAATAAAGTTATTGCTTTATTAAAATCTTTTGATTTTACGCATTTGGTTTATAAATAAATTTCAAAAAATATTGAAGATTTTAGTTTATAGTTCAAACTACTTATTAATATATAAATGAGTTATTAATCGCTTAAAATTGTAGAGCTGAGATCAAGGAAAAGCATTGCATTATGCTGGTGTCTAAATTAAAATTTTCCTATTATTTTCTTTATAGTGCATTTACATTACAGCAAAATTGAATAGATTTGAATTGAAATCTTTTTCAAAATCTACATCGTTTACACTGCGTTTTCTTTGGCACTAGCAAGATTTTGCTTTCAAGATTTCAATTCGCACTTTGTTTATATTTGTAATTTTATTGATACTTTAAATTTTTTCTTTTATTTCATCAAAATTTTGCAAATTTTTATAAATTTTAATTTATTTATTTTTTTTTTTAATTAAAGTGTAATTTTTTGTTGAATACCGTAGTAAATTTCGGCAAAATCTAGTTATGAAGTAGATTTTGATTTGTATGGAAAATTCAGTAATTGCAGGAGTTCCCCAACATAGCTAAACTAGCCGCATCAATACTAAGTATTCCATCAACGAGTGCCTCATCTGAAGAAGCTTCTTCATCTGCAGGCTCACTAATAAGTGCAAAAAGGTCAAATTTAAATGCCCTAACAGTGAGCAAGGTGTTATTCATACACGACAACTACGAACTCTTTAACCAATCTACTTCCTAGAGCGGGTTCTCAGGTTCAAGTTTCTTTTTAATTAGCTAATCTTATACTTAATTTAATTCATTACAAATTGAAGTTACTGTTTTAAAATGGTAGTTTTTTATTACCATGCTAACTTATTATTAAAACAAATTTTTCACGATATTTTAAAAAATATTTTTCAAAAAATTTTCGAAAAAAAATTAAAAACATAATTACCAAAAATTTCACAAAAACCTTTTATAAATATTTTTATAAAAAAGAATGAATTTTGCAAACAATTTTCACAAAAAAAATTTAAAAAACGTTTTTTTTTCTTTTAATTAAGATACTCTTATACTTAAACCAATATAAATTGAAGTTTATGTTTAAAAATGGTAGTTTTTATTACTATTCTCATTTATTATAACAAAAAATTTAAGATATTTTTAAATATATTTTTCAAAAAATTTTCTAAAAATATAAACATAATTTACAAAAAAATTCACAACACCCTATTTTAATAATTTAAAAAAAAATACAATTAAATATTTACAACAAAAAATATCAAAAAGATGTAAAAAAATTACAGAAAATTTATAACAAATTTAAAAAATAACTACAAAAAACTTGGAAAAAAAATTTTGCAACCAATTTTTCAAAATGTTTGTAAAAAAACAAAAAACAGGTCTCTGCTTTAAGTTGTCTAAAAAATAAATTTCGTTTTTGTATATTTTTAATATGCCGAAATTTTGACACATTTGTGAGAGTATGTTTTTATTTGAAGTAGGTTTTAAATAAAAATTTAATTAAATGAAATAAAATAAAAAACTTTAATAAAAAAAATGTCAGCCGGCTTCAGACGATTTTAAGCCGCCGCTGAACATTTTTTCACCAGCCGCCGCAGCCGAAAAATTCGGTCGGCGCAGGTCTCTGTGTATCTCCATACAGAAAAGTATTTTTGAAAATATTGTATTCGATTTTGTATTATTTTATCTATTTACAATACCTTGAAATATATTTGTTTAAAGTTGATACCCCTTGTAGGCTCTTATTAGAATATTAAACAAAACAAATTCCTTGAATGTGATGATCTTTAATATCAGATATTTTTGTAATGAAACATGTGTCCATGAAATTTACAGTATACAAACATCAATTAAATTCTTGTAAAAACATCAAAATTAAAAATTGAGTCCTATTTCAATAATTAAAAGTAAAATAAACAAAAATTGAGTTATATTCTTATTTCTTGTTTATCAAATTACTTGATGTTCTAAGTATAAAAACACCGTGTTTCATATTCTTTACATTATTGGTCTTAAATTATAAAGCTATAAATTTCCATAAAAATGGGAGGTGGAAAAAGACACCAGTCTTTAACCAGAGGAAACAGCGTAGAAATGCTGTATCAGCAAAAAACACTGTGTTGGCTAATATAGCCAGAATAAGGCGTTCTATAAAAGAGAAAACAATATCTCTTAAGCCAAACGAAATAAAGTGTCGGTTAGAAATTCTTGAACAATACATTGATAAAGCAATGACTTACTAAACAGAAATAGATATTCTTGAACCTTCAAATACTGATAGGGCCGATTTGGAGGATCTTTGCGTTGCAACTAAGTGCCTCCTAATTGACTTAATTCCCTCAAATGTGCAGAATCTTAGTGATACTACGTTAGGCCTCCAAGGCCATAACAATAGATTGTCTACCATGAAATTGCCGAAGTTTAGTGGCAGGTATTCAGATTATAAAAACTTCATGAGTTTGTTTGAAAGTTTGGTAGACAATGACACAGCCATGACAAATATTGAGAAGTTTAATCACCTTCTGCATCGGTTTTGAGGAACATGATAGAACCGTTTCGGCAATTTACGATTCGCTTTTGTCAATTGGCGATGATAAAACAATAACTAATGCTATAATAATTCATCTTATTATGATGAAAGTAGACATGATTACAAAATCAAAGTGGGAAGAACAACTTGATTTTGAGAAACTGCCTTTATGGAGCGACTGCGAAGCGGCTCTAAACCGAAGATATCAACATATTTTCGCGGACGAAACGTCAGGCTCCAGGCAAAAGATTAATCCAGTCAAACCAAAAGAATCAAGATTTAAGAAAAAATCTAGACCGTTTTCATGCCAAACTAAGCAGCAGGGGTCTGATAAGTGTTTATATTGCCGATCAGAGCAACATTATATATCTGCTTGCCCTACATTCGCTGCAATACCAGTCCAACAACGATTTGAATTTATTAAAAATATACCAGCATGCATAAATTGCCTTAGAAGCGGTCATACGGTGTCTAAATGTAAACTGTCAAAATGCCGATCGCATCACACACTTCTGCATCAATATTCTTCTAATATTCAAGACACTATATCTAATTTAGATTCAAATCAGGCCTCAACATCACGTTCGTTTGTTAACTATTCATCTTCTTCTAAAGATAATATTATTCTGGCCACTGCTGTAGTCAAAATAAAAAATAAATATGGCCACTACGTATTAGCTAGAGCTTTATTGGACTCCGGTTCACAGATCAATTTTATAACCGAGGAACTGGCACAACGTCTTCAATTGAAGAAAGAACAACAAGATCTTAACTTAGTGGGCATTGGAAAAATAAATTCCTCAATAAAAAGTAAGTTAGAGGGTACAGTGAAGTTTCGAATAAATGATACCGAATTTTCCACCGAGTTTTGGGTGCTCAGATCCATTTCTGCCTATCAACCGGATCGTATCATTTCAACAACAGGTTGGGATATACCAAACTATTTGAAACTTGCTGACCCATTATTCAATAAGCCACAAAAAGTCGATCTCTTAATTGGTGCAGAGATGTTTTTTGAATTGTTATGTGTAGGTCAGATTAAGAGAAGCTCTAATTTACCTACTGTTCAAAAAACACTTTTAGGCTAGATAGTATCCGGTAAATATCATCCCTTAAATAGCGGTGAAGTAAGGTCATGCAATTTAGCGACAAATGTAGAAAATGAAGTATCTCTCGATTCATGTGTGCAAAGATTTTGGGAATTGGAAGAAGTTCCGAAAGATCATAAAATGTTGTCAGTAGAACAGCAACAGTGCGAGGAGAATTTTATAAAATCAATCCGACGACTAACGTCAGAAAGATTTAAGGTATCTTTGCCTTTTAAAGAAAATGCTGACAAGCTAGGGTTGTCTTTCGATGCAGCAAAGCGTCGTTTCATAGCACTTGAACGACGACTTTCTAAAGATTCTAATACAAGAGAACTTTATAACAGTTTTATGAAGGAATACCTTAGCTTAGGTCACATGACCATTATAGACAATAAAATTCCTGATTATCCGCACTATTTTATACCGCACCAGTGTGTATTGCGACCACAAAGTAGTTCAACGAAACTTCATATGGTCTTTGACGCTTCATGCAAGACGTCAACACAGCTCTCACTAAATGACTTATTAATGGTTGGCCCTACAATACAGGAGGAGTTGTATTCTATACTAATTCGGTTTCGAACAAACAGGTATGCTCTTACAGCTGACATTGAGAAAATGTACCGTCAAGTGATTATTGACGAGGCTGACAGAAATTTTCAACTAATAGTATGGCGTGAAAAAATTACTGATCCCTTGCAAATTTATTGTTTAAATACCGTCACATATGGTACTTCTTCCGCTCCATTTTTGGCAATACGTTGTCTTTTTTACCTTAGTGAAAAGACGAAAAGACTTCTATGTCGATGATTTGTTAACAGGACCTGACTCAATTGAGCAAGTAGAAGTTATTCGAGCTCAGGTTTCTGATATATTGAAATCTGCTGGATTCAACCTAACGAAATTCTTCTCAAATTATAATAATTCCGATAATCAAAAAACTGCGAAAACTATGCAAATAAGTGATTCCAATGTAACGAAAGCTTTAGGTACTTATTGGTTACCTAAACATGACATCTTCAAGTACAAATTAGAGGAATCAGTTAATGAACTAAAGGCTACTAAACGCAAAATTGTATCAGTATCAGCCAGACTCTTTGATCCTTTGGGCCTGTTGTGTCCTGTAGTGAGTAAAATTTTGCTTCAAGAATTATGGCTTTAAAAACTAGATTGGGATGAGTCTATTCCATTCCTTATGGGAAACTTTTAAACAAAATTTGTCAGGAATTGATGTTATCGAAATACCTAGGTATGTAGGAACGAGTAAAAATGATAATTGTCAAATACACGGGTTTGCTGATGCGTCAGGTAGAGCGTATGGTTGCTGTTTGTACGTAAAGAGTCAATCTACTGTGAGACTGTTGACAGCGAAGTCGAAGGTTGCCCCCCTGAAAATTGTATCGTTACAAAGATTAGAACTATGCGCAGCACATTTGCTAGCTAAATTATGGTCTAAAGTAAAAAATATGCTAAATTGTAAAATAGAAAGTGTTACATTTTGGACCGATTCCGAAATAACGCTCCATTGGATCCGAGCTCATCCATCAACTCTAAGGACCTTCGTCGCTAATCGGGTTTCAGAAGTTCAAGATTTGTCAGCACAAATTTCCTGGCGACATGTTCCTTCAGAAGAAAATCCAGCCGACATAGTAACGAGAGGATGTAATGTAAATGAACTTAGTAACTCTATATGGTTTGAAGGTCCATCAAATTTGCGTAAAGAAAGCATGCAATGGCCCGTTAATACGCATTTTAATCTTACTAAAGAACAAGAGCTCTTGGAAAGAGTAAAAACAAATAATACGCTTCTCGTTGTGGAGGAAAACGCGTTAGAAGATAGCGATCGGTTTCTGAACGTTATACAAAAACATTCTTCCTATCAAAAATTGATTAGAATATTTGCATATATATTTCGTTTCATAGATGTATGCAAATCAACCAAACAGAATATAGGAAAGCCTCTCACAGCGAAGGAAATGAAGTTATTATTTCTACACATAATTGAAATTATACAGCACAGAGATTATGCGAAAGAAATAGAAAATTTAAAGAAAGGAAAAGTATTACCATCAAACTTGCAAAGACTTAGTCCATTTATTCATGAATTAAAACTCGAAACCCGAAAATTTTCACTTATTAGGGTAGGAGGTAGATTGGCAAATGCATCAATGCCTTACGATGCAAAATTTCCGTTATTGATGCCACATAAGTCAGAATTTATTAGTATGTACCTGAGGCACTTACATTTTACAAATTGTCATGCTGGAACTAAAGCATTAATGCCAAGGAAGCATGTAGTAAAATAATTCGTAAATGTTTTCACTGCTTTCATTATAAGCCAAAGTTATTGAGCCAGATAATGGGAAACTTACCCGCTGATAGATTAAGGGCCCTACGCCCATTTAAAATATGTGGAGTAGACTTTTGTGCTCCTGTAAATGTTTCACTTAAAATCCGGGGACGCCCACCTGTAAAAATGTACATCGCAGTTTTTGTATGTTTCATCTCCAAGGCGATTCATTTAGAACTTGTTTCAGATCTTACATCAAATTCTTTTATTTTATGTCTTAAAAGGTTCATAGGCAGAAGAGGATATCCCGACAAAATCTACAGCGACAACGCAACCAAATTTGTAGGTGCCGCCAGAGAATTGAAGGAATTCGCAATTGCATTTCAAGAGAAAGGTCCCAACGTCGCATCGTACGGTGCCAGCAAGGGAATCGAGTTCTCTTTCATACCACCCAAAGCTCCACATTTCGGCGGTCTTTGGGAAGCTGCTGTGAAGTCCGCCAAAGGTCTAATGCTCAAAACAGTGAAGAATGCACTGCTAACGTCCGAAGAGCTTCAAACAGTGCTTGTCGAAGTAGAAGCGGTACTGAATTCTCGACCTCTTGCACCACTCAGCAGCGATCCGAACGATGGAGAAGCGTTGAGAAAGTCTACGAGCCTGCCTCCAGAATTGCTCAAAGAAGAAACCGCCAAGCTAATGTACTTGAGGAGATGGCAAATTTTATGCGCACTCAGGCAACGGTTTTGGCAGAGTTGGGTCAAAGACTACGTCCGCAGTCTACAAGTACGCAGCAAATGGTCCGTAGAACAGCCAGACCTCGACGTAGGCAAACTCGTTCTAATTCAAGGCGAGAATCTTCCGTCACTGCAGTGGATGACAGGTCGAGTACAAGCCGTAATGCCAGGCAAGGATTAGAGAACGAGTTGTGGAAATAAAGACAACAAAAGGCGTATATACACTAGGGTGTCCCAAAAATTTTTTTTGTTAGAGGCTCAAGCATAATTTGAAAGCTTATAAGGTCCAGTATTTTTGAGTTTTTTTTTTAGATTTTTAGGAAGAGGTTTAGAGGTCGCGCAAATCAAGTCTTTGTTAAAAATCGGGGTTTTCGAAATTTTTTCAAACTTGACGCATACCTTTGTCAATAAATACGTTGATTTAATTTTTGGACCGAATATTTCTAAGGGCAGTTTCCCAAACTTCATTTCTATATGCAAAAAGTTTAAGTTTCGGCAATATTTTTGTCCATTTCGATTCAACATATTAAGTATTTTTGTAATATTTTAACAAATTCTGTAAAAAACGGTTAACTACTCTTTAAATTTATATGGAAGTAATAAAAACTAGTGACGCGATTTTGAAGAGGGATATGTTCTATACAACTAAAAAAAGAAAAATGGAATTTGGTCTAACAGTTCCTTAGTTACACTATTTTTATAGTTTGTACCTTAAAAATGGTGATACTTTTTTCGTTATAATTATTTTATATTTCCATAAATTTTTATAGTTGTGCTTTTAAAGTGATTTCTGCGAATTAATAAAATATTATTTCATTTCATTTTAATCCCCCGTTTAATTTAATTTTTCAAAATATCTTCACGGATTGAATGAATAATATAGATCTGGCAAGGTTATAACATAGGGGCTTTAACTGCCATTAACTTCTGACATTTATTGATCTAGATCGTTACATGCTGTCATTTTAAATTTCTATTTTATGTGTATTTTCCGCTAAAATATTGTCGTTTTACAATTTTACATCACAAAAATTTTGGAGTTATCTGACCGACGAATCAAACAGAAGATTTCTTTAAATATATACAAGATTTAGTCAACGTACCGGTAAGATTTTTTTTATTTTATATTTTTGGTTAGAGCTTAAATGTGTAATTTTATTCAAAATGGATATGAATATTGTGAAAACAAGAAATGTGTGACTTGTGGGAAAAATGATTGATGCCCTTGATCCCTCTAAACCGCCGACAAAAATGCAAATTTTGCAAAGATTTTTTATTTTACATCTTATCCAAAAATATACTGTCACAAAAAGTGCCAGAATAATAGCCAAAAATGTTAAAGATATGTGGGAAACAAGTCAAGAGGTACGTAACATATCTCGTGAAATCTTAAAATTGCACTGGAAGTGGATAGTTTTAAATAAGAGTAAGAGTAGAAAAAACGAAATTGAGAAGAGAAAACGAGATAATTTCTTGCGCGACATGAAGAGCTTGTTCGGAAAATTAATTCAACCTACTTCAACCAAAAAATCTAAAGAATTTAACAGAGTTCTTACAACTAAATCGGAATATCTGGTAGACAAGGAAAACTCCTGCGTTGATAGCGATGGTTCGGATGATTCAATATATGAACCATCGGTCGAGAGTTCTGACGATTTCATGTATGAACCAACAAAAAAAGCGGTCCAAAAAGAAGTTCCATCTTCCTCAAAAAACCAACAGCTTTGTGCGAGTCTTGACAGAACCGGAATTAGTTGCTGTAAAGCTTCGTTAATAGTAAATTCCTGCTCAAATCCTAGCCAAAACATCGCAAAAATTGCATGCTCAAAGAGTTCAATTTGGAGGGAACGTATAAAGCAGCGACAGATTATTGCAGATTCTATTAAAAAATCGTTTGATGCCTCCAGTTATATTACGGTACATTGGGATGGAAAAATAATGCCCGACTTAAAGAATAAAAAGAAAAAAACTGATCGCCTCTCTATAAGTGTAACCGGAAATTCGGTCAACCCCAAACTTCGATCGGGAAGGGGAGAAGTTCAAGCTGATGCAGTGTGTGAAATGCTTAAAACCTGGAAATTAACTAAAAGTAAAATAAAAACAGTAAAAGCTCCAGGAGCTATCAATCGGACTCGCTGGATGATGAAAATTATATATTCTTTGAAAATATGCATTTTCCGTAAGCAGTTGCAAACTTATAGTTATAGACAAATCAACAATTGATGCATTGCTTGAATTTAGTTCATTTGTTTTAAGAATTTATATAAAATATTGGTACCTCTGCCAGTGCCCTCGATACGCTCCTCTCAATGACCTGAACCTATTAAAGGAATTGGATGGTTATAAAATTTTTAATAAAGAAGTTGCACACGCCTCACTTAAAACTTTTCTAGGTCATCAGTGGTACTTAACTCCGAAATTGGCTACCTTGGCGTTTTTTGATGAACGTATCGACACCAAAACTTTACATTTAATGACAAAAAAACTTGCAGATACTCAATGCAGCGACTATGAAGTAACAAATGTTACTTTAACAGAAGAAAACTTCAGAAATAAAGAAATTCAACACTTTATTTCAAAAGCCAGTCTTACTTTTTTTGAAGCTTGCAATATTTCAACCGATTTTTTAAAAATAGATCCAGAGAAGTGGAAAGCCAACAAGTCATTTCAAGATGCGAAGGAAAAAGTTCAACATTTACAAGTGGTAAATGATGTGGCAGAACGAGGTGTGGCTTTGGCTAATACTTATATCAATGTCACAACTTCTGAAACTGATTTCCAGAATTTATTGCAAGGTATAGAACTATATCGCAGTTACTCCAATAAATGATTTAACACAGAGCAAAACAAAAGTTTGTGTTTTCTTTTTGTTGATTGGGTATGTTTGGTGAACTGGCAAACAGCTTATAATAACATATACTGGGTATAAATGTTAAAACGGGTATAACTCAGGAATGGTTAGAACGAATTCAAAAATTGTTGTATAAATATTAATTAGAATAAAGTTGTCTTTTAAGCTGCATCATTAGTTTTTTCGTTTTCATTGAAACTTAAAAAGTTTTAAAGCAATATTACAAAATTTTTAAAAAAAATTACGAAAAATTGTAATTTATGGTATCTAAATGAGCTAAATAATAACCAAAACATATACGATTTTTACACAGGAATAAAGCTTGGATACTTTTCTTAAACATTGTTTCCTCAGAAGTTAAGAAATCCGTGGCTATTAAGCAAGGAATGAGTAAAGTTAGAAAAAAGGCCGAAAACTCCGGTTTTTTTATGAAAACTCCATTTGTTTGACCTCTAAATCTATTCCGAAAATTCTTAAAAAAAACTCAAAAATACTTAACCTAATAAGCTTTTAAATTTTGATTGAGCACCTATGAAAATCAGAAAAAAAAATTTTGTTGGGACACCCTAATATACACGCCCAATTCACAAGCTAGCCTTACTACCATGTAATTGAAGACATCTGGTCCTTCAATGGGGCCGGAGTGTTCAGCCATAAAAATCAGTTTTTATATATTTTTAATGAAATAACCAAAATTTTCTGAATTCGCTTAGTAATTAAATTTAACCGACAATTGTATCTTATTTGTTGCCAACTAATTTAGTCTGTCAAGTTAATTGTCAAGTCTTTCGCGCTACAGGCTCTTGGGATTTATTTTGTTAACTGTTATATTGAATTACATATATACAACATAGCCATTTTAACTTAATAAAATATATTTTATAATTGTATTGCCACTGGAACTGAAAAGACTTATTTTTTTCTTGCGATTAAATTTTCTTTAATTGTCTCAACCACCATTTTATATAATCTTAAAAAATCTTAAGATTTTACAACAACTTTATTTAAGCTGCATGCTAATTGACCTTATTAAAAATCGCCACGTACCGTCAAAAATAAAAGAATGGAAATTTGTCAAAAAATATAAAATAAAAAGGTCACTAGTGACACAGTATGGGCATTGATATTTTTTATATTTTTTAGTTCTAATAAATCTGTAATGTTAACGTAATGTAATGTTAGTTTAAGGTTAACAACCTTACTACTTAGCTAGTTTATAGGACTTAAACCGTTGTTTTTACACTCTTATTTATGAATTTCATGATAATTACCTCTCTTCCATTTGGCGTCGTCGGCATAATGCGACGACGTTTCACTAAATTAAATTGGTATTCCTTTTGTCGACATCAACATTTATCAATGACTTTTTAATTTTATTTAGTATTTTGTAAGAATATATGACGTTGGCCTTGGTTTTTATAACTGAATGAAGTGCCAACAAAATTCAAAATGGAAAAATTTTAATAACAAGTTTGACCCAATTCAGAAAATAAGTTGAAGAAATGGAAAATCTCGACGTGATAGAAAAAACTTAACGCAGATTCTTATTAAGTACTTTAAATCATTCCATAATATTAATTTTTTTTAAAAGAATATTTTTTTACAGAATAGTGTTATCGCTAAGCCGTCGACGTGGTCACAGGAGCATTAGGGAATAAAAAATTATAATCAAATTGATGTTGATGTCAATATAGAAAAATAAAAATAAAAAATAAAATATAATAAAGGTGAATATAAAATCGCTCAAATATGGTGATAGATAATTAAAACATTTTGGATAATTGTCCATTAGAAAAAATTTCAAAAACGATAAAAAGAACTCAATATTTTGTGGTTACTTTTCATATTACCAAATTCTGTATTCGGATTTCTTGGGTTATTTTTTATTTTTGCTTTTGAGCAATTTTCCATAGAGTTATTTTACATGCAGCCCCTTATTCACAATAAAATTAGCCAAACTTTTTAATTTTTAAAATAAAATTAACCAAACTTTAAAATTTTTCTTGATAATCCTGACATATTAGCTTTCCATCTAAATTAAAAAAAAGCGACTGAAGGTAAATCTCATGTATGTAAAAATCCTGTGGATCAGCATTTTCAGATACCTTAGTATCATATAAGGCGAATACATCTGTTCGATTTAAGGGTTGAAATATTAAAAAAAAGTAACTTTGGGGTTTGGCGACAATAAGTCAATTTAAACACAGTTTTCTTGTTTTGTTGAAAATGCATATTCCGCGTTTCAGATTCATAATTATTAATATTTAAAGTAGTTTTTTTAATTAAAATGTCGGTCAAGCTTGACTTGTACCTTTAATCAGTTTCATATCAGTAACCATGAAAATAAATTTTTGTCCAGATTTTGTGGACTGTAGATAGGAAAAAGATACAATATAATTTATAAGGAATTCTAACCAATACTCGTTCTTTCCTATCTGTTTAGCGCTTTGAACTTCATCTACATAAAAAAGTTTCCAAACACTTGTTTCACAAAAATTTTCTAACTGATTGCCAATTTCGATCGAGGACTTTCATAAGTAGCTGAGATAGTTGAAAACATACGCGATAATTTGAAAGCCTGTTGTCGAGTTTAACGGCCTTTGGCACGGCTGTAAAAGTCAGATTGCTGGATATTGCGGATAGTAGCAAGTAATGAACCTTTTATCACTTTGAGGGGCGTTTCTCAGAAATCTATATTTAATCCACTTTTTTATTCACTACTAGCTGCGCCTGCCACGTGGTAGGCGTCCTGACAACATTTTGTTCAATTTTGCTTTAAAAGTAATTTTTAAGACTCTTAATTTTTTAGTGCTTCAGTAGTGGTTTATGTATTATGTATGAATATAGAGTTACCCGTTCCTGGATAAAATTCTAAAATTTATAAAAATTCTAAAATTATTGGAAAGTTCTGTAAATAGTGTTTAAATAAAAGGTGCTGTCAATTTTGCAGAACCTTTATCTCTATTTTCTCTTGTGGAAAAAAGTATCATATATTTGAACCAAGATAACGAGTAGTTTTCAAACAAAATTTCGAGTACAGAAATAGTTCTGTTACACAGTTTTATGCCCCTATTACGGTTTACAACTCAACTCAGTTGAGTTGTCTAAAAGACAACTTGAAAGACACCTGCTACTGATGAGTTGTAATTTGAAACAACTGCTACTCATGAGTCGTAATTTTTTTAAACTTTTGTTAACCGAACTAACACAGGGTTGTAAACGGTGAAACTACAACAGAGTTGTAACACAATTTAAATTCAACTTAAAAATTTTTGAGTTGTAATTGATAATACCAAATTGCAAATTTTCAACTGAAGTACAGTTGAGTTGTAAACCGTAATATGGGCCTTATTTTATAGTTTGTATTTGTACATATGTAAAGTATGTTGATAAAGATTATGTAAAAGTTTGTATAGATGTGATAATGATTTACACGTACAAATAAAATATTCGAACAGAAAAATGTGCACTTGTTTTACGAAACTATCGAATCGCTTTAGGATTATTGGAAAGAGATCTGGGGCATAGATTAGGATTGCAAAAACCAAAGTAAAAGAAAGGACGCAGAAGAAGTGTTTGAGATCAGACAACAGAGGTTAGCATTTGGAATGTGTTGACACAATATCCCTGCTATTCGGGTATCTTAGCAGAACTAGTAACAACACAGCTATGAACCTGTTGACAAAGTACGTTACGGAATGTTGTAATGTTGATCGCTAAAATTTTGACATTTTTATATAAATAAAAAATTTTAGTGATCCTAATTAAAATACTCAATGTTGCATTTTTCTCCCAACTAGGAGAAAAACACTCTCTCTGACAAGTATATATATACACGCCACTAGACAAGAGAAGGTCAGTACAACATAAAGCAATTTCTTTTGATTCTTTAAATTCGATTAGCTACAAATGTTGTGCCAAACAATTAAGTTATCAATGTGTGAAGTGTCCACTATTATATTGTAGACTAGCTGTGCCCGCCACTTCGTCAGAGACATAATATTTTTATCGATTTTTCCT